>OY757012.1:9761332-10425357 GCA_963580285.1 Lucinisca nassula | reverse complement strand
TCCGTTTGTTTGCTGATGATTGTGTCCTGTATAGGGACATATATTCTATTTCTGACTTCGCATTTTACAAGATGACCTGGATCAACTTGCACAATGGGAAGCAGATTGGCAGATGAAGTTCAATGTAGCCAAATGCCATTCAATGAGGGTGTCACGACACCTTCAGGACAAGCAAATTAAGCATGATTACACACTACACCAGCAAACTTTGGAGCAAGTTCATTCCGCCAAATATCTTGGTATCACCATCACTACGATCTCGATTGGGGTCAACATATCTCTGAAATAACATCTAAAGCAACTAGGACCTTAGGATTCCTTAGACGTAATTTGGCTTTTGCACCTCGGCAGACAAAGGATGTTGCATATAAAACATTGGTTCACCCTCAGCTTGAATATGCATCACCCATTTGGCACCCATATGTTAAAACTCAGATTCAGCAGGTGGAGAAGGTGCAGAGGACAGCTGCTCGATGGACCCGCAGACGATGGCGAAATAGAAGTAGCGTCGGTGACATGCTTGATGAGCTACAGTGGCCATCCCTGGAGGCCCGTCGTGAGCAGTCCTCCTTAACCTTCTTCTACAAGATACATTATGGTACAGTATCAATTAACAAGGATAGGTATTTGACCCCTGCAACAGTGTCAACCCGGACAAGGGCATCAAGAGCAAATAACTCACAGTATCGTAGGTACCAGTCCTATAGTGATGCCCTGAAAAACTCTTTCTTCCCTAGAACTATTCCTCAATGGATTAGTCTTCCATCTTCTGCGGTGAATTCCAAGACTGCAGAGGAGTTCAAAGCCCGCACAGTATAAGATTGAGACTCAGAGGTATGCGTTTTAGGATACCTCTGTGCTTGGATTGTAAATAGTTTTAAGGACTCATCCAGAGATGATTTTTTTTTGTGTGCTAAATTTTAAATTTAGCCACCCACCCAACTGAGGTAATGGCCAAATATGACCGACTCAGTATAAGAAGATAGATAGATGGATAGAATATAAAATATATTGGGCTACTTTTGGTGTGACCTCGTTCTCAACATGACCCCAAGGTCAAAGGTCAAAAAGTATGATTTTGTCATATCTTCTTAACTATTGGAGTTACACTTCTGAAACTTTGGTTATTGGATGTCCCTTTGAATATAGAATAAATTGGGATACTTTTGGTGTGACCTCGACCTCAACATGACCCCAAGGTCAAAAGTTTAAAAGTATGACTTTGTCATATCTTCTAAACTATTGGTGTTACACTTCTGAAACTTGGATATTGGATGGCCGTTGGAAAATAGGATAAATTGGGATAATTTTGGTGGACCTCAACATGATCCCAAGGTCAAAGGTAAAAAAGTATGACTTTGCCATATCTTCTAAACTATAAGAGTTACACTCCTGAAACTTTGCTTATCAGTTAGAATGTACTTTGCAACTTTTTTAACTTATATGTAGTTTTGGCTAGCTTATACATAGTCATTAGTGTTATTCCTAGAAAAAGCGGGTATTTGCGATGGTATACCATCGACTGCGCGATCTAGTTTACCTTTACTTTCATTAAAAGATTTCATAATTGTGCATGTCTTTAAAGGGTTGGACCTAAATTAATACATGAGAATGAGCCTTTTCGAACCGATTCATTATAGGAAATGTTTTCTAAGGCCATTCCCAATTGCGGGCAGTACAAATCATAAACAGAGAAGGTGGAACAAGAGTATGAAATATCGCGAGCAGGTCATAAAGAGCATTTCGCCGCAAATAAGCAACAGAATACTTCAGGAATTTTGAATGACTTCAGAATTATAGCTTTGAGATCTATCTGTCACCAGTCAATGACACATTACATGATTGTTCGTTAGTATCCCCTGATCGATACCATACGTCCGTGTGTGGGTGTGTGTATGGGTGTCCGTGTGTCCGGAAACTTGTGAACAGGATTAAAGACAATGCCATCATCGGAGAAGCATCATACCTCCCATAAATGTTCCCCATGGAGAGAGAATAAATCCTATTGATTTTCAAGGTCAAGGGTCAAATGCCAAGTTAACAATGGACTTGACATTGAAAACATTGTGGACAGGATAAAAGTCAAAGCTATCATCATTGAAGTATCAAACATTCCAAATGTTTCCCGTGGAGCGATGATGAACACTATAGATTTTCGAGGTCAAGGGTCAAATGTCAATGTCACGATGCACCGTGTGAAAAACATTGAAGTGTCCTATGCACTCTGAGGTGAGTGACTCTATATTTGCCTTCTGGGATGACCCTAGGAAATGCTGGTTCTTCTCCATCGGTAGAGTCACATACCAGAATCAGCATTCGGAATTATTACTGAGAATACGTCAAATGCCATTCAAAGATCAGGAATCCTGTGAAGTTATCGCTGGCTCTCACGAAAGAGGCAAAATTAGCTTCAGTATTATCAGCACCTTCAACTGTAGAAATGATCGAATCGGAAGGACCATTCCACTCTCTTATGGTCCGATGGAAGAAAGATTTTTTGTACATACGGGACAATTGGGATCATCATGCCTCATGTCAAATCAAGGGACTTTACCTGTACTGGCATTTTTCCAGCTCCGAAAATCCCGAAAAAATTAAAACAACCTCAAAATGACCCAATTTGTTTTTATTTGATTTTCGCAAATTTAACATTGGATGAAAGAAAAATAATTGTTCTGCTTAAATTTTCAGTCCCATTTTTCATTGCATAATGAAAGTTTTAAATAATGTAGTTTAAAATCAGTATGGGAATATCAATAACCCAGCAGGCACCCGTCGCAAGGGCAACGTCAACTCAACGTCGGTGCAATGTCGAGACGTTTCACCGACGTAGATGTGACGTTGCATTAAAGTCATGACGTTGCACCGACGTTGATGTGACGTCATAATTACGTCATGTGCCTGATGGGAAGTAACCAACAATGTCGGAAATCACTGTTAATACCACCCCTCCCAGACCCACACAAAAACACTTTTTGGGTCGATTGTTTGCCAATCGACCAAAGTTACTAAGCACACAACTTTCAACGTTGCGCTCACGTGACTATCACTCTTTACCAAAGAACACCTATTCAAATACATTGAAAATGTTACTGTCAAAAAAACTTTCAGATAGAAGAAAATCTGATATTTATCATATTTCTGTTCAAAATATAGATTGTGATTACCCGTTAGAACCGCCTCGGCCCGGCGGTTCTAAAGGGCATCTACAAGCTATTTTTAATCAGAAATAAGAAAAAATAATGGGTATCACCGTTAACTCAAGTTTCACTATATAAAAGTGGGGTTTAAGGGGGTCAAAATCATATAGGCGTGATTTTTAGGAAATCAAGGTAAGGATAATTTACAAAAAAAAAAAAAAAAAAACGCCCCCGCCCATCGGGGCTTGAAGAAATAGATGGGCGGCATGATGCTTCCACGCAGAGCTGAAACCGACCCGCACACGAGTACTGGTAAACCGCTAAGAGGATATAAGCCTGCCCAGGCAAGGCGGTGCGAGTCGGCCCGTCCATGCTTATAAACCCTATTGGTTTCATTGGGCGGCAGGGCTTGCGTTGTCTTTTCATCTCAATGTCGGGCGGCCCCCGTCCATCGGGGCTTGAAGAAATAGATGGGCTGCATGATGCTACCACGCAGAGCTGAAATCCGACCCCACACGAGGACTCAGTGGTAAACCGCTTAGAGGAACTAAGCCTGCCCATATAAAGCAGTGCAAGTCGGACAGTCCATGCTTATAAACCCTATTGGTTTCATTGGTCGACATGGCTTGAGATGTTATTTCATCTCAGTGCCGGGAACAAATCCCACAAAATTGGAAGCAACGTCTCCAAAATGACCTTTACAGTGTTGACGGGGACGTTAAACCTCAAATAATAAAAAAAAACCGCGTTATTTACTTCTTAGAGAATTATCTGTAGAATCTGGACTGCAATCATGTGTTGGGTTTTGCAATAAGTGTATACCCATATCAGAATGCGGTGTCTGTTCAGGGTCTACACTGTTTGCTTATGGTAAAGGGTTAAACGAAACAGTTCAAGTTCCCCTTCAGAGCCATTTTTTCAATCTACACTAAGAGATTCTCGACCTATCAGTGCTGTCAGTGCTTTGATTTATTTACCCTCTTCAACCCTTCCACCCCTGAGTTATCGGCGTGGGCTCTACCATCACTGACTTTGGGCACGTCCATTCTACTTCATATAGTATCTAGCTTAAAAGATTCATCAGGATAACAAGTTATATATCCCTATAAGGTGGCTCATTATGCGCCATCTCATCAGGATCAACATGTTTGCATTAGTATCTGTGCCGGGCTTCAGGGTTGAAAGGGTTAACCTTTGCTGTAGTAACGGTCTTAAATATTGCGCAGTAAACAATCATTGGAATCGAAAGGGATACGTTTAAACCGTAGATTGTACCATTCTGTGTAGAAGCACTGTCATCTATTTTAAACACACATAGACTTCTGTCATCCATTTCAAACAATGAATTTTAATTTTGGGATAATTCAACAATGAAATGTCAGGAGTATATTCAGGACTGTACTGACTGAAAATAAAATAATAATCAAAACCGAATACCCTTTCGATGATTAAAACAAAAAACATAGTTCGTTATTAAAAATCCAGAATGTATCAAAAATAAAATTCGAATGGCAAAAATTCAGATTTCAAATGTATAATTGAATGTAGAAGCAAATTAAAATTGTTAAAAAAGTGTTTTAATTTTATCAATAACGCAAACTTCTGTAACTGACAATTCGCTTACATCATTGAAAAGTAAAGTTTCATGATTACATAGTCCGTGGCTCAAACTCATTACAAATGGCGCTGCGTTGGTACGCAGCGCAATTATAATGCAGGGCATGGATAACTTTTTCTGACACATCAGCATGACGCAATAAACAACTATTAAAATGTTGTCAAAATTGACGACAGCCATTGCGTGTCCAGTTTCCGGTACCCTCGGGTAGAAAAATCTCTTTGTCACGCTTTGGTAAAATCAATTTTAACAAATACATAAAATTGATTAGATAAATAAAACAGGTCATTTTATGTGTTTGTCATATTATTTAAATGCAATCCTTACCTAAGTCTTAGACGAGAACGTGTTTTGACAAATTAGATTCAAAATAGAAAACGGGTTTCCAAAGCCTTTGTTTACCAGTGCACCGGCTACATCATAATGACGTTGGCAAATCTTGATGACGTTTACAAACCACAATGCACAACCGTTACTTATGCTATACCGGAATCTAACGTTCAGTTATTCTCACCGCGGTTTCCCCGATTGCTTCATCTCCATAATCATTAGTGTATGTATGTGTGTGTGTGTTCGTGGAGATGCCCTTATTACGAGTTACTTGCCTCTGATGCTAGAGGTCCCGGGTTCGATCCCCGGCAGCGGCGATAAAATTTCGGTGTCCGAACACGCTCCATTGGCATCATTTGCAGGGATGAATGTCATTAAGTGCACCGTCCTTCGGATCGGGACGTTAACTGGAGGCCCCCTGCGCAGGGAGAACCATCCCCTGTGCAGGTTAAAGATCCCTACCGTAATTACATGATTACTGTGTAGGCTTTCATCCTGCAAAACTGGAGTGTATGTAATATACACCTGCGGTAATGGTCAAATGTGACCGACGCAGTATCAGAAGATAGATAGATAGATAGATTAAATAAATTATTTGTCTGACAGAATTGTGGTCACGTAAAATCGATTCAACCGAATCCACCCCCCCCCCCCCCCCCCATCCCGGCACCAAATTCTGTCGCGGTTTCGTTTATTTTTGTTAGAAATCGTCTTGCTTCAATGTATTTTTTTTTTTTTTGGTTGGCCATTTGGCCATTTTGTGGGAAAGTACGTGTAATTGTCCTTTAACCATTCCGCTAGTGATGTTTCATGTTTGTGTTTTTGTCTCTTCGGTCTGGGGTAATTGTATCGACCACTTCTTTTATGTTATCTCTAGATTTATATAGAAGTAAAGGTGCCGTCTTCCCGGGCGGGTTAAACACCAGTGTAAACACAGATTAAGAAGGTTTTGTTTCATTTGTTTGATTTAAGGTTTAACTTCCCCGTCAACACTGTAAAGGTCATTTTGGAGACGTTGCTTCCAATTTTGTGGGACTTTTACCCGACATTGAGATGAAATGACATCTCAAGCCCTGTCGCCCAATGAAACCAAAAGGCTTTATTAGCATGGACGGTCCGCCTCGCACCGCGGTTCCTGGACAGGCATATCATAAAATGTTCAAGGGCTCGAAAGAAAAACAGATGATCAACCGCAGTACACATCCGACCAGTCTGATCAAGGCCCGATCCAGACAGAACAAGATTCGAAGTCGCATCGCTCGCATTAGCCCTTTTCTTGCCTGCTGCGACAAGATCCATTTTGTCACTGTTGGCCAATTACATAAAAGCCGCTTTGATAGCAGAAGCACCCAAACGTCGATCTTCGATTAGAGGTACAAAACAGGTAAAATTATGAAATATTTCATATCTTTTTACAGGTGTGGACAGCGCCATAATTTGAAAGGTAGCCACACCCTCTAAGGCAAGCCAAAAAAAAAAACAACAAAAAAAAAACAAAAAAAAACGGGAATGAAATCTCTCTCACTCTCTTAAGCCCCCGCATAAGAATTCGATGATTCTCTCTCTCTCTCTCTCTCTCTCTCTCTCTCTCTCTCTCTCTCTCTCTCTCTCTCTCAGTCTCCCACAAATATATTGAAGCGCCTTGTCTTTTTTTTGTTTGTTTGTTTTACGGCCTATATAGAAGATTTCATGATTAATCTCTACAAAAGAATGTTGCCAAGTCCGGCAGGTATCGAACCCTCGTCCTCCTGATCACTAGTCAGACGCGCATCCGACTGAGCTACGTTCAAGATTAAGATTATTTTACTTATATCGAGCCGATCGTTTAACCGGAGTAGCCAGAGAAAAACACCTGACATTCCGAGCTTGGCGTCTCACATGTGACCCGACTTGTTCAATAATTAGCACAGACTATTCACAAGCACGATCTGCACCATCTCAAGGATGCAAGTACAATTTGGGACTTCGAGTGAGAAATTACACGAATATAGGCGTCGATGGTTTGTTTCAATTGAGGGTTAACGACCCGTCAACAATATTTAGGTCATTTTGTTGACGCCGCTTCCAATTTTTTTGGGACCGTTACCCGACATTGAGTTGAAATGACTTCTCAAGCCATGCTGCCCAATGAAACCAATTAAGAAACGAAATTTATTTTTCTGCAGTTCATGGAATTATGAACGCAGTGGGTCGCGTGCAAAGTAAATGAACCCCGAAGGGGTTCATGTAAACTTTGCTAGCGACCCACTGTCGTTGATACTTTCATGAAAAGCAGAAAAATAAAGTTTATTTTTTATATTTACATTATTTGTCCCTCATAACTGGGCGAAAAAATGCTTGTAGTGCAAACTTTAAAAGCTGAAAAACATTTACACGCTGTTTATCTACAAAGAGCGGAGCAGCGTTGACGTCATCAACGCCCGTAGAGAACAATGATTTAGAATGACGTCACTTAACGTCACTGAAAATCATGTGATTCGATGCGTTCATGGAAGTATGAACGCAATTGTTTTCTATAGGTTCACATTAGACTTTACACTGGAAATGTAAATATTAGGGTTTATATGCAAGGACATGATACTGGATCAATGTTGATTACAACATAAAAAAACAACAACACAAAAATGAAGTTAAATATACGCCTTTGTGAGCTGATTTGCAGAACTCATTACTATACTAAGGTAACGAGTTTGAGCCTTGAATTTCTTGTCCACTCCATTCCTCCTGTGCCGCCCTCAGTAGCTCAGTCGGATGCGTGTCTGACTGGTGATCAGGAGGACGCGGGTTCGATACCTGCCGGACTTGGCAACATTTCGTCGAGATTGATCATGAAATCTTCTATATAGGGTTATTCTCCCTCTTCCGCTGATCCAAGAAGGGCATTTGTCAGTTTCTGGCGAACGAATGTGCGCAGAAATGGTACATGTAACGGTTACTGGCAGGGGTGGGGGTCGGGGCTGTAAATTGATTTTACGTGGCCACGAGCTTCGCCGTGAAGTTTACCGTTTTGGACAATAAGAAATGAGCGACCAATAACAACTCAGATCAGCATTTGCGTAGACAGATCAAAGTCTTCGCTGTTTGCATGAGAGTTACAAGCGAAGACTTAAGCACATTGGCTAGATTCATAAGCGGGTCTGATTCTTCTTTGGTAGGAAACAGTTTCTTTTTTTTTTTTTTTTTTTTCTTTTTTTTTTGGCTGTGCGCTGGCTCATTTGCGTCATGATATTAAACTGATACACGAAAAAAAAAATAAGAGCAGTATAGACTTTGAAGATTACCAAGACTGATCAGATAACACCCTGGTCATTACACAACTTAATTGACCATTATTTTAGCTAGCCTCGCAGAGGTGTTTCAAATGTGAAGCCGCAAAAACGCAATGGAACACTCTGACCCCATCGCTCAGCAAGAATGTGCCACGTCATGAGAAAGCCTGTTCAATTATATTCATGCAACATAGGGACGGTCAGCGTGCGCATCAGTGCAGTCTGATCAGCTCTTTAATTTGCTGCCAGTTTGGAGCTGAGATGGCTGGTTTGTGTCTTGACCTCGTCGCAATCTACCATTGCTTTAATACAAAATATTATGATATAGGATACATATATAGAATAGTGAAAGCAGATTTGACATGAGCCATTTTCAGTTAGATTAGCCTCACCGAGGCGTTTCAGTAGTGAATCCGCTTTTAACAGACTATTGACCCCTAATGTATGAGGCGCTAACCGTTTGTTTTCCATTTTGTCTCATGCGACTATTTTCATGCAGTGCCTCGTTGATTCTACAGCGACAAGTGATGTCATTGAGTATTTTCCAGCACGAGCGGTAATTGCATGCGAAAAGGTCGTTACATGAATTTGCTGTCGCTCAAATGTGAACAAATTCTTCCATTCTCTTGGGGTTTTATGCGGTTGTTTTGTTGTACGGCTATCCAAAGCGCACACAGCGAAGACCCAGATCAGACTGCGCAAATGGCCAGGCTGAGCCGAGTCAAAGCCCGGCACGCATGTAAATCTTTTGTTTTAACGTCCCCGTCGACACAGTATAGATCATTTTAGAGGCGTTGCTTCCATTTTGTGGGACTTTTACCAAACACTGAGATGAAATGACATGTCAAGCCCTGTCGCCCAATGAAACCAATAGGGTTTATAAGCATGATGGAACCACCTCGCACGGCTTTGCCTGGGCAGGCTTAGATCCTCTAAGCTCATGTGCAGGTCGGTTTCAGCTCTGCGTGGAAGCATCATGCAGCCCATCTATTTCTTCAAGACACGATGGGCGGGGGCCGCCGCGCACGCATGTAAATCTAACAAATTGCCACATCACGGCAAACTATCACCAGCCCCCGTAGAGGCAATAACAACGGCCCGCAAAAAAAAAAAAAAAAAAGAAGATAAATTGCCAGGACGCGTCTACGCTCAGGCTGACCACATTATAATCGGACTATCAACAGACTAAGAACGCATAGTTTAGACCCAACTACCACGCATCCTGAAAAGCATAGACACGGACCAGCAGGGGTCCAGCCGCAAAAGAAGACACAAGACATAATACTGGATCAATGTTGATGCAAGTTATTCCAACAGAAGAAAAAAACTTCCGTCAAATATTCGCCGTCACGAGCTGATTTGCAGAACTCATTTAACATACCATGTTCACAAACTATGTCACGAGTTTGAGCCTTGAATTTCTTGTCCACTCCATTTCTCCTGTGCCGCCCTCAGTAGCTCAGTCGGGTGCCCATCTGACTTGTGATCAGGAGGACGCGGGTTCGATATCTGCCTGGGTCGGCAACATTCTTTCGTGGAGATTGATCATGGAATCTTCTCTGGGGTCATTCTCTCCCTTCCGCTGATTCAAGGAGGGCGTTTGTCAGTTTCTGGCGGAAGGATGTGCGCTGAACTGGTTACGTTCAGTGAAAAAATAATTACTGGCGGGGGGGGGGGGGGGGGGTGGGGGATGCTATGATTTGATTTTACGTGGCCACCATCTTCGCCCTTGGTTCTATCTTGAAGTTTACCGTTTAGGATAATAAGAAATGAGCGATCACTGACAACTGTGATCAGCCTGCACATTTGCGTAGACTGAACTAAGTCTCCACTGTTCGCATGAGAGTTACAACCCGGCAAAGACTTAAGCACATTGGCTAGATTCATAGGCGGATCTGATTCTTCCTTGGTAGGAAAAGGTTTTTTGATCTGCGCTGGCTCGCTGTGTGTACCGCTACAAGATCATGCTGAGAACACCTGTGCATCGTGCTAGCTGTCTCGTTCATCTCGGTGACAAGTCGAGGGAACACGGTGACAGAGAAATTTGTCATGGTGACGACCAAGATCTATAGGAATGTTTTTGTTTGTGTGTTTGATTTGAGATTTAACGTCCCCGTCAACACTGTAGGAGACGTTGCTTCAATTTTGTGGGACTTTTACCCAACATTGAGATGAAAAAAAAAAAAGACATTTCAAGCCCTGTCGCCCAATCAAACCAATAGGGTTTATAAGTATGGACGGTCCGACTCGCAGGCTCTATCCTCTACGCAGTTTACCAGTCCTCGTGTGCAGTCGGTTTCAGCTCTGCGTGGAAGCATCGTGCAGCCTATCTACTTTCTTCAAGCCCCGATAAGTACATAAATACACAAGCCAAATTTCTATTTAAAAACAAATGTCACTAAAGAATGTCGCTAGCCTACTTATCTATAATGCACTGTACGATTATACTTCGTGATACATTTGACGTCATATTTAGATCATCGATGCAGTATAAAGGTCACATATCTATCTATTCGGAAATCGGATGAACTGTGTAGCTGGATGTGAATACTGTTTTTTTTTTTTTCTTCTTCTTTTTTTCTTTGTCTACGCATGTCATATTCTTCGAACATTGACAGCGCAGAGCGCTACCTGATGAGTAGGCCTACATTCCTGATTTCATGAGACCCGATGCCATGTAAACAACAGGTAATAACTGAGATTTACTTAATCATTTTTAGGTTTGGGTTGGGGATGGTGTGCGATTTAAGAAGCTACCCTTTCTAGAGTTTCATTGTCTCTCTGCTTCAACCACATTTGTGAAGGGTGCATTGTAGTGCATTTTCTCTCACGTTACCCTCTGCCAGTCAGTATGGCCGGATAAATTGCAAGGTGCTTTAAGACATTGTGCAGTAAGATATGTCACCTCGACGAGTGAAAACCTCGAAAGGGGCAACTTGTAATTTTATAGCAGCGTATTAAAAGCTATTGCCAAATACACAACGTGCAGAGACATGCAGGTTTTGTCTCATCAACGCTAATTCTGATTCTTTCTGCATAGCAATCATCCATTTTTATTTTACGTCAAGTTTCTATCGAATACTTTGACGTTCATGACGTTGCCGTGCAACATTTGCTGCGGTTTTACGGAAGTCAGAGGCGCAATGGCTCCGAAACAGCGCTTGCACACCTGGCAATTTCTTTGAAATTGCTTCTGGAGCTTTTGTATTTGGACATTTTCAGCACGTTTGATGGACCAAACTTCAAGCGCCTGTGACCTGACGCTGTAGATGACAAGTTTACTGATACATTAATTTTAACCCTAACAATGCCAATCACAACAATTGTCATCTGCTTTGTCGCCTGTTACTTTAAAAATCATTTTTGCAATTAGTGTGGACCCAGATCAGACAGTCTGATCTGGGTCCACACTGTTTGCCTTGCATGCAAAAATATTTCTAAGATGTTTGTCAGAAATGTAGCAGACGACATAAACAGAGGACATTTTCATATGCAGGCTTTCGTGGTATCTTAACCCCTAGGCTGCCAATCACAACAATTGTCGTGTGCTTTGTCATTTGCTGGTCACTTTGAAAGTCATTTTTGCTATGAGCAGTCTGATCAGGATGCGCACTGTTTGTCTGTGTGCAAATTTTCAAGTAGGCAAGCAGACGACATAAATAACTAGAGCTGTCAGTGAAACTGACTAGGGCCCCGGCAGCGCTATCAGAGGAGTAGGAAAAAATTTGTGGACGGACAGACGGACAAACAGACAGACAGACAGATAGACAGATGGACGGACAGAGTGATTACTATAGGGCACCCACACTTTCAGTGCGGGGCCCTAATAAACAGAGACTTTCAGATGCTGTTTTCCTGGAAGCCTAAATATTCTAAAATAAATTGTGATCTGCCAGATAAGAGATGAAAACCCACATGTATTGGTACTTCTGCATGTAAAGCTAAATAGCATGTAAACCAATTTCCTTTAATTTACCTAAACCACCATATTGTTTATCATAGTTACTGCAGTCAAAGCGAGGCTGAAATTAGCTCCAGTTATGGTGTCAGGTTACAATATGCAGCAGTAGGTTTCTTACTGTACATGATGACAGGCACATTAGCATATACATCACATTAACCCATAAAATGCCAATCATGACAACTGTCGTCTGCTGGTAACTTTTTGCAAACTGTTGTGAGTGCGGGCCCAAATCTCATCTGGGCCCACACTGTTTGCCTGTGTGCAAAAAATATTTTTAAAAAGTTTGCAAAAAAATTCTGCAGACAACATAAAAGCAGACATTGTCAGATGCAGTTTTTCTCAGCGTCTTAAGTGTTAATGATTACCTTTGTAAACCCGAGTTTATATGGAGGAAAGTGGGGTTTATAAGTTCATACATTATTTTTCTTATTCTTGCCCCTAAACTTAGACTGTCTGCCTGAGGTGGCTCTTACAACCCACAATGTACCCAGAGTTCTCGTTAACTCCAAATTTGGTGTAATTTACTCCAACTTTTTCTGAATGAAATCCTAGTGAGAACCCTGGTACTGTATTGACCGTACCTGTACATGTATGTTTTCCAACAGACAGACCTGAGCAGACAGTGTAGACCCAGATGAGATGCTGCAGAATGCAGCATCTCATCAGGGTCTACACTGTTTACCACTCATCCAGCTATTTTTAGAAACAACTTTCGGTAGTACATGAAGGTTGTACTTGTTCAGATTTAAGAATAAGGAGGTGTCTCAAAACTTGATGTAGATATGGTAGGTTTGAAGCAATATCAAGTTTACGTATGTCAGAAGTGACAATCAAAAACTCTGCCGAAGGCTATTCGTTGCGCCCGTGGGTACACAGAGTCAGTCAACCATGAAAATGTAGGTCAAGGGTGTATGTGTTTCAGTTTTACATCCTACCAACAGCTAAGGTCATACAGAGATGGGACCTTGGTTTAAAGACTCATTCGAAAATCTGGAGAAGCATGGGATTGCACCCAAGATCCCTGGTTTATGAAGCGAGTGGCATATCCACTGCAACATGGGGGCTTCTTTGTAGGTCAAGGTCAAATATGGATGCATGCATTTAAGTTTCCATCCCTAGAGGCATATTTATACTAAGTATAATTAGTTCTTGAGAAATGGACTTGAATTTGAAAAGCTGGGGTTGTCACAATACATGTAGTTCACCAAATCAGTGAATCATAAAATGTAGGTCAAGGTAAAATATGGAGGCTTGAAGTGAAGTTGCCACCCCTGGATGCAAGTCTGTACCAAGTATCATTTATGAAACTCTTAGTGTCTGAGAATCAGGACTCGAACTAAAGGGTAAAATTTAAGCTACCGTTGTCGCAATTGTTTACCAAGCTAGTGATCCATGAAATGTAGGTCAAGGTCAAATATTGATGCTCGCATTAAAGTTGGCATTCCTAGATGCAAGTTTTTACCAAGTATCATTAATGAAGTTCTTATAGTTCTTGAGGGTGAAGGTATAAGGGTTGTTGCAAATGTTGACATCTCCTTGGACATGTGGTTTTATTGACTAACGGAATAACTAAAAATGTAAGTCAAAACCAAAACCAAAAACATACTAAGCCGAAAAAAATGGTCCTGAACAGGTCATTATTATAAACCTTTAAATTCCTGTATTTTTTGCAATCAGTGTTGACAGTCTGTCTGCAAATGCAGAAGCTTTATTCTTACACACAACTAGAACAACTATCATTTTTTACCACTAAAAAACCATAATTGAGCTAACACTGCTTTGAATAACTTGACCCTGGATTTCTTGAGTACCGGGTGCATGTAGTTTATATTCATGTTTCTTTTCTTTTTTTCCTATTTTAGTTTCTGATGCCCATAAGGAGAACTGTGTATGATAGTTGAAATCTGACTCATACTAGCACTGGGACGTTGCCATGGCATCTAACAGTGAAAAACCACCAGTAAATCTAACACCTGGGCTGTTTTCCAACATCAACACCTTTCGAAACACTCTGTGGAGCAGTAACACATGGAGAGAGTGGCGTGTAAGTATCAACAGCACTAAAACAGAGACAGATACAGACCTCATTCCTACCCTTGATGAACTTGCTATGCTGCCTGTAAGTGATATTGACAAGGTATTAAAGAGGTTTGTGGAGAATTTACAAGCACCGGATGGTAGCGATTACCCTCCAGATACTGTAAGATGTATTCTATATGGGATACAAAGACATTTGCGAATGACTATACCGGATATAAACTTATTTGAAAAGGGTTCTGGAAATTTCAAAACCTTTCAACAGGCTTTAGATAAAAAGGTTTCAGAGCTTTCAACTAAAGTTAAAACAAGCTCAGTGAAGAAGAAACAGGGTCAGGCTGTATGTGAAGAGCAAGAGAGGAAGTTGTGGGACAAAGGTGCTTTTCATTTCCATAATTCTGTTGCTCTCAGCAATGCTGTATTCTTCTACACGAGCAAAGTATTTGGCCTGATAGCTGGAGACGGCCTGCGGAAACTGGACACAAAGCATTTTAGGTTTGATGAGGATGGTTTAGGTAAATTCATTGAGCTCCATGGAGATTTTGTTCGTGCTGCTTCTTGTCGACATTATAAATTTGGTATGGACCCAATAAATGGAGCCATACGTCAGTATCAAGATGAAAGTAACCAGCGGTGTTACTACAACCTCATGGTGCACTACCTGAAACAAATAAGTAGAGCTCAGCTTACAGGACCACTGTTTCTGAAGCCACAACAAGATCAACTGTTCACAAATCAAGCACTAGGTGAGAATAATTTGGCATCTAAACTAGGAACAATCATGAAAATGTATGAAATGGATGGATATTACACCAATCATTCCATTATACAGGGTGTTTCAATGACACTGAGCTGGCATGGGATAAATCTAAGGAAGTTACATGGTAGTGCATATAGTGTTCTTGATGTGTGTAAGCTTCTAGATCCTCCACCAGGTGATGTTCTGGAAACAGAAGAACTACTGGTACCCTGTATTCCTCCAGTTGCCACTAGACCTGGTACTATCTTTCTACAACAGCCTGGTACACAATTTATTCTTCAACAGAAAGCAAGTGCTTATCCAGCATCTGTTTTGCCAACAGTTTCCTTGCCATTACCAACCCGAAAGTCTGTCAAGCCTAAAGGCAGAGCAAGAAGGCACAAAGGCATCCCAGTGAAAACTATTAGACCCATTCAACCGAAAGTAAAATCTGAAACTGCGGAAGAGCTGTCAAATTTAGCAACACAGTCAAAGGCTCAAATTAAAGAATTGTTCCCCTTATATATGAGTGCTGCTGATTCAACATCAATGCAAAACGAAGGTCAATGTGAAGGTCAAGAGGAAGGTCAAGAGGAAGGTCAAACAGCTGAAGAAGATCAGGATGGCTTGTCCCCTGAAGAGCTAAATCAGATTATACACACACACACCATTAAAGAAGAACCTGTTGATGATTATGAGTACATGTATTTATATGGAAATGAAACTGCAACAACTGACAATGAACAACATTTGTATGAAGAAGACAGTAATGACACCAATACTAGTGAAATGAGCACTACAGTAACATCAACAGCAACTGGTTACAGAAATGATTGTAACATAGCCATCTCAAGAAAAAGAAAACTTAGCCAAACTGAGTCTAACAAAGAGCCACAAGATAAGCCTAAAACTACAGACAATTCCAACAAATCTGAGTCAATGAATACCAGTACGGCTGAAGTTGCATTAAGTTTCTGTAAAAATTCTGAAACTGGCATGCTTAAACAAGCTGTAACTGTTACAGATAATGACCAAGATGTGTTCACAAGCAGTTCTTCCTACAAAACTGGAAGACCTGTGCCTGATTATGAGTTTACTCTTGGAGATTTTCTGCCTGAAAATAGTGTAATACGACCTAGTGATATACAAATAAAGCGCATAGCAACTCCTGATGGTGGGAAAATTGTGCTGCATGTAAGATATTCTCATACTGAATAACAATTCCCTGAAGGTTATTCCAGGCATGGCTAACTGCGAAACGAAAGTCAAATTTAATATACACTGACTTACATGTATATACTCTATAGGTTTTCAGGATGATAGTTCATTAATATGAGACAATGAAACAATGGAATTCCAGCATATACCATGTTTACCCAAAGTATTTGGACATCACTATATACTTGTCTGCTTTTATTTTTGATTTTACGGCGCTTTCAAGATTATTTCACTTATATCGAACCAATTTTAACTATACATTATGTACTAATTCTAAAATTTGAACATACAAGTACCATCTAAAATAGCTGGCTAAGTGGTATTTTAAACGGTGTAGACACCATTGAGACACTGTATTCTTAACCGCCCATTGGGGCTTGAAGAATAAATGGGCTGCATGATGCTTCCACGCAGAGCTGAAACCGACCTGGTAAACTGCTTAGAGGATCTAAACCTTCCCAGGTAAAGCGGTGCGAGTCGGACTGCCCATGCTTATAAACCCTATTGGTTTCATTGGGCGACAGGGCTTGAGATGTCATTTTATCTCAATGCCGGGTAAAAGTCCCACAAAATTGGAAGCAACATCTCCAAAATGACCTATAAAGTGTTGACGGGGATGTTAAATTAAACCTCAAATAAAACAAACAAACTGTTTGCTCAGACATATCTGTCCAAAAACACACAGTAATATGGTAGTGCCAAATGAAGACTTAAGTCAGACTGCACATTGTACAAACATGTATACTGTGCACTATGCAGTATGTCTTCACCCTGCCCACATGTTTGAAAAAACATTTTACTTTGATATGGCTAATACAATGTTAACCCTTCTCTTGCTGAATATTCATTTTAGCCACACCCATCTCTGACTTTGAACCAATCAGATTACTTGATGTTATTTATTCCAACAAATTCATAAACTGAATGTCAAACAGTTTAGATCCTGATCAGATGGCTTCTTCAGAAGCCATCTAATCTGGATCTACACTGTTACCAAAGATAGGGTTTAATTGTCGTGAACAGCAAGATAAGAGTTAATTTTCAGTTTGGAATTGCCATACCTTCAGGATCCAGTTTTTGTTTTGTTTTGGTTTTATGGCCCTTTCAAGATTATTTCAGTTATTTTTTTTTTTTTTTTTTTGGTTAGGTTTTACGGCCCTTTCAAGATTATTTAACTCATATCGAGCCGATCGTTAATCAGAGGTACCCGGAGAAAAACCACCTGACCTTCCGTTGCAGAACTTGGCGTCTCACACGTATTTCAGTTATTTTGAGCTGATCATTAATCAGAAGTGGATGAAAACCGAGGAGTACAAGAAGAAAAAGCACCTGACCCTCTGTTGCAGAACTTGGCATCTCCGAGGATCCAGTTGTTAAAAAAAACTAAGGATATCAAAAGCGAATATATCATTTTGCCCATTTAACACATTGTATACTAGTAGACTCCGCCATTGCTATATGTTGGACAAGTCCATTTGTCATATATGGGGTGGCAGGCCCATTTTTTGTTTTTATTCTATTTTTGACGGAAAATTTTGTTAGCAAACTGAGCAGGCCCTGATCAGATGCCGTGTTCTGTGACGTATGATCTGGGCTGCACTGTTTGCCAAGGTCTCCCTTTAGTGGTTTCCAGCATACAATGAGTTAATACAACAAATATGGGGCTTAAACTTTTGCTTAACCCATTTAGTACCAGAAAACCCAAGACGGGTACCCTGGCAAACAGTGTAGGCCCAGATCAGACGCCACAGAACGGGGCGTCTGATCAGGGCCTCCACTGTTTGCTAAACGTTCAGTCATTTTCCAAATAAATTTTTGTTGAAAACACAACCTGACACCCCCAAATTTTGAAATGGACTCCTGCTATATATAAGGAGGAAGATTCCATTTGGTACAAAAAGGGTTAAAGATGTGAGTAGTTGGCTACTCACACTTTTTTTCAGTGTTATAATAATGTACTTGCTAGAACAGTTGACATTTTGACTGATTTTTGTTTGTTTGTTTGAGTTGAGGTTTTACACCCCCATCAACACTATTAAGGTCATTTTGGAGATGTTGCTTCTGATTTTGTGGGACTTTTATCCGACACTGAGATGAAATGACATCTCAAGCCCTACCGCCCATAGAAACCGGTAGGGTTTAAGGAGTGGTCCGACTCGGATCACTTTTCCTGGGCAGGCTTAGACCTAAGCTGTTTACCAGTACTCAAGTTCGGTTGGTTTTAGCTCTGCGCGGAAGCATGGTGCAGCCCAATCTATTTCTACAGGCCCGGATGGGCAGGGACGCAACATTTTGACTGATAACAACCTGATTGTTTGAACAACAGGGCCTTGGGTTTTGGGGTATGTACATGTACTTCATCCTAACATGTAGTGGTCATGCAATCCTTACATCTGAGCCCCTGTCACAAGAAAACCTGTCTGAGTGGTCTGTGACCTGAAGACACAAACCAGCCTGCTCAGCTACACAGAGTCTTGAAATTGCAGGGGTATTGTATTATTCCAGCAGCTACATAGCAACAGATTTGTGATAATTGAATGATAGTTTTTGTCAATTCTCCATAAAAACCTATGTTGTGGGTACTCATTAGAACCGCCTCACCGAGGCGGTTCTAATGAGTACCCACAACATTGTTTTATATGGAGAAATAAAGAAAACAATCCTTCAATTATCACAAAATAATTTTATCAGCCACACCCATTTCTGACTATCAGCCAATCAGATTACTTGATATTATGTTTTTGTTAAGATTCACAACCTGAATGAAAAAACAGTGTAGATCCTGAGCATATGACTTCTGCAGAAGCCATCTGATCTGGATCTACACTGTTTGCAAAGATAGGGTTTGTCATGAACTAGAGCTGTCAGTGAAACTGACTAGGGCCCCGGCAGCGCTATCAGAGGAGTAGGAAAATGTTGATGTTAAAAAAGACGTTTTTTTTTTCCTTTCACCTCTAAGTATGACCTTGACCTTTGAGGTATGGACCTGGGTCTTGCGCGTGACACACTGTCACATTATGGTTAATATTTCTGCTAAGTAATATTTAAATCCATCCAGGTATAAGAAAGTTATAGATTGGACACAATGAAAAAGACGCTTTTTTGACCTTTTATCTCTAAGTATGACCTTGACCTTTGAGGTACGGCTGTGGGTCTTGCGTGTGACACTTCGTCACATTATGGTTAACATTTCTGCCAAGTAATATTTAAATCCATCCAGGAATAATAACAAAGTTATTAATTGGACACATGAAAGACCCTTTTTTGACCTTTAACCTCTAAGTATGACCTTGACCTTTGAGGTACGGACCTGAGTCTTGCGCGCAACACTCCATCACATTATGGTTAACATTTCTGCCAAGTAATATTTAAATCCATCCAGGAATAAGAAAGTTATGGAGGATAAAAAAATTTGTGGACGGACAGACGGACAGACAGACAGACGGACGGACAGAATGATGCCAAGTAATATTTAAATCCATCCAGGAAATAATAAAAAGTTATGGAGGATAAAAAAATTTGTGGACGGACAGACGGACAGACAGACAGACAGACGGACGGACAGAGTGATTACTATAGGGCACCCACACTTTCAGTGCGGGGCCCTAACTAGAATAGATGGTTGGTTTCCAATGAGACTAAAGCACTGCACCTATCTGCAAGCTACCGTAATAATCCTAAGTTTTGGGATAGATAGGACTAAGCAAACAGTGCATACCCAGATCAGACTGCTCCTAAAGGATCTACACCTAAAGTAGCAATCTGATCAGGGTCTACACTGTTTGCCATTCTCTTTTTTTTTTTTGACTATTTGCTGGACTGTGAAACAAATATGTTTTAATTTTAGGAGAATTACAGCAAGTCCTCAAGGTGTCCAAATTTTTATGATTTTTACGGTATTTTGGTTGTGTTGCTTTAGGCAGAGTACGATACAGAAGTCTGGTTTTCAGTTTGTTCTTCCATTCAGTCTATCAACATTAATGTGCCAGTCCATTTCTCAAGAGCTACAATCACAGGGGGACATACATGTAGCCTTTTGGTGGAATTCTTGTTTTATTTTAATGTCGAATAAATTTTATGATCAAGTTCTGTTTTCAACTTTCCCAAGTTTCGGATCATCCAATTGCAATGCATGTATCTCAACCCTTAAGATGTCAATTGCAACAATCGTCATCTGCATCTGCTTGTTACTTCGAAAGTAATCGTTGCAAACAGTGTAGACCAAGATCAGGACGCTCTTCTAGAAGCAGTATGATCAGTGTCCACACTGTCTGCCTGTGTCGCCCCCGCCCATAGGGGCTTGAAGAAATATATGGGCTGCATGATGCTTCCACGCAGAGCTGAATCAAGCCCACACACTAGTACTGGTGAGCCGCTTAGAGGATCTAAGCCTGTCCAGGAACCGCGGTGCGAGGCGGACCGTCCATGCTAATAAACCCTATTGGTTTCATTGGGCGACAGGGCTTGAGATGTCATTTCATCTCAATGTCGGGTAAAAGTCCCACAGAATTGGAAGCAACGTCTCCAAAATGACCTTTACAGTGTTGACAGGGACGTTAAACCTCAAATCAAACAAACAAAAACAAAACTGTCTGCCTGTATGCAAAAATAGTTCCAAAAAGTTTGCAAGATGCAACGGACGGCATAAACAGATGATATCTTCTTGGTCTTGTTTGTTTGACTCGAGGTTTACCATTCCTGTCAACACTATTTAGGTCATTCTGTAGACGTTGCTTCCAATTTGTAGGACTTTTACCCGACACTGAGATGACATGACATCTCAAGCCCTGCCCAATGAAACCAATAGGGTTAGCTGGACAAAATGCATGGACAATCCGACTAGCACCACATTCCCTGGGCAGGCTTAGCTGTTGTCATGGCATGTGTGGCGGCTGTAAAAAGTCTCCCTGCCCTACATCATAGTGTAGTTTATATTTTCTTGTCCTTTGGGATCATTGATTCCATTGTGGATTTGTATGTTTGATTTGTGGTTTAACGTCCCGGTCAACACTGTATCGGTCATTTTGGAGACGTTGCTTCCAATTTTGTGGGCCTTTTACCCGACATTGAGATGAAATGACATCTCAAGCCCTGTTGCCCAATGAAACCTACAGGGTTTATAGGCATTGACGATCCAACACGCACCGCTTTGGCTGGGCAGGCTTATATCCTCCAAGCGGTTTACCAGTACTCGTGTGATTTAGCTCTGCGTGAAAGCATCATGCAGCTCATCTATTTCTTCAAGCCCCGATGGGCAGGGGCCAGATTCCATTGTGGAATTTTGAAGGTATTTGAGGGTCAGTGATGAGGCCTAAATGGCCGAAACTAGCTAGTCTGGTCCAGAAAACATGTACACTCCATATTTTCCAGTTCTGTGGTGTATTCCTTGCTTCCAAAGGATAACCCTTCTTGAACATATTTAACGTCACTACAGCTGTTGTCTGGGAATATGTGGCCGCTGTAAAATGTCTCCCTGCCCTATATCAGTGTAGTTTATATTTTCTTGTCCTTTGGGATCATTGATACCATTGTGGAATTTTGAATGTATTTGAGGGTCACTGATGAGGCCTAAACTAGCTAGTCTGGCCCAGAAAACAGGTAAACTCCATATTTTCCAGTTCTGTGGTGTATTCCTTGCTTCCAAAGGATAACGCTTTCTAGAACATATTTAACGTCACTACAGCTGTTGTCTGGGAATGTGTGGCGGCTGTAAAATGTCTCCCTGCCCTACATCATAGTGTAGTTTATATTTTCTTGTCCTTTGGGATCATTGATACCATTGTGGAATTTATTTAATACATTTTGAATGTATTTGAGGGTCACTGATGAGGCCTAAATGGCCGATACTAGCTAATCTGGCCCAGAAAACAGGTACACTCCATATTTTCCAGTTCTGTGGTGTATTCCTTGAAATGTCCAGCCTGATATTAATTTTCTTTTGAAAAAATTTATGGTAAAATGTAGAAAATCATCTACCTAAAATTTTGCTTGGCACTTCAAGACTGGACGAGGATGTATAAATTTATCATGAACCATATAACTTTAGGTCCAGTAATATACCGAATAAACGAACAATTTCCGGATCGTCACAGTTTCACAACGACCTACATTAAGCCAGTATTTGGAACCTTTTCGAACTCGCTGCCAGCTAGTGACAAGCTAACCACATGCTCGCTGCAAGCCAGATTTCCCCTGCGAAGTTTTTAAGAACAATTCAAGAAAAGTCCTTATACAGTTCAAGAACTGGACATGAATGCTCTTAAAGTGTTCAAGAACAGTTCAAGAACATTTTAAGAAATGTTAAATTGGACAATTTTTAAGAACAAGTAATAAAAAATGTTCTTGAACATTTAAAGAATGAAGTTCTCATACAGTTCAGGAACAGTTCTTGAACTCTTTAAAGAACTTTAGTTCTTGAACTATTCAAGAACAGTCTTAAAGAAGTTTTCAAGAATACAATGTTCTTAAAAATTCAAGAACACATGTTCTTAAACATTGTCCAATTTAACATTTCTTAAAATGTTCTTGGACTGTTCTTGAGCACTTCAAAAGGAGCTCATGTACATTTCTTGAACAGTTCAAGAGAAACATTAGTTCTTCAACTGATCAAGAAGAACTGTTTCGAGAACATTAAAGTTCTTGCATACTTCAAGAACACGTTTCAACCACTTTGAGAACAGGTGTTCTTGAATTTTCTTCACATTTTGAACTGCTAAGGACAGATAACTAATCAATTAAGCAAGATATAGTTGCCATCCGTGTGTAAGCCATATTGTCCCACGGTGTTGAATCCACCTGTGAAGTTCAAGGTCATAACTCAGATCAGTCAAATGGACAAAGAGTTCCAACCCGGACACAAAATTTTGGCAAGAGCAGGTAACTCATAAGTGCAGCAAAGTAGAGTTTTCATTCTTTTGCATGAGACATTGCCCAATCATATTGAATCCCTCTGTGGAGTTGGACAGGTTTCACTTTATAATACCAGACATTATATTTTATGGGCTAACAAATGACAAAACTGACAAAAATGGCATGTGTGTCCAGCCCAGACTCAGATAAGCCTTGGCACTGCCCATGCTGATCAGAGTCTTTGCTCACTTAGCTGTTTACATGAAGAAAATTAGACCCTTTTTTACACACTGAGGACACAGCAAAGGCTCTGATCAGACCCTGTGTCTTTGATGGGCTCATCTTGTGCTGCAGGAAGAAATTATTATCCCACCAACACATCAGATAAATGGTGCTGCCATTTGGATAGCAGTTGATTTAAACATTTGCTCAACCATATTTAACAAAACCAACTACAAATCTTGGAAACTGTCAGAAAGAAGTCTTTGGCGATAAGAGGATGATCAATAATCAGAAATAAAAAAACAATATTTAAAAATCAGAATCATTTTGTTTACCCTAACAATAAATCTAAGTTCTAAGGAAAGTTGGAAAACTGGCCAATGAAAGCTGAGATCTGAATGACACCATCAATCATGTGACTTAAATCATGTGACAAAGTTCTGAAACTGTTCATAAAGTGTTCTTGAAAAATACTCAAGAAAAGTTTCAGAACAGTTTAAGAACAAAGGTCCAAGAAAAGTCTTTGAAATAATCAAGAACAAATTTAAGAACAGTTTCAGAACACCTGTCATTACAATTTGTTCAAGAAATGTCTTTGAAATAAACCAGAACAAATTTAAGAGCAATTTAAGAATGCCTTTCTAGACACTTTGTTCTAGAAAAGTCTTTGAAATAAATGTGAACAAATTTAAGAACAGTTCAAGAACATCAGAGTCATCATGTTGGTCAAGAAAAGTCTTTAAAGTGTTCAAGATATGTTTAAGAATAGTTCAAGAATATTACGAATTCTTAAAAAGTTCTTGAACTGTTCCTAGAATGTGTTCTTGAATAGTTTAAATTTGATCAAGTACAAGTGTTGAACTGTTCTTGAAAATCTTCATGAACAAATTAAGAACTCTTAAGAGCAGTTCAAGAACAGTTCTTAAGTTAAGAACTCCATTTCGCAGGGGAGTGGCAAGCTCACAATGAAGTTTAAAACAAGCTGACAGTGAGCGTGCCACTAGCTTATGAAGAGCTCACCACTAGCATGTAATGAGCTCGCCACTTGTGATGCGCTCCCCAATAGGCCACTAGTTTGTGATGAGCTTGCACTTAGCTCATGATGAGTCGGTAAAGGTTCCAATTACATGCTTTAGCTCACTGCCAGCTACCAATGGTGGGGCATATATCCTCGAGCAATTTTTATTGGGTTTCATGCAGCTGCAACAAGAACTGAATATGAAAAACGTTTTTATTGTCCACCTGCTTTAAGCCTGGTGCAATATAGAAGTCGAAATTTCCGTCGATTCGTGTGTCTGTTTGTCAAGCTGTCAACATAAATTTTTTGTGACCACCCTAGTGTTCACTCTAACGTTCAAGTCCATTTCTCAAAAACTATAAGAGCTTCATCAATGGTACAGACGTGCATCAAGGGATGGCAACTTAAATGCAAATAGCCATATTTGACCTTGACCTATATTTCATGGTTCACTGACTTGGGAAATATTTGCGACCACCCTAGCATTCACCCTAATGTTAATGTCCATTTCTCAAGAACTGTAAGAGCTTCATCAATGATACTTCACACAGACTTGCATCTAAGGATGTCAATTTAAATGCAAGCATCCATATTTGACCTTGACCTTAACATCATGGTTCACTGAATTTCTGAATTAATGCAACCACCTACATGTTAGCCCTTGTCCTGCTAATCCCAGATATGCCTTATCTTTGAAACAATGTAGATCCAGATCAGATGGCTTCTGACGAAACCATCTGATCAGGATCTACAGTGTTTGCCATTCAGATTGTGAATTTGTTGCAATAATTTGCATCAAGTAATCTGATTGGTTGATAATCGGTAGTGGGTGTGGCATATATGAATATTCAGCAGGACAAGGGTAAGTAACGTTCACCCTAATGTTCATGTTCATTTCTCAAGATCTATTAGACCTTCACTAATGCTACTTCGTACATACTTGCATCTTAACCCTTTACCACTCAGGGATTTTGTGAATTTCGCTGATTTTCACAGTGTTGCACCCGACAGCAACTTCAACTAGCCATTGTTTCATAGTGGATGGTCTGTTTTACACCAAACTCAGTATGAATTGGGCAGTAGCCTTTCAAATGCAACCTTTCATGACTTGATCATTGTTGTCATGGTAAAGAGGGGGCATCTCAAAGTTGGTCAAAAGTGTGTTTTCACATGATTTTTTGACCACATTTTTATCTTCAAACAGCTGTCAAGGCAACAATTAAGGTGTTTGGCACTGGCCATTTTCACTGTTTGCAGCACGTTTTATCAGCATCAGTTTTCAGGTATATTTGACCCCAGGCACCCTCAGATATAAATTTTAGCAGCCGGTTGGGCCATTCACCCAAAATTTTTCGGGATGTGAGGGGGGCGTTGTCCCCCTTCAATCCCCCCCCCCCCCCAAGAATATTTTTAGTGGGGAGGCACGCAACACAGGTCACTTTTTTTGCCCAACAAATCCTAAAGCAAACATAACTATCCAGGGGTAGAAATGCAGATTTTAGGTGCTTCTGGGGCTTAAAAAGGGGGGGGGAGTGGGGGTGCAGACACGTAAAAACACGTATCTGAGTGGGAAAGGGTTAACAAAGCATCCGTATTTGGCCTTGACCTACATTTCATGGTTCAATGATTGTGAATTATTGTGACCACACTAGCACTCACCCTTATGTTCAAGTCTGTTTCTCAAGAACTATTAGATCTTCATTAACCCATTTGGTACCGGAAACCCAGAAAGGGGTAAGTGGCAAACAGTGCAGGCCCAGATCAGACGCCGCAGAACGCGGCGTCTGATCAGGGCCTCCCCTGTTTGCTAAAAGTTCAGTCATTTTCCAAATCAATTTTGAAGAAAACACAACCTGACACCCCTAAATTTTGAAATGGACTCCTGCTATATATAAGGAGGAAGATTCCATTTGGTACGAAAAGCGTTAACGATACTTGGTACAGAGTTGCATCTAGGGATGACAAGTTTTATGCAAGCATCCATGTTTGACCTTGACCTATAGTTCATGGTTCAGTGACTTTGCACCCCCACATGCGGGACATAGCCTTCCTGTTCTTATTTCTTACTAAAATAGTTTACCGACAAATTATTTTTGAAATGAAAATAACAGCTTGTACCAAGTATCATTAATGAAGCTCAAATGTAAGCTAGGATCTATACATGAAGTTTGTTAGCCTACTATAATGACCCTAAGTATTGCGACAGACAGAAATAAGCAAACAGTGCAGACCTAGATCAGACTTCTCCTGAAGGAGAAGTCTGACCAAGGTCTACACTGTTTGCCATTCCTTCTCCACTTTTTGGAGAAGCCTCCGTGGTGTAGTGGTTACGCTACTCGCATTGTAAACCAGGGGTCGCAGGATCGATCCCGGGCTTCTCCAGACTTTCGGATGAGTCTTTAAACCGAGGTCCCGTCTCCATATGACCTTAGCTGTTGGTGGGACGTAAAACTCAAACACTCACTCACTCTCCACTTTTTGGACTTCCTGCTGGATCGTGAAACAAACTAGTTAAAATTGTAGGAGAATAACAGCAAGTCCTCACGGTATACAAGAAATGCAGCTACTGTGATGAAGTAGCTGCAGAGATGAGCCGCAGAGTGATCTCTGCTTGGCAAAGCTGTCGCGCAACAAAAATAAAAAAAAAATATCCTATTTACCATATGTATTCCAACAGACAGATCTGAGCAAACAGTGTAGACCACGAAGAGACGCCGCATGGCGGTCCACACTGTTTGCCAATCATCCCGCTATTCTTAAACACAACATCTGGTAGTAAATTGTACTTGTTAGAACAAGTATGGTAAGGAGTTGAGGTGTCAGAATATTTAGGGTAAATACAGTTTTTTGTTTGATTTGAGGCTTAATGTTCCCATCAACACAGTATAGGTCAGGGTAAATACAGTACAGTAGAATTCCGCTATTAAGACCACCTAAACTTAAAGGTGCATTATTGAGCTATCCAGAAAAAATGCTTCCAAAAATTAAATATATATAGCCGGTACTTTTCTTTAAAACAATACAAATGAATGCATTTTATGCAAAAATGCGAACAATTATGATGACAGGTAAATGAGTTTGAGAGGGGTTCCCTTACTAGGTTTTGAACACTAGTTAGATCTATTTTTAGTTCGTGACAAAAATAGAATCTCCATATATGACGTTATGCGACGTTCATTTTTGGCCTTGTTTGCTTAGGCCATGCCTGAATTGGAAAAAAATATGACGCTGAATACCATGCCATAAGTAACGACACTCAGAGACGATACTGTCGCCATGAATGTGTAAAAGGACAGATTTATTTTTAGAACACATGTTCAGATCGAAGGGTAAACACGAATGAAAACGACCATTTTCACAAAGTTCTGAAGCTGTATTTGGCTCCAAAAGTGTACACATGACAAAGGAGTATGCATTGAAGATAAAAACCAGAAAAAAAAATTTTGAGACCAGGTAGCTCAATAATGCACCTTTAAGACAAATTATGCTTTTAAAGCATATTTAGAAGGTTTCAGTTACATTTTCTTTGTGTTTTCTTTATCCTGTACAACTAGTGGGAGACCATCTTTGGGGACTGTTCAAAAGTGGTCTTTCAGACCACTTTTGAACAGACCCAAAGGTGGTCTTATTATAGGAATTTAACTGTACATGCAGTACATGTCAGATCTGCATGCCAGACTGGGGATAAGCTTAAAATGATATACAATGGTACCACATGCTGCACTACATCAAAATCTGAAAAATCAAATATTAAGCCCAGTTTCAATAATTTCATGCAAACTGAGTTTAAAGCCCCCACCCATAGGGGCTTGAAGAAATATATGGGCTGCATGATGCTTCCACACAGAGCTGAATCCAGCCCGCACACTAGTACTGGTAAACCGCTTAGAGGATCTAAGCCTGTCCAGGAACCGCGGTGTAAGGCGGACCGTCCATGCTACCCTGTTTGTTTATTGGACGACAGGGCTTGAGATGTCATTTCATCTCAATGTCGGGTAAAAGTCCCACAAAATTGGAAGAAACGTCTCCAAAATGACCTTTATAATTACAGTGTTGACAGGGACGTTAAACCTCAAATCAAACAAACAAACATTGCAAATGCATGAGTAACTACTGACAAATGTTTGAGGAATGACTTTTTCCGTGCTTTTGACACAGATGTGCAGTACGTAGTGTAAGTTTTTTTTACTTAATATCACATATATAATATCAGTTCCTTGTGGAAGGAAAGCCAATTTTAATGATCATACTTTCGTTACCCTGGTGAAATTCTGATGTTTCCAACACACTTTGTGAAATATTTTTGGTAATAATTCGCCTCAAAAAAAAATATCCTCTATAAGGGCCATCTTATAATTTGGCCACACTAAGGTGGGACTCTTCCATTCAAGATGATTGTTATATGTACAAGTCCATTTGTCATATAAGGTCTGTCAGGTCTATTTTTTGGTTTTTATTCTATTTTTCACTGAAAATTCTATTAGTAAACAGTGCAGGCCCAGATCACACACCGCCTTCTGTAGCATCCGATCTGGGCTGGTACTATTTGCCAACGTACCCCTTTAGGCGTGTTCCGCATGCATATGAATTTTAGCCATACTACCGGATCATTGTGAGCAAAAATCTGACCGTAAGAAATAATAAATCATGACTGTTCATAGTTGAAACATGACTAAAGCTCCATACAAGGGAAATAATAAGGATAAGAAAGAATTATCCTATAATTATTCTTGTTCTTGTTTGTAAAAGTCTGCACCTCATGTTTGGGGAGACAACTGCCTGAGGTATTAACTCTTATCCTGCTGCATAAATTAAGTGAGCCACGCCAGTTTCACTATCCACCAACAAATTCACGGGATAAAATAACTTCGTCAAATTTAAAAACTGCATGACAAACAGTGTGGATCCTATTAAGAAGCTATCTGATCTGGATCTAAACTGTCTTCAAAGGTAGGGGTTGTTGTGTTCAGCAGCAAGAATTCTGCTGTTTGAGAAGGTAATGTTGCACCTGTCGGAGCCAAACCTGACTTTGGAGTCAAACCCTCATAAAGAAAAGAATGAACAAACAAGCATATAAAAGGAAAATCAGTGATCCCTATATTGTGTCATGCTAAAAGCTGACATGCATGGCAAAAAAAAAAACTACAGCAGGGAGCTCATGGGAGTCTGAGATCATAATTAACCCTTTTTGTACCAAATGGAATCTTCCTCCTTGTATATAGCAGGAGTCCATTTCAAAATTTAGGGGTGTCAGGTTGGGTTTTCATCAAAATTGATTTGGAAAATGACTGAACTTTGAGCAAACACTGGAGGCCTTGATCAGACGCCGCGTTCTGCGGCGTCTGATCTGGGCCTGCACTGTTTGCCTGGGTACCTGTTTTGGGGTTTGTGGTACAAAATGGGTTAATCAGAAAGGTATCAGAGGCCAGTTGTCATGGGACACACAATGAAATGATCCTGAGTTATTATCTTTTCATTTGTGCGGTTTTATGGCCCTTTCTAGATCATGTCACTCATAACAAGCCAATAGTTAATCACAGGTACACAAAAAACTGGAACACCTGGAAAAAAATCACCTAATGGAGTGATGCTTATTTTTTTAACCAAATTAACAGTGAGACCTAGTGTTCAAGAATTAGAAGACTTAACCAAAGCACATAATATCCTTGAATTGATCAAGAGTTTAACATACGCATTAGATACCTGTGCAAACAGTGTGGAGCCAGATAAGTGTATCTGTGTTTGTTTAATATGTCTCACCAACAATTTTGGTCATAGGGAGACAGGATCTTGGTTTAAGCCCTCATCCAAACGTCTGTTGAAGCCAGGAGTCAAACTTACAACCCCTTAGGTTTATTAGGCGAGAAGCTTAACCACTGCAACATTGACAATTTTCTAGATTCAGATGGGACAGCCCATAATGATCAATATCATCTAGGTCTACACTATCGGCCCCCGTCCATAGGGGCTTGAAGAAATATATGGGCTGCATGATGCTTCCACGCAGAGCTGAATCCGGCCCGCACACTAGTACTGGTAAACCACTTAGAGGATCTAAGCCTGTCCAGGAACCGCGGTGTGAGTCGGACCGTCCATGCTAATAAACCCTATTGGTTTCATTGGGCGACAGGGCTTGAGATGTCATTTCATCTCAATGTCGGGTAAAAGTCCCACAAAATTGGAAGCAACGTCTCCAAAATGACCTTTACAGTGTTGACGGGGGTGTTAAACCTCAAATAAAAATAAAGGTCTACACTATTTGCCGTTCTGGGCCCAGTTGTTCAAAGCATCGTTAGCTTAACGAGCTCGTTTGTGGTCATATTGTTAACTCTTCTAGCAAGTACAATGTCGTAAATTTTGGTATTTTTGCTGAAAAAATGTGAGCAGCTTTTGCGTCCGCAAAAGCTGTTCACATTTTTTCAGCAAAAATTTCAGCATATTTGCCATATTTAATGATCAAAGATTTAACAAAACGTTAACTAACGACGTCGTTAGTTTTGAACAACTGGCCCCTGATGTCAATCACAACAACTATATATGGTCTGAATCAGAATCAGAATTGTTACTGGTGACACGTCAAATGACATTCATACACCTGCTTTGTCGTCTGCTAGTAACATTTAATGTCATTTTTGCAAACAGTGTGGGCCCACATCAGAATGCTCCTCTAATAGCAGTGTGCTCCTCTAGGAGCAGTCTGATCAGGGTCCACACTGTTTGCATGTATGCAAAAAAATATGTCTGAAAGTTTGCAAGAATATGCAGGAGACGACAAAAACAGAACATTTTCAGATGCAGTTTTTCTCGGCATCTTAACCCTTGTCCTGCTGAGCCGGGATATGTCTTATCGTTCAAATAATGTAGATCCAGATCAGATGGCTTCTGAAGAAGCCATCTGATCAGGATCTTCATTGTTTGTCATTCAGTTTATGAATTTTTTGCAATGACTTGCATCAAGAAATCTGATTGGTTGACAATCAGTGGTTGGTGTGGCATATTTAAATATTCAGCAGGTCAAGAGTTAAGGGTTAAAACCACTATTGACAATAATGGAAAGAAGAGGTCATTTCTGAAACTCTGGGACGGAAGGCTTAATTCAGGGTTTTCCTCTTAAGAAATCAATTACAACAAATGTCGCCTGCTTCAATGATGTCTACTTGTTACTTCAAAAGTCACTGTTGCAAACTGTGAATCTAGGAGCAGTCTAATCAGTATCCACACTGTTCGCATGTATGCAAAAATATGTTTGTTTGAATGGCCCAGTCAACACTAATTTAGGTCTCTTTTCCTGGGCAGGCTTATACATAAGTGGTCAAACAGTACAATGCACATTCTTTCACCAGAAACTGACAACTGCCCTTCTTGAATCAGCGGAAGGGAGAGAATGACCATAGACAAGATTTCATGATCAATCTCCCCAAAAGAATGTTGCCGACCCAGGCAGGTATCCCACCTGCGTCGTCCTGATCACCAGTCAGATGCGAAAACGACTGAGCTACCGAGGCCGGCGCAAAAATATGTTTGAAAATACTTCAAGAAAATGCAGCAGACAACACAAACAAACATTTTCAGGGGCAGTTTTTTTAACCCTCAAACCCTAACTTTGCAAACAGTGTAGATCCAGATGGCTAGAATTCCCAGCAGACACACATCACTAGGGTAACGTCAAATCAACGTCGGTGCAACATAGATGTGACGTTACATAAACATCATTACACTGCACCTACGTTGATGTGACATCAAAACTAAGTCATGTGCCTGCTGGGAAGCCAATCTGATCAGGATTTACACTATATTTGTCATTTTGTTTGTGAATTTAACGAATACATTCTAAGTACATGTAATATGATTGGTTGACAGTCAGAAATGTCAGGGTGTGGCTAAATTAATTTATTCAGCAGGATAAGGGTTATTTTTAATATATAACAAGGAGTTCAATCATGTTGAGACAATGTTGAAGACATTGTTTCAGCTTGTGCCTTCTGGGGAGCTTGTATTTATACCATTCTGAACACGGCCCCCGCCCATCGGGGCTTGAAGAAATAGATAGGCTGCATGATGCTAACCACGCAGAGCTGAAACCGACCCGCACATGAGTACTGGTAAATGGCTTATAGAGGATCTAAGCCTGCCCAGGCAAAGCGGTGCAAGTCCATGCTTATAAACCCTATTGGTCTCATTGGGCGATAGGGCTTGAGATGTCATTACATCTCAATGTCAGGTAAAACTCCCACAAAATTGGAAGCAAAGTCTCCAAAATGACATACGCAGTGTTGACGGGAACGTTAAACGTCCAATCAAGCAAGCAAGCATGAACATATGTGGGGAAACTCAAGAACAAATAAAATGCTGAATAAAAGCAGAACATAATTATGGCAACAACACATAAAGCCAGCACCCACCTAAAATATCCATTCCGTTATCCATTCTGCTGATTTGGAAGGAAAAAATAAAAATTCCCTTGAATAGTTTTGCACAATTAAACCAAATACATCATGTACAATGTAATCCAACATACATTGTTATCTCATTTCTAATATTTTCAAGGTTACTACATGATATAATGTAACAGTTTATCAGAACCAAACATACAGCATCCTATCTATAAATATCAATGAGTCCCACATGAAGAAAACCTCTCTTATGGGCATAGCTCCAGATAAGGCACTTTTTCATCCGAAAAGTTCTGATATTTTTTCTTATTTCTGCATGAAAACATATGTTGTGGGTACTCATTAGAAGCGCCTCACCGAGGCGCTTCTAATGAGTACCCACAACGTATGTTTCCATGCAGAAATAAGAAAAATAATATTTTGATACCCCCTCTTACCTGGGGCTATGTCTTATGGGTCTGCGGCCTGGTAAGACATAAACCTGCCTGCTCAGCTGCAAAAAGTTACAGAATTTAGAAATAGGAAAGTTCTAGGTATTGCACTGGCTAAGCGGCAAACAAGGTGTGCTGACCAGACTGTGTAGATGTGCAGGCTGCATGATCTGTAACTTTTGGTTTTGCAAATGCCAAAAACAGGTTCTCTAATGAATGGTTTTGTTTGTTTGATTTGAGATTTAACGTCCCCGTCAACATTGTTGGCCCCCGCCCAAAGGGGCTCTTGAAGAAATATTTGGGCTGCATGATGCTTCCACGCAGAGCTGAATCCGGCCCGCACACTAGTACTGGTAAACCCCTTAGAGGATCTAAGCCCGTCCAGGAACCGCGGTGTGAGGCAGACCGTCCATGATAATAAGCCCTAATGGTTTCATTGGGCGGCAGGGCCTGAGATGTCATTTCATCTCAATGTAGGGTAAAAGTCCCACAAAATTGGAAGCAACGTCTCCGAAATGACCTTTACAGTGTTGACGGGGACGTTAAACCTCAAACAAACAAACCGTCAACACTGTAAAGGTCAATTTGGAGAGTGAATGGTAATAAAAAATATAACAATATTGTTGGGGGATCCAAAGGATTTATAACCCTTATCCTGCTGAATAAATTGATTTAAGCCACACCCATTTCTGACAATCAACCAATCAAATAACTTAATATAATATGTATTTGTTCAGTTCACAAACTGCATAACAAACAGTGTAGATCCTGATCAGAAGCCATCTGATCTGGATGTACACTGTTTGCAGATGTAGGGGTTGCTGTGTTCAACAGGATACAGGTTAACCCTTATCTTGCTGTTCACGACAACCCCTATCTTTGGAAACAGTGTAGATTCAGATCCGATGGCTTCTGAAGAAGCCATCTGATCAGGATCTACACTGTTTGACATTCAATTTATGGATTTGTAAGAATAAATTACATCAAGTAATCTGATTGGTTCAGAGTCAGAAATGGGTGTGGCTAAATTGAATATTCAGCAAGAGAAGGGTTAAAATAACTGTGCTTGGACATCATACTTTTTATCTTGAACCTTATAATTGTAGAAATGCAGGAGTCCATTTTGAAATTTTGGGATGTCTTTTTTTTTTTTTTTTCTAGAAATTATTTGGAAAATGGCTGGAAGGCCCTGATTAGATGCCATGCATGTTCTGTGGCATCTGATATAGGACGGCAATGTTTACCAATGTCCAATTTTCGCATAAAATAGGTTACTCTGTTTATGATTAGTACCCACAATCTATGGAAATGGAATGTGCAAACATAGAAGGAAATGTCCCAAACTTCATGAGCCAGAAACTAGTTTATGATCTGACCCAGCTAAAAGATATTAATAAATTCCAGGCTAACTAGCTCTGGTTCCTATAAGTCTGTACAATCAATAATCATGGCTTTAGATGATGAGTATAAATTAAGGGGCTCTTACACTGTCACGACTTTGACCACGATTGTCCACGACTGTCCACGACCAATGGGGACAATGAAAATCGTGGCAAATCGGGGCGTACACGGTTCCGATTTCACTACCCTACGAATACTCACGACATTGCCACGACACTTCTACGAACAATCACGATTGCTGTACGATTATGGAGCCAATTTACAACGATCGATCACGATGTCCTACGATCCTCTAGGATTCTTCTACGACTGCACCACGATTGCTTCAAGATATCAGACGATCATACACGATTTCTCACGATCCATGCAAGACTGCTCTACGACCAAGGCCGAATTGATACGATGATCAAAGACTCAGTACGATCATGGAAGACTCAGTACGATCATGGAGGATTCGATACGATTTACTCACGATTAACCAAGACTTCTCCCGATTCGTCAGGATTTATAACGATCTGGGTGTATAAAGGTGTTCGTCGGGATAAATCGTGCTAACGTCGTCATCAATCGTAGTGCATTCCTGGTGAATCTTGCATTGTCGTGAGCAGTCGTCGTGATATCGTAGTTGATCGTACGGCAGTCGCAACGGAATCGTAGAGGCGTCCTAGATGATCTTGTCTCGTCGTAGTTCAATCGTGGTAGAATTCAGTCACGATTATTCACGATTGGCCACGATTACCATGACGACGGCTCATGATTTCTCTACGACCGCTCTACGATTTGAAAAATGATGCCGACTCGTCAAGAATGTTTTGAACATGTCCAAAACAGTCGTGGTCACTCCCGAACTATCACGATCAACCACGATTCCTCAAGATCTCTGCCGACTTCTCTACGACGTTGTTCACGATTTACCACGATTTAAAAAATCGTGGTGAGTCGTGGCCAAAATCGTGACAGTGTAAGAGCCCCTTAACTTGGATAAATTTGGGATAACTTTTCTTATTTCTTCATTGAAGTACTTGTAAAAATTGCCTTAACAATTAAGTACCCACACCATAATACAGTTGAACTTCAATGGCTTGAACACCTTTGGGACCATGAAAATCTGTTCGAGACAGGGGTAGTTCGAGTCACAGAGGGCTAATGCCAGGAGGCATAACGACATACGTTAGGACATCTTTTTCGGTGTTCTATAATGAAAAATGTATGCTGTGTGTACTCATTAGAATCGCCTCATCGAGGCGATTCTAATCAGTTCACACAGCATACATTTGCAAGATAAAAGACGAAAATATCCTAATTTTTACCCTCCCTATTTCTTATGTACAGAAATTCCCTAGGGACTCAAGAACGGGTTCGACTCAGCCATGGTAAACGAGCCATCGGTGTTCGAGCCATCGAAGTTCTACCGTATGTTTCTAACAATATCCCTAATCTATGCTAGTTACTTTCCCTGATCTGTACCGCTCTGTATCTCTGCATTTACTTCAATGGGGATTAGCATTTGTCCAGTATCTTACAATTCACCCATCATTAGAATGTTAGCCTACATGTACATAAACACGGTTCTAACAAGTACCCACAATCTATATTTTAGAGCACAAATAAGAAAATAAGGTATACCCTTGTAAACCCCAGTTATACTATATAAAAGTGGGGTTCAACGGGGTCAAAACAAATATAGGTACATGTGTATGGTGATGTCACCAGAGCCTGGGTCTTGATTATTTCAGCAAGTGTCTAACAAGTACACACAGATTTTTTTAATCTATGTTTTTGAGCAAAAATGCGGAAAATAATGATTACTCAGGACTGTTAGCACCCACTTTTCTCTATTATTATAAAGTGGGTTTTAGAGGGGTTTCATTACACAGATAGTTTTCATATAATGCATATATGCCTTATTTTGAATGCCATCTGACTGTAGTGTAGTATCAAATTTCTTTAGCCCCCATCCATCGGGGCTTGAAGAAATAGATGGGCTGCATGATGCCTCCACTCAGAGCTGAAACCGGCCCGCACACGAGTACTGGTAAACCGCTTAGAGGATCTAAGCCTGCCCAGGCAATGCGATGCGAGTCGACCCATCCATGCTTATAAACCCTATTGGTTTCATTGGGCGGCAGGGCTTGAGATGTCATTTCATCTCAAAGTCGGGTAAAAGTCCCACAAAATTGGAAGCAACATCTCCAAAATGACCTTTACAGTGTTGATTGGGACATTACAATTCAAATCAAGCAAACAAGCAAATCAAATTTCTTCCTACTCAGCAAGATTTTAAAAGCCTACAAATTATAAAATTTTCAAACCCTATATAAAAATTGATTGGTTTGTTTAGAGTTTTACAGCCCTGTCAACACAACTGAGGTCATATCAAGCTGCTCTGTTTACCTAAACCACACTTTTGCTGGGCATTCTTATACATATCTATAGGTGGCTAATGAACACAACCAGAAACCTACTGGAATCTGCCAATGGGAGAGAATGGCTGTGGATATTCCATAATAGAATGTAGCCCCTGACAACCTCCTAATGCATCACTCTTATTGAATGATTTAACCCTTGTTCTGCTGAGCCCGGATATGCCTTTTCTTTGAAATAATGTAGATCCAGATCAGATGGCTTCTGAAGAAGCCATCTGATCAGGATCTACATTGTTTGTCATTCAGATTGTGAATTTGTTGTAATAACTTGCTACAGGTAATCTGATTGGTCGATAATCGGTAGTGGGTGTGGCATATATGAATATTCAGCAGAACAAGGGTTATAAAACCAAGACTACCAGGTGTCATTTTCAAAGTTTTTTTTTTTTCTTCTCATTTTTCAGTGAAAATAAGGATTGACATTATATGTGAATCATCTACCTAACATGATTTTATGTACATGTAGCAGATGAAAGGTTAATAAGATCCTAATTATTAGTTATTAAACAATTAAATTTCTACATTACTCTTAAACTCCTTAAGATAACACACCAGTGAAACTTTGTGCTTTTTAATCACATCTCCAAAATGGCCACTTTTCTTATCCGGCCCCTGCCCATTGGGGCTTGAAGAAATAGATGGGCTGCACGATGCTTCCACGCAGAGCTGAAACCGACCAGCACACGAGTACTGGTAATTGGTAAACCGCTTAGAGGATCTAAGCCTGCCCATAGCGGTGCGAGTCGGCCCGTCCATGCTAATAAACCCTATTGGTTTCATTGGGTGGCAGGGCTTCAGATGTCATTTCATCTCAATGTTGGGTAAAAGTCCCACAAAATTGGAAGCAACGTCTCAAAATGACCTTTAGAGTGTTGACGGGGACGTTAAATCTCAAATCAAACAAAACAAAGCCACTTTTCTGATGAAAAGTTGCAAATATAGGCTGTGGGTGCTCGTTAGAACTGCCTCATTTTCAGCCGCCCATTGGGGCTTGAAGAAATAAATGGGCTGCATGATGCTTCCACGCGATGCTGAAACTGACTGCACATGAGTACTGGTAAACTGCTTAAAGGATCTAAGCCTGCCCAGGTAAAGCGGTGCGAGTCGGACCGTCCGTGCTTATGAACCCTATTGGTTTAATTGGGCGACAGTTCTTGAGATGCCATTTCATCTCAATGTCGTGTGAAAGTCCCACAAAATTAGAAGCAATGTCTCCAAAAGTGTTCACGGGGAAGTTAAACCTCAAATCAATTGAGGCAGTTCTAATGAGTACCCACAACCTATGTCTTTGAGTATCCACAACCTATGTCTTTGAGGCGATTCTTCATTAAGGCAGTTCTAATGAGTACCCACAACCTATGTCTTGGGACAGAAATAAGAAAATTAATATACACCCCTGTAAACCCCAGTTTTCTCTAAATAAAGTGGGGTTTAGTGGGGTGTTCATTTCAAGGACTTGTTCAAGTGATGTACTGCAACTCAGACAATTATATACTTATGCTGAACAGCATTTCTTTTTTCCCTCCTGAACAAATTTAAAGCATTGGACAGAAAATGAAAATTCATGTGATAACAGATAGTAGATTGAATGTGTATTTTCCTTCTGCCTAATGAGATTTGGGACAAATCTCTAAGTCCTGTCCAGTCTTTCATGCTCTCCAATTTGAAAGTGCCATTTTAGCGCACGGGTGTGTTATCGTAATGCACACACTTTATTATTATCATCTTCGCCGTCCAGAAAAGGGTCAGGAGGTGTCATCATAGTCTGTCGTTGACATATATATATGTGATTTTGATATATGTGTGTACTAAAGTTAAGCTTATCCAAAAATAGAAGTTTTTTTTTCAAACCTAGGTATGAGTTGACCAAAAATAGGTACAAGTTGACTAAGGTACGAACGAGTTGACTTGAATTAAGTATGACCTAAGAGTTGACCAGAAACTGCCAGTGCATTGGACTAACATTGATACTTTGACCCGCACTAGATACTTGGAAGTTGATCTCTCCACTGGCCTGCATGGACAGAATCAACTGAACATTATAATTATATACTGACTATATTGACCTCTTTGCTAGCTGTAAACTATATGCATTGTACATTGAACATATGTACTGTGCAATACTGCAATATATACACAAAGTATTTATGGCATTTTTCATACAAAATAATGCCTCCTTCAGAAGCAAAATATTGAACTACTACATATAGTATAAACTTTGTTACCTACATCAGAAATTGGCCACCGCCCATCAGGGCTTGAAGAAATGGTTGGGCTGCATGATGTGGAATCCACTGACCTGTACACAAGTACAGGTAAACCGATTAGATGATCTAAGTCTGTGCAGGCAAAGAGGTGCTAGGCGGACTGTCCATGCTTATAAACCCTATTCAGGCCATTTGTTTCATTGGGTGGCAGGGCTTGAGATGTCATTTCTTTTTTTTTTTCTTTTCTCCTATTACTGCTACTCGCTCACATCTGAGCATTATGAGCAGTATTTCCTGGGTGGTTAAGCAATGTGGATGAAGTGCCTTGCTCAAGGGCACAACACTTTGGTCAGCGTGAGGCTCAAACCAGCAACCTCTAGATCACAAATCAGATGAGCTACCACTGCACCAAAGCGCTTCATCTCAATGTCAGGTAAAAGTCCAACAAAATTGGAAGCAACGTCTCCAAAATGACATTTACAGTGTTGACGGGGACGTTAAACCTCAAATCAATAAAAAAACCTACATCAGAAAATCAGCCCAGGGCACTGTTTACAATACCCCACCCACTTGCAATTAGTATCCAATTAGTGTAAACAAATAGCGAAAAGAGGACAAAAGAATCGGAGCATGAAACAAACTAACAAGAAATTGCTCCTTCATTATTAAACAATTACAGAAAATAACTGACTCATCCAAAAAAAATGAAACAAAACATACCGACTGCACTTGAATCGACAATTTCTGACATTTCTCAAACTTTACACACACGTGTGTGTAGATCCGGGTATCTAGCCGGCATATGACGTCATAAATTGTGTTGAACTTTTTCGAGGCAAATTTTCGCTTTCGAGATAGAATACTGACCAATTCGAACAATAATACAGTTCGTTTGTGAGTTTTATGTCTTTCTTAATTAGTCAGATAGTTTCACTTTTGAATTTGACACACAAGTTTTCAGTTACCTCAAAAAAGGTCACCTATGAAGGAGTTTCAAGGGCGGGAAATACAAAAAATATTGCCCCACCCACCAGCTGCCCATTAAAAATCAGCTGGTAACCGCACAATATTCCATTTTATAGCCTGGAAACCCATAACTCCGTTCACCTAAGGTTGAGCAACCCTGCTTTCAATGTTTTGTTGCAAGAATAATTTTTTGCAGGTATTTTTAAACACTTGACAAAATGCCTATGAGAATCTCAATATTTAAGAAAATAAACATCACTTCTGTTTATTCTACAGCCATCTAGAAATGCAGGGCGTGTTTTGGGCATGTTCTCATAACTCCGTTCACCCAAATTTATTTTATTATCATAAGTAATCAGATTCATTTTATGAATATTATACATGATGAGTATTTTATTTAGACTGTGCACTATTCTAATTTGTTGATACTTTTTATTTTCAGTCACATGCTTGTCACTGGTTAGAGATTATTTTGGGGGACCCCTAAAATATTAAGCATTTTGTGACAAATTTCGATTTTTATGAATTAAATTGTTAGTCAAAACTGAATTTCTTCAAAACAGGTTGAAACGTTAGTTATTAAGTACAAATTCTGATATGTGATAACTGTAAAAATGATTCCTTTTCATATTAATCAAAGAAGAGGGTGAACGGAGTTATGAGGTTGAACGGAGATATGAGAAAATGGGATACTGTGATACCGTAATATTGCCATTCTAGAATAAAAAATAGTAAGCGGGAGGCATGACATATTTGACATATACAGGCTGTCAAGTGTTCCTATTTTTTCCTATATTTTCAGGTTTCCTATTTTTTTTTTCTGTATTTTAACCTCATTTCCTATATTTTTTACCAAATTCCTATATTTTTTAAAATGCTGCATGATTAAGTTTTTCTTAGAAACAGAAAAGAGCAATTTTAGATGTAAGAAAGTTCTTCAATACTGGAACCAGTTTTCTTATTTTCCATTTGATAATGAACATCTGAAAGATTTGGGCTGTTTACATCCTGAACATATAGACATAAGCCCAGTAGCAGTTCAGCAATAGAAAGGGTAGCAAGAAGGTTACCTTTTGCAGAAAATGTGGCATTGCTTACTGATGAGTGGAAGGTATACCAAGGGGAGGAAACTGATGAGAAACTTTGGAAAATAGAGAAAGATGATGAAGTTGAGTTGAGAATAATTGATCATTACTAGAGAGACATTCTGAAATTAAAACTGGTTGTGGCAAAGATAAGTAACATAGGCTTGGAAAGGTAGTATAAGGTGCTCTGGTATTGCCACATAGTAATGCTGCTATTACCGGGTAGATAATAAGAAAATGTTGGGAAAAGATAGGGTAAATCTGTCATCAGAATCTATCTATCTATCTATCTATCTATCTTCTGATACTGCGTCGGTCACATTTGACCATTACCGCAGGTGTATATTACATACACTCCAGGTTTTGCAGGATGAAAGCCTACACAGTAATCATGTAATTACGGTAGGGATCTTTAACCTGCACAGGGGATGGTTCTCCCTGCACAGGGGGCCTCCAGTTAACGTCCCGATCCGAAGGACGGTGCACTTGATGACATTCATCCCTGCAAATGATGCCAATGGAGCGTGTTCGGACACCGAAATTTTATCGCCGCTGCCGGGGATCGAACCCGGGACCTCTAGCATCAGAGGCAAGTGCACTAACCACTGAGCTATCACGCTCCACCTTAGTTTTAGGGAACAGACTTTCCAAACAAGCTGTGAAAATCGGTGGTTGACAAAACACGGACCAATTACGGACTTACGGACCTAATAACAATACACAGACTTCATGACATAATACAGACCTGTTATTCACGGACCACTTGACAAACCACGGACCTATTATTCACTGACTTTTACCAAACACGAACCTATTTTTCACGGACTTTACAAACCACGGACATGTTATTTACGGACTTGATAAAACACGGACCGTCATTTAAATCACGGACATTGTAACAATAACCTGACGTAACTGATAACGAAACGTTACGCTGGCATAGATACCCACATACTTAAATGCGTTGAAGCTATGCATTAGAGCGAATTAACATATACCAGCCAATGGAACTAGAAATACGAAACCCCGTTATGGTGGAAAAGCATTTGACATCAAGCATGGTCGACGACTTATTTTTGCACCTTAATGTACAAAGACAATGCCATTTCGACCGAAAGGAGGAGAAGTATATACGTACAGACCAAATGATCGTTAACTACTAAAAGACTGGCTAGCTGATGGTCATAGGTAATAGACTGATCATCTATCTAACAGAAAGAGGAAAAGCTCAAGAAATATTTACAACAAATAAGATATCATTTGTTCATCGCTTTGGATCCTTTGTCATTCTTGGTGCAACTGGCCAGTCTTTTGTATCCAAACTCTATCCAAAGGAAACATGTGCATGCGCACTGAAAAACGGCAAATGTTCCCTTGTTCTGGCGGAACAGTTTTCCCACACAGAAAATACCAAAAATGGTTTCATCCGAAATGCCAGAATATCACAAAGTCAGTAAGGCAAGTAACATTATCAAAAACCATCAATTTTTTAGATTGTATGTCTTAACATAATAAATAAAACTTGTAAAATTGTGGTCATTTATTTCGGTTGTTTTACGGACCATATTCCATGCTTTCAAAGGATAACCCTTTTATAGAACATATTCATCTGACCATTTACGGACCCACTATTCACGGACCAACAACTTCCATTTTACGGACCTTATCTGACAACGAACTAATAATAATTTACGGACCATAACTGACAATTCACGGACCATAGACGTTTCACGGACCAACAATAATGTAGCTCGGACAGACCATCCGTGGCTCATAAATGACCATTCACGGACCGAATATAAACTCATTTGATAAAATAATACTATTCACGGACTTTAGGAGTTATTGAGTTTTCATTGGTCCATAAGTCCGTAAAAGGTCCGTGTTTTGTCAACGGGCGTGAAAATCCATTATCCTAAATATATTCAGCTGGAATGTGTACCTCTTACCAAGGACCTAATAAGTTATGTCAAAGGTAGTCATAGAGTTTTCAATGAGAGGATAGACAAGGAAAAGCAAAATAGAGAAAAGGAGGAGAAGAATACGAGAGCAAAAGAAAGAAGAGCGTGCACAGGTTGAAAAACAAGAACCAATAAAAGAAAAAGTCTTTGAATGAAACAATGAAAAAGTTGAATGTTAAAGAAAAGAGCTCTAAAGAACTTCATGCTGCTGAAAAACTGCTTGAAGAAGGAAATGAAAAACTGGATGGAGCATTAACATGATAAAAAAGAGAATTTTTTTCTAGTGAGTCAGTGAGTCAGTCATTGGTTGACACTGCTCAGAAAAAAGATTACCGAATCAACACAGCGTCTAGACAGAGTAAGAGAAGAACAGAAATCAGTGGAAAGTAGGAAAAGGAAGAATCTGGAGAAAATTGCTCATGGGGATTCAAATAAATAAGTTCCTTTGGAAGCAAGGAATACACCAAATAAAGCTAAGAAATGAGGTGAACTTAGCCCCCCCAAAAAAAAATCTTGAGATAGTGACTTGTATGCCAGATTATTATTTTTTCTCAGTTTTGATAGTGTAATAATATGGTCACATATCATTTTAAAGCAAATGCTTAAGAGAATTCATAGTACAAGAAGTACAATGTCTAAGCTTGATAAGTCATATTTTCAACTTCAGAATATGATTAAGAGAATTCATAGTACAAGTAGAACAATGGCTAAACTAGGCAAAATTATTTGTCAGTTTCTTAAAGTTCCATTAGTTTCCATGTTGTTACTTTGCTATGACTATCCCAAGATACCCATGGTAATTTGCACAAAGACAGTTATGTATAACTCAATGGTTTCTTTAAAACTTCATTTTTTCAGGATGTTACATGAACTACTCATTAAACAGAGTAACCTAGTCAGTATCTCATGTATCTTGTATTTATTGCAACACAACCTATCTTGAATTGGTCTAACACATATGATGTCATGTTGACTGAAAGCAATAAAGATGATTATGAATTAATTTTTATTGCCGCTAATATAAAACCTTTGATGACATTTAAGATGGTGATTGAGAGCTGGCTGAAAGGGGAGGTGGAGGTCAGGGCCATATCAAAACAATTAAAATTTCAGAGTGGCTAACAGAAGTTTGAATCCGTTTACCACAACTTTTTGTTGTTTTTAGTCTTCATTAAACCATCTGTTTAAATTTAGCATACCTGCATTTTTTGGTGATTTTTTATGATAATAAGGCCTGTTTTATTGCTAAACCTTGATAATTATCCTATAAATTTCCTATTTTTTTCCTATAAATTTCCTATTTTTATAAGCCCAGAATATATATTTTGCACCAAAATACACTAGACAGCCTGCATATAACGAAAATGTGCCCTTGTGTCAGTGGGCTGTAAACAGGTCTTTCTTATGTGGAGCATGTCAGTAGTTAGTGGCAACTGAGGTAATGGCCAAATATGACCGACTCAGTATAAGAAGATAGATAGATAGTGCACTTACCTATGATGCTAGGGGCCCTCTGTTCGATTGCTGGCTAGACTTTAGAATCCGTCTGCCACTGTTGTGTTACTGAACTTAGTATGTTAGGAGTAGGTCACTAACGGTTAGGGTTAGGAGTAGGTCACTGATGGTTAGGGCTAGGTTAGGGTTAGGTTAGTCAGGTCATTGGGTAAGGGTTAGGGTTAGGTAATATGAAGTGGCGGACAGCTTCTAAAGTTGAAAGAGTCGTTCTTGCATAAATACCTATGCGCATGGCTGTTTGAAGCCATTGTCAAATGGACCAAAAGCCGTGCTCAAACAGCAAAAACCATGTTCAAATCATGAAATTCGCGTGCTGTTTTTGATATCACAAGGCGGGCCTTGCTTTGCTTACGTTACGTTGAGCGACATAACGTTATCGCCCTGAACGTAGCATTTTAGGGTTCTTTGATGACGTCAGATGGTTACTGCATAACAACGTCATGGTAAACAACATTCTGAACTGGCCGCCATTTTGGTTTGCCTGTCCCATTTGAAGAGTTTATATGGAATTTATATGGAGCTTTTGGGCCTTTTCGTCAAAATTTGTGGTCGAATTCGTAAGTTATGCAAAAACAACGATCATCCATGGTTATTTCATTGCATTAACATTTGCCTAGCAGCCTCATGTTCAAACAGCTTCCTCGGGACCCGGCAAATGTTAATGCATGAAAAACCATGGTTGATCCCTATATTCTTCACCAGAACCATTAGAGATTGGAATGCCCTTCCCAATTTGATTATTTCGACAGCTGAAGCTGCTGATGATTGTGTAGCTAAATTTACCTCTTTGGTTAGAGCTAGGGACTAACTTCCCACATTACCTCTTTGGTTAGAGCTAGGGACTAACTTCCCACATCACAGGTCCTGGTGTATGAATGTCATTTGACGCGTCACCAGTAACAATTCTGATTCCACTGGCATCATTTGCAGGTCCTTTTGAATGAATATCATTTGTGGAGCGTGATAACTCAGTGGTTAGTGCACTTGCCTCTGATGCTAGAGGTTCTGGTTTCGATCCCCAGCAGTGGCAATAAAATTTCGGGTTCCGAACATGGTCCATTGGCAGGGATGAATATCATAAAGTGCGCCGTCCTTCGGATCGGGACGTTAACAGGAGGCCCCCTGTGAAGGGAGTATTGATTCAGATTTGCAGGGATGAATGCCACAAAGTGCACTGTGACTGTCCTTTGGATCGAGACGTAAAATTGAGGCCCCCTGTCACCTCTTGCAGGTTAAGGATCCCTACCAAGTCCGCAGGTGGGTGTCTCTTGCCTGATGCCTCCAGTTGACCTGTTCCGCGAGCTACAGGGGGTGGGGCTGTGTTTGCCGGGTTTTGTCCATCATCCGTTTCGGTTTCAGAACTTTGGGGTTGAGACACACTGATGCAGATTAAATGTCAGAAGGCCTCTTGTGTCACTAAATTTGGTATAGTTACGCCTTAATTAATTACCTGATTAATGTGTAGGCTTTCATCCGGTAAACCTGAAGCTTCTGATTTTTATTGGCTCATCTGAACCAAAGGCTCAAGGTGAGCTTTTGTGATCAATCACCGTCCGTCGTCTGTCTGTCCGTTCAATTTCTTTAAACAACATATCCTCCTAAACCACTGAACAGATTTGGACAAAACTTGGCATAAATAATCTTTAGGTGGTCCTCTCTCAAAGTTGTTCAAAGAATTCAATTCCATGCAGAACTCTGGTTGTCATGGCAACAAAAAAGGGAAAAATAGGTGAAAATGTTTAAAAATCTTCTTGTATGAAACCAGAAGGCCCAGGTCATTGATATTTGGTATGAAGCTTCTTCCAGTGGACCTCTACCAAGGTTGTTCAAATTTTAGCCCTGGAGCCAAAAATAGCCCCAGGGTCTCTATATATAGTTATATAGGGTAAACCTTTAACGGGCCTCCATGGCCTAGTGGTTAAGAGTGCTGACTCTTGATCATTAGGTCTCTCACCACTGTGGTTCGAGCCTCGCTCTGGTCACATTTGAGATGCCAAGTTCTGCAAAGGAAAGTCAGGTGGTTTTTCTCCGGGTACTCTGGTTTTCACCCACCTCAGTTTAACGATCGGCTCGATATAATGAGTGAAATAATCTTGAAAGGGCCGTAAAACCAAAACCAAAAAAAAAAAATAAATAAAAAAAATAGGGTAAACCTTTAAAAATCCTCTTGAATGAAGTGAAACCAAAAGGCCCTGATCTTTGATATTTGGTGTGAAGCTTCGTCTAGTTGACCTCTACCAAGTTTGTTAAAATAATAGCCCTGGGGCCAAATATGGGCCCTCACCAGGGCCCACTGTTTTTACATAGACTTACAAAGGGAAAACCTTTGAGAATCTTCTTTCTGAAACCAGAAGCCCCAGGTCTTTGATATCTGGTAAGAGGCTTCATTTAATGTACCTCTACCAAGATTGTTCAAATTATAGCCCTGGGGTCAAAAATGACCTCACCCTGGCCCCACAAGTTTTACATAGGCTAATATATAGGGAATCTTCTTGTCTAAAACCAGAAGGACCAGATCTTTGATATTTGGTATGAAGCTTGGACATCTAGTGGACCTCTACCAAGATTGTTCAAATTATAGCCCTGGGCCCAAAAATGGCCTTGGGGCAGGGCCCACTGGGCTTACATAGAGGTATAAAGGGAAAACCTTTAAAAATCTTCTTGTCTGAAACCCAAAGGCCCAGGTTTTTGTTATTTGCAATGAAGCTTCATCTAGTGGACATCTACCAAGATTGTTCAAATAATAGCCCTGGGGCCAAAAATGAGCCCTCTACGGGGCCCACTGTTTTTACATAGACTTATAATCAGAAAACCAGAAGCTCCAGGTCTTTGATATTTGGTAAGAGGCTTCATCTAATGTACCTCTACCAAGATTACTCAAATTATAGCCCTAGGGCCAAAAAATGGCCCCACCCTGGCCCCACAAGTTTTGCATAGGCTAATAAAGGGAAATCCTTTAAAAATCTTCTTGTCTGAAACCAGAAGGCCCAAGTCTTTGATATTTGGTATGAATCTTCATCTTTTGGACCTCTACCAAGATTGTTCAAATTATAGCCCTTGGTCCAAAAATGGCCCTGCCCAGGGTCTCACTGGTTTTACATAGGCTATTATAGGGGTAACCTTTACAAATCTTCATGTCTGAAACCCAAAAGCCAAGGTTTTTGATATTTGGTATGTAGCTTCATGTAGTTGACTTCTTCCAAGATTATTATACCCGCTTTTTCGAAGAAAAATCGGGTATATTGTTTTCGTATCACAGTTCACTCCGGCGTCAGTCCGTCTGTCCGTCCTTCTGTCTGTCCGGGCGGATGATAGGACACTAGTTGGGTAGGCCTTTCTTGGGTGCTTGCCGTTTATTCCGTTGTTGTCCAATAAAAGTAGCCAGTAGCCTGTTGGGTATTTTGTCGCTTGTTGGGTAATTTTGAATGGGAAAATTAACATGGCGGTACCCAACAAATGTCCTCTCGTAAACACGTCCGTCTGTCTGTCCGTCACGTTTCTTGTGATTGGATCTCCTCTGCAACCACTGAAGTTACACTTTTGAAACTTTGCATGTGGATAGTACATGGAATGTAGATGGCAGTGAGCAACATTTTTGTGACATTGACCTCAACATGACCCCAAGGTCAAAGGTCAAAAATTATGATTTGCCATATCTCCTAAACTATTGGAGTTACACTTCTGAAATTTTGCTTATTGGATGGTCCTTGGAATATAGAATATGTCAGGTTACTTATGGTGTGACCTTGACCCCAAGGTCAAAGGTCAAAAAGTATGATTTTGCCATATCTTCTAAACTATTAGAGTTACACTTCTGAAAATTTGGTTATTGGATGGCCCTTGGAATATACAATAAATTTGGATACTTTTGGTGTGACCTTGACCTCAACATGACCCCAAGGTCAAAGGTCAAAAATTATGATTTGCCATATATCTCCTAAACAATTGGAGTTACACTCAGGGCTTTAGATAAGGCTGCGTACCGCGTAAATTACGAAAATAATTGGGAGGATACTCCTTTTTTTCAAATCTGCTGCGTATCAGGTACAAAAACAAATTAGCATTACGCATTTAATATTTTTTGAGAGCGTATTTGGAACGCACGTGAAATAAATGAAGTGTGTAATCAGGGCTTTAGATATTTTTTTTTTCAAAAGAGTATAGTACTCGTCCTTTTTTAAAAAAAGGAGTAACGAAAATTTTTTAAAGAGTACTGAAAAATAAACCAAAAAACTTTGTTTTTATGGACTGATCTGTGGCCAGGTGTACTGTTTGTTTTCTTATAGATACACATATTCAATACCTGTGTCTATTAGAAAACAAGCAGTATGCCTGGCCACAAATCAGACAAAACAATGCCATATTGAAATCTCTTCTGAGCAGTTTGTTGACGGAGAAATCTAACTTTTGTGGTTCAGTTCTCTTGGCGGATAGCAGGACTTCGATGGCTGATTATTGTGACCAAAGAGTTTCTAAAAAATTAGAATATCAGCTTCACTTTATTGTCCAAGATATGGAGTGAAACTCATATTCTTTAAAACTTTTATAATTCCTTTTCAAAACCATATTCTCTATTTCATCATATATTGTCCATGGATATTTATTTTCTTCCACCCTTCGATCGTGGGACCCATCGTGTTTCCTTACAGGCAATGTTATAATCGGAACCAGTTACTGGGTCAAAAATCTGTCGAACCTTTTTCACAAAAAGTGCGGCAGAGACAGACTCCTGATCAGCTGAAAAGAACTTAAGGATTGCAGTGCTCCATCTAGGATTTTAAGGCAGACGGGCACTGGGCTGGGTGGGGCACTTTAAGATGAGAAAAATTGGGCACCATTTTTTGGGTTATGAAACGCCATCAAAATCGCTATGATCAATTGGCTTCTTACCCGTTAGTGAAGCTCATGGTACCGATGGCTCTACTGGAATTATATAAATATTTATATGCATTTCACAAGTAAGTGGTGTACTGGGTCGAAGCAATAGCAACGTTTATTATTTAAAAAAACATTTGAACATTTAACTTCTAGGTATCTTTTAATATAGAATTATAATATTTAATTAAAAAATAATTTGTTTGATTCATCTGAAAGCGTGTTATTAAAGCAATACAAAAAATAACCGATGACTGAATAAATAATCTGTTCAAGGGAGACTACTCAATAGTTATCCATGTCATTTGACGCTCAACTGGTTGCCAATGATCTGCAAAGACTCTATCAAAATGCAAAGCTAGTGTCTGTAATATCCCAGCGGCTTTATCAGTCTGCGACAGTATTGCAAGTAAACAGTGTGTATACCGAGCTGCGTTGCACAACACCTTGCAAAGACCCAGATCAACATGCGCAACCCGGGCAACCATTTTTCTCACCTATTTCTGAGTAGCCCTGCAAAAGGCTCTTGGGGTCAGCGAAGACTGAGCAGTTTGCAATGATGCGCAGGCTACTCCAAGTCTTCACTGGTCGCACGATACTCGAAGACTTAGACCAGCTTGCGCAACCACTATGTAAGTCAGAGCAACATGACCAGGCCCAGGCCTTTGATTTTTGATATTAAGCTTCATTTAGTAGACCTCTACCAAGATTGTTCAAATCATAGACCTGGGACCCACATGTAAATCTCTTAGCTCAGGTGAGCATCATGGTCCTCTTGTTGTTATTATTATTATTATTGTGATATATGTGTTGGAAAGAATGAATTTACACTTGCTGAAAATTCATCAGTAATAATAATAAACATAAAAAACTATGATTGAGTTGATAATAATAATAATAATAATAATATATAAACACGCAGAATTAATGGACTCCTGTTGTTCTTGGGTGCTAAATACATGTATAAAGAAGACCAGTCTCAGGACAAGAGAGTCTCTTGTCGGATTGTTATATCCCTAAGGCTGTGCCCATTGATCAGACATTGTCGAATTCAACTCTGTTACACTGTTTAATTCAACAAATTTTCCACAAACATGATCAAACTGACAAGACAACTGGTCATGTTGAATATTATACTGCAAATTCAGTTTTCATGTCGACACAGTCAAATAATTCGAGTTTAGAAGTTTATTTATACTGAATGGTTGAATAATAAGATTTCATTGCCTGTTCCTTTCCAAAATAGTGCAATGCAATCACAATCGAGTCATTTGATATGGCACTTTGTGTCATATCTTTTCTTGTTTAAGATACACTTTGGTATAGTGTCTCTTGGATAAAGATAATTCTAATGCACTTGCGTATGTAACGCGACGTCTGATTGGATAACGTCAAACATTTGCGACAGTATATTCTGCGATATACTGTCGGAAATCCGACGTCATCATGTAACGTCGCTTTTCATTGGTTGTCATTTGGTTTTACGCAGCTCACCGAGCTTGCCGCCTTGTGCAAAATAGCACAATTTTTAACTTAACAACCAAATAGGTGCATTAGAATGGGGATAACTGTATTGAAATTTGTCATTTGGGGAGGTAAATCGGAGGTTTTACGGTCGGAAATTTCGTTTTAAAACTGTATTGAAATTTGTCATTTGGGGAGGTAAATCGTCGGTTTTACGGTCGGAAATTCGTTTTAAAATGAAATTTCCGACCGTAAAACCTCCGATTTACCTCCCCAAATGACAATTTTAAGTACAGTTATCCCCTAATTTATACTTGACCCCTGTGACAGCTCAACTCAAACATTTGGATTAAGGCGTCAAAAGTACAAGTACACACGATATCGTATGTACCGGGCCAATAGTGATGCCATAAAGCCTTCTTTTTTCCCAAAACTATTCATCTATGGAATAGTCTTCCCTTGTCTGCGGTAGATGGCAAGACTGCAGAAGCATTTAAAGCCCGTACAGTATAGATTGGGACTCGGAAGTATGCTTTTAGTATACCCCTTCCAAATCAGACATAAAGGACTTATCCTGGTGAGCATCCTTTTGTTATCCCCACGCTTTTAAAAAAAGCGTTCGGGGATATTGTGAACGCCTCCGTCTGTCTGTCCGTCACGCTATCTCCTCCTTAACCACTGGCCGGAATGCAACCATATTTGCTACGTGACTTCCTTACATGGTGAGGGCGTGCAAGAGGGACATTATAGTAAGTTGGCTCCGCCCAAAGGGGCCATCTCAAGGGGTCAAAAGGTCACGTCTGCTTTAAAAGTCACGCTATCGTCCTGGCACCTACATTTCTTCGCTGTTTTCAATATAACTTCACAGAAATGTTCCTTATGACAATATCTCAAGGGAGTTCAACTTTCAAGGTCGTGGCCTAAAGGTCAAGGTCACTGTGGCTATTTTTAGGAAAACTTTGTCATTGCTCTAGCGCCTATATTTGTTCACCAATTTAAATATAATTTCACACAAATGTTCCTTATGAAAGTATCTCGAGCAAATTTGACTTTCAAGGTCGTGACCTCAAGGTCAAGGTCACTGTGGCTATTTTTAGAAAAATTTTGTAATCGCCCTAGCGCCTACATTTCGTGACCAATTTTAATATAATTTCACACAAATGTTCCTTTTGACAATCAGTGTGTTTGACTTTCAAGGTCACTGGCTATTTTTTAGAAAAACTTTGTTATACTCTAGCGCCTACATTTCTTGACCGATTTCAATATAGCTTCACACAAATGTTCCTTATGAAAATATCTCGAGCGTGTTTGATTTCAAGGTGGTGACCTCACGGTCAAGGTCACTGGCTATTTTTAGAAAAACTTTGTAATCGCTCTAGCGCCTACATTTCTTTACCAATTTCAATATAATTTCACACAAATGGCTCTTTTGACAATAACTCCCGTGACTTTCAAGGTCGTGGCCTCAAGGTCAAGGTCACTGGCTATTTTTAGAAAAACTTTGTTATCACTCTAGCGCCTACATTTCTTGACCGATTTCAGTATAACTTCACACAAATGTTACTTATGAAAATATCGCGAGCGAGTTTGGCTTTCAAGGTCGTGACCTCACGGTCAAGGTCACTGTGGCTTTTTTTAGAAAAACTTTGTAATCAATCTAGCCCCTACATTTCTTGTCTGATTTGAATATAACTTCACACAAATGTTCCTTATGACAATATCTTGAGCGAGTTCGACTTTCAAGGTCAAGGTCACTGTGCCTATTTTTAGAAAAATTTTGTCATCGCTCTAGCGCCTACATTTCTTGATTGATTTCAATATAACTTCACACAAATGTTCCTTATGACAATATCTTGAGCGACCATGACTTTCAAGGTCATCGCCTCATGGTCAAGGTCACTGTGGCTATTTTTAAAAAAACTTTGTCATCGCTCTAGTGACTACATTTATTGATGGATTTTTATTATCCCCACACTTTTAAAGAAAGCGTTGAAGGATATGGTGAGCGCCTCCGTCCGTCACGCTATCTCCTCCTTAACCACTGGCCGGAATGCAACCATATTTGCTATATGACTTCCTTACATGGTGAGAGCGTGCGAGAGGGACGTTATAGTTGGCTATGCCCAAATGGGCCATCTCAAGGGGTCAAAAGGTCACTTCTGCTATGTGGCAAAAGCGTGGGAATTTGCGATGGCTTGCCATCGACTGCTCGCTCTAGTTTTTTTTAAGATAAATACTAAATTTAGCCTAACCCACCCAACTGAGGTAATGGTCAGATGTGACCGACTCAGTATTATGAAGATAGATAGGCAGGTCATAGCAAAATATAAACCAAGATGAGACACCACAAAAAACAAGTCTCATCAGGGTCTGCACTGTTTGCAACTTGACACAACATTGGGTAGTAAATATCAAATATCCGTTTATTATCAAATCAGCAATGATGATCATTTATTGATTGATTAATCAATTATCCGATTAATCGTGCCAGTATTAACCGTTGTCTTGCTGAATATTCAGATTAGCCACACCCATTTCTGTCTATCAACCAATCAAATTACTTGATGTAATTTATTGCTACAAATTCATAAACTGAGTGCCAAACAATGTAGATCCTGATCAGATGGCTTCTTCAGAAGCCATCTGATCTGGATCTACACTGTTTGCAAAGATAGGGGTTGTCGTGAACAGCAAGATAAGGGTTAACCCTTTTCCTGCTGAGCCCAGATATGTCTTATCTTTCAAACAATGAAGATCCAGATCAGATGAAGCCATCTGATCAGGATCTACATTGTTTGTCATTCATTTCATCATCAAGTAATCTGATTGGTTGATAATCAGTGGTGGGTGTGGCATATTTAAATATTCAGCAGGTCAAGGGTTAAGAATCATTAGAAAGACAAGTACTTTGAGACATTTATCATGAAATCTTTGTTCCTTTTTCTGAGTCAACTCTTCTGGCAAAAAATGTGCACAGTAATGGTTAGAGTAACCACTAACCACTAACCACTTATATACAAGCCTGCCCAGGGAAACAGTGGTTAGATAAACTGACTTGCTCAATAATACCTAAATACTGTTGACTGGGCTGTAAACCAATCAAACAAAATCCTAAGCAGTATGGATGAAATGTCATGCTCAAGGACCTGTTAAACACTTGGAACTTCTGTGAATTGAATCTACTGCCAGAATCTCATCCACTGCACCTCTGTGTCAACAGTGTCGCCTCTGTGTCAACAGTGTCATAGTGCTTGCTTTAGTGATCCTAAGTATTAGGACACACAGAAAAAAATGTCATTTTTCATAGGTTTCACAATTAATCACAATTAACCCTTCTCTTGCTGAATATTCATTTTAGCCACACCCATCTCTGACTTGAAACCAATCAGATTGCTTGATGTAATATATTCCCACAAATTCATAAACTGAATGTCAAACAGTGCAGATCCTGATCAGATGGCTTCTTCAGAAGCCATCTGATCTTGATCTACACTGTTTTCAAAGATAGAGGTTGTTGTGAACAGCAAGATAAGGGTTAAGCAGTGCAGTGTGCAGACCGAGATCAGACTGCTCCTTCAGACTGCTCCTGCAGTCTGATCAAGGTCTACACTGTTTGCCATTCCGTCTGCACTTTTGGGACTCCTTGCTGGATCATGAAACAAATTTGTTAAAATTTTAGGAGAATTACAGCAAGTTGTCCGGGTGTCCGAATTTTTAGGACTTTTACTTTTCTGATGTGTAATATCTCCTAATAGAGATTGTTGGTGCTCTGAATAGAGCCACCTCATTGAGGCAGTTCTAACGAGTGCCCACATATTCCTTAGGGATTGGAGATGTGCATTAACCCTTTACCACTCAGATACGTGTTTTTACGTGTCTGCACCCCCCCCCCCCCATTTTAAGCCCCAGAAGCACATAAAATCTGCATTTCTACCCCTGGATAGTTAAGTTTGCTTTAGGATTTGTTGGGCAAAAAAGTGACCTGATTTTTCGCGCGCCTCCCCACTAAAAATATTCCTGGGGGGGGGTTGAAGGGGGGCAACGCCCCCCTCACATCCCGAAAAATTTTGGGTTTATGGCCCAACCGGCCGCTAAAATTTGTATCTGAGGGTGTCTGGGGTCAAACATGCCTGAAAATTGATGCTGATAAAACATGCTGCAAACAGTGAAAATGGTTAGTGCCAACCACCTTAATGGTTGCCTTGACAGCTGTGTGAAGATTAAAATGTGGTCCAAAATTCATGTGAAAACACACTTTTTGCCAACTTTGAGATGCCCCCTCTTTACCATGACAACAATGATCAAGTCATGAAAGGTTGCATTTGAAAGGCTACTGCCCAATGAACATTCATACCGAGTTTGGTGTAAAACAGACCATCCATTATGAAACAATGGCTAGTTGAAGTTGCTGTCAGGTGCAACACTGTGAAAATCAGTGAAATTGACAAAATCCCTGAGTGGTAAAGGGTTAAGGTAACCAAATTTTGATCTGATCTGGGGTCATGGGGTTACGTCAAATTTAAAAAAAGCGGGTATTTGCAATGGTGCGCAAATGGTACCATTATTATTTTTTTCAGAGAAAATACGGCTTGAGTTTAGATGTGAATTGTCTGCCCCCAGCAAATGATTCACAAGTATATCAAGGCTAATTTTCTGATACTTGAACTTCGAAATTGGCTGTGATTAGCACCTTATGTGTTAAAGTTTTGTACCAAAAAGAATCTTCCACCTTATATATAGCAAGAGTCCATTTCAATATTTAGGGGTGACAGGTTGTGTTTTCTTCAAAAACTATTTGGAAACTGAAAATTTTGCAACAGTGTAGGCCCTGATCAGAAGCCGCGTTCTGTGGCGTCTGATCTGGGCCTGCACTGTTTGCCAACTACCTGTTTTAGGGTTTCCAGTTTCTTTTGTTTGATTGATTTGAGGTTTGTGATGTCCCTGTCAACACTGTATAGGTCATTTTGGAGACGGCGCTTCCAATTTTGTGGGACTTTTACCTGGCATTAAGATGAAATGACATCTCAAGCCCTGTCGCCCAATGAAACCAATAGGGTTTAAAAGCATGGACAGTCCGACTAGCACTGCTTTACCTGGGCAGGCTTAGATCCTTTAAGCAGTTTACCAGTACTCCTGTGCAGTCAGTTTCAGCTCTGCGTGGAAGCATCATTCAGCCCATCTATTTCTTCAAGCCCTGATGGGTGGGGGCAGTTAGGGTTTCCAGTACAAAATGGGCTTATTGAATTTTCTGTTTCTTTTTTTTTGTATAATTATTGTTTAGAATGGATAACCTGGCTACGTATTATGGATCACCAGACGCAATGTATCGCATTCTTGAAGATAACGACAGTGGAGTGGGTATTGATGAACTACCGTTTGCAGCCTATTCGAGTATGCTTTTTGAGCCGGAGAATCCTACCCTATTGAGTAACAAGTCTTTACAGAGGACGTTTATCACTGCCACTGGTAACTTTGTTAACAGTTGCCATGACGACGAGGATGGGGATGATGAAGATGAAAATGATTTGGAATATGTTGATGATGAAGAAGATGATGATTACAGACCAAACAAAACTGTCATGGCAAAAAAGGTATGGTTAAAATTTGGGGCTGTATAGCCCCAGATAAGATGGCGTATCAACACATTATTTTTCTTATTACTGCAGGAAAACATGTTGTGGGTACTCATTAGAAGCGCCTCGCTGAGGCACTTCTATTGAATACCCACAATATATGTTTTTGTGCAGAAATAAAAAAAAATATTGGTATTTCTCGGATGAAAAAGTACCTTACTGGCTAATCAGAGATCAATTAGCAATCCTTTCACAAAAGACTTGGACATATTAATTTAACCCTTATGGTTTACTGTCTGAGCATTCTTTTTCTTGCAATTTTCATTTTACTTTATTTGAGGTTTTATTTTTCGCACACTATACTTATGTAGTTTGCCTTGGTAAGAACACCAGGGTAAGCACAGAATTTCTATCCCAGGCTAAAACTACAGATTTCCTTACCATGTGTGCAAGAAATCACAATCTTACAAGGGTGTGCTATCTCACTGAGGTTCAACAATCAGCGGAACAGATAAGCAGGGTATTTACATAAACACCCAATTCAACAAAGAATACCTAATTGAAAAATAAGTTGAAGAGTAACAAAACCCATATAAAAATCCAAGATACCCAAATGGCATCTAATTCTAATAGAGTCAAAATGTTGGCAATAACTTGTGTTTCTTATGCTAACGCTGGTAGCCATCACGAAAACATGCCTATATAATTTCGACCCCCTTGAACCCCACTTTTATATAGTAAAACTGGGGTTTCCCGGGGTATACCTTATTTTTCTTATGTCTGCTCTAAAATATAGATTGTGGGTACTCATTAGAACCGCCTCATCGAGGCGTCGATGAGGCGGTTCTAACGGGTGCTCACAATCAATATTTTGAGCAATTATAAGAAAAATATCACAATTTTTCATCCTAAAATTTTCGTTTTTTTCGGCGATAAAGGTGGCAATGTATTTGTATAGGCGTGTTTGCATAATGTATTCCATTTGGTGCTTGCTTTAGGGAAATAAAAACTGTTGAATAGGGCTGGGTAATCGGAGCTGAAAAGATAATCGATTATTAGTCCTGTCATTGCGATCGATAATCGATTAGTATTCGCTACGGTTTTTGTCATAATTTTATATGTCTGTCTTTCTGTCTGAGCATGACTCTTACCATATCTTGCACTTTACCATATGTATATTTTAACAGACAGGCCTGAACAAACAGTGTAGACCCAGATGAGACGCCACAGAATGCGGCCTCTCATCAGGGTCTGCACTGTTTGCTACTCATCCCGCTATTTTAGGCATAACTTTGGATAGTAAATTGTACCTATCAAGTATTGTTTGTTTGTTTGATTTTAGGTTTAAAGTCCCCGTCAACACTGTATAGGTCATTTTGGAGACGCTGCTTCCAATTTTGTGGGACTTTTATCCGATATTGAGATGAAATGACATCTCAAGCCCTGTCACCCAATGAAACCAATAGGGTTTATAAGTATGGACGGTCCGACTTGCACTGCTTGATTAAAAGTAATTCAGGAATGATAATCATTTTTGTGGAATTTATCGATCAATTAAACAATTATACGATTAATCGTGTCAGCCTTACTGTTGAAGCACAAAACATTGTGAAGATGCATTTTAGCCTCTGTCAAGTTGTAAGGTAAGCTTAACCCTTTTTGTACCAAATGGAATCTTCCTCCTTATATATAGCTGGAGTCCATTTCAAAATTAAGGGGTGTTGGGTTGTGTTTTCATAAAAATACGTTTGGAAAATGGCTGAATGTTTTGCAAACAATGGAGGCCCTGATCAGATGCCGCGTTCTGCGGCATCTGATCTGGGCCTGCACTGTTTGCCAGGGTACCGGTTTTGGGGTTTCCTTTACCAAATGGGTTAAATAATTACCCAGTTAGTTCCAAAAAATTAGGTAACTAAACAGGAAATACCCAATCATCTCTTCAAATACCCAATTTAAGTTGAATATAGTCAGCCTCGATAGCGCAGTGGTTAACGTGTTCGACTTATGATAGAGAGGTTGAGCGTTCGAATCCGGCCACCAGTATCGAGGTGTGTCCTTGGGAAAGACATGTAATGACACTGCCCCACTCCATCCAGGTGTAAATGGGTAGCACCGTAGTAGTGATGTAAAAGCCATTGCCTCTCTCTCGCGCCCGCATGAAAACACCCGGAATGATTGTTCGAGAGTGATTCAGTATGCTTGATGCTTTCATCACAATCAAACTAAAATAAATAACGCCATGTATAAAGTCTTCCAGAGGGAAGGAAAATATTATTAATTTTACATATCCACTCAATTTTAATATTTTGGCCAGTGGCCTTCTTCAGAAAAACTGAATTACACAGAAAACTACATCGCCAGAGTGGCCATTGATTTCAAAGGAAATAAACAATGTGAAACCGGAAACAAAATAAGCAACGTCAAGTCCCGCGCCACGACACTAGAAGGAGCATGCCGGCGACGCGTCATCCTGAAAACCATTCCAACATGGGCGAACAAAACAGTCCGGGCGAGACTGCGCACATGCACAGGCTAACCCGAACACCACTGCCCGCTTAAAATGAAGACAATTAAATCCTTCTATTAAAGGTGAATTATTGAGCTATCAGGAAAAAATGCTTCCAAAAATAAAATACATATAGCCGGTATTTTTCTTTAAAACAATACAAATGAATGCATTTTATGCAAAAATGCGAACAATTATGATGACAGGTAAACGAGTTTGAGAGGGATTCCCTTAACCCGTACGAAAATACCCACTTGGTATCCGGGTGGAAAAAAACAGTACTTTTAGAGAATTATTCCACCCGTATTCCGTCTTGGTTTTTACTGTTGTTCAGTACGGACGGGATTTTATTTTTAGTAACAGATCAAAGGAATTACAGGCGTAAAAAGAACGAAATATTTAAATTAGTCCGCTCAATATGCAAATTAAGGAAATAATTTCTGGCGTCTTTCTGCTATTCCAGGCGTATTCCTGGTGTACAAATTAAGAAATCCCAGGCGTACTTTTTCACAATCCGGGCGTAATAATGGAGTGGTCCGCCTTGTGTTAGTCCAGGCGTAATAAGGCAATGTTCATGTATTTATCGAAATTCCACCTGGATTTTATCGAAAAAAAAATCCAGGTGTAATTTTTACAGAAAATCCAGGCGTTTACTAGAAGCCTTATCAAAATTCCACCTGGATTTTGTCAAAACTCCGGGCGTAATTTTTATAGAAATTCCAGGCGTACTAGAAGTCCACTTCCAGTCAAACTGAAAATAAGAAAACATAACTCCCAGCCAATCTTAAAATTTAATAAAATACTGGTGCATTATCAGAAGTAAACACTTAGTGCTACTTCAAAAAGTATAAGGACAGTGAAACTTGGGTGGCTCCAACACCTGATGGCTCATTTACCACGACTGTTTCTTGAGTCCCAGGGCCCTTTGGTAAACATTTCCCAAAACTCCAGACAGAATAAAGACATATCATAATAATACAGCAAAATTCCTATATTAAGACCAACTTTGGGTCTGTTCAAAAGTGGTCTTTAAGACCACTATTGAACAGTCCAATAGGTGGTTTCTGAACAGAGGACTCTTATGCAGTAAACACAGAGAAAGAATAACTGTATTAATAATCCGGGCGTATTTTTATTCTGGGCGGACTTGGAGAAAGGTAACAATCTTTCTAAAAGTTTAAGTTAAAAAATTCCATGTTGAAGAAAGATTAAGTATTAATAATCCGGGTGGACTTTTTATTGCTGGCGGACTTTGAAAAAAATACGCTTGGACTGACACTATAGAATACGCCTGGGATGGGAAAAAAATACGTGTCTGTGTGTATTACGCCAGAATTTTCTAAAATCCGTGAGATTTCCGCTTGGATTCCCCTTGGAATCCGGCTGGAGTCCGTCTAGAATTTTCGTACGGGTAACTAGCTTTCGAACACTAGTTTAAGATCTATTTTTAGTTCGTGACAAAAATAGAATCTCCATATATGACGTTATGCGACGTTCATTTTTGGCCTTGTTTGCTTAGGCCATGCCTGAATCGGAAAAAAATATGATGCTGAATACCATGCCATATGTAATGACACTCAGAGACGATACTGTTGCCATGTATGTGTAAAGTGACAGATTTAATTTTAGAACAGAAATTCCGAACACATGTTCAGAGCGAAGGGTAAACACAAATGAAAACGACCATTTTCACAAAGTTCTGAAGCTGTATTTGGCTCCAAAAGTGTACACATGACAAAGGAGTATGCATTGAAGATAAAAATCAGGAAAAAAAATTTGAGACCCGGTATTTAAGTCATTGTTTATTTCCTTTGAAATCAATGGCGACTTTGGCAATGTAGTTTTCTGTGTAATTCAGTTTTTCTGAAGAAGGCCACTGGCTGAAATATTACAATTGAGTTGATATGTAAAATTAATTAATAAAATATAGTGGGTAATACCAATTCCATACAAAAACTTATCTGTTCTTCTGCACAATCCATGTTTGTGACTTGAATAAGGACAATCGGCAAGGAACTCTTCAGTAAATAGAAACAAAGACTGGTTAAGTTTCCCACTAATTTTCTCATTCGGTGGAGGTGAATGTTTCGGTTTTTATTGCTACAAATTCAACATTTTTTAACAGATTTTTAAGCAGAATGTGTCAAATGTTTTGATCAATTATCAACAGAAATTGAAGAAAAATCAGAAATTAAAGAAAATATATGGAAAATCCTATAAAGTAAGCCTTTGTCAGAGGTTTAAGACAGGTTTGAAATATTTCTTGCACACTGATTTCCCGATAGCAAACACATATTTCCGAGTCAATGTCAGTGGAAATACCATTGATGTACAGGGAGAATAGCAGAACAGTCCCCTGGGGTTCTCCAGATAAACCTGGCGCCCATATTGAAGATTCACCATTAACAACACGCTGTTTTCTGTAGCAAAGGAAGGAATCTATCCATTTGAGAGTCTTCCCTCCAATTCCATGACCAAATAATTTGGATTTAAGCAGTTCATGTGGAGGTGTGTCAAAAGCCTTCTCGAAGTCCAGAATAAAGAAGTCTAGAACGTTCCGCCGACTGACCTTATAAAAAAATATCACAAATATTTGAAAAAAAAAGTGTTATCTTACATAGGCTATATTTAACCCTTATCTTGCTGTTCACGACAACCCCTGTCTTTGCAAACAGTGTAGATCCAGATCAGATGGCTTCTGAAGAAGCCATCTGATCAGGATCTACACTGTTTGGCATTTAGTTTAAGAATTTGTAGCAATAAATTACATCAAGTTGTTTGATTGGTTGATAGACAGAAATGGGTGTGGCTTAAATGAATATTCAGCAAGATAAGGGTTTTGTTTGTTTGTTTGATTTGAGGTTTAACGTCCCCGTCAACACTGTAAAGGTCATTTTGGAGACGTTGCTTCCAATTTTTTGGGACTTTTACCCGACATTGAGATGAAATGACATCTCAAGCCCTGTCGCCCAGTGAAACCAATAGGGTTTATTAGCATGGACGGTCCGCCTCGCACCGCGGTTCCTGGACAGGCTTAGATCCTCTAAGCGGTTTACCAGTACTAGTGTGCGGGCCGGATTCAGCTCTGCGTGGAAGCATCATGCAGCCCATATATTTCTTCAAGCCCCTATGGGCGGGGGCTGACAAGATAAGGGTTAAGTATATTATAATGGAGAACTTACTCAAGATATCCTCAGGATCTTCTTTTACAGCTCCTGGCATCCTTAACGACGATCACAAGTCAGAAATAGCTTTTCACTGATTCACTAATATATATGTCTATATTTACATTTATCACTTTTTTTTTTCTTTGTTGTTGTTTTTAAAGATTTTATATTGTTTCTGAGACAGAGCACCAGATAAAGAGGAGGATGATTAGCAGAAAATTTGAATATGTATATATATGGCAAAAAGTGTAGACACTGATCAGATTGCTCCTTCAGGAGCAGTCATATAATTATATATATGTACCGTAAAAATCCTGAAAATTTGGGCACCTCGAGAACTTGCTGTAATTCTCCTAAAATTTGAACAAATCAGTTTAATGCTCCAGCAAGGTGTCCAAAAGGTGCAGACGTAATGGCAAACAGTGTAGATGCTGATCAGACTGCTCCTTCAGGAGCAGTCTGATCTGTGTCTGCACTGTTTGCTTAGGATCATTACTGTACTTGAAACCATGTGTTGTTGGTACTCAGGTAATGAGGTGGTTCAATATGTTTCATTGATAATTGAGCCACGTCATATGAAAACCTGTTGCCATCTGCGAACGACAAAGGTGTAGAGCAGTCTGCGTATGTGCACCTTACCTGTTCACTATTTAACCCTTATCCCACTGAACACTACAAACCCTACCTTTGCAAACAGTGTAGATCCAGATCAGATGGCTTCTTGAGAAGCCATCTGATCTGGATCTACACAGTTTATCAGTTACTTTGCAGTTTAGAATGTAACATATATCAAGTACATGTATTTTGATTGGTTGATATTCAGGCATGGGTGTGACAAAGTTAACTTATTCAGCAGGATAAGGATATTGTAGCAACATATTAAAATGATATAAGAATCTGATCTGGTGTTCTGTTGTAGATGGGCATTTCCAACCTGAGGGACGACCGTGCTCAGCGGAACTTCGGCTATGCCTTGGTTGCGCTTAGCAAGATCATCCCTCGGGCTGGAAACACCCATCTACGACAGAACCCCATATTAGATTCTTTTTCTTGCACAACACCACCCAAAATTTTCATTTTAATTTATTTAACGTTTTATTCTCCTGTAGTTTGCCTGAGTAAGAACACGAGGGTAAGAGCATAATTTCTGTCCCGGGCTTTAACCACAGATTTCCTTATCTGGTGTGCAAGAAACAAGACTCTTTCTAGACTATGTTCCTGGGCAGATGGTATTTTGTGTCTTTCTGAAGACAGGTTTTCTCATGACAGGCAATAATATCACAAAATTATCCTTCATATGAGCAATGAATTCTATTGATCCTTTTTGTAAAAAAAAAAAAAACACAACACAACAAAACAACAACTGTTGCATCATGCATGTGCAGAAATATGCACCTTGTTATGTATGATTTCAATATTATCCGTCAGACAGACAATCTTCCAAGTTCTGTGCAAATCAAATTAATTTGACTCCCTGCTAGGGTATTGATTCACACTGTGATTCTGCTGATTTCAGCTTTTATGTCCTAAAATTGGCTGTCACTCACTTTGTTATCAATTTAAGATATATTTTCAACCCAAAGTAATTTGTTCCTCTCTGGAACATTAATTACTATAAAAGATCACTGAGTATGACATACCCCTCCTCACAAAAAACTTGGTGTTGGGGGGTCTTGGCAATGGGGTTAACATGTGGCTACTTGTATGAAAATGGTGTGGTTGAAAATTCTAAATGATTTGTCATGCATTTTTAAAGTGTTTATGCATATATAGTGAAATTCTGCTATTAAGACCTAAAATTAAGACTACTGCTTTAAAAGCCCAATTTAAAACAGTGCAGTTATTCTTTCTTCGTGTTTTCTGCATGCAATGTCCGTTGGTCAGGGACCACCTTTGGGACTGTTCAAAAGTGGTCTTAAAGACCACTTTTGAACAGTCGCAAAGCTGGTCTTAATATAGGAATTTTACTATGTATATATATATATATATTTCAGTGGAAATAAGACTTAAATATTACATGTGACTCATCTGCTATGAAGACGATTTCTGCTGGGCAGGCCTTTCACATGAAATGTCAAGCTTTATTTTTTGCTGAAAATAATGAAAAAGAAATAGATTGCCATCTGCTTTAGAGAGAACAGTTTTTTTTTTGCAGTGCTTGAAGGGTTAGGCCAATTGAGCCAATCCACACTAACTCGTAAACTGGGCAGGCTTATAAGCAGTTTATCAGTACAGTGCACATTTTTTCCACAAAAAATTCAGACAACTGCCCTTCTTGAATTTGCGAAAGATATTTCATGAGGCCAAAAAAAAAAAAAAATGGTCTTGTTTCCTAGAACGTCTCAAAAAATATGAGGGTCAGTAGGTAGGCATTTTTTTTTTAACTTTTTTATGTATATAATACGAAGAACATAAAATCTTTTAATGAAAATTCGTTAGATGTCTTAAAAAAGTTTGATTAGGCCTTAAAAAAGTAGGCTATTAGGGTTTCCAAAAGCGAGTTTTGTTTTGGCCTGATCAGCCTCCTAGAATGATTTACCCATATATGACAAATTTAAACAATCTAATTTAACCCATTTTGTACCAAACAGAATCTTCCCCCTTATTTACAGCAGGAGCCCATTTTGAAATTAGAGGTTTCAGAATTTTGATTAGAAAAGAGTTAAACTTTGCAAACAATATAGACCCTGATCAGATGCAACATTGTGGGGCATCTGACCTGGGCCTGCAATGTTTACCAATTGCTGTAAAAATGCTTAAAATCCAGACACCTTGAGGACTTTATGTAATTTTCCAAAAGTTTTAACATTTGTTTCATGAACCTGCAAGGGGTCCAAAAGGAGCAAATTGAATGTCAATGTAGACCCTCACCAGACTGCTCCAGTCTGATCTGGGTCTGAACTGTTTACTTAGGCCTATCTGTCCCAAAAATAAGGATCATTACGCTACCCATTTTGGGGTTTGTTAATATAAAATGGATTAATTTGGCAACAGTTTTGCTTGATTTGAGGTTTAATGTCCCCGTCAACACTGTAAAGGTCATTTTGGAGACGTTGCTTCTAATTTTGTGGGACTTTTACCCGACATTGAGATGAAATGACATCTCAAGCCCTGTCCCCCAATGAAACCAATAGGGTTTATTAGCATGGACGGTCCGCCTCGCACCGCGGTTCCTGGACAGGCTTAGATCCTCTAAGCGGTTTACCAGTTCTAGTGTGCGGGCCGGATTCAGCTCTGCGTGAAAGCATCATGCAGCCCATATATTTCTTCAAGCCCCTATGGGCGGGGGCTTAATTTGGCAACAGACTAATCAGAAATATTATATACGGTATACACTAAAGTTCCTATATTAAGACCATCTTTGGGACTGTTCAAAAGTGGTCTTTAAGACCACTTTTGAACAACCCCAAAGGTGGACTTTGACCAGGGGACACGTTATGCAGAAAACACAGAGAAAGAATAACTGCAACCTACTAAATAAGCTTTTTAAAGTAGAATTAGTCTTAATTTTAGGTGGTCTTAATAGTGGAACTTAGTTTCACTGTATTTCTCAAGTTTCAAGCTCAGTAAAATGTGAGCATTATAAATGTTTTAAGACAATGTTAAATGTTGAGCAATACATAAGCAGCAATTTGCCGTTTTTCATTAGAAAAGCAGTAGCAAAATTTAGGTGTTCAAATCATAGATTAAGCATTGAAATGGGGAGGCATGCAGGGATACCTAGGGAATATAGAACTTGCAGTTACTGTGTCTTGAATTACAAAGTCTATCAAATTGAAGATGAATATCATGCATTTTTCCAATGTCCTCTTTATGATGATATAAGGTGGTATCCGGACAAAACACCCCCCGGACATAACACCCCCTGCTCATTTTGGCATAGGTGGACGAAACCCCCCTCAAGTTTTTTACAGGGTGGACATAACACCCCCTGCAACTTTTGATAGGGTGGACAAAATCCCCCTCGTAAATTTTGCAAGGTGGACAAAATCCCCCCTATCATGTGGACAAAAACCCCCTCGGACAAAATCTACCCCCTTATATAACTGGACATTTTAGCACTTTGTAAAATGAGTAAAATTAATTGTTCATTAAAGTATTAAAAGATGCTGATTAAAAAGCATCATGGATTAAAGTGGTTTCTGATCAAGTTGCAATTAAGAAAATGGTGCACAAAGTAAAGTGGGTAATTAAGAGACAATTAGCTCTAATCAGCTAATTAAAAGTATAATGATCTGGAACTTATACAACCACAATTCATATTAGAAAATTAACTGAACAATTACAAACTGAATATATAGCAATCAATTAGCATACTGGTAGAAGAAAAATTTCACAATAAAGTTTATTTAATACTTAACAGCCCCATTAATTTCTTCATGCTTCATGCCCTCATACATTTTTGAAACAAAAATATTGTTGATAAGCATACATTTATGTTCATATCTTGGAAGGGATTTTGCCTACTGTACCATTGCAAGCAGATTATTATTCAAGGGACCAGAATTCTATAGCAATAATAAACACAGAGGATTCTGTCTGAGGGGGGTTTCATCCACATGATAGGGGGGATTTTGTCCACCTTGCAAAACTTACGAGGGGGGTTTTGTCCACCCTTTCATAAGTTGCAGGGGGTGTTATGTCCACCCTGTAAAAAACATGAGGGGTGTTTTGTCCACCTATGCCAAAATGAGCAGGGGGTGTTTTGTCCGGGGGGTGTTTTGTCCTACATTCATATAAGGCATGCATATCTACCGGTTGGTCTATATAATACCGCATCGTTACACAAATTCTATAGTATTCTGTCACACAACGATGTAGACATAGTTAAAACTGTTGCCGACTTTATTTTCCATCTGATGAAAAAAAGAAACAACCTTGAATTGTAACTTAACCCTTGTCCTGCAGTTCACGACAAGCCTTATCTTTGCAAACAGTGTAGATCCAGATCAGATGGCTTCTGAAGAAGCCATCTGATCAGGATCTACGCTGTTTGACATTCAGTTTATGAATTAGTAGCTATACATTAAATAAAGTAATCTGATTGGTTGAAAATCATGAATAGGTGTGGCTAATTTGAATATTCTGCATGATGGGGGTTAATGCAAACAAATGGCGCTATATGAAATTGTATTGATTGTTGTTACATGTAGTGGGCCAGAGGCCTAAATCATTGAATAAAGACTTACTTACTTACTCATATAACTAGAGATATTGTATTGTATTTCTCACCTTTCCATTTAATACAAAAGTTGCTTTGTTGGTGACTTGTCACCCCCAGTGGATATTGGTAAACATTAATGACTATTCATCTTTTGACATACACAACAAAAAGTCTGTTTATGTTGAACAGTTGCAAAAGCTCTTAAATCCTGATCAAGATCTCAACAATGATTCTTTAGATGACAGTTTGTCTCGATCAAATTTTCAATGTGAAAAAACTAAAACTAAATAATTTTGTGGGGGTACAATTGCTGGTGGGCAGGATTACCCAGTGGAATTGGACAAAATTGAAACTAGATAAGCCCTAACATGGCAAACGTTATAGATCCTGATCAGATGGCAGATCTGGATCTACATTTTATCATTCTGTTTGTGAATTTGAAATAATGCAATATATCAAGTAATTTGATTGGTGATATTAATATGTTCAGCAGGATAATGGCTAAGTCACAATTTCATGTTTGTTTGGTTTGATTTGAGGTTTAACATCCCCGTCAACACTGTAAAGGTCATTTTGGAGAAGTTGCTTCCAATTTTGTGGGACGTTTACCCGACATTGAGATGAAATGACATCTCAAGACCTGCAGCCAAATGAAACCAATAGGGTTTACAAGCATGGACGGGCCGACTCGCATCGCTTTGCCTGCGCATGCTTAGATCCTCTAAGCGGTTCACCAGAACTCAAGGGGTCGGTTTCAGCTCTGCGTGGAAGCATCATGCAGCCCATCTGTTTCTTCAAGGTGTGTTTGTGTGTGTGTCCGTTCAGAACCTTGTGAACACGATAGAAGACAAAGTTTTCATCATAGAAGCTTCAAACCTTTCACAAATGTTCCCCATGGAAAGACGATGAACCCTAATGATTTTCAGGGTCAATGGTCAAGGTCACAATGAACTTGACCTTAATAACCTTGTGAACAGGATGGAAGACACAGTTATCCTCGTACATAGAAGCTTCAAACCTTCCACAAATGTTCCCCACTGAAAAACAATGAACCCTATTGATTTTCAAGGTCAAAGGTCAAGGTCACAATGAACTTGACCTTAAAAACCTTGTGAACAGGATAGAAGACAGTTAACCATCGTAGAAACTTCAAACCTTCCACAAATGTTCCCATGGAGAGACGATGAACCCTATTGACTTTCAGTGTCAAAGGTCAAGGTCACAATGGACTTGACCTTAAAAACCTTATGAACAGGATAGAATACACAGTTAGAAGCTTCAAACCTTCTACAAATGTTCCCCATGGAAAGATGATGAACCCTGACGACTTTCAAATTCAGGGGTCAGAGGTCAAGGTCACAATGGACTTGACCTTAAAAACTTTGTGAACAGGATTGAAGACACAGTTATCATTGTAGAAGTTTCAAACCTTCCACAAATGTTCCCCATGTAAAGCCGATGATGAACCCTAATGACTTTCAGGGTCAGAGGTCAAGGTCACAATGACCTTGACCTTAAAAACCTTGTCAACAGGATAGAAGACACAGTAATCATCGTAGATGCTTCAAACCTTCCACAAAGGTTCCTCATGGAAAGGTGATGAACCCTATTGACTTTCAAGGTCCGGGGTCAAGGTCACAATCAACTTGACCGTAAAAACCTTGTGAACAGCATAGAAGAAACAGTTGCAGTCGTAGAAGCATCAAACCCTTCACAAATGGTCTAACATGGCTGACATATTCAGATAGGATTTAGATGTTGATGAATGGTATGCAGCTGCAACTGGGCATGCTACGCTTGCGTTGCCTTGGTCTTGAATTGCCAGGTTTGGTATCTGGGACTCTACCCCTGTCTCAAAGTATTGTATCAGATTCCCAGTTGTTGGAATTAGTCTAATACCCAGGGTGTCCCATCCCCACTCTGGAGGAGCACAATAATGGGTGTTTAAACTGCATATGTGTCATACTTGGGCATAACAAATTTTTTACTGGAAACCCCAAAATGAGAAACTGCCAAACAGTGTAGGCCTAGATCAGCTGCCGTAGAATGTCACACGGGGCATCTGATCGGGCCCTTCACCGTTTGCCAAAAAAAAAAAATATAACAATCTAATCTCATAGTGATAGGTATAAAAGACACTCAGCTGCCTTGTGGTACAGGCTGATTTCTATAGCGACATGGTAGAGTGCTGGCTTATCAGTCCGGCAGACCAGGTTCAATCATAAGCCGGGTACGTAAAGGCCATTAGCATTTTTTTTTTTCATTTGTTAATCTAACATCATAAATTTCAAAATTTGCAGAAAATGTAGATCCAGATGAGACAGCTTGTTATGAGCCATCTCATCAAGGTCAACACTGACATTCTGTCAATGATTTGATAAAAATGATCCTATTTATAAGACAGAATGTGTCCACATTCTCCACAGCCCCCGCCCATAGGGGCTTGAAGAAATATATGGGCTGCATGATGCTTCCACGCAGAGCTGAATCTGGCCCGCACACTAGTACTGGTAAACCGCTTAGAGGATCTTAGCCTGTCCAGGAACCGCGGTGCGAGGCGGACCGTCCATGCTAATAAGCCCTATTGGTTTCATTGGGCGATAGGGCTTGCGATGTCATTTCATCTCAATGTCGGGTAAAAGTCCCACAAAATTGGAAGCAACGTCTCCAAAATGACCTTTACAGTGTTGACGGGGACGTTAAACCTCAAATCAATCAATCAAAAGTCCACATTCTCCAAGACACATTCTCCAATGGGGGAGCCCATTTGAGTCTAGAATTTCAGGGTTGAAAGGGTTAACCTCTGTGTGGTCAGCTGGCAAATGCATATGACCTTAATAGTCTTGACTTGGTCAATAAACTTCAAAACCAATAAACAAAATTTTTCGTGAGAAAAGAGTCATTGTTGCATAGGTGACATGCCACTTAGGAAACCAGCAAAGTCTCAGGCGAGCCTGTGTTTATGCACAGACTTGTCAAAGCCTTTGCTGCTGGCAGACTTGTAGACTACAGTATGACGTATCTTTATGCAAAAGATCAGGGCCCAGTTGTTCAAAACATCTTTAGCGTAATTAGCGAGCTTGTTAGCTGTCAAATTGTTAACTGTTCTAGCAAGTGCAATATCTAATATTCCGGTATTTTTGCTGGAAAATGTGAGTAGCTTTTGCATTTTACTATATTTTCCATATTTGATGATCAAAGTTTTAACGATATGTTAGTTAAAGACTTAATTTGTTTTGAATACTGGCCCCATTTGTCTAGCCCTTATACATGTAGGCTGCGAAGCTCATTTGAAGAACATTCGTTTGTTTGGATTGGAGTTTAACGGCCCATTCAACACTTTTAGGTCATTTTTGAGCTGGTCAGTTTACCTATCCACACTTTCCTGGGCAGGCTTATACGTAAGCTGTTAACCAGTTCAGTGCACATTCTTTCGACAGAGACTGACAACTGCCCTTCTTGAATCAGTGGAAGGGAGAGAATGACTGTAGAAAAGATTTCATGATCAATCTCCACTAAAGAATGTTGCCGACCCCGGCAGGTATCGAACCAGCATCCTCCTGATCACCAGTCAGACCCGCATCCGACTGAGCTACCGAGGCCGGCCATTTAAAGAATGTAAATTGGGAAAAAGCTAAGAGCCATGTTGTCATGTGTCAGCTGAAATATTGACCTTATTTCAGGGAAAGGGGAAGTTACGAAAGTCTCGTCACTTGAAGACCATAGATTTGACTGGGATGTTCACGCCTCCAAAGAAAGCTGAGGCCAGGATGGACAGTGTGTCGGGTACCAGGCATTATGCACATAAAGACAGGACTCCACGCACTATCATGAAAATGATGGAAAAACATAGAGAAAGTGAAAGGTGAAATAAAATTAGTGAATAGGTGTTTTCATATATACAGTAAAATTCCTACATCAAGCCCACCTTTGGGACTGTTCAAAAGTGGTCTTAAAGACCACTTTTGAACAGTCCCAAAGGTGGTCTCTTATTAGGGGACACTGGGTGGAGAAAACATAAAGAAAGAATAACTGAAACCTTCTCAATAAGCTTTTAAAGCAGACTTAGTCTTAACCATTATCTTGCTGTTCACGACAACCCCTCATCATCATCATCAACGGATTTTTGATTAACGTGCAGGTACAGGGGCAATGTCTACATAAGTGGGCCCCCTTCCAGGTAGCTGGCTTGCTGCACGCATGGCAGATCTTACACCAGATCTCCAGGCTTGTCTATTATGAGGATCGATAACAGAGAGCTTCCATTCTCTGCAATCTCTTTCTGTTAGCTGCTTCCAGGTCATCTTGGGCCTTCCTGGCCCCCGCTTTCCACTTACCTGTATGTCACAGGCAGTCTTGACTGCACCGTTGGAGCGTTCCACATGTCCATACCAGCGAAGTCTTCTCTCTTTCAGGATGAGGTCCAGGTCCTCAATGCCAAGACGCTCAAGTAACTCACTGGACCTGATGGTGACAGTGTCCTGTGGCTTAACATTGCAGATCTGTCTGATCATTGCCCTGTCATTTCGCTGTAGACGTTGGAGGTTTGGCTTTGTCAATGGCCATGTCTCACTGGCATGGAGCATTGCGCTCCGCACACAAGAGCTATACACACGGCTACGTGTCTTGAACGAGAGGTGGCGGGAAGAGAGAACTGGTAGCAACTCCTTGAATTTCTTCCAGGCTGTTTTCACACGTGTTGTAGTTGAAAGGTCGCAACCACCCGCTGCTGAGAGCATATCACCTAGGTAGCAGAAGGAAGCTACAACCTCCAGCTTGTCGGATCCGACTTGGACTTCCCTCTTTGGTCTGCCATCTAAGGGGCGTGCAGTTCCTTGGCACCGTGTACACCTGTAATCAGGGTCCTCTATCAAGCGTTTGAGCCCACTGCATTTCTTGTGCACCCAGAACTTGCAGCCATTACAAAAGATACTGTTGCTGCCCACTCCAGTGCGACATACAGCACATGGGAACTGGCCTGTACTCTGCAAGAGGTCCAGACCTGTACCACAGATCATGATCTTTGTCTTTCCTGCATTCACTCTCGGCCCTTTCGCCTCCATTGCGTCTTTCCAAGTTAAGAGCCTCCTGACACATTCCTCAAGGGATTCAGCTATGATGACAAGGTCATCAGCATACAGGTCCTCCCAGGGGACTCCAGAGTGGAACTCGCTTGACAAGGCTTCAAGCACAATGATGAAAAGCAGTGGGCTGAGAACAGAGCCTTGATGAACACCCACCTTCACCTCGAATTCTTCACTGTAACCATCACCAATGCGGACACGGCTCCGAGCATTAGCGTACATCCCTTGGACCAGTTTCACAATCCACTCGTCCACTCCAAGTTTTCTTAGTGCCCACCAGATGACTTTCCGAGGCACTCGATCAAATGCCTTCTCCAGGTCTACAAAACCATGTAGAGTCTCATGTTGGCCGCCAGATACTTCTCTTGCAGCTGTCGGACAACAAAAATTGCATCTGTTGTGCCTCTTCCTGGGACGAAGCCTAACTGGGAATCGTCGATGGACACCAACTGCCTAATGAGGCCATCCACAATCCTCTCCAGGACTTTCATGACCTGTTCTGTCAGCTTGAGACCACGGTAGTTGCCCCGTTCCAATGCATCGCCCTTGCCCTTGTGGAGACAGACAATGAAACTCTGTTCCCAGTCAGAGGGTACCTTCCCATCACGGATGATTGCAGCTGCAAGGTCACGGATCATCGAGGCACCCGCATCACCTGCAGCTCTTATCATCTCCACCACTATGCCAGAGGGACCCGGTGCTTTGCCAGTCTTCATCTGAGAGATAGCCTTCTTAACCATATCAATAGTGATTGGGATGGGTGGCCCTTCCACTGGTGGTTCATCAGACAGGTGGTCTGGGTCCCAGTCGAACTCAACATTGAGTAGCCTTTGGTAGTGTTCTAACCAGGCCCTCTGCTTTGAGTCTTCACTCATTGACATCTCCCCTGCATCATTCTTTACTGGTTTGTCACCTACAACATCGGCATTCTCTCTTCTCATCTGGTTAGCAAGGCGGTATACTTCTGAGGACTTAGGGTCAATATTCTTGTAGATCTCCTTCTCAGCTTCTTGGCGAGCATGGTGCACCTCACGTCTGGCTATGCGTTTGGCCGCAAGATATGATGCACGGGTGCCCTTACCAGTCTTCCAAGCTTTAAAGGCTTGTCGCTTGGCTGCAATGACCTTATTAACATCCTCATTCCACCACCAGGTTTCGCGACACCAGCGGTGGGGCCGAGTTGTGCCACACACCTCTTCAGTTGTCTTGAGCAGACCGGTCTTGATGCTGTTCCATATATCCTCAGTGGTAGCATCTGCTACACCTGCCGAAGCACTCACATGCTGGCTGAAAACCTCCTGGAAACGATTTCTTGTCTGAGATTCTTTCAGCTTCCAAACTTTTAGTCTGGGGGTGAACTTGCGCTTGGGTTTTGGTGGCACATCAATCCTCATGTCGCATATGAGTAGCTGATGTTGCAGGGCTACTTCCTCTCCAGGGATCACTTTCACATCTGTGACAAGTTTGCGCATTGTCCTGCGGTAAAGGATGAAATCTATCTGCGTCGCTGCGCTTCCTGACTTGTATGTGATAAGATGACTGTCACGTTTCTTGAAACATGTGTTTCCCTATCTTTGGAAACAGTGTAGATCCAGATCAGATGGCTTCTGAAGAAGCCATCTGATCAGGATCTACACTGTTTGACATTCAGTTTATGAATTTGTAGCAATAAATTACATCAAGTAATTTGATTGGATGATAGAGAGAAATGGGTGTGGCTTAAATGAATATTCAGCAAGAAAAGGGTTAATTTTAGGTGGTCTTAATAGCAGAATTTCACTGTATGTGCAGTCTTCGAAGGCAGAAATAAGCCTGCATTATTACCCACACAATCAGAATACAGGCTTGTTGGGGGGAAGATAGGACTGATTGTTTGCTTGTATGACTCATTTCCTGTGAGCTTTTTATCTTCATCATTCTTAGCCTCTGCCCATCGGGGCTTGGACAAATATGAGTAGATTGGGATGCATGATGTTCCAGGCAGAGCTGAAATTGACCGCACATGAGTACTGATAAACGGCTTGGAAGGACTAAGCCTGCCCAGGTCAAGTGGTGAGAGTTAGACTGTTCAGTGCTTGTAAGCCCTATTGATTTCATTAGGCAGCAGGTCTTGAGAAGTCATATTATTTCAATTTCGGGTAAAAGTCACACAAAATTGGAAGCAACGTCGCCAAAATCACCTAAATAGTGTTGACGGGGATGTTAAACCTCAATTCCAACAAACAACTCTTCATCGTTCTTTTCATTCGACACCTCAAAGCATTTTTCAAGGGATCATTAGCATGAACAAATAGCCCAAAACTGCCATATTAGCACTTCATAACAAAATAAGAAATGCATGGAAGCAAATATTTCAACCCAGATCACTAAATCAATAAATGTACAGCCTGATCATTTGTTAAGGAGATGTAGGTGGTGAGGATTCATCCGACGATCACTGGTTTGATCTATGCTACGTCCGATGACATTCTTTCAAGGATATTGATTATGTAATCTTTTCTATGGTCATTCTCAGATTCAAAAATGGTTGTTGCCAGTTTCTGGTGAAAGAATGTGCATTGTATTGGTTATGCATAAGACTGGCTGGGAAAAGTGGGGGCAAATGGACTAGTGCTACATTACCTAAAAGTGTTGACTGGCCCATTTCACATCAAACCAATACCAGAATATGTAGAACTGTGTTGACTATGAAAAAAAAAACCTGTATGAAGAGTTCTTCAATGTGCATACAGTAAAATTCTTATATAATATTAAGACCACCTTTGGGACTATTCAAAAGTGGTCTATAACAGTTCCAAAGGTGGTCTCTTACGAATGGGTGCTGGATGAAGAAAACACAAAGAAAGAACAAATGAAATATATGCTTTTAACCCTTTTTGTACCAAATGGAATCTTCCTCCTTATATATATATATATGTACCAGGAGTCCATTCAAAACTCAAGGTGTGTTGGGTTGGGTTTTCTTCAAAGTTTACTTGGAAAATGACTTAACTGTTTGCAAACAGTGTAGGCCCTGATCAGATGCCATGTTCTGCAGCGTCTGATCTGGGCCTGCACTATTTGCCAGGGTACCCGTTATGGGGTTTCCCGTACAAAAAGGGTTAAAGGCAGCCTTAGTTTTAATATTAGCTGGCCTTAATAGTGGAACTTCATTGTATTTTGTAGTTCCTGAGAGTAATGGCTTTGATTATTTTTAGAGTTCGACATCACACCCTGAATGAGTCCATGAAGAATATATGTTCAAGAATTCCTGGGTATGACCCAAATGCAAAAGAAACCAAGGTATGAACCCAAGGGCTGAATTATCTTTCTCTCTGTTCCACCCACTCAAGAAGGACAGTTATCAGTTTCTGGCAAAGGAATGTGCAGTGTACTGGTTAATACAGTCGAACTTCAATGGCTTGTACATCTTTGGGAACGAGGAGAGGGTAGTTCGAGACACTGAGGGTTACTGCCAGGAGGCATAACGGGGTTAATTTTGGGACATCTTTTTGGTGTTTAATAATAAAAATGTATGCTGTGTGTACTCATTAGAATCGCCTCATCGAGGCATACATAAATTTGCAAGATAAAAGTCGAAAATCTCCTTAATTATCCCACACTACTTCTTATGTAGCGGAATTCCCTAGGGACTCAAAAATGCATTCCAACCATCAAAGTTCTGCTGTAGTACAATGACATAAGCCTTCCCAGGCATTACGGTAACACATCCATGTCACAAAGTGCATTCTTTCATAGCTTCAGAAATGACCTTTTCTGGTGAAAATAGTGACCCTCCTCCAAGGGGAGAGGGGCGTATTGTTTTTGGTGCAGATCCTGTTTGTGTCGGAGTTGGCATTGGCGTAGCCTGTTTGTAGCACTATATCTCCTGAACCTATAGGATGGGTTCTGACCAAACTTGCATTGTTAGATCACTGACATTAGGATGGGGGAAAACAGTCATTAGGTTTTAACTCATTTAGTACCAGAAACCCCAAAACGGGTACCCTAGCAAACAGTACAGGTCCAGATCAGATGCTGCAGAACGCGGTATCTGATCAGGCCCTACACTGTTTGCAAAAAGTTCAGCCATTTTCCAAATAAATTTTGAAGAAAAACACAACCTGTCATCCCTAAATTTTGAAATGGACTCCTCCTGCTATATATAAGGAGGAAGATTCCATTTGGTACAAAAAGGATTAATGGCATTGACCTCATTTTAAAGGACACTCTACCCCGTCCCCAAACTCAATTTTGGGCCAAAAATGGCCAGTCTACACCCCATCTCATAAAGGAATCAATGAATTTCAGTCAAACTTGGTACAATATCATAACAACCTAACAAACAAGGTGACCTTGACCTTATTTTCAAGGTCATGGTCAATTTTGGGCCAAAACAGCTTATGTTTGCACCCTAGCTCATGAATGAATTGATGAATTTTAGTCAAGCTTGGTACAATATCATTACAAATGACCAAAGATAGGCCTTTGTATGTTATACCACCACCTTTTCTTCTTCTTGTAAATGTACATGTAAAATGTAAGGGCCTCATGGAAAATATGTTTTGTTTATATCATATGTGTTTCCTTCTCAATATATAGTTAATTATTGTAATTATTTTAATTATTATTATTACTATTATTATCATTATTATTAAGGGGGATGCACAAATATTTTCTTGAAAGAGTTGCCACCCCTGAAGTTGTACCCATTCCTCTTAACCCTTGTCCTGCTACACCGGGATATGCTCTATCTTTGCAAACAGTGTAGATACTGATCAGGGTCCAGTTGTTCAAAGCATCGTTAGCTTGGCAAGCTCGTTAGTGATCAAAATGTCAACTGTTGTTGCAAGTACACTATCTAACACTGGTATTTTTGCTGAAAAATGTGAGTAGCTTTTGCAAATGCAAAAGCTACTCACATTTTTCAGCAAAAATATTAGCAAATTTGCTATATTAAATGATCAAAGTTTAAATGATTCGTTAACTAACGACGTTAGTTTTTAACAACTGGTTTCTTCAGAAGCCATTGATCTGTATCTCCACTGTTTGATATATTCTGTTCAGGAATTTGTAGGAATAAATTGTATCAAGTAATCTAGTTGGCTAAAAGTCAGAAATTGGTGTAGCTAAATCAATATATTCAGCAGGACAGGGGTTAAGAAATTTACCTATTTACAGGTAATTCAGATGCAGAGGATCATAGGGTACGAGTGTTTCCTGGAGAACACGATCAACAACCTGTGTGAAAACATCGGTGTCAAGAAGAAAATGCTTGGTATCAACACAAATTTCATTACAGAGGCATTGAAAGACAGGAAACCAGGTAAAATGAAAATCACATGAAGAATGAAAAAAAGGCATTTGAGCCAGCGCATGACAAAATCTACAAGAAGTCTTGAGCGACCAATGAAAATTCAGATCAGCCTGCGCATTCGCGCAGTCTGATCAGAGGCTTTGCTGATCGCATGTATCTTCTATAGGCTAATATCTATGCATAAGGTCTTGTCATAGTGGATGGGCACGCAGGTTCATTTGAGTCTGTGCTGGTCACACCAGTCTTATTGTAGGTTTTGTTATGCGCTGGCTCATTTTATACAGTTAGGTTGCATTATTATTTTTGAAAAAATTAATACAGACTGCAGGTTCACACTGACATTTCTATCTAGCAACCAAAATCTTATTTTTTATCCTGAATTTGGCCACACCCATTTCTGACTATCAACCAATGAAATTACTTGATGAGATATTGGTTCAGTTCACAGACTCATAACAAATACTATATCCTGATCAGATGGTTTCTTCAGAAGCATCTGATCTGGATCTATACTGCAGTGGTAAGGGTTGTCGTATTCAGCTGGATAAGATTTAACTATTAAGACGCTGTGAAATACCTACATCTGAAAATGTCGTCTGCTTATATGTCCTCTGTTGATTTTTTATGCAAATTTTTTAAAAATATTTTTGCATACAGGCAAACAGTTTGGGCCCAGATCAGACTGCTCCCACAGGAGCAGTCTGATCTTGGTCCACACTGTTTGCAAAAAATTACTTTTATCGTAACCGGCAGATGGCAAAGCAGACAAAAATTGTCATGATTGGCATTTTATGGGTTAAATTGGAACAATAAAATGCTATTCCTAGTATGACGAAAAGTTGAATTTTTCAAGAGTATTGATTCGATACGGGTTTACAGCAAAGGGGTGCCATGACCAATCTTAATAAAGGCTAAGGAGAATTTCAAGTTGGCCTGGGTATCTCAAGGGTTGGTAACAACTATATCAAATCCATACAAATAAAAGATGCTATTTTTGCATACCACAATTTTTCCTTTTCAATAATTTATTGTCTTTATGATTATTTCTTTGTGTGAATGAGATCACCTTTGTTGTTGTGCTACCAAGGCAAATTATGATGTAGGCTTACACGCTTTAAACAGTGCTTCATGAAAATAAGGTTAACCCTTATCTTGCTGTTCACTACAACCCTTATCTTTGCAAACAGTGTAGATCCAGATCAGATGAAGCCATTTGATCAGGATCTACACTGTTTGGCATTAAGTTTATCAATTTGTAGCAATAAATTACATCAAGTAATTTGATTGGTTAATAGACAGAAATGGGTGTGGCTTAAATGAATACAGTGGAACTTCGATGGCTCGAACACCGATGGCTGGTTTACCATGGATGAGTCGAACACATTCTTGGGCCCCTAGCGAAATCCTCTACATAAGAAATAGTGGGGGATAATTAAGGAAATTTTTAGTCTTTTATCTTGCAAATGTATGCTGTGTGTACTCATTAGAATAGCCTCGATGAGGCGATTCTGATGAGTACACACAGCATACATATGCATTATAGAACATCGAAAAGATGCCTAAAAGTATCTCGTTATGCCTCCTGACAGTAACCTCAGTGGCTCGAACTACCCCTGTCTGGAACAGATTTTCGAGGTCCCAAAGGTGTTCGACCCACTGAAGTTCGACTGTATTCAGCAAGATAAGGGTTAAACAGAGAAGTCAAGATAAGACAATAAATGCAAACTGTGTTGAATCTTTAGTTTTTTAAGGGAAATGGGAACACCTAGCACATTATTCTGCCATTTTTTGAAAGGGGGACAACTTTTTGGACTTCCTGTTCACTTTTCTACAAACTCTGTGCCACGGGAAAAGGGGTCTTTCCTTTTAGAATAGAAAACCCCTACTGACATGGGAGACAAAAATATTTTACAGGAGTTGCCACCCCTGAAAGTGTACCCATCCCCCTTAAATGCAGTAAATGCAAATTTTTAAGTGCTTTTATTTCATCCCCTACTACAAATAATAGGGTGAGATATGAATGGCAAGATAAACAAGGTGAGATAAGAATTTCTTTACCTTCTGCAAATTTCAGATATGCAAGAATATAAGAATCTGATATGTGGTTCTGTTGTAGATGTGCATTTCCAGCCCGAGGGATGACCGTGCTGAGCGGAACCAAGGCTAGCCGAGGGTCCCCTTAGCATGGTCATCCTGAGGGTAGGAAACACCCATCTACAACAGAACACCACACTAGATTCTTTTTCTTAGACAACATCAAAAAAAAAAAAAAAAAATCATTTTACTTGATTTAATGTTCTGTTTTTCACCTGCAATACTTACGTAGCTTGCCTAGGTAAGAACACCAGGATAAGAACATACTTTCTATCCCAGGCTAAAACCACATGTTTCCTTATCTGGTCTGTAAGAAAGCGTTTTATACTAATTTGTATATCTGTCTCTTATTTAGAGGACTGGTTTAAGATCATCCTAATTTGTATGTCTGTTTGTTATTTAGAGGACTGGTTTAAGATCATCCTAATTTGTATGTCTGTCTGTTATTTAGAGGACTGATTTAAGATCACCCCTGTAGATCTTCCTAATTTGTATGTCTGTTTGTTATTTAGAGGACTGGTGTAAGATCACCCCTGTAGATCTTCCTAATTTGTAAATCAGGGTCCGAACTTAAGTATTTTTGCCACAAGCAAAATTTAGCTTGTTACAAAAAAGATCTACTAGCTAAAATGAAAATCAACTCGATTTTTTCAAAAAAACTCTTTAATAAGAGCAGACTTTTTCAAGAACAACAGTAATGATTAACTTGTATGTGTAGTATCAATGCAAATAAAAAACTGATGACGTATTAGTCTAGGGCTTGGTACCCCCTTTGGAAATTGTACCACAGTATACACCCATGTACCGTGGTATACCACAGGTTTCAAACACCAGGTGTTGGTACTTCGTAAAATAAAACAGACAAATAAAAAGAGAATCATTACACGTTTTCTAGGTGTTTACGGTCGCGAAAAAATGTGACATTGGCAATGAGATTGTTTTTGCAGTTTGTCTGGATTCGATCTTTACTGATTGCTATTAATCTGTCCATGGCCTATCACTAATCTTATGCCAATAAATTAGTTAATCCTATTAACAAATAAGACACAATGTTTTTTTTTCCCAAATTGCCATGTGAAAATGAGCGTAAAGTAAGCCAAGATTGCAAGTCATTCTTTTCATGTGTCACTTAATATTGATACCTGCTGGTTCAGGACACGACCACACCTGATGTTCAACCCGCCGATATAGCGGTTCTTTTGATATTGCGTGAATGGCTTTAGTTGGCTAAGTATTGAGCATATTTTATAATTATTGACAACAGTAACAGGATTAAGGACGTCGGGTTCTTCAGAAGTCGCCACATGCTATCTCCCTGCATTATCCATTTGAACTGTCTCTGGGCAATTCGTGATAAAATTATTTATTCACAGTTCAACAGCGCTGCACAGACTGATCAACACACAACATGCTGTCTTGCAATGTCATCTTTGTCAGTCGTGTTCCGGCAGCCAGTGCATATATATGTTACAAAGTTTTCACGCAAGATCACTTTGAGCCCCAATTAGCAGGATTAAACTGTTAAGCTTTGGTTAGAAATTTATTACCTAATACCTACATGCATTTATCTATGTAAATCTGAAGTGGCTGGCATGTGGATCATGCTCTATTAGTTATTACCGCTATTCATCTCAAGTATCGGATAACTTTTGCGCCCTATCCGTCGCGTCGGCGTCTTTGAACTTAAAAGTGCTCAGCATGACTCGCGGCGCATTATAAAAGATACTTTGCGTCCCTGCGAGGTATTTTTTCGCGGCCGACGCTAGTGAAATCGGTTTCGCAAACATATTTTTTGTTCTTACGCAAACACTGAATTAAATTATATAAAATTTCCGATAAAATCCGGAACTTGCCGAAAGTACCAGTACGGCCAAAAAGTACCGCGGTACGTACCGCTGGAAGAAAATACCGCCGTTTACTAGTGCACCGGCCCTACGTGCTACGCCTCCTGACCTCTTGAAAGTTTATAATCTAAATTAAGAATGTCGGAATTCCAGAAGCAGTCGCGGAAATGGCGAGTAATTATTGTCGTCGTTTTTTTTACCAACGATCGGACATTCGCGAAAATTTTCTTGTACAAATATTTTGGCCTCACATTTTGAAATTCTTACTTGCATTTAGCATAAATGCGGGCTTAATTTCGGACCCTGTAAATCTGTTTGTTATTTAGAGGGCTGGTTTAAGATCATCCTAATTTGTATGTCTGTTTGTTATTTAGAGGACTGATTTAAGATCATCCTAATCTGTTTGTTATTTAGAGGACTGATTTAAGATCACCCCTGTAGATCTTCCTAATTTGTATGTCTGTTTGTTATTTAGAGGACTGGTTTAAGATCACCCCTGTAGATCTTCCTAACTTGTATGTCTGTTTGTTATTTAGAGGACTGGTTTAAGATCACCCCTGTAGATCCTCCTAATTTGTATGTCTGTCTGTTATTTAGAGGACTGGTTTAAGATCACCCCTATAGATCCTCCTGTTACTGAGGATGAGGACTCTCTTCCAGACAACTCCAGTATTGATAGTACAAGCAAGGTAGGTGTACTATGGAGAATTGAGAGTTGTGACAGGGTGATTAGACCGTTTGAAGGTTTGAGCCCAGCTTGGGGCATTGATTCCATGTGATTTACAATAATGATCCTAAATATCTGGATAGATAGGCCTAAGCAAACACTAAGCAGTCATATCAGGGTCTACACTGTTTACCATCCCGTCTGCACTTTTTGGACTCCTTAATGGATCAGATTTGTTAAAATGTTTTTCAGAGTTACGTAACAGCAAGTTCATATGGTGCCCATTTTTTTTATGGTGGGCGAAGCTTGCTTAGCCTTACCAAGTAATGCTTAACATCCGCGGATGCCTGATTACACTCTTCTGGAGTCCATGTCTGTTGATCCGAACATTGATATTTGCCATTTTGTCTATGGATTAACGATTTTGGATTAACGCTTTGGTACTACGACCTAAACTACTTAGTCTTTCATGACCGTAAAATATAGAAATTTTCTGATGAAAATTTGTGATCAAAATTTGTAGTACTTTTCTTATTTCTGCTTCAAACATAGATTGTGGGTGCTCATTACAACCACCTCATTGAATTCCATCGAGTCTTTGAGCAAGAATAAATATAATATTTTACCTTGTAAACCCAACTTTTATCTTTATAAATTAGGGTATACAAAGGTATTTGTCATACAGACTTGTTATCATATGATGTCAAAAGCTATTTCTTGATACCTTATTCAGCTATATTCAGAGGAGTTTTGTTCTGCATTTCTCATTCTGTGCCTGACAACCCAGGTCAACAGTCTAGTAACAAGGGTCCTTTTACTGATATTACCCTTTATAGGGTCAGGATGCTGGCGGTATTTTCAGTACCCATCTTTTTCAGCGCTACCACCCATTGGGGCTTTTAGAAATAGATTGGGCTGCATTATGCTTCTGCACAGAGCTATAACCGACCAAACACCCATGACGAAAACACACCTATATAATTTTGACCCCCTCAAACCCCACTTTTATATAGTAAGAATGGTGTTTACAGGGGTAAACCTTATTATAGCCCCGCTTTGAAAAAGTGGGGGCTATATTGGATTTGGCTTGTCCGGAATTCTGTCTGTCTGTCTGTCTGTCTGTAATATTTGATAGTGGGTACCTTGTGATCGCAACTCCTCTTACAGTTCTAGTTCAATCCTTTTGAAACTTTACAGGTGTTTTCATATAGGTCTGAAGATGTGCATGTGCTTTTTTCATTATCCTTAAATAATTTTTTTCACTTACTTCACCTTTTTTAACTTAGACAATTTTTGAGATATACTAATATTAAAATGTATAGGGAGTAGCTACCTTGTGATCGCAACTCCTCTTACAGTTCTAGGTCAATCCTTTTGAAACTTTACAGGTGTTTTCATATAGGTCTGAAGATGTGCATGTGCTTTTTCATTATCCTTAAATAATTTTTTTCACTTATTTCACCTTTTTTAACTTAGACAATTTTTGAGATCTTCTAATGTTAAAATGTATAGGGAGTAGCTACCTTGTGATCGCAACTCCTCTTACAGTTCTAGGTCAATCCTTTGAAACTTTTCAGGTGTTTTCAAAGAGGTCTTAAGATGTGCATGTGGTTTTTTCATTATCCAAAACTTATTTTTTAACTTAGACTGTTTTTCAGATCTAATAACGCGAAAAGTCTATAAGGCGTAGGTACCTTGTTAGGGATTTAACCCTCTCACAAGTCTTTACCTTTAATTCATGAGTCTTTCTCCTCTGACAGGGCTATAGCGGGGCTATAGTCAGATCCTCTGACAGTTCTAGATTTTCTTATTTCTGCTCTAAAATATAGATTGTGGGTACTCGTTAGCGGTACCCACAATCTATATTTTGAGCAGAAATAAGAAAAATATCCCAATTTTTCATCTTAACATTTTCGTTTTTACGGTGGTAAAGTTTTCAATGTATTAGTATAGGCAAGTTTTCGTAATGCAGTACTGGTAAGCTGCTTAGAATGAAGCCTGCCCTGAAAAAGTGATGGGAGTCAGACCTCGGTTTCTTTGGGCGGCAGGGCTAGAAAAGTCATTTCATCTTAGTGTCTGGTAAAGGTCCCACAAAAGCGGAAACAGCATCTTCAGAATGACCTAAACAGTGTTGATGAGGATGTAAAACCTCAATACAAACAAAAAGAATAGGCTTTTCTAGGTTTTTCAGTGAGAGTTTGAACACGTTGAACTGTATGACCTTGTTGTAAATTACACACACTCCACATAAACAACTTTTCTGTGAATAAATGTTTGAATGGAATTAGTGGTGTCTAATAGCCCTCTGTCTCTTAAATATAATGTCTTCTTTGGGCCAGTGGTTCAAAGCATTGTTAGCTTAACGAGCTCGTTAGTGCTCACATTGTTAACTGTTCTAGCAAGTTCAATATTGAAAATTTTGGTAGTTTTGCTGAAAAAATGTGAGCAGCTTTTGCCTCTGCAAAAGCTGCTCACATTTTTTCAAGAGGCAAAAGCTGCTCACATTTTTTCAGCAAAAATTTTAGCATATTTGCCATATTAAATGATCAAAATTTTATCGATACGTTAACTAATGACGTCGTTACTTTTGAACAATTGGCCCCAGCTCTCCAGGTTTGAAATTTTCATAGGACACAATGTGAAATACCAAGTACTGCAACAGAAGGGCAGGTGGTAAATGCCAAGTACTACACAGAAGGGCAGGTGATTTTTCTCCAAGTATTCTGGGTTTTTGCTCATATCTATATATATGAAACTATCTTGAAAGGGTTGTAAAACCTAATTTGAACAAAATGTTTCAATGTCAATTCCAGTATGTCAGAAAAAGTTGTGCTCCCAGACACTACACAAAATACAGACGAGACAAGATCTCTTCACCCACCGTCGACTCAACAACAGACAATATAATCCAGCTCTTCCCCGGCAGAGCCTTGGCCATGAGCCAGCCAAGTGAGAGTTCTCTTGATGGCAGCTGGATATCGCAGGGATTTAAACCTATACAGGAATCACAGGAGTCGGGGATAAAAACTGAGACTCAGTCTACTGTAGGCGATGCTGTTTTTCATGGTAATAAAATTACCCTAAGTATCGGAACAGAAAGAGCATTGAAAACAACTGCACTTCAGTATCCACCTGTTTAAAACTAGTGATGGCATTAGTCACCATATCATTAAAAATTTATTCATTTAATATGGCGACTATTTATATTTTTGCTGAAAAAATGTGAGTAGCATTTGCAAATGCAAAAGCTACTCACTTTTGTTCAACAGAAATATCACTATCAGATATTGTACTTGTTGGAACAGCAATGATTTTCATCATTAACAAGCTAACAGTGCTTTGAACAATTGGGCCCAGAACTGCATCTGCATTGCTTTTTTTTTTATTTTTAGCTCACCTGACCGAAGGTCATGGTGAGCTTTTGTGACCGTTAGATGTCCGGCGGCATCGTCCATCGTGCATCATGCGTAAACTTTTCTTGCTAACAATCTAGAGGCCGTAGTTTTGTTCCAATCATCATTAAGCTTGGTCAGAATGATCATCATTACAATATCTCGGTCAAGTTCGAATATGAATCATGTGGGGTCAAAAAGTAGGTCAGTAGGTCAAATCATAGAAAAACCTTGTTAACACTCTAGAGGTCATAGTTTTGGTCCAGTCATCCTCAAACTTGCTCTGAATGATCATCCTGACGAAATCTCGGTCAAGTTCGAATATGGGTCATGTTGGATTAAAAAGTAGGTCAGTAGGTCAAATCATAGAAAAACCTTGTTAACACTCTAGAGGCCACAGTTTTGGTCCAATCATCATCAAAATGGCTCAGAATGATTATCTCTACAATATCTAGGTCAAGTTTGAATATGGGTCATGTGGGGTCAAAAAGTAGGTCAGTAGATCAAATCATAGAAAAACCTTGTTTACACTCAAGACCGCTAGTTTAGTCTAATTTTCATCAAACTTGCTCAGAATGATCATTTTGACAATATCTAGGTCAAGTTGGAATGTGGGTCATGTGGGGACAAAAAGTAGGTCAGTAGGTTAAATCATAGAAAAACTTTGTTAGCATTCTAGAGGCCCCAGTATTAGTCCAATCATCATCAGACTTGCTCAGAATTGTCCTCTTTTGGTAATACCTTGGTCAGGAGGGGTATTTTATGAATATAGTAGTAGCTTTTACAAAGGGCCACCCCCTTCCCCTCGCCCCCACTCCCTCTTCACCATTGTTAGTTAGACTGAGCCCATTCTGATTCATCTCCATCTGGTCCACTATGTCCACAAGGTGCCCAGATAGTGACATACAAGTCAGCTCTGTACTGTCAAAGGGATGGATACCACCCCCACCCCCCACCTTCCCTTGTCACCATGAGTCATTATTAGTTAGTTAGACTGAGCCCATTCATCTCTGTCTGGTGCACTAGGCCCTGACCCTCAATGTCCACAAGGTGCCCAGATAGTGACATACAAGTTGGCGCTGTATTGTCAAAGGGAACTTTTGAATGGCTTCTTCCTAAAAAAAGAAATCAATTTTGAAGGAATGTTCCATGAGTGACACTCTGACAATTTTCCACTGAACATGATAGCCACCAGAAAAAAAAATGTATAACACTTAAATAGCTAGATCGATTTTGAAATGTTCCTTGAGTCACTGTCAGCTATAATTGCTTTACCCTCCACTCCACCTTATATTACCTACCATAAGGATCAGGTGAGCGATCCAGGGCCATCATGGCCCTCTTGTTTAGTAAATAGCCCAGTCAACAGATTTAGTTAAGACTGTAAATACTCAGATGGACCACTCAGAATACTGTTTGATCAGGCATTGTACCAGTAGCTCAGTCAGATCTGACTGGTTGTCACAAGTCCGTGAAATGAACCCGACCCTTAAACCCCACTTTAAAATTGTAGAGAAAACTGGGGTTTACAGGGGTATATACCATTTTACTTATTTCTGCTCTGAGACATAGGTTGTGAGTGCTTGTTAGAACAGCCTCAATGAGGCAGTTCTAACGAGTACCCACAACCTATGTTTGGAGTAAAAATAAGAAAAATATCACAATTTTTTATCAGAAAAGTAACCATTTTGGAGATATGAAAGAATGCACTATGTCACATGGATGTGATTTCATATTGTGACCGGCTTAACAGGGCATTAAAGGTTTTGACTGGGCCAGTAAACTAAAAGCTGAAAACACAAACAAATAAGGCAAAAGCAAAGTTTAAATCTATTATGAACATTGCTGCATAGAAGTCTACTGTTAGCTTGTGACATTTTCAAGGTTTTTCTTGCCCAAACTTGTCATCTGTGGTAATTCATATTGTAAGGCAGACATTGAAATTAAAGCAAGAAAATTGTGACTTAAAGAAACAAAAAGAGCTATTGCAGTACCCTGGTAGAATAAAAGATGACACTGTACTCAAAAGTTTTGTGTCAAAGTTTTGTTTTATGTAAAAAAATATAAGATATATTTTCCAACCTTAAGGTAGTTTTAGTTTATTACTCTTAAAATTCTTTCATGGAGATTGATTACAAAATCTTTGCTATTGTCAATCTCTCTCTTCCACTGATTCAAGAAGGGCAATTGTAAGAGTAAGTATTTGTCTAAAACATTATAAGAATTATATTTTGCTGGCGTTTTCAGCCTTTTCTGAGAGCAGCCATTCACCAGGGCCCAGTTGTTCAAAGCCTCATTAGCTTAACGAGCTCGTTTGTGGTCATATTGTTAACTGTTCTAGCAAGTTTAATAAGGGCTATTCCAGTATAATCTATTAGGGCGGGGCGGACGGCAACTTTTTTATTTAGTGGCCGTAGGCTATGGTTTTAGAAAAACAAAATAGGCCGTAGGCTGTACAACAGAATTTTTAAAATTTACGGTAGGTTGTACTACCGATTTTTTTAAAAATCCCGTAGGCTATGTTGAAAGAAAATAAATAATTGTTGTAGGTTGTCAAATAACAACAGGGCCCAGACATCTGAATCGTTCAGTTTGAAGTTCCGCAGAGATTTTAAACAAAAAGCAACGCTGAAATTGTGAAAAAAAGAAAGGCTCGGCAATTTTACTGCTGTTTACAGGTCAAAGGTCGTTTGAGTAGGACACAAATCAATATCCGGTAACAGGACGCTTCGCCCCCGGTCGATGACCTTGCCTGACATAATGGAAAATTACTGGGCTTAGTTACTGAATGACGCAATAATCCCCGTTCCAAAAAAAAAAATACTTGTGTTGGTAGCGCATGATTTGCATGATTTATGTAAACACAATATTAGCACGCTGTTTAATCAGTAAGCTTCAAGGGATTTATGGCCCGAGATAATTAGTTAATTGGGGATTATGATACCCAAGGAATGTTTATACAGCGGATGCCACCCAGAGCGTGCCGAGCTTTGAGCTGCAATAAATTACGTAACAGTACCCAAAAGTGTACCCAGGTGGTCATCTTACGGGCAATAAAACCCACAGATGGGTAGACAGCCTTACATTGGTCAATTGTTTCAGTCCCTTTAATAAATATTAATTTCTTAAAAAAAAATATGCAACGTCTGATCAGGGCCTCAACGCTGACACTTGAACAGACAGACAGACGCAATTATTTAGCGGCACCTTATCAGGGTCTACAGGTTTTAGGACCTTATAATGCTACGACACCCGGATCAGACACTCCACAATCACTGTGCGACGTCTGATCCAGCTCCAACCGCCGACGGTTCATTTTATTTTATTTTCCGCGACCGAATAGGTTTGAAGGATATAGCGATGAGTCTTGCGCCCGTCCAAATGTCCGTCCGTCCGTAGACACAACAGACAGATGCAAACAATGCGGATCCAGATCAGACGCCATACTATTATTAAACGGCTTCTGTTGAGGGTCTGCAGGTTTGCAGATGGCATCTGAGATGGCAGAGACCCGGACAAGACGCTGCGCAAGGATAATGCGGCGTCTGATCAGGGTCTTATAGCCCACGGTGGTGTTTTTTATCCCTAGTCTGAACAGGTTCGGAGCCTGGCGTCCGTACATCCGCCCATCCGTAGACACAACATTATGAGTGGCGTCCGTTCAAATATCCGTCCGTAGACGCAACAGACAGATGCAAACAATGCAGATCCGGATCAGACGTCGTACAATTATTAAACGGCTTCTGATGAGGGTCTACAGGTTTGAAACGACATCTGAGATGGCGCAGACCCAGACAAGACGCTGCGCAACGACAATGCGGCGTCTGATCAGGGTCTTATCGCCGACGGTGGTGTTTTTTATCCCTAGTCTGAACAGGCTCGGAAGATATAGCGATCAGCGTGGCGTCATCCACCCGTCCGTCTGTATGACAATAGACAGAACACAAAAGTGCAAACAGTGAATCAGACGTCATACAATTATTATACGGCGTCTGAATAGGGTCTACAGGTTTGTAGACGGCATATGCGACGGCACGGACCCAGACCAGATGCTGTACAATGATCATGTGACCTCTGATTAGGGTCTGACCGCTGACGGTGCGTTTTATTTTTTATCCCCCTGACCAAATAGGTTTGGGGTTATAGCGATCAGCCTGACGTCCATCCGTCCGTCCGCAGTCACCAAATTGTGATAGCCAAAACTACAATACCCTATGAGATAGATTGTCGGTACTTGTTACAATAGAACATGAGGTTCAAAAAGCATGCCGTGAGCAAGAACCAAAACTCTTGAGTGTCCTGGTATTTTAGTTATTTCCCCTGACAATATAAACTTGTGATCACAATATCTCCTATATATTTGAAGATATATTGATTGACTTGATACCGTTGTACATAAGGTCAAGAAGGGTTGTCATGAGCAATAACCATAACTCTGGATGTCATGGTATTATAGTTATCTCCCCTTACAAAATAACATTGCGATCAATAACTCCTATACCCTTTGACATATTTTGATGGTAGTTGGTACAAGTGAACTTGGGGTCAAGAAAGAATGTCGTGAGCAAGAAACAAAACGCTGGGTGCCATGGTATTTTAGCTATCTCCCCTGGCAATGTGTTATCTACCCTGACAATGTAACCTTGTGGTTGCCATAACTCCATTACCCTTTGAGATATATTGATGGGACTTGGTACAGAAATACAAGAGGTTAAGACGATGTGTCTTGGACAAGAACCACAACTCTGGGTGCCAAGATATTTTAGATATCTCCCCTGACAAAGTAACCTTGCGATCGCAAGAACTCAAACACATTTTGAGTATCAACCACCCCATAGCCAGCTCTTTGGGGTGAGCTGGCTATGGGGTGGTTGATACACTGATTTGAAAAAAAAGTAAAGTTGGGGATGGGGGTGCAAAAATGATAGATAGACGATAAAAGTTATTTTATTTTATTATATTATTTTATAAAAAAAAATCACACCCGTGTGTCATAGTGCATTCTTTGATTTCTCCAAAATGGCTACTTTTCCATTGAAAACTTTGATATTTGTCTTATTTATACTCGGAACATAGGTTGTGGGTATAGATTGAGGCAGTTCTAACGAGTACCCACAACTTAAGTCAGGTAACCTGGAATACCGTCGGAAGGTAAGATATTTTTTTTGGCTTTTCCTGAAATTTATCCAATGGGGAGGATAAGAAAACAATATTTTTAATGGAAAAGTCCAAAAGAATCATCGTCAACCATTTAAAATAGGATTGAGGGCATAAAATTAGGAATAGTCAGGTTACCTGAAACACATTTTTTTAGCCTTGTCTGAATTTTTAATCCCCCGCTGCGAAGCGGGGGGAACTGGGATTATAGGAATGGCCTTCGTCTGTCCGTCAGTCCGTCTGTCTGTCCGTAACACTTTCTTGTCCGCTCCATATCTCCTGAACCCTTTGATAGATTTTCATTAAACTTTGGTCAATTTTTCGTCTCAATTAGTTGGTGTGCAGAACCCATAAATGAACCATGCCCACTCAAGGTCAAGGTCATGGTTGAAGGTCACGAGTTTGAAACTTGGAATTTTTTGTCTGTTCCATATCTCCTTTACCCTTGGAAGGATTTTCATTAAACTTTGGTCAAATATTCTTCACAGTGAGCTGATGTGCAGAACCCATGTCCGTTTGTCCTTCTGTCAGTTTGTCTGTCCGTCTGTCTGTCCGTAACTTTTTCTTGTCCGCTCAGTATCCCTGAACCCTTTAATAGATTTTCATTAAACTTTGGTAAATTATACCTCTCAGTGAGCTGGTGTGCAGAACCTATTAAAGAAGCATGCCAACTCAAGGTCAAGGGTCATGGTTGAAGGTCACGAGTTTGAAACTTGGAATTTTTTGTCTCTTCCATGTCTCCTTTACCCTTGGAAGGATTTTCATTAAACTTTGGTCAAATAGTCTTCATAGTGAGCTGATGTGCAGAACCCATGTCCTTCCATCCATCTGTCTGTCAGTCTGTCCGTCTGTCCGTAACTTTTTATTGTCCCTTCCATATCTCCTGAACCCTTTAATAGATTTTCATTAAACTTTGGTCAATTATCCCCCTCAGTGAGCTGATATGCAGAACCTATAAATGAACCATGCCGACTCTAGGTCAAGGTCACATTTGAAGGTCACGAGTTTAAAACTTTGAATTTTTTGTCCCTTCCATATCTCCTTTACCCCTAAAAGGATTTTCATTAAACTTTGGGTCAATTATCCCCCTCAGTGAGCTAACCATGCCAACTCAAGGTCAAGGTCACAGGCGAAGGTCACAAGGTTGAGCCTTGATACTAAATGCGGCGGGGGATTTGGCTGTCCTCCAGACTGCTTTCTTGTCTTTTCTCTTTTTTTTAAGTAAACAAAAAACAACTTTCATGATAAAATTTATTCATTTTTGGGGCATTCAATAATCAATATAAAGACACCAACTGTGACAATGGTTTTTACACATGATCCAGGATTTCAGTTTATAAAGAGGGAAAGATTTTTAGTCGCAAGATCTTTTCTGATGAATATATCTAAATATATATTTATTTACCTGTGGGTTGTCTCTACCTGAAATAGTTTTCCCCGTAGGTTATATCTAGAAAAAAATACAAATGTCCGTTGGTTATATCTAGAAAAAAATACAAATATCCGTAGGCTGTATTGAAAAAAAATTGTTTTAAAGCGTAGGCTATGTGAAAATCTAAGTGCCTTCCTCCCCCACCATATAGATTTTACTGGAACAGCCCTAAGTAAAATTTTGGTATTTTTGCTGAAAAAATGTGAGCAGCTTTTGCATCCACAAAAGCTGCTCACATTTTTTCAGCCAAAATATATGCATATTTGCCGTATTAAATGATCAAAGATTTAACGATACATTAACTAATGACGTCGTTAGTTTTGAAAAACTGGCCCCAGTACACTTCTGTATAATGACAGTGAAGCATTATCTAATGTCACAAACTGAATTGTATTCTGATTCTGTAAGCAATTGTTATTTTATCACTATTGTTATAAGCATTGTCTTAATGTCATTACAGATTTTTCATTTATCATATGACGTCGCGTCTCTGAGAGTGTAATAATGCCATGTAATAAATTCTGTAATCCACTAGTGGATTAAATATGCAAATTAGGTAAATATGCCCCATAAAGTTACATGTACGACATCCTTAACAATGTTATGTTTACTAATGGCGCAGTATTGACATTAAAATCGTTAATAAAATGTGTTTAAAAGGTCATATGATAAATAGAATCTATCTTGCATTTGTGTTTATGTATTATTGAATTTATTAAATGGGTTGAGGAAAAGGGATAAAATGCGAGGCTTTGCCGAGCATTTTATCTCTTTTCCTCAACGAAGTTTCCTCAACGAAGTTAATAAATTCAATAATGCATGAACACTCCTGTAAGATCCTCTATATTTGATATCATGTAGCAATGTTGCAAACCTCTATTATATCATCACTGATGACATGATAAAGTTTTGCGACGTTGCTGCATAATGTTTTCTGTAAAAGTTGGAAGTGATTAGGTGAGATGAAGGTGTCGTGTATCTTACATGACTGGGGAGTCCAACTGATATTTGCTTACAGTTGGGTGAGGCCTTCTGTCCTTGCAGCAGGTAAGGGTTGGGTGGGAATGTTGCAATTTCTTTTGTTTCTAAACTTCCATTCATTTTTCTCTTTCTCCACTATCCCCCACTTTCTTCTCCTCTATTGTCTGCTCTATTTCTTTTCTCTCTTCTTCTGGGAGATGACACAAAATGATCCACAAGGTTGATGTGTCATTAAACCCTAACAGACTCTGTAAAAGTTACAGCCTACTTCAAAGCAAGAAAGTTCAAAGACGAATTATCAAATTTTAATCAAATTACAAGTTTCAAACGTTTTTTCTAGCTGGAAAAATAAGTATTTTAAGATCAGTCATTTCGAATGGAACGGCACGTATATTGAATAAAAGTAGTCCCCCAAGTAAAGCTAGTAATGCCACCTGTTGTAAGCAGAGTCATTAGTGGAGATAGATGATGCCAGTGGCCCAAAAAATCATCTGGTTAAGTTATCAATTAAAGGCATTTATTCTTGTAACAGTAGAACACACCGTGTGTTCATATTTGTTTAATTGCCCCTTGTGATGTACTGTCTATAGCAGATCAAAGGCGGTCCTAAATAAGGTGAGTAGTAGCTCTTGTTGTATCCCCTGACTGAGGCACTAAAAGGGAAAATCAATAATGTATACCAGTCAACAGTTAGTAAATAATTGATTTTCCCCAAGGAGGCTCCTTAACTGTTGAAGACAGAGGACTCCACTTCAGTCAGCTCTGAGGGCTACATAATATTATGTAATAAAATGATAGTCCTCAATAACCAAGAATAAATGCCTTTAAGCATGAATTTTTGGTCATTTGTTTCTAGTCATTTGAAACTCATCAAAGGCTTGGTTCATAAATTTCCTATACAATGACCACTCGTGAGATCCTCTATATCTTTCAGACACAATCGAGAGTTTGTTTGAGCAGGAGTTGTGTAGCGAGTCAGAGAACTTGAAGACTGTCACAGCAACTTTCATGGTAGGTAGTATGAATGATTGCCAAACGTTTCACAACTTTTTACATTCTAAAAATTAGAATAACATTTCCCTTGTACTCAAGCAATATCAATTATCAGGGACCAGTTGTTCAAAACTAACGACATCATTAGTTAACATATTGTTAAAACTTTGATCATTTATTATGGCAAAAGTGACAAAAGTTCCACAAAATTGGAAGCAATGTCTCTGAAATGACCTAAATAGTGTTGACGGGGACTTTAAGCCTCAGATAAAACAAAGAAAAACAAAATAACTTTGCAGGGATGTCATACTCACAGTGGGACAGGTATTATATTGGGTTTGTTTGCCATGGTTTATTTAATTTATTTCAGAAAGATGATGTCGTGCCCTCATCTACAAGTGTTGTTGATGACAGTGCCTCAGAGTTTAATCTCTCCAGTCCAATCAGATACAATGCCAATAAAGTCTTCTTACACAGTCCCACACCATCTGTAAGTTTTATCATGGCTTTACATATTTGCTGGATACCTTTTGATCATTAACCGATTTACGCTTATCACCCACAAAGAGGGTTGATGCATTGTTAAACACAAATTCATCATCAACATGTAGGCTGGAATGGCTGACCACCTGGCTAGTATTACATGTAGTAGTGGTTTTTAAGGTAACCAGTTGTTTTAAGCACATAGGGGCTACTCCTAGACAAGTCCAGGATTAGTTTTCCCACATTCTAAAAGGCTTTACGGCCCCGCCCATCGGGGCCTGAAGAAATATATGGGCTGCACGATGCTTCCACTCAGAGCTAAATCTGACCCCGAACACGAGTACTGGTAAACTGCTTAGAGGCAAAGCACTGCGAGGCGGACCGTCCATGCTTATAAACCCTATTGGTTTCATTGGGCGACAGGGCTTGATATGTCATTTCAATTCAACGTCCGGTAAAAGTCCCACAAAATTGAAAGCAACGTCTCCAAAATGACCTTGACAGTGTTGACGGGGACGTTAAACCTCAAATCAAACAAATAAATCTAAAAGACTTTCACATGGAGGAATACATCAGTGCTGATGCACACCTCTTGCCTCAGACTCGGTGCAATAAAAGTCAAAAAGTGGTCTGTAAATTACAGAAATTTTGACAGGCGGTTTGAAAGATATTGGCTACAAATCGTGGCTAATTATAATTATAATTATAACGTGGTCAATTTTGAACTACAAGTCCTGTTCCATCATCAGTGCCCTGCTCTGGTTTGGGATACCCCTTTAACCCATTTAGTACCAGAAACCCCAAAAGGGGTACCCTGGCAAACAGTGCAGGCCCAGATCAGACGCCGCAGAACGCGGCGTCTGATCAGGGCCACCACTATTTGCTAAAAGTTCAGTCATTTTCTAAATAAATTTTGATGAAAACACAACCTGACACCCCTAAAATTTGAAATGAACTCCTGCTATATATAAGGAGGAAGATTCCATTTGTTAAAAAATGGTTAAACTCTGAATTGATTTTTGATAGTTCTGACTCCACTCATCATAATACTGCATTTTAGGGCTGGCTAATCGGAGCTGAAAAGATAATCGATTATCAGTCCTGCCATTGTGATCGATAGTCAATTAGTAATCAACGAAGATTTGGTCATAATTTGACCTGTCTGGCTTTCTGTCTGAGCATGACTCTTACCATATGTGTACTTTACCATATGTATTTGAACAGACAGGCCAGAGCAGACAGTGTAGACCAAGATGAACGCCGCAGAATGCAGCATCTCATCAGGGTCTGCACTGTTTGCCACTCATCCAGTTATTTTAGACACAACTTTGGGCAATAAATTCTACAAATGAAATAATCGATTCCAAGCAAATCAATAATGATTATCATTTTTTGTGGAATTTATCGATCGATTAATCGATTATTCTATTAATTGTGTCACCCTTACTGCATTTACCTGTTTCCTGTGAGCTGTTGCAAAGGGAACAATGTAAACAGCTTGACATCTCAAATCAGCTTTTTCCTTGGGTGCTTGGTTTCTATATAAATCTCTCCATTCTGATAACACATCCATGTGATAAAATGGTTTATCATATGACGTCGCGTCTGATAATGTAATAACGCCATGTATTATTTTCGATAATCCACTAGTGGATTAAATATGCAAATTAGCTAGATACGTCCCGTAACGTTACATGTACGACGTCCTTAACGACGTCGCGTTTACTTATGGCGGAATACTGACATTTTTGTAAACAATCGTGAATAAAATGCGTTTTAAATGTCATATGATAAATAGAATCTTGCATTCGTGCTCGTGTATTATTGAATTTATTAAACTCGTTGAGGAAAAGGGATAAAATGCTCGGCAAAGCCTCGCATTTCATCCCTTTTCCTCAACTCGTTTAATAAATTCAATAATACATGAGCACTCATGTAAGATCCTCTATAACTTTTTTATCTCTAGAACTAGCAATTTTTCAGATGAAAATTTAAAGTTTGATATTTTTCTTCTATCTTAAAAATACATAGATTCTGGGTGCTTGTTAGAACCACCTCAATGAGGCAATTCTAATGAGTACTCACAGTCTAGGTTTTGGGGCAAACAATGAACACCTCAGTAAACCCCTAAGTGGCCACGTTTCTCCATAGTGGTTAAGCTAATGATGTTTTGAAAAACTGGGCCCTGGCTAAGATCATTACATTAGCTTAGTGCAGCATAGGACTTTTGGCTTATGACACATTAAGTCATTTCCATAGCTGCTGGCAACAAATTTCATGTCACTTTGTGTTAATACATAGGGTACAAAAATGTTCTGAATGCAAATTTTGACAGAAACTACCAAATTTAGTCGCCTCAGTCAGCAACATTCTTTTGAGGAAAATGGTGATGAAATCTGTCTCATTTTCTCCCTTCCGCTGATTACAGAAAGGCACTTGTCAATTTCTGGTGAAAGAATGTGCACTGTACTAGTTATCGACTTATAGTCAAACTTGGATGGTTCTCGGAGATGTTACACTGATGAGTTAGGAAGCCTTCATGGGGACTAAACAAAATTAATGTATACCGCGACAGAGGTAAGGGTGAGGATTATGGCCATGTAAAATCGATTTAAGCCCCCCAGTGGAATTCTTTCCTCTGACCGTTCCAAGGCGGTTCTTCTGTTGCGGTTTATTTATGTTGTTGTTTGTTACTTACTGTGAGTATCACTTGTGTCTTTTTATTTTGGATGGCCATTTGGCCATTTTGTGGGAAAGTTTCTGTCCTTATGACCTTCCTTTTTTTAGGTTTCCATTATGGTCTGGTCGCTTCATGTTTGTGTTTCTTTCCCTTTGGTGTCTTTGATGGGTGAAGTAAAATAATTGTATTGATTCCTGATCTTTGTTTTATTTCTACTTTGAATCCCTTTTGAGATAATTTTGGGATATCTTTTTGGTATTTTATAATAGAAATGTAGGAGGTGAATGAGTACACACAACATACATTTACAAGATAAAAGAAAATCTCCCTAAATTATCTCTTACTATTTCGTACCTGAAGAAATTCCCCAGGAACTCAACTGTGTTTGACCCATTCGTGGTAAATGAGCCATCGTAGCTTGAGCCATCAAAGTTCTAGCATATGTATATAAGACTGCTCAGAAAAAGTGTGGTTAGGTAAACTGACTTGCTGGATATGACCAAAACTGATAAAAAAACACTGAAAATGCTGTCTGCTAAACATGCTTGGTGATTGAAGGGTTAATCTATGTACTAGAGGACTCTTCCATTGCTATATGTTGGACAAGTCCATTTGTCATATAAGGAGTGTCAGGCTGTTTTTTTGTTTTGATTCCATTTTTGACGTAAAATTCTGTTAGCAAATATTACAGGCACTGATCAGACACCGCATGGTGCAGCGTCTGATCTGGGCCTGCACTGTTTGCCAAGGCACCCCTTTGGTGGTTTCCCGCAAGAAATGGGATATTATCAGTCACGAGGATGAATCAATCACAGAACCTATGTTCACTATTTCCTAGGGTTTATGGCAGCAGCCTACGAGCCTGTATTACAATGATGCCAGTGAAATACTTGGAGCAACAGAAATGACATCAGTGTCACCAGAATTTATCCTGGAAACGAGGCCCAAAGTCCAGTCAGCAGGATGGAGCAATCATTCATGGGCAGAAAACTGTAGTATTAGAGGTAGGTTGTGTATAGAAATAGAGCAATCATTCAAGGGCAGCAAACTCTAGTATTAGAGGTAGGTTGTGCAGCAAACTCTAGTATTAAAGAGAGGTAGATTGAGCATAGACATAGAGCAGTCATTCAAGGTGAGAAAACTCTAGTATTAGAGGTAGGTTGTGTGTAGACATAGAGCAATCATTCAAGGGCAGCAAACTCTAGTATTAGAGGTAGGTTATGTGTAGAAATAGAGCAATCATTCAAAGGCAGAAAACTCTAGTATTAGAGGTAGGTTGTGTGTAGACATAGAGCAATCATTCAAGGGCAGCAAACTCTAGTATTAGAAGTAGGTTGTGTGTAGACATAGAGCAGTCAATTAAGTTCAGAAAACTCTAGTATTAGAGGTAGGTTGTGTGTAGACATAGAGCAATCATTCAAGGGCAGCAAACTCTAGTATTAGAGGTAGGTTGTGTGTAGACATAGAGCAATCATTCAAGGGCAGCAAACTCTAGTATTAGAGGTAGGTTGTGTGTAGGCATAGAGCAGTCATTCAAAGTCAGAAACTCTAGTATTAGAGATAGGTTGTGCGTAGACATAGAGCAATCATTGAAGGGCAGAAAACTCTAGTATTAGAGGTAGGTTGTGTGTAGACATAGAGCAGTCATTCACTGTCAGACAACTCTAGTATCAGAGGTAGGTTGTGTGTAGACATAGAGCAGTCATTCAAGGTCAGAAAACTCTTGTATTGGAGGTAATTTGTGTGTAGACATAGAGCAATCATTCAAGGTCAGAAAACTCTAGTATTAGAGATAGGTTGTATGTAGAAATAGAGCAGTCATTCAAGGTCAGAAAACTCTAGTATTAGAGGTAGGTTGTGTGTAGACATAGAGCAGTCATTCAAGGTCAGAAAACTCTAGTATTAGAGGTAGGTTGTATGTAGAAATAGAGCAGTCATTCAAAGTCAGAAAACTCTAGTATTAGAGGTAGGTTGTATGTAGAAATAGAGCTGTCATTCAAGGTGAGAAAACTCTAGTATTAGAGGTAGGTTGTGTGTAGACATAGAGCAATCATTCAAGGTCAGAAAACTCTAGTATTAGAGGCAGGTTGTATGTAGACATAGAACAGTCATTCACAGTCAGAAAACTCTAGTATTAGAGGTAGGTTGTGTGTAGACATAGAGCAATCATTCAAGGGCAGCAAACTCTAGTATTAGAGGTAGGTTGTATGTAGAAATAGAGCAGTCATTCAAAGTCAGAAAACTCTAGTATTAGAGGTAGGTTGTATGTAGAAATAGAGCTGTCATTCAAGGTGAGAAAACTCTAGTATTAGAGGTAGGTTGTGTGTAGACATAGAGCAATCATTCAAGGTCAGAAAACTCTAGTATTAGAGGCAGGTTGTATGTAGACATAGAACAGTCATTCACAGTCAGAAAACTCTAGTATTAGAGGTAGGTTGTGTGTAGGCATAGAGCAATCATTCAAGGGCAGCAAACTCTAGTATTAGAGGTAGGTTGTGTGTAGACATACAGCACTCATTCTAGGTCCGAAAACTCTAGTATTAGAGGTAGGTTGTGTGTTGACATAGTAGACATAAAGCAGTCATTCAAGGTCCGAAAACTCTAGTATTAGAGGTAAGTTGTATGTTGAAATAGAGCAGTCATTCACGGTCTGACAGAAAGCTCTATATTAGAGGTAGGTTGTGCATAGACATAGAGCAGTCATTCAAGGTCAGAAAACTCTTGTATTAGAGGTAGGTTGTGTGTAGACATAGAGCAATCATTCAAGGTCAGAAAACTCTAGTACGGTATTAGAGGTAGGTTATACATGGACAGGAATCTCTGGTACTGTGTTCATCTGGTGAGCCTTTACAAGCAAAAACATTCCTACACCACAGTCGGATCACTGTGTACTTAATAAATGACTCTCACAAGCTTCAGTGGTGTAGTGGTTATGCTACTTGATAGATAAGCCAGGGTTTTTGGGTTTGATCCTGGGCTTCTCTAGACTTTGGGATGAGTCTTTAAACTAAGTTCCCTTCACTATATGACCTTAGTTGTTGAGATTGTGGCAAAGGCAGTTTTTCTCATGACATAGTAATAATAACTTTATTTTGCGAGGGTAACACAATAAGTACAATAACTAATCTCCCCTGTGTCCCTTAATATTTCAAGTTATAAAACAAATGGAAAAGTATAATATTTGATATGAGGATTTAAGACAATGATCACTCCCTCTTGACCCTCACAATGCTAACTCTCACACAACACACTTATAATAATTGATTGTTTTGAATTGAGGTTTAACATCCCAGTCAACACTATTTGGGTCATTTTGGAGATGTGTCTTCCAATTTTGTGGGACTTTTACCCGACATTGAGATGAAATGACATCTCAAGCCCAGCCGCCTATTGAAACGAAAGGGCTTATATACATTGGACGGCCTGACTCACACTACTTTGCCTGGGCAGGCTCAGTCCTTCTAAGCGGTTTACCAGTACTTGCATGGTCAGTTTCAGCTCTACCTAGGAAGCACCACGCAGCACATCTATTTCTCAAAGCCCTGATGGATGGGGCGAAATAATTGATTGAATAGACAAATTGATGGACAAAAACAAAAAATAAAAATTGATGAACAAATCAATTGAATGAACCTGTTCAACCAATAATCAGTTAGATGAATGAATGAATCTATGGATGCATGGACAAATAAATGTGTGACTGCATCAACCAGTCATCCAACCAGTGAATCCAATGGATCCAGGAATAAATGAATGACATAGCTCCTATATGTCAGAGCTAGCACATGAGAAAAGACACTTACCACATTACAACCAGACATAAAATCAGCCAAGCTTGCCTAAGCATCTTACAGGGCATGAATTCTTGCATGAGAACTCCTCAACATGTCTCACCTGAGTCTCTGCAGCTCTTGTACAATAAGTAGATTTTACTCATGAACAGGCTCTCTTCTTCTCACTTATCTTCCATTATGCCTCCTGGTATGGCACTAATAGTAACCCTCCTTGGCTAGAAGTCTCCAACAAATTTTCATGGTCCCAAAAGGGTCCGAACCATTGAAGTTATACTGTATTTCATATTAAAATCATATGATTTTTCACATGAACTCTCAATTAAGTCTCATCATCAACAGAGTTGTCTTCCTCTAGCCTCTGTTGCTCTCTTTGCAACAGACAGTTCAGTGCTAGAATCCGTCTCATGAGCCATCCTAGAACACACAAACAATAACATTTCTCAAATATGATTAAGATTGGTCATTATCAGTAATGACAGACAAATTATTAGCAGATGATTTTTCACATGAACTCTCAATTGAGTCTGATATTCCCTGGAAACAGAAAGAAATAGATAATGAAATGTGATCAGCTGCATATGCTATTTAGTCCATTAAGGTTGAAATTTTCACAGTACTATTCTTTTCAGATCGCAACTTCTCAGATCTGCAGACGGTTCCTACAACACCCCCTGGAATCAGCACAGCAGCAGCCGATGAAGATACTTTCACTTACTCAGGTTCCTCTTGCTATGACCCTATACACACCCTAGGCAATCATAGTGGCAGTAAAAACAAGCGTAAGAGATATACGCCAGTGAGAGCACCATTTAAGAATATCTCAAATGCAGGAAACCAAGAGGAGGAGTGTTATGACAATGATAAATGTACAAAGAAGGTTGTTAAGATCTTCAAACATAACATTGGTGGAGTTGTTAAAGGTATGCATTATGCTTGAAGCAGTATTTGTCCAGATTTCACGTTTTGCAGGTGATTTCCATATTGTCATTTGGGGAGCTAAATCGGCAGTTTTACGGTTGGAAATTCGCCGTATAACTGAATTTGCGACCATAACACAGACGATTTACCTCCCCAAATGACAATTTTCAACACAGTTAACCCCATTCTAATGCAATTATTCATTTGTTTTGTTTTAAAAAAATTCTTTTTGCCTAAATTAAAAAGCCCAGTGAGCTGCGTAAAATCAAATCCCAACCAATGGAAAGCGACATTACACAATGACAGCAGATTTCCGACAGTATATTATATCAATAAGCCTACAATGTTCCGTGTGACAGGGTGTGAAAATAAGGTCAAGTTATGTCTCTAATGTGCCAATATCATTCAATCATAAAATATAATCAACAATCAGTGTGAAAATGATTTAATCGCTCCTAAGGCGATTGGCAACATCTAACGGTACATGTCGGCCCCCGCCTATAGGGGCTTGAAGAAATATATGGGCTGCACGATGCTTCCACGCAGAGCTGAATCCGGCCCGCACACTAGTACTGGTTAACCGCTTAGAGGATCTAAGCCTGTCCAGGAACCGCGGTGCGAGGCGGACCGTCCATGCTAATAAACCCTATTGGTTTCATTGGGCTACAGGTCTTGAGATGTCATTTCATCTCAATGTCGGGTAAAAGTCCCACAAAATTGGAAGCAACGTCTCCAAAATGACCTTTACAGTGTTGACGGGGACGTTAAACCTCAAATCAAACAAACAAACTAACGGTACATGTATGGTATTGCCTCCTAAATAGTAAAAATGTTACTGTTATAAAAATGTTAATTAAATACATGAGATCTCTTTTTGAAACACGTGAAAGCTTGTTATAAGTAACTTCCATGATTTCAAATACATTTATGATCATTATCACCATTGCTTCATTTGGATTGATCTTTCATGTTTATAATAATGTACTTTGTTTTACAGCTTTGCCATTACCATTCATTGTGAATGTGTTTAGTGCAAATAAATCATTGTCATTGTCATTGTATGCATAATAAAAACAGGCTATTCTACTGTCTTGTGAATGGTTATGTTTTGGCGCCAAATTTTTCACGCCAAATAGCGAATGCTTGGCATATGCATAATAAAAAATGGACTATTCTACTGTCTCTTGAAGGGTAATGCTTTGCCATCAAATTTTTTAGCCAATTGTGAATGCTTGGCACAAAAAGGCAAACGCAGCTCATGTTTGTCATGCGTGTCAAGTTTGATGAGTTTATATATTGTATCTTTAATTGCTTATTTGATTAAGTGTTACGACATGTTTGGAGAACCATGCAGAACCATGTTATGACCATGATAACTATACAGTATTGCCGCAGTTGAAAGTCCGAGGGAAATAAAGTTGTTGTGTCTGAAACTTGATAGAAACCTTGGATTATATTTATAAATGTTGACTGGAGAAAATATTGGGTCCTAAACAAAACCGTGCTATATCCAAATTTGTGCTGTAACGAATGAAGCTATAAAGAGATTCGGGTGAAGTTAGGGATCATGTCCTGGTGAGCTTTCCTGTCTTATGCCAGCTCTTGTATATAATTTGTTAATAGCTAAAGACAGGTGAGTGTATTGTCACATTAACAAGGTGCACTTTATTTGGAGAAGATTGGGGTTAAAGGGGAATGGGAACACCTTGCAAATTTTTCTGCCATTTTTCAAAGGGGAGACAACTTTCGGGACTCCAGGAGCAAATTCTTTCCTTTAAGAGTTTACCCCTAGTGACATGGGAGACAAAAATACTTTTGTAAGAGTTGCCTACCCTATAGGTGTTCCCATTCCCCTTAAAAGGGTTCGTTCTGCACCAAAAGTAGTTCTAGCCAGTGCTCACAATCCGTGTTTGGAACATTATATATTTTCATCTGAAAAAATAGATGTTCTTAGAGTCTTATAGTTTTATATCACAAGCCTGTAATGTCATTGATTCAGTCTTTAAAGATTTAAGGATAGTTCCTTCTTAACCCTTAACAGTGTGGGCCCAGATCAGACTGCTCCTACAGGAGCAGTCTGATCTGTGTCCATACTGTTTGCAAAAAATTACTGGCAGAGGACAAAGCAGACAACAATTGTGGTTATTTGCATTTTATGGGTTAAGATGTTTAATTAAATGCTGAAATCTATCCTTTTTATGTAGATGGTGCCCGGCCACCGCTAATTGTAATTAGCACCAAGAGGGACAACCACAACAGTTCTGTTGATAATCGGCATCAAAGGACTCCTTCAAGGTATTTCTTCTCTGTCAATTGGAAATCGTATGATTTGCTCTGACAAGCGTCCTATGCTAATACACAAATCTGCCTGTTCACCAAGTCAGTCAAAATATGGTCTTCCCTGCGTGCAGGACATTACAACAGCACATCCGTGTGACATAGTGCATTCTTTCATATCTCCAAAACTGTTATTTTTCTGATTTGAATTTGAGATATTTTTTTCTTTTATACTCCAAAAATACAGATTGTGGGTGTTTGTTAGAACCTCCTCAGTGAGTCGGTTTTCAGCCACCACCAATCAGGGCTTGGAGAATTAGATTGGGCTGCAAGATGTTTCCACACGGAGCTGAAACCAACCCCGAATGAGTACTGGTAAACCGCTTAGGAGGTCTTAGCCTGCTCAGGTAAAGTGGTGCGAGTTGGACCGCCCTTGCATATAAAAAAAAACAGTGAATGCAATGATCAGGAATCAATACAATTAACCCACAGCTCCTATCAGAGAACCAAGGGAAAGAAACACAAACATGAAACAACTAGACCCTGATGGAAACATCACTAGCGGAAAGACAAAAGGACAGTTACTTTCCACAAAATAAACCCTATTGGTTTCATTGAGCAGCAGGGCTTGAGAAGTCAATTCATCTCAATATTGGTAAAAGTCCCAGGAAATTGGAAGCAACGTCTCCAAAATGACCTAAATAGTGTTAATGGGACCGTTAAACCCCATATCAAACAAATTGAGGTGGCTCTAATGAGTACCACACCCTACCCAGCAGGCACACGTCGCTAGGGCAACGTCAAATCAACGTCGGTGCAACGTCACGACGTTGCGCCGACGTCGATGTGACGTTGCATAATCGTTATGACGTTGAACCGACGTCGATGTGACGTCACAAATACGTCATGTGCCTGCTGGGTATGTCTTCGAGCAGTATAAGAAAAATAATGTATACCCCTATAAACCCCAATTTTCTCTATATAAAGTGGGGTTTACCTGAGTGATCATTACACAGACTTGTTTCATGATCAAGAAGCCATAGACTGACAGGCTTCCATGTGGTGCATAGTACATGTACACAGGCTGACCTGAATCTTTGCTGGTCTACAGACATCTTTTTATGCCTGCTTTAACCCTTAAGATGACAATCACAACAATTACCACCTGCTTTGTTGTCTGCTGGTTACTTTAACCTTTAACCTGCTGAATATTTAACTTAGCCACACCTTTTTTTGATTTTCAGCCAATCAGATTACATGATATAATGAGTTCGTTCAAATTCACAATCTGAATGACAAACAGTGTAGATCCTGATCAGATGGCTTCTTCAGAAGCCATCTGATCTGGATCTACACTGTTTGCAAAGATAGGGCTTGTCGCCTACAGCAGGGGAAAGGTTAAAACTCACTGTTGCAAACAGTGTGGACCCATATCAGAATGATTCTGTAGGTGCAGTCTGATCAGGATCCACACTGTTTGCCTGTATGCAAAAATGTGTTAGAAAAGTGTGCAAGAAGACGCAGCAGACGACATAAACAGACGGTATTTTCATATGCAGTTTTTCTTGGCATCTAAATGTGAGAGTCTGGTTTTTTGTCCATTTGTTTGTCCATCCATTCACCTGTTTGTCAATTCATCAATATTTGCATTCACAAATGTTCCAAGTCCATTTCTCATTAGGCACGACATAGCTTTTGGCAGAATTCTTGTTAGCCATGGCCTGTTGTCCCTCGTTTGTCGTCCCTCCATTGTCCGTCCGTTATTAACTTTTCACATTTTCAACATCTTCCGAACCGGAAGTCAGATTAAGCTGATACCTGGTTGGAGGCATCCTCGTGCCATGGAGATTCAGATTTGCTAAAATAGTTCCTTTCGGATTTCCAAAATGGCCACCATGGTGGCCATCTTAAAATTCTTCTCCCAAACATCTCCTCCAAAACCAAAGGTCAAATTGAGCTGAAACTTGATGGGAGGCATCGATGTGACATGGCGATTCAGATTTGCTAAAATCGTTCCGTTCCGATATCAAAGATGGCAGCCATCTTGAAATTCTTCAGATGACCTCTCCTCTGAAACCAAAGGTCAAATTGAGCTGAAACTTGATGGGAGGCATCAGGACAACATGGAGATTCCATTCCCATATCCAAGATGGCCACGATGTGGCCATCTTGAAATTCTTCAGATGACCTCTCCTCTGAAACCAAATGTCAAATTGAGCTGAAACTTGATGGGAGGCATCAGGACAACATGGAGATTCCATTCCCATATCCAAGATGGCCGCGATGTGGCCATCTTGAAATTCTACAAATGACATCTCCTCCCAAACCAAAGGTCCAATTGAGCTGAAACTTGATGGGAGGCATCAGGAAGACATGGATCTTAAGATTTGCTAAAATTGTTCTGTTCCGATACATGTATTTCAGATGGCTGCCATTGTGAAATTCTTCAACTACATCTCCTCCCAAGCAAGAGGTCTGATGGGAGGCATCAGGGTGACATGGAGATTCAAATTTGCTAAAATTGTTCCAATTTGATATCCAAGATGGCTGCCAACTTGAAATTCTCCAGATGACATCTCCTAGCAAACCAAAGATCGAACTGAGCTGAAACTTGATGGGAGGCGTCAGGGCAACATGGAGATTCAGATTTGCTAAAACCCTTCAGTTCCGATATCCAAGATGGCTGCCATGGTGGCCATCTTGAAAGTCTTCAAACTACATCTCCAGAACCAAAGGTAGTATTGAGCTGAAACTTGATGGGAGGCATCAGAGTGACATGGAGATTCAGATTTGCTAAAATCATTCTGTTCTGTTACCCAAGATGGTTGCCATGGCGGCCACCTTGAAATTCTTCAAATGACATCTCCTCCCGAATCAAATGTGGAAATGAGCTGAAACTTGATTGGAGGCATCAGGTTGACATGGAGACTCAGATTTGCTAAGATCTTTCCGTTCCGATATCTAAGATGACGGCCATTTTTGGAAGGCATTGGTGCAAAATGGAGATTCACATTTGCTAAAATCATTCCATTTGATATGGTGGCCATCCTGAAAATCTTCAAATGACATCTCCCAAACATGAGATTGGATCAAATTGAAACTTTATGGAAGGCATTGGGGCAAAATGCGATTCACATTTGCTAAAATTGTTCTGTTCTTATAACCAAGATGGCCGCTATGGCAGCCATCCTGAAATTCTTCAAATGGCATCTCTTCCCGAACCAAGAATTGGATTGAGCTGAAACTTGATGGGAGGCATCGGAGTGACATGGACATGCAGATTTGCTAAAATTGTTCTGTTCCGATATCAAAGATGGCTGCCATGCAGGCCATCTTGAAATTCTTCAAACTACATTTCTCCTGAACTGAAGGTCGGATGGAGCTGAATCTTGATTGGAGGCATCGGGGCGACATGGAGATTCAGAATTGCTGAAATTATTCTGGGGCCAGTTGTTCAAAGCATCGTTAGCTTAACGAGCTCGTTAGTGGTCATATTGTTAACTCTTCTAGCAAGTACAATATCGAAAATTTCGGTATTTTTGCTGAAAAAATGTGAGCAGCTTTTGCATCTGCAAAAGCTGCTCACATTTTTTCAGCAAAAAGTTTCAGCATATTTGGCATATTTAATGATCAAAGTTTTAACGATATGTTAACTAACGACATCGTTAGTTTTGAACAACTGGCCCCTGATCTGTTATCTAAGATGGCTTCATGTTGGCCATCTTGAAAATCTTTAAACCACATGAATCTTCAAATCACATAGATTTGAAATTCCATCTTGAAAATCTTCAAGACACATGAATCTTCAAACCACATGGAGATTCAGACTTCTTAGAACCATTCTGTTCTGATATCCCAGATGGCTGCCATGTCGGCTATCTTGAAAATCTTCAAACCAAAGCTTCTACCGAATGGTCTGTTGCATTGAGTTTTTTTTTTTTGGTTTTTGGTTTTACGGCCCTTTCAAGATTATTTCACTCATATCGAGCCGATCGTTAATCAGAGGTGGGCGAAAACCGGAGTACCCGGAGAAAAACCACCTGACCTTCCGTTGCAGAACTTGGCGTCTCACATGTGACCCGAGCGAGGCTCGAACCACAGCGGTGAGAGACCTAATGATCAAGAGTCAGCGCTCTTAACCACTAGGCCACGGAGGCCCGTGTCGCATTGAGTTGGAATTGGTGGGAGACATTTGGGTGACATGGAAATTCAGAATAGCTAAAATTGTTACATTCTGAAGTTCCAGATGGCAGTCATCTTGGAAATCTTCAAAACACCTGTATTGTAATTGAATATAAGTTTGACAGGGAGCGGCAGCTCAGGTGTTGTCAGTATATGTCAAATTATGAGTCCACAAAAAGATTCGATATTGTGGCTTTTTCGCAAGCGGCCATATTCACCATAGCTTTGTTTGTATTGCAGTTGCATTCACATGACTGGTTGACTTGTTTTACGTTTTTGGTAACAGAAAATGCCAAAGGCAGGTGCAAACAATAGCTCTGCCCTGCCAAACTGGACACTTCCACTCTGCATCAAAATCATCACTTCCTGAATCCTAAATCAGTTGTTTGAAACTTATTCAGAAGCACCAAGACAACATGCAGATTCAGAACTGCTAACCGCAATGTGATCTGATAGACAAGATGGCCGCCAAGGCTCAATGTAATATATGATCAGCCTCATCCAGGTGAGCAATTCTGGCCCACTTGGGCATCTAGTTGCTTGTTGAGACGCAACTTATTCCTTATCCTTACGACAACCCCTATCTTTGCAAACAGTGTAGATCCAGATCAGATGGCTTCTGAAGAAACCTTCAGATCAGGATCTACATTGTTTGTTGATTAGTTAGTGAATTTGAAAAAAAAAAACATATCACATAATCTGATTGGCTGATAGTCAGAAATGGGTGTGGCTAATTAACGAATTCAGCAGGATAAAGGTCATTCAAAACAGTGGGTAAATGAAAAATTGTGATTGGTTGTCAACCTTAGCTCTCTTTCTTGCCCAGGAACAAACATTTGTGGAGATGGATCATGTAATATTTTTTACAGTCATTCTCTCCTTTTGTTATTGGCTTAAATTACTGCACTGGTTGGTAGGGCTGGCTAATCGGAGCTGAAAAGATAATTGATTATCAGCCCTGTCATTGCGATAGATAATCGATTAGTAATCGCTAAGGTTTTTGTCATAATTTTACCTTTCTGGCTTTCTGTCTGAGCATGACTCTTACCATATGTTGCACTTTACCATATGTATATCTGAACAGACAGGCCTGAGCAAACAGTGTAGACCCAGATGAGACGCCGCACAATGCGGCGTCTCATCAGGGTCTGCACTGTTTGCCACTCATCCATCTATTTAAGGCATAACTTTGGGTAGTAAATTGTACCTATCAAGTAATAGATTAAAAGCAAATCAGAAATGATAATAATTTTTGTGGAATATATCGATCGATCAATCGATTATACGATCAATCGTGACAGCCTTACTGGTGGGTAGATTGTGTCTATATGTAGGCTGGGAAAATGGTCCTAAAAAGGAGTTTTGACTCTTTTGTTTCGCCCTCAAATTCCTGTGTATTAAGCAGTGTAGACCCTGATGAGTCCCCACATTGTGAGCATAGCAACAGATAAGGTAAGCATTTTGTGATAATTGAAGGATAGTTTTTGTCAATTCTCCATAAAAACCTGTGTTGCGGGTATTCATTAGAACCACCTCACCAAGGTGATTCTAAAGAGTACCCGCAACATAGGTTTATATGGAGAAATAAGGAAAACTAACCTTCACTTATCACAAAATGCTTACCTTTTGCTATGATTGTGTGGTTTCTTATCTGGGTCTACACTGTTTGCCAATGTCCAAGCAAAGGGGCCAGTCAGTGTTTTACAGATCTACAGTTCTCTTTAAACAACACTCTGACATCACAAAAAACAAGATTAGCAGGGCTGTAAATAGAAGTTACCTGGACTTCATACAATTTAGTTACCTGGACTTCATACAATTTAGTGTTAGTCACATGGACATCAGCAAATGTAAAACTACTGGGCTTTGTTGCGTCGGGATTTAAGGCCATTTTTCTACACAATCTATAGATATTTTTGGGATCCATCTTTAAGCCATGTTATAGCCAAAACTGCCTTTTAATGAACATAGAGGATCTTACATGAGTGTTCATGTATTATTGAATTTATTAAACGAGTTGAGGAAAAGGGATAAAATGCGAGGCTTCCCTTTTCCTCGACAAGTTTAATAAATTCAATAATACATGAGCACGAATGCAAGATTCTATTTATCATGTGACATTTAAAACGCATTATATATTGGATTGTTTACAAAAATATCAATATTCCGCCATTAGTAAACGCGACGTCGTTAAGGACGTCATACATGCAACGTTACGGGACGTATCTAGCTAATTTGCATATTTAATCCACTAGTGGATTATCGAAAATATTACATGGTGTTGTTACTCTCTCAGACACGACGTCATATGATAAAGTGTGTTAGAAATGGGTTTATATTTATATAACTCCAGTCAAAATTTAATATTTCAGAATATCTGTACAAGATGAAATACCTCCAGTGGCTGATCACACTCCCTTAAAAGATCGACTTTTGACAGGAAACCAGCCTTCATTGATTGATCACAGAAGAACAACATGGATGAATGGTTTTATGATGTTCAGTAAAATAAACAGATCAAAGTTTATCAGGTAAACTGATGAGGGTCTTTGTAATTCTCAAATACTCTAAAAAAAACACCTTTATAGCATTTGTTCTTTATTGCATGGTTACATACAGTTTTCACGGATTTTCAAAAAGTTTTGTTCCAAATATCTCCTGAAATTTTTGAGAGAGAGACACACTTGCCCCACAGAATTTTGATATATAACGCATATGTTCCCATAAATGTCCCCCAAACCATCGAAGATGGCCTTTGAATCCAGTGTCAGTGGGGACATGTGTCCACTAAAATAAAAATCCAAAGGAAAATGCTGTTTTTGTGTAGCGAAGATGACTGATCCCAGCCATAATTGTGATATGGTTAAGCTTTATGTATACCTAACTAATTATATTATCTTTGTCCCCCAATGAAAGCAAGTGTGTGGAGGGGGGCTGGGGAGGGGCATGTATTTGGTGTGGATCCTGCTTGCGTCTGTGTTTGTGTCAGCTTTGGTTGTTTGAAACACTGTAACTCCTGAACCAATAAATGGATTCTTACCAAACAAGCATGGTTACATTACTAGGATAGGGAAATAGGTATTAGGCTTTGGTGACCTTGAACTCATATTTAAGGTCACAGTCACACAAAAACTGCTCACAGCCCCACAAAAACTGTCAAATTTGGGCCAAGAATAGCATGTCTGCACTCCATTACCTGAATAAATTTGTGAATTGTGGTCAAACTTGGTACAATATATCTTTGCAACCTATCAAATACCTAATGAGATTTTTTAACCAATGCAGAGTAAATCATAAACGGTAAAACTTGGCATGTCTGACCAACATCGACCCAGTGATGACAGATCAGCCTTGCAGACTGTAGACCCAGACAGTATCCAATACTTTGTACCCTATGTGCAGACGGAGGACCCTCATTATCATGACATTATCTGTTCCCTAATATTTCTACCATAAACTGAATGTCAAACAGTGTAGATCCTGATCAGATGGCTTCTTCAGAAGCCATCTGATCTGTATCTACACTGTTTGCAAAGAAAGGGGTTGTCGTGAACATAGAGGATCTTACATGAGTGCAAATGCATTATTGAATTTATTAAACAAGTTGAGGAAAAGGGATAAAATGCGAGGCTTTGCCGAGCATTTTATCCCTTTTCCTCAACGAGTTTAATAAATCCAATAATACACGAGCACGAATGCAGGATTCTATTTATCAAATGACATTTAAAACGCATTTTATTCACGATTGTTTACAAAAATATCAATATTCCGCCATTAGTAAACGCGACACCGTTAAGGACGTTGTACATGTAACGTTACGGGACGTATCTAGCTAATTTGCATATTTAATCCACTAGTAGATTATCGAAAATATTACATGGCGTTATTACACTCTCAGACGCGAGGTCATATGATAAAAAGAATTTGCCGTTATAAAGAATCCCTGTATGGAGTATGATAGGCAATAAAGGGTCTTTATCCCTTCATTACTTCAAGAAACAATGTTATAAATATTTTTTTGAAACGCCTTGGTGTTTCTTGAAGTATTAGATTACAAGAATCTTTCATGATTATGGATTCGATATGGGCGTTTCCAACACCAGGGGAAGCCCATGCCAATCAGAACCATGGTTATGCCTTGAGCTAAAGATTCATTCCATTGAAATTGTCGTTATAACGGATTTTGTCATTATATCGAATGTCAGTACAAAGTGGGTTGCCTTACATTGATAGCTATGATTCCAGTCACCCTGTGCACCTGTGCCAGCTGCCCATGTTACAGAGCATGTTTTCTTGCACACCAGATATGAAAATTTGTAATTTTAGCCAGGGATAAAAATTCAGTTCATACCCAGGGACAGGGTAAAAACCAAATATTCTCACGTTTGATATGCACTGGTTGAATATGACTTCAATGTTGCGTCGTTAAGATGGCGGTCACAGCATATTACGTGATGTTACTAATCATCACACCATTGTCATCACAATATGGCGGACGATGGCAACGGAAGTGAATGCATTATTAAAAATTCCAGAAATGAAAGGTATGCAAGAAAAAGAATCTTTACATGGTGTGAGGGATGGATAAAAAAGCCTTGTGATGCCAGACTGTGACCCTCGGAACGGATTTTTCTATCCACCCCTGAAATCCATATAAGATTGTTATATTCTTGCACAGCACAGCTTGAATAATTGTAGGTTTCTTTTCCAGTATGTACCCAGGTCTCCAGTCATCTCATATACAGAGAATTATGGGTGAAGCCTGGAGAAATATGTCAGCTGAGGCTCAGCAACCATACAGGTACATATCAAGAATAATTACTGTAATTCGATTATTATTCATGAAAACTTATATTTTTGCTAATATTTATGAAACTTATAACTCACAGGGGCCAGTTGTTCAAAGCCTTGTTAGCTTAACAAGCTCGTTAGCGGTCAAATTGTTAACTGTTTTGGCAAGTGCAATATCTAAAATTCTGTTATTTTTGCTGAAAAAATATTTGACATATTAAATGATCAAAGTTTTAACGATAAGGTAAATTTCTACATCGTTAGTTTTGAACAACTGGCCCCAGATTTCTAAGTCTTGGCTAGATATGGTTGTATATTAGTTAAAAAGACCAGAATTTTAACTTTGAGGAAAGAGTAATTTTATATAAATGGACCCCTAGAATTTAATTTGACTTAAAGAAAGGTTATACCATGATATGTCAATTTTAATGAATTGTTCAAAAAATGCATATTCATTGACAGATTTATTATCCCAGTGTTACACAAAATTTATGGCAGTGCAGTGTTATTAATAAGGCAGAAATGTGAAGAAAAATAATTTTTTAAAAATAAATGTCTTTTCCTATCAATTTAAACATGATTTTCGATGTCCGTGAAATTTTTACAGTCAATAAATGTTCCTCTCAGCACCACATTACCAGAGCCATAAATTGTCTTTGACTGCAGTTGGTCTCTATCACAGAGAAATACTTGCTGCCCAATTATTGCTGTCTAGCAGTGATGTTCTACTGATAAAGAAGGCCCATTCAACTAACATGGTTATCATTGAATAACAAGTCTGAAAGGCTTAAATTGGTTGAAATGCATATTTTGCTTAATTTTCTCAAATTCATTTTTGCTCAAGTCCATGAAAAATGCAAATTTCATTGCTTATAATAGGTCCTGGGTAGAGACTGGGAAGGCAAAGTCTTACCGTTAATTTGACATAAAGATTAAGAAAATACACCAATAGTGGAGAAAAGATCACTGTCATAAGGTGTAGTCTAGCCATAAACAATATTTTAACTCTTATCTTGCTGTATATTCATTTAAGCCACACCCATTTCTGTCTGTCAACCAATCAAATTACTTGGTGTAATTTATTGCTACAAATTCATAAATTGAATGCCAAACAGTGTAGATCCTGATCAGATGGCTTCTTCAGAAGCCATCTGATCTAGATCTACACTGTTTGCAAAGATAGGGGTTGTTGTGAACAGCGATATAAGGGTTAATATACCAGTGTTTGAGATAGTAAGGGTCATTTTCATTACCATATTATAGAAATTGCAGTAGACAAAAATAATATCAAGTGCAGATTGTAAAATTCATCGCCATGGGCCTGGATAGTGTGAGAGGGTCAGGTGGGAGGTCTGAAAATTAGTAATTGATAACATTTTGACCATTTGATCTCTAATCTATAAAATATTTGCACATAATTACAAATCAACAAAATTTTACTTAATCATTAAAATTCCATATTTAAATTGGCCTTCTCAAGACATTAAAGATCATAGAATGACAGGTACTTCATATAAGCATGGTATGTGACATGCCGTAAAAATTCTGCTAACAGAGGGGATTTTTTTCCAAAAAATGAGCCAAATTTTCAGACCCATCTTATAAAAGAGGTCTAGGACAACATCTGAGTTTTCTGCTATGCCTGGTAGTGAAGCATAATAGTGATTGTCCCTGTACCTCAGATACCGTATTTGGGTGTGTATTACCCGCATTTGCGTACTACCCGCACCCCTTTTTTTTTTTCAAAAATATGGGGGAAAACTGTTATACTGTTGTATTACCCGCATGGAACATTTGCTGAAATTTTGGTGGATGCGTAAGTGAGAAAAAGTAAGAATTTGGCCAGTTTTTGTAGCACACAACGGAACGCGCGATCGTCTTCAAAAGGCGGGAAAATGCACGTGCGTGCGAGTATCACCAGAAAGCATGTATTTTGCATTAAAATGTTGAAAAAACTTTACCTGTTCACCAATGTTATTTATTTATTAACCCACATATGCCCGCGGCCCTTTTTAGGGACATCGGCAAACAGTGCAGTCCCAGATCAGACGCCTCAGAAAGACGCCGCAGACGTTTCTTTTTTGGGACATCGACAAACAGTGCAGTCCCAGATCAGACACCTCAGAAAGACGCCGCAGACGTCTGATTTGGATTTACACTGTTTATTTATTTATAACGGTTCAATTATGACACTATTGTTAATCCCTGTCATATAATTACCACCCTGCGGTGCGTGTCGATAAGTAGTGAAAATATGGTCAAGTTGTGTCTCTAATTGCGTTTATTCCCCAATCATAAAATTTAATCCGCAGTCAGCGTGAAAATTATTTAATTGCTCCTAAAACGAGTTGTTACGACTATTCTGCTATCTCGTGACTGGTTATGTTTTGGCGCCAAATAGCAGACGCTTGGCGAGAAAAGTTGAACTCTTTGTGTTAACACATCTGTATTCTGTTGTTGGTTTTTGACACGGAGCTTACGGAAAGCGCTGTTTTGCTAGCGAGAATACTTTTACCGTTTCCAAAGATTTTTTTATGAGACAGATACGCCCCATTAAAATAAAACAATAGACACATGTGGGGTTGCTGGGGTACGATGACGTCATTTACCGATCGCGTGCAGGAAAAAACTAACGGTGATTTGTGGGCGGCAGTTTGGATGCCGGAAACTTTGATGTTCGCATTGAACTTGCTTGTTTATTTTGTTTAAAATCAGAGTTTTAGGAATAATACTCACAAAATCGGGCTTACTAGTAATAGAGATTGTTATATTACTCATGTGTAAGTAAAATTGAGTGGACAATTAAACGTTATTTATGTCGGGAATCGTAAAAGGATAGGGCATAACATGAGATGCATCGTATTTTCAGCTGACAAAAGTAAAAATAAAATGGTCCAAAAATAATTCGGGTGGATTACCCGCACCCAGAACTTGGGCCTGTAATTTGAGGGAAAAAAACTGCGGGTAATACTCGCCCGAATATGGTAGGTTAGATACCTTTACGATGGAATATTGTGTGAATATTGGTTCAACGAAAGCCAATCCTAAAATGCACAGGTTTATTTCATTCATGATATCTGTTTACAGTATATGACACTTTAGTCCAAATTAATTGGAGTTTCCAATTAATAAGTTATATGAAGGATGTAAAACTCCATTAATTTGCACTGAAAACAGTTATTTGCAGTAAAACTAGCTGGATTGAGACTGTTCCACCTGAGCCAAAAACTAACAAGATGAGCTTATAGTGTCATCTGCCATTGTCTGTTCGCATTTTCAAACTTCTTCTCCTCAGAGACCATTGGACTAATTGAAGTGAAATTTTATGTGGAACAGCCTTGCAGGTACAAAAATTTATATAATTGAACCCGGTCACATGCCCCCCCATCCGGGCTTGAAGAAATAGATGGGCTGCATGATGCTTCCAATAAAATTGTCATTAATCAAGTAATTTCCTATTGCCCCATTACAAAAAAGAAATTACTTGATTAGTAACATATTAATTCGCACCCGCCCATCGAGGCTTATAGAAATATATGGGCTGCAGGATGCTTCCACGCAGAGCTGAAACCGACAGCACACAAATACTGGTAAACACCTTAGAGGATCTAAGCCTGCCCAGGCTAAGTGGTGCAAGTCGAACCGTCAATGCTTATAAACACTATTGGCTTCATTGGGCGGCAGGGCTTGAGATGTCATTTCATCTCAAAGTCGGGTAAAAGTCCCACAAAATTGGAAGCAGTGTCTCCAAAATGACCTATGCAGGGTTGACGGGGATGTTAAACCTCAAGCAAAATCAAGATGGACATCATCCCCATCCGTGGTAAAAACCTTTTAAAAAGTCTTCTCCTCCAGAACCATTGTCATATGACCTTTAAACTTGGCAAACAGCAAAAAGGACGCCCTACAAAAATTCAATAAATGATGACCTCAGGTTGAACTTGACTTATTTTAGGGCAAAGTTAGTTTTGAATGGGTTAAAGAAACTTAACTTAGGATAAAATTACAGCTACTCACATTATAAAAGTATAATCGAAATTGGAAGCCAAAAATACTCACAAATAATGTCTTTTTCCTGCTGTAATAAGCATAGAATGTTATTTGTCTTGTTTAATGTAGGCATTTTAATATTTATAGACAGGACAAATATTGTGCTCATTGAAAGAATTTCCATAGCTTCATGGGCCTGGGACTATTCTTAGATTAACTCTTATCCTGCTGTTCACGACAACCCCTACCTTTGGAAACAGTGTAGATCCAGACCAGATGGCTTCTGAAGAAGCCATCTGATCAGGATCTACACTGTTTTACATTCAGTTTATGGATTTGTAAGAATAAATTACATCAAGTAATCTGATTGGTTCAAAGTCAGAAATGGGTGTGGCTAAACTGAATATTCAGCAAGATAAGGGTTAAAATTTGGATTCTTGGTTTATCTTTTTCAGAGAGAAAGCCAGAAAATACAGCCAGCATATTAAGAAAGCTGATTGGCAAGATTCTGGGGATAATACTAGTGACAGATTGGTTCCCAGTTCCACCACAGATGACTTAGAGACTATTATTGCTGGGCTCTGATTGGCCAGATGTTGATGATACTACCAGTGACAGATTGGTTCCCAGTTCCACCACAGATGACTTAGAGGCTATTATTGCTGGGCTTTGATTGGCTAGATGTTGCTGATAGTACCAGTGACAGATTGGTTCCCAGTTCCACCACAGATGACTTAAGAGTCTTTTATTGCTGGGTTCTGATTGCCAGATGTTGATGAGAGTACCTGTGACAGATTGGTTCCTAACTTTTAGTCCGTTAGATCATGTAGAAGAGTTTTTCAGGCAATGTTTATTATGTCTGAGAGGCAAAACATTTAGTAATATTTGTTGTCAACAAAGGGTCTACTCATAAAGAATGAATTTGCTCCTTCAAATGTACTATTTCAAGAAGTTCAGAATCATGAAAGTTGTCTTTGGGGATAACTCTGTTAAAAATTGTCATTTGGGGAGGTAAATCTTACGCCATTGTGAAAACACACCTGTTCAAATATACAGAAATAAATTTTCACAAAAAAATGAAAATTTTCAGATGAAAAATTGTGATATTTTTCTTTTTTTTTTCTGCTCAAAATATAGATTGAGGGTATATACCTAGAACCGCCTTAATGAGGCAGTTCTTATAAGTACCCACACTCTATATTTTAGAGCAGAAATTAGTAAAACAAGGTTTACCACTCCAAACCCCAGTTTTACTACCCGTTATATAAAAGTGGGATTTAAGGTGGTCAGAATTTTTTAGGTGTGTTTTCATGATGTTTACAGTCACAAATTGTGTTAAAAGGCTCCACTGATGCTTGGCCATAAAAGAAAACTTCTGACGGTAAAACCAATGATTAACCCTTCTCTTGCTGTTCACGACAACCCCTATTTTTGCAAACAGTGTAGATCCTGATCAGATGGCTTCTGAAGAAGCCATCTGATCAGGATCTGCACTGTTTGGCATTCAGTTTATGAACTTGTAGCAATTAATTACATCAAGTAATTTGATTGGTTGATAGACAGAAATGGGTGTGGCTTAAATGAATATTCAGCAAGATAAGGGTTAACCTCCCCACATGATAATCTTGAATACAGTTAATTCCTAATTTTCATATTTGCTTGTAATAAACCAAAACAGAAAGTCATCATCATCATTATCAGATTTTGATGACATGCAGGTACACGGGCAACATCCACATAATTGGGCCCCTTCCAGGTAGATGGCTTGCTGTAAATCTGAAAAAAAAAAAAAAAAAAAAGTTGAGGAGGTTCAAACTAATACTCATACAGCAGACAAGTCAGACTAGACTCCACTGAAACAGAGTCTGTTCATGTTTTGATCTGGGTTTAGACTCTTGATCCTTAAAATTGGATGTCTGAGTAGCATATCTATGCAATATGTTTACAAGTAGGAATGGCATTTATTTTTTGTCAGAGTAAAATTCGGGAGACTTACTTGCTTACGCACAAGGTATAGATTATGCATTATGATACCACACCCGTGCGACTTATTTCACATCTCCAAAATGACTACTTTTCTGTTGAAAATCCGTGTTATATTGATACTGCAAACATAGGTTGTGGGTACTCATTAGAACCACCTCGTTGAGGAGGTTCAAACTAATACTCATAACCTGTCTTTTAGCAGAAATAAGAAAAATAAACCCCTGTAAGATTTTGTCTGTGGGGTTTAAGGGTGTGTGTGTGTGGGGGGGGGTGTTCATGTGATGGGGTGCTTGTAAGAGCTGCAACATCAAGGTAAAATAATATTTCTGGAAAAAAAATGTAAGCGGGTTTCAATTGAATCTTTGTTGTTTGCTCATTGTTTTGTCTATCTTACTATGACTAGAATAGAGCAGAAAATCCTCACATCATGTGTAATGAACACCACTCTAAACCCCACTTTATATAGAGAAAACTGGGGTTTATATAGAGGATCTTACATGAGTGTTCATGTATTATTAGGGCCCCGCACTGAAAGTGTGGGTGCCCTATAGTAATCACTCTGTCCGTCCGTCTGTCTGTCTGTCTGTCCGTCTGTCCGTCCACAAATTTCTGATAGCGCTGCCGGGGCCCTAGTCAGTTTCACTAACAGCTCTAGTTGAATTTATTATTTGATTTGTTTGATTTAAGGTTTAACGTCCCCCTCAACACAGTATAGGTCATTTTGGAGACGTTGCTTCCAATTTTGTGGGACTTTTACCCGACATTGAGATGAAATGACATCTCAAGCCCTGTCGCCCAATGAAACCAATAGGATTTATAAGCATGGACGGTCCGCCTCGTACCGCGGTTCCGGAACAGGCTTAGATCCTCTAAGCGGTTTACCAGTACTAGTGTGCGGACGGTTTCAGCTCTGCGTGGAAGCATCATGCAGCCCATTAATTTCTTCAAGCCCCAATGGGCGGGGGCGGTTGAATTTATTAAACAAGTTGGGAAAAGGGGGGAGAAAATGTGAGGCTTTGCTGAGCATTTTGTGCCTTTTTCTCAACGAGTTTAATAAATTCAATAATACATGAGTACGAATGCAGGATTCTATTTATCATATGACATTTAAAACGTATTTTATTCACAATTGTTTACAAAAATGTCAATATTCTGCCATTAGTAAACGCTACGTTGTTTAGGACGTCGTACATGTAACATTACGGGACTTATCTAGCTAATTTGCATATTTAATCCACTGGTGGATTATCAAAAATATTACATGGCGTTATTACACTCTCAGACGCGACGTCATATGATAAAGAGGTATACATTATTTTCTATATTTTTGCCCAAAGACATAGGTTGTGGGTACTCGTTTGAACCGCCTCAGTTCTAATGAGCACCCCCAGAACCTTTGCCTGGAGTAAAAATAAGAAAGATATCACATTTTCTTCAGAAAAAAAAAAAAAAAAAACATTTTGGAGCTATGAAAGAGTGGACAATGTGACCAGGATGTGTTATGGTAATGATGACAATTAACCCTTTACCACTCAGGGTTTTTGTGAATTTCGCTGATTTTCACAGTGTTGAACCTGACAGCAACTTCAACTAGCCATTGTTTCATAATGGATGGTCTGTTTTACACCAAACTCGGTATGAATGTTCATTTGGCAGTAGCCTTTCAAATGCAACCTTTCATGACTTGATCATTGTTGTCATGGTAAAGAGGGGGCATCTCAAAGTTGGCAAAAAGTGTGTTTTCACATGAATTTTTGATCACATTTTAATCTTCACACAGCCGTCAAGGCAACAATTAAGGTGTTTGGCACTGGCCATTTTCACTGTTTGCAGCATGTTTTATCAACATCATTTTTCAGGCATTTTTTACCCCAGACACCCTCAGATATAAATTTTAGCGGCCGGTTGGGCCATACACCCAAAATTTTTCGGGATGTGAGGGGGGCGTTGCCCCCCTTCAATCCCCCCCTAGAATATTTTTAGAGGGGAGGCGCGCAAAAAAAACAGGTCACTTTTTTGCACATCAAATCCTTAAGCAAACATAACTATCCATGGGTAGAAATGCAGATTTCAGGTGCTTCTGGGGATTAAAATGAGGGGGGGGGGGGTGCAGACACGTAAAAACAAGTATCTGAGTGGTAAAGGGTTAACTGAAATCTGGGAACATACTGAATTTTAGCCTAAAATGCATTAATTATATCTGAAATATTGTTTCTTGCAATAAAATGATGAAAAAAACATTATTTTGGTCAGTTGGGATATTCTTCATTAACCCTTTACCACTCAGGGTTTTTGTGAATTTCGCTGATTTTCACAGTGTTGCACCTGACAGCAACTTCAACTAGCCATTGTTTCATAATGGATGGTCTGTTTTACACCAAACTCGGTATGAATGTTCATTGGGCAGTAGCCTTTCAAATGCAACCTTTCATGACTTGATCATTGTTATGGTAAAGAGGGGGCATCTCAAAGTTGGCAAAAAGTGTGTTTTCACATGAATTTTTGATCACATTTTAATCTTCACACAGCCGTCAAGGCAACAATTAAGGTGTATGGCACTGGCCATTTTCACTGTTTGCAGCATGTTTTATCAACATCAATTTTCAGGCATTTTTTACCCCAGACACCCTCAGATATAAATTTTAGCGGCCGGTTGGGCCATACACCCAAAATTTTTCGGGATGTGAGGGGGGCGTTGCCCCCCTTCAATGCCCCCCTAGAATATTTTTAGAGGGGAGCCGCGCGAAACAACAGGTCACTTTTTTGTCCAACAAATCCTTAAGCAAACATAACTATCCAGGGGTAGAAATGCAGATTTCAGGTGCTTCTGGGGCTTAAAATGGGGGGGGGGGGGTGCAGACACGTAAAAACACGTATCTGAGTGGGAAAAGGGTTAAAGCCAAACCTTGATTAATTCATTAGGAAAACATGTCCATAAGAAATAATGACGTCCAACATGGTGTCAGAAGATGATAAATATTAGGTAAAAATGATAACATCTTCATTATATCACTCACAACATAGATTGTGGGTGCTCATTGAGGCGGTTCTAACGAGTACCCACAATCTATGTTTTTGAGCAAAAATGAAGCAGTTGATGTATACCCCGTAAACCCCAGTTTTCTCTATTTAAAGTGGGGTTGTGGGGGGGGGGGTCTTCGTTTCACGGACTTGTTATCGTGATGTAAAGGGTGTGGGACTGGCTATTTTTGTTAGAATTATCATGACTTTGAGCTATCAAGGGCTGAAATATATGTATTTTGGATGATAGAGACGTCAAAATCACTATTCAGATTGGGATTTGAATTTTCCTGAATCTGTAATTCGAGATTCTGCTATACATGTGTTTATTTTGCATCATGTGAAAGAGTATGTTATTATATAAATGACATCTTTTTTAATATAGATCAAAATGTTTTAAGATCTTACAAATATAAAATAACCTCCTTTTGGATAACCATAAAAAAAAATTGCAGCAATATATTCCGAGACCTACTATTGGAAACCATGGCATTATTAGGGAACCTGACTTTGTTAAATGTGATGCTGCTTTTCACTGGGGGACATTGGTTTTATGATCTGGCCACATTTTGTGTTTTGTGAAAATGTAAAACAATTTTAGCAAATTTTTCAAATGGATAACCTCATAAATTCTAAAACATACTATCAGAAACCATGATGTCAGTATGTTACATTGTTAAAATGGACTGACATTTCATTGGAGGCTGCTTGAATTGCTTGCATTTTGGTGCAAAAAAAAAACAAAAAACAAAACAAATGAATAAATACAATAGAATGGGAATAGCTGTTTCTAAATTGTCATTTGGGGAGTTAGATTCAAATAGATTGCCATTTTTTCAAATGCAATTTGCATTTTAATAAACATGAAACAAAATTTGTGACTGTAAGACCAACCATTTACTTCCGCATATGACAATTTTGAAGAAAGTCACTCCCTAGTTGAATATTCAGACAAAAATATATTACGATGACACACCCGTGTGCTAAAATTTTTCAGATGAATATACATGTATTCAATTTTTTTTCTTATTTCTTCAGACAAGGAACCAGCAGATAATGCAAAAAAAGGTGAATTGATAAAATGACCCATTGACCATTTACGACTAAAAAAATGGATATTATATTTTCATAAAGAGGGATGTATGTAATTATGTTCAAAATAGTTTCCTTCATATAAACCAGTCTGAATGGATGTGTTTAGATGTAGAAATCATGCCTTTATTTTTCAGTGTCGCAAAGATATGCTATACTGGGATATGAGAGTCTGTTTTGAAGTTCAAGTATTTTTTTGCAGATCAGGAGATCTCTCTTCTTTTTAATTGTTTCAACACTCTAAATCTTAACCCTTGTCCTGCTAATCCCGGATATACCTTATCTTTGAAACAATGTAGATCCAGATCAGATGGCTTCTGACGAAGCCATCTGATCAGGATCTACATTGTTTGCCATTCAGACTGTGAATTTGTTGCAATAATTTGCATCAAGTAATCTGACTGGCTGATAATCGGTAGTAGGTGTGGCATATATGAATATTCAGCAGGACAAGGGTTAACTATTTCAATATGCTACACTCCTCCCTGATTTTCAGCCATTTCTATTGCATGATTTCAATTTTTACCATGAATCCAGAGATGCCAACCATTCCAATTTTTGCGGAATCGTACCGATTTACAGGTCTGATTTCTGCATTACGGTTTTCAAATATCAAAATTCCGGCAAAATATGGCACCGGATAAAAAAAAACGGAAGTCGCGCCTACCTGTACACTGATGAAAATTATACTTGTTCACCGGTGTCATATAATATTTTGACCCGCCTAAAAAGTGACCCGCGGGTCATATTATTATGACCCGCGGGTCAATATATTATTATAATATTTTGACCCCCCCCCCCTATAATATTTTGACCCCCCTCCCTAACTTCACAAAAGTTACATTTAAATGACCAAATATGGTGAGGTAACTGTTAAGCAGTAAAACTATGACAATTGTGGTGGTTTTTCCTGCTGATTTTTACACTTGGGCAGTGTCTGAGGGGTGGGGTGGGATAGTTCTAGATCTGAAAATCTACAGCAAGAATAATGACTATAATATATAAGAAAGGGCAATCATGTTTAAAGGGAAATGGCTAAAAAGCAGCAATAATGATATTATTGTCCAGTACTTTGTAAATTGTACTGGGGGGGGGGGGGGGGGGGGGTCATTTTATTATAGCTATAATATTTTGACCCCCCACCCCACCCCCTTTCTTGGCAGCAACACCCATTTCAAAAGAGAATATTATTCTGCATTAATTTTGTCAAATGTGAAATAATCTGTTGATATTATTGTCCAGTACTATTATTTTGAGTCCATTTTCTGAGTTGAAAAAAGATATGTATTGTGGGGGGGGGTCATTTTATTATAGCTATAATATTTTGACCCCCCTACCCATGTTGTCAGATCTGCAATAGACTCCTTGCAATACCCATTTCTTATCTTGTCAATACCTATTTATCGATAAAAGTCCACTTCTGATTTATTAGGGCCCCGCACTGAAAGTGTGGGTGCCCTATAGTAATCACTCTGTCCGTCCGTCTGTCTGTCTGTCTGTCCGTCCGTCTGTCCGTCCACAAATTTCTGATAGCGCTGCCGGGGCCCTAGTCAGTTTCACTGACAGCTCTAGTTTTGCTGAAGTTTTAGGGGCGGGTCAAAATATTATACGGGGGGTCAAAATATTACTGTAATATATTGACCTGCGGGTCAAAATATTACACGGGTCAAAATATTATCTGACACCGGTAGTAAATTGGATTGTTTCCTCTTGAAAAACAGACTGGTTTGTGCATTGTCTATTGGAAAACCGTAACTATAGCTGGTTAAAAATTGCAAGATTGAGAACTCGGATGTCATACAAATCAAAATGGCTTCCCATGCCAAAATATGTAGAGTGATGCAGAAATTAATTGCAGATTATACAAATCTGTGGCCAGTACTGAAGCGATCAAAGGTGGGAGAGTATGATGCTTTCTGCAATGTTTGTAAGACAGACTTTTCCATCTCACACAGCGCCCGGGATGACTTGTCATGTTTCGACCAAGAAATACAGTGCCTTAGTGGTATTAACCCTTCTCTTGCTGAATATTCGGATTAGCCACACCCATTTCTGACTTTGAACCAATCAGATTACTGGATGTAATTTATTCTTACAAAGCCATAAACTTAATGTTAAACATTGTAGATCCTGATCAGATGGCTTCTTCAGAAGCCATCTGATCTGGATCTACACTGTTTCCAAAGATAGTGGTTGTCGTGAACAGCATGATAAGAGTTAAAAACTGAAAATAAATCTGTCCCGGCATTTTTTTTTAAAAGACTGGGATTTCAGACCTGGAAGTATGTACATGTATTTTACAAGTTTTCTTATAAACGAACATTTTCTGATGAACTTCTTAGAAAGGGCAAGTCAACTTCCTATGTAAAACAACAGAACTCTTTTATGCCTATGGGAGGGAGGAAGAGGATACCATACTAGGCGATATTGAAGTTTGTCTCGTGTAAGTGCATTTTGTAGTTTTAACAACATTTATTGTGAAATATGTGGCATTCCTGAAAATGTCCCAGATTCCTGAAAAGTGTCTTTCATATTCCTGATAAGCAACATTTAGGGTTGGCATCTCTGGGATTCAGAAGCAGAATGCAAAACAGTCTTCACCATATTTGCATTATTTGCTGGTTCCCAGTTTGCACATTGTCAATTTTGGAAAAACAGGTAACCAGACCCCCCTGACCTTTCAAGGTCAGGGGGGTCTGGTTACCTGCTTTTACAACACTGATAACCTTCAGATTAGGAACCAGCAGATAATGCAAAACAGTATTGATCCTGATCCAAGAAGCCAGGGCCGGCCTCGGTAGCTCAGTCGGATGCGCCTCTGACTGGTGATCAGGAGGACGTGGGAACCATACCTGCCGGTGTCGACAACATTTTTTCGTGGAGATTGATCATGAAATCTTTTATACGGTAATTCTCTCACTTCCACTGATTCAAGAAAGGCAGTTGTCAGTTTCTGGCAAAAGAATGTGTACTGCACTGGTTAACTGTTTATGGATAAGCCGGCCCAGGAAAAGTGTGGATAGGTAAACTGACCGGCTCAAAAATGACATAAAAATAGTGTTGACTGGGCCGTTAAACAAAGCCAGCTGATCTGGATCTATACTGTTTTTTTTTTTCTTTTTAAAAAAAGATGTATCCGGGTTGAGCATGGTGAGGATTACTAAATATTCAGTTAAGCCACACCAATTTCTGACTTTGAACCAATCAGATTTCTTCATGTAATTTATTTCTTCAAATTCATAAACTGAATGTCAAACAGTGTAGATCTGAAGAAGCCATCTGATCTGGATCTACATTGTTTCCAAAGATATGTGTTGTCGTGAACAGCAGGATAAGAGTTAAGAACCTTAGGCTGTTTTCAGTCTAAATTGGAGCTTGAAAAACTTTTAATTGTTGTTTGCTAATTTGTACAGTCTTATTTCTCGAGATGGATGGCTACATATTTTGGAAGTTAACACTTTAAAAAAAAAAGTTTTTGTCAATAGGGGTTATTTCTTTGCCCATTGTGTACCAATGGAATCTTCCATTGCTAGATGGTGGACAAGTCCGTTTGTCATATAAGGGTGCCAGGTCTTTTTTTTTTTTTTTTTTTTTTTTTCATTATTATTCTATTTCTGATGGAAAATTCTGTTAGCAAATAGTGCAGGCCCTGATCAGACCCCGCATTCTGCAGCGTCTGATCTGGGCCTGCACTGTTTGCCAAGGTACCCCTTTAGGGGTTTCCCACATGCAATGGGTAAAGGGACAAAAAGTGCTGCTGAGAAGCAACTCTTTGCTTTAAAGATACATTTTTCGATTACGTAACATCCTAATTACCGTTTATTAAAGAATCCAGCATTGAGATAAAATACACTTGGGGTATTCAGGCTGTCATACAGGTAGGGGACCCTTTTCAGAAGACAACAGTCTGCATAAAAGCAAAGGAGAAGACCATGTGTATATCCATTGGTGTTAATCATTTCACCCCTGAGTTTCTGAAGTGAACTCTTCCTTCTTTGAATTTGGACATGCCCACTCTTCTAAGTAGCGGTGTTAGTCAAAGTCATTAACCCTTGAGGGGAATGGGAACACCTTCAGGGGAGGCAACTCTTGTGAATGTATTTTTTTAGCTCGCCTGTCACATAGTGACAAGTTGAGCTTTTGGGATCACTTTTTGTCCGCCGTGTGTGCATCCGTGTGTGCGTCCGTAAACTTTTTCTTCAAACAACATCTCCTCCTAAACCACTGATCGGATTTTGACCAAACTTCACAGGAATGATCCTTAGGTGGTACCCTTTCAAAGTTGTTCAAATGGTTCCAGTCCATTGCACATCTAGGTCACAGGAGCCAGAAATAGATTTTTTTTCACCGAAAACTTAAAAACTCTTCTTCTCTTAAACCACAAGGCCCAGGTCTTTGATATTTGGTATGAAGCTTCATCTAATGGACCCCTACTAAGATTGTTCAAATTATAGTGCTAAGGCCAAAATTGCCCCCGCCCCGGGGCCCTTTGGTTTTACATGGGCTTATATAGGGAAAACCTTTAAAAACCTTCTTCTCTGAAACCGCAAGGCCCTGATCTTTGATATTTGGTATGAAGCTTCATCTAGTGGACCTCTACCAAGATTGTTCAAATTAAAGTGCTGGGGTGAAAAATGCCCCCGCTCCAGGGCCCTTTGGTTTTACATGGGCTTATATTGGGAAAATCTTTAAAAATCTTCTCTGAAACCGCAAGGCTCAGATCTTTGATATTTGGTATGAAGCTTCATCTAGTGGACCCCTACCAAGATTGTTCAAATTATAGTGCTGGGGCCAAAAATGCCCATTGGTTTTGCATGGGCTTATATATGGAATACTTTAAAAAAATCTTCTTCTCTGAAACCACAAGGCCAAGATCTTTGCTATTTGGTATGCAGCTTCATCTAGTGGACCCCTACCAAGATTGTTCAAATTAAAGTGCTGGGGCCAAAAATGCCCCTGACCTGAGGCCCTTTGGTTTTTACATAGGCTTATATAGGGAAAATCTTTAAAAATCTTCTTCTCTGAAACCGCAAGGCCCAGGTCTTTGCTATTTGGTATGAAGCTTCATCTAGTGGACCCCTACCAAGATTGTTCAAATTAAAGTGCTGGGGCCAAAAATGCCCACGCCCCAGTGCCCTTTGGTTTTTACATAGGCTTATATAGGGAAAATCTTTAGAAAATCTACTATGAAACCGCCAGGCTCAGGTCTTTGATATTTGGTATGAAGCTTCATCTAATGGACCTCTACCAAGATTGTTCAAATTATAGCCTTTGGTCCAAAAATGTCCCTGCGCTGGGACCAACTAGTTTTGCATAGTCATATATAGGAAAAAACCTTTAAAAATCTTCTTGTCCGTAACCAGAAGGCCCAGGTCTTTGATATCTGGTGTGAAGCTTCAACTAGTGAACCTCTGCTGAGATTGGTCAAATTATAGCCCTGGCGCCAAAAATGCCCACGCGCCAGGGCCCGCTAGTTTTACATAGGCTTATATAGGGAAATCCTTTAAAAATCTTCTTTTCTGAAACCAGAAGGCCCAGGTCTTTGATATTTGGTCTGAAGCCTTATCTAGTGGACCGCTACCAAGTTTATTCAAATTATAGCCCTTGGGCCAAGAATGCACTAGAGACTGATACTCAGGTGAGTGATTCAGGCTCTGGGCCCTCTTGTTCTCTCATGTCAATAGAGGTCGACTCTTAAAGGAAAGAATTTGCTCCTAAGGAGCAAATTCTTTCCTTTAACAGTAGACCCTTTTTCAGTGGGACAGGGCTTATAGAAAAGCGAACAGACAGTCCCGAAAGTTGTCTCCCTTTGAAAAATGGCGGAAAAATGTGCCAGGTGTTCCCATTCCCCTTAAGATGCCATGAAAAGCTGCATCTGAAAATGTTGTTTGTTTATGTTGTCTGCTGCATCTTCTTGTAAACTTTTCAAACACATATTTTGCAAACTGGTAAACAGTGTGGGCACTGATCATACTGCTCCTAGAGAAGCAGTCTGATCTGGGTCCACATTTTAAACAGTGTGGACCCTGATCAGACTGCTCCTAGAGGAGTTACCAGCAGACGACAATTGTTATGATTGGCATCTTATGGGTTAAGAGGATAGCAAACATTGTTGATTCTGATGAGATACCTTGTTATGAGCTCTCAAGTGCCTGTCTACAGGTTTGAAAGGGTAAAAAGAATGTATATCATAGATAATGAATTGGATTTTCAATTGTCAGTTCTGGGGAAAGAATGTGGTTAACCACTTTCATATAAGTCTGCCCAGGAAAAGTGTAGATAGGTAAACTGACCGGCTCGATATGACCTAAATAGTGTTGACTCAAATAAAACAAGAGGGCCATGATGGCCCTGGATCGCTCACCTGATCCATAGTGTAACAAGTGGGCCCCAGAGAGGGCCATTATTGGCCCCAGGGCTTTAATGTGCATAATGTTGAGGGAGGACTTAAAGGTGAAGCTTCATACCAAACATCAACAAAGGCTATAATTTGAACAATCTTGGCAAAGGTCCACTAGATGAAGCTACACATCAAATATCAAAGACCTGGGCCTTGCGGTTTCAGAGAAGAAGATTTTTTTTTAAAGATATTCCCTACATAAACCTATGCAAAACCAAATGGCCCCGGGGCTATATAAATCTATGTAAAAACCAAAGGGCCTTGGGGTGGGGGCATTTTTGGACCAAGGGCTATAATTTGAACAATCTTGGTAGAGGTCCATTAGATGAAGCTTCATACCAAATTTCAAAGTCCTGGGCCTTGTGGTTTCAGAGAAGAAGATTTTTAAAGATTATCCCCAAATAAGCCTATGTAAAACCAAAGGGCCCCGGGGCGGGGCCACTTTTGGCCCCAGCACTATAATTTGAATCATCTTGGTAGGGGTCCTTTAGAAGAAGCTTCATACCAAATATAAAAGACCTAGGACTTGTGGTTTCAGAGAAGAAGATTTTTAAAGATTTTCCCTATATAAGTCTATGTAAAACCAAAAGGCCCCAGAGCAGGGGCATTTTTGGCCCAAGGGCTATAATTTGATAATTTGAATCATCTTGGTAGGGGTCCTTTAGAAGAAGCTTCATACCAAATATCAAAGTCCTGGGCCTTGTGGTTTCAGAGAAGAAGATTTTTAAAGATTTTCCCTATATAAGCCTATGTAAAACCAAAGGGCCCCGGGGCGGGGGCATTTTTTGCCCCAGCACTATAATTTGAACAATCTTGGTAGGGGTCAACTAGATGAAGCTTCATACCAAATATAAAAGACCTAGGCCTTGTGGTTTCAGAGAAAAAGATTTTTAAAGATTTTCCCTATATAAGTCTACGTAAAACCAAAGGGCCCCAGGGCCGGGGCATTTTTGGCCCAAGGGCTATAAATTGAACATTCTTGGTAGAGGTCCATTGGATGAAGCTTCATTCTAAATATCAAAGTCCTGGGCCTTGCGGTTTCAGAGAAGAAGATTTTTAACGATTTTGGCCTATATAAGCCTATGTAAAACCAAAGGGCCCCGGGACAGGGGCATTTTTTGCCCCAGCACTATAATTTGAACAATCTTGGTAGATGTCAACTAGATGAAGCTTCATACCAAATATCAAAGTCCTGGGCCTTGTGGTTTCAGAGAAGAAGATTTTTAAAGATTTTCCCTATATAAGCCTATGTAAAACCAAAGGGCCACGGGGCTGGGACATTTTTGGCCCCAGCACTATTATTTGAACAATCTTGGTAGGGGTCAACTAGATGAAGCTTCATATCAAATATCAAAGACCTGGGCCTTGCGGTTTCAGAGAAGAAGATTTTTAAAAGATTTTCCCTATATAAGCCAATGTAAAACCAAAGGGCCCCGTGGCGGGGGCATTTTTTGTCCTAGCACTATAATTTGAACAATCTTGGTAGGGGTCCACTAGATGAAGCATCATACCAAATATCAAAGTCCTGGGCCTTGTGGTTTCAGAGAAGAAGATTTTTAAAGATTTTCCCTATATAAGCCTATGTAAAACCAAAGGGCCCCGGGGCGGGGGCATTTTTGGCCCCGGCACTATAATTTGAACAATCTTGGTAGGGGTCCACTAGATGAAGCTTCATACCAAATATCAAAGACCTGGGCCTTGTGGTTTCAGAGAAGAAGATTTTTAAAGATTTTCCCTATATAAGCCCATGTAAAACTAAAGGGCCCCGTGGCGGGGGCATTTTTTGTCCCAGCACTATAATTTGAACAATCTTGGTAGGGGTCCACTAGATGAAGCTTCATACCAAATATCAAAGTCCTGGGCCTTGTGGTTTCAGAGAAGAAGATTTTTAAAGATTTTCCCTATATAAGCCTATGTAAAACCAAAGGGCCCCGGGGCGGGGGCATTTTTGGCCCCGGCACTATAATTTGAACAATCTTGGTAGGGGTCCACTAGATGAAGCTTCATACCAAATATCAAAGTCCTGGGCCTTGTGGTTTCAGAGAAGAAGATTTTTAAAGATATTCCCTATATAAGCCTATGTAAAACCGAAGGGCCCCGGGGCGGGGGCATTTTTGGCCCCGGCACTATAATTTGAACAATCTTGGTAGGGGTCCACTAGATGAAGCTTCATACCAAATATCAAAGACCTGGGCCTTGTGGTTTCAGAGAAGAAGATTTTTAAAGATTTTCCCTATATAAGCCAATGTAAAACCAAAGGGCCCCGTGGCGGGGGCATTTTTTGTCCCAGCACTATAATTTGAACAATCTTGGTAGGGGTCCAGTAGATGAAGCTTCAGACCAAATATCAAAGTCCTGGGCCTTGTGGTTTCAGAGAAGAAGATTTTTAAAGATTTTCTCTATATAAGCCTATGTAAAACCAAAGGGCCCCGGGGCGGGGGCATTTTTGGCCCCAGCACAATAATTTGAACAATCTTGGTAGGGGTCCACTAGATGAAGCTTCATACCAAATATCAAAGACCTGGGCCTTGTGGTTTCAGAGAAGAAGATTTTTTAAGTTTTTGGTGAAAAAAGTCTATTTTTGGCCCCAAAAACCTACATGTGCAACGGACCGGAACCATTTGAACAACTTTGAAAGGGGACCACCTAAGGATCATTCCTGTGAAGTTTGGTCAAAATCAGATCAGTGGTTTAGGAGGAGATGTCGTTTAAAGAAATTGTTTACGCACGCACGGACGGACGCACGACGGACGACGGACAAAAAGTGATCCCAAAAGCTCACCTCGTCACTACGTGACGGTGAGCTAAAAAAGTGAATAGGATTATTGTTATCTCGAAGCCCAAGGCATTGGAATTTATAGTTTGAGACATCAGTAGTTTGAGAGAAAAGGAGTTGAAATCCAAGGTACATATGTCAAAACTAAACCAGTGTTGCTCAAAATTAAGTTTAACCCTTATCTTGCTGAATATTCATTTAAGTCACACCCATTTCTGACTATCAACCAATCAAATTACTTGATGTAATTTATTGCTACAAATTCATAAACTGAATGCCAAACAATGTAGATCCTGATCAGATGGCTTCTTCAGAAGCCATCTGATCTGGATCTCCACTGTTTCCAAAGATATGGGTTGTCGTGCACAGCATGATAAGAGTTAACTTTAGCTGTACTTTGAGATATCAGCGTTTGAGATCACAAAAGTCAACGGTACATCTCTTATGTACATTACTATTGTTCATAATACATGATTGTACTATGAGGCAGTGCATGACAACACTGCAGATGCACATGTCTGATCAGTCTTCGATGATTGCATGAGCCCTCTACAGTGTAAGGGCTATCTTAACAGAGTTATCCTGCCAAACACTACAATCTCTACCGTCACAAAAAGTGTAGATCCAGATCAGAAGGCTCATGAAGAAGCCATCTGAATAGGATCCACACTGTCATTCAGTATGTGTGTGTGTTGTACGGAGACGGGACCTCAGTTTAAAGACTCATTCGAAAGTCTGGAGAACCCTGGGATCGAACCCACGACCCCTCATTTATGAGGCGAGTAGCTTAACCACTACACCACGAAGGCTTCTAATTCAGTATATGAATTTTGACAAATACTTAATATCAATTAATTTGATTGGTTGATAACAGAAATGGGTGTGGCTAAAGTCGTTCAGCAGGATAAGGTTTAACGAAAAATTTTGTAGAATTGAGTGGACGTGTAGGATGATTTTTGTCTTTCCTGGTCACACAGTGTGTTTTTGTCATGTAGTGGCTCCTGTCATGTCGTAGATTTTTAAATATGTTCTAGAGAAAGTGGGCCGCGTCAAGAGATTTTGGTACTTATCGCCTATGCGAGCCGCGAAGGTTCAGGCGAGCCTGCGCATCCGCGCAGTCTCGCCAGAACCTTCGCTGCTCGCTCATACAAGCAGTGAATCAAGAGGAACCTTCAGCTTTTTTTTTTTTCTTTTTTTTTTTTTGCCTGGAACTGACAACTGCCCTTCTTGAATCAGCAGAAAAGAGAGAACCTTAGAAAAGATTTCATGATCAATCTTCACTAAATAAAGCTGTCGACCACTTTTGAACAGTCCCAAAGGTGACCCTAACAAGAAGAAGACACTGGGTGTAGAAACACAAAGAAAGAATAATTGAAACCTTCTAGAAATGCCTTTAAAAGGAGGATTAGTCTAAATTTTAGCTGGTCTTTATAGTGGAATTTCACTGTATTTCCAAGACCTGAAAGTAGATTTTCTTGATATCTACCATGGTGGTATATGCAGGTCTTAACCCTTATCTCGCTTAACCCTTAATTAAGCCACACCCATTTCTGACTTTGAACCAATAAGATTACCGTAAAAATTCGGCTATAAGGCGATTCGGCTATACAACCGCGCACCCACCAAGTTAGCAATACGTCATGTCCCGTCGGTTCATTAAAGAGCAGATACGTCAAAAAACACTGACACGCTACACCAGAATAGGTGTATCAAGAGACAAGAATGTCAAACTGACCGTAATCAATATTTAACATCACCATCCAATACCGGTTAACCCACAGGAGAGGGCGGAGCTAAGCGATTGTCAAAAATCTACTGCATGACGCCACGGGTCATGTAAAAAATCAATCACCAATTAGCGTATATGATTTCAGTAGAGAATGTTCGCTGTGAGAGGCTTGGCAAGCAATGGAGACTCAGATCAGGTGCCACAGAACGCACCGTCTGATCGGGGTCTACACTGTTTACAAAGAAAGTGGAATTTAGGGCTTGAACGAAAGTTTGGATCTCAGTCCGGGACTATTTTCCCAGCCTACACGGGCCTCCGTGGCCTAGTGGTTAAGAGCGCTGACTCTGGATCATTTGGTCTCTCACCGCTGTGGTTTGAGCCTCGCTCGGGTCACATGTGAGACGCCATGTTCTGCAACGGAAGGTCAGGTGATTTTTCTCCGGGTACTCCGGTTTTCGCCCACCTTTGATTAACGATCGGCTCGATACGAGTGAAATAATCTTGAAAGGGCCGTAAAACCAAAAAAAAAAATTTCCCAGCCTACACTCGGTGGCAGTCGGGAACGCTTCCCCTTTCCGCTGGTCGCCTTTGTCGTCCGCTCGCGACTGCCGACGACTGTCCGGTCTGATTACATACATGTGCATACCTTTATCTATAATGGTTGAGTTTAGTCCTTTGCATCTCGCCTTGATTTAGTGCTTATCATACAACAGCTTGTTGAGAACTGATATATAATTACTATTGCCTAATATTTTAAACCTCCATGAAAGAATTAACCCTTTGTCCTACATTTTGCTTTCACAAAACAACTTCTTTATACACAATGTATTTTTGACACGAATCCTTGTAATTTACCCTCCCTGTGCAATTCCAATGCATACAGAAATGGTCGGCCCCCGCCCATCGGGGCTTGAAGATAAAGATGGGCTGCACGAGGCTACCACGCAGACTACACGAGTACTGGTAAAGCGCTTAGAGGATCTAAGCCTGCCCATACAAAGCGATGCTAGGCAGCCCGCCCATACTTATAAACCCTATTGGTTTCATTGGGTGACAGGGCTTGAGATGTCATTTCATCTCAATGACGGGTAAAAGTCCCACAAAATTGGAAGCAACGTCTCCAAAATGACCTATACAGTGTTGAAGGTGACGTTAAACCTCAAATCAAACAAACAAACAGAAATGGGCACAACAGGAGGCTCAGTTATAAAGTGGCTTTAGTGTATATTTAACCCATAACAACTCCTACTTTTGCAAACAGAGATGAGGTCCTACACTGTTTGCCATGCAGCTTGTGAATAATGTTAAGAAATTTTCATGTTTGACAGTCGGCAATTGCTGAGGCTAAATATATATATTCAGCAGGATAAGGGTTAAGACTTATTGGGTTTTCTGGGTTTCTTTTTCCCGCCCATTTTTTGTCCAGTTGTGAGGAAGGTTTCAAAATTTAAAAGGGTGGGCCCATAAAATCACGAAATAACACGCAAAAATCCGCCCAAATATTTTACTAATCGTCGAGTCGAGCAATTAAGTGACAAATATATTTTTTCAGACTTTCAGTGGAATGCATACACCTTCAGGGGAGGCAACTCTTTCAAGCGTATTTTAGTCTCCCATGTCAATGAGGGTCAACTCTAAACGAAAGAATTTGCTCCTAAGGAGCAAATTCTTTCCTTTAAGAGTAGACCCCTTTTTCGTGGGACAAAGCTTATAGAAAAGCAAACAGGAAGTTCCGAAAGTTGCCCCCTTTTGAAAAATGTGGAAAATCTGCCAAGTCATTCCCATCAGATTTCATGTGACCAATAACGGACTTTAATTGACCAATAGTTCTGCTTTTCTGTTAGATTGTTTGTTTACATGATTTGAGGTTAAACATCCCCATTAACATTATTTAGGTCATTTTGGAGACATTACTTCCAGTTTTGTGTGAAATTTTTACCCTACGTTTAGATAATGACATTTCAGTCCCTGCCGCCCAGTTAAACCGATATGGTTTATATGCTCGGATGGTCCGACTCGCCAGGGCAGGCTTTGGGAGTTTATGGCTAAAGTTAACAGACATCTGAAGCGTTGCATGTCCGACTCGCCAGGGCAGGCTTTGGGAGTTTATGGCTAAAGTTTACAGACATCTGAAGTGCCAGTATTATAGGCTGTTGTGTCAGGCAGCACCATGAACATGTGTCGCGTAAGGATCCGAAAGACTTTGGGGCTTGAACCATATGTAATTCGGGTCATTTCTCCGGTCAGTCGCAATGGCGAACTTCCACATAAAAAATGTTTATTTTCAAATCAATTTTTAAAATTCAAACTAATGCATCTGATAAAATAAAGTTCAGTTATGATTAGTTTGGTTATTCTATTTTTAAAGTTTAATAGCCAAAAATTGATTTATTTGCCAGTTTAACGCATTTTGTTATTTGTTGATGGTATGGATAATGGTGTTAGATAGGGAATCGCAATATCGACGATTCTGTTTTGTTTTTTTTTTAATCAAAATATAGGTAATGAGCGCTTTCTTTAATTATACCCCGACATTTTCTCAACAATCAAATTACCGATAATCCAAGTGTGTGTACAAAAATCCGGGAAGCAAAACATTCAATAAGTGTTAATCAGCCACATGCTTGATTTGTCACAGCACACCCGAGTGTCGCAAGATGGACCTGTCATTTTTTTCCGCAGTCGCGATAGGCAATACCCATCAGCCTACAGACCTGAGACTGTTAAATCCTTTGATCAATTGAGCACTCGCTGTCATTTACAAAGACGAACGCGACAGGAGAAAAAATACTGGCCACGACTGGAAACTTTACGCAAAATCTGGCGTAAAAAATGCCCATAGGGGCTTGAAGAAATATATGGGCTGCACGATGCTTCCACGCAGAGCTGAATCCGGCCCGCACACTAGTACTGGTAAACGGCTTTGAGGATCTAAGTCTGTCCAGGAACCGCGGTGCGAGGCGGACCGTCCATGCTAATAAACCCTATTGGTTTCATTGGGCGACAGGGCTTGAGATGTCATTTCATCTCAATGTCGGGTAAAAGTCCCACAAAATTGGGAGCAACGTCTCCAAAATGACCTTTACAGTGTTGACGGGGACGTTAAACTTCAAATCAAACAAACAAAACTGGCGTAAAAAATACGCCGGATCCGGCATTTCCCATCATTGATGCTCAATAAAGTTCTGTTCCCAACACTGTGATTACATCTTCATAGTCTCGTAGTTGATACGAACCATACAAACACACCTTTTTAATTTTGACCCCTACCGCTCAAAGTTGGAACTTCCTACTGTTTCTGTGAATAGCCCCGCCCATCATGGCTTGCAAAAATAGACTGGGCTGCATGATGTTTCCACGCAGAGCTGACCGAACACGAGTACTGGTAAACAGCTTAGAGGTTCTGAGCCTGCCTAGGAAATGTGTTGCGAGTCAGACCGTCCATGTATATAAACCCTATAGGTTTCATTGGGCGGCAGGGCTTGAGAAGTCATTTCATCTCAATGTCTGGTAAAAGTCCCACGAAATTGGAAGTGACGTCTCCAAAATGACCTATACAGTGTTGTGGCCCCCGCCCATCTGGGCTTGAAGAAATCCATGGGCTGCATGATGCTTTGGTAGCCAACAATGGGTGTGGCTCAATTAATTTATTCAGCAGGATAAGGGTTAAGTCTCCAAAACGAGACATTAGTTTTTCTGGGTTTCTTCTCTTTTTTCCGCCCAATTTTTGTCCCGATAAGTTCTCAGTAACCACTAGACATATGAAAATGAAGTTGTGCAGGAAGATTTCAAGATTTAAAAGTGTGGACCCAACAGGTCTCCTGGGGGGGGCACGCAAAAATCAGTAACCGTCGAGTCGAGCAATTAAGTGACAAATATTTTTTTTATTTATTTATTTTCTGATTTTTTTATTTATTTATTTTCTTTTCTTAAAGGAAAGAATTTGCTCCTCTCCAATTCATTATTTCTACTATTTCTATCTATATCGGTCGAATCAACATTGGAGCGTTTTCAATTCTAGTGTGATGGGTCATTGCCGATCCAGGTCTGCAGGATGAAAACATACACAGTAATCATGTAATAACGAAGAAATCTTTAAACTGCACAGAATGGGCCTCCCAGTTAACGTCCCGATGCGGAGGACGGTGCACTTTGTGGCATTCACCCGGAGCATGTTCGGACACCGCAGTTTTATTACCGCTGCCGGGAATCAAACCAGGGGCCTCTAGCATCACAGGCAGATGCACTATACCATTGAGCTACCACGCTTGATTCAATGTCGAGTGCCGGCTCGACCACTTTAATACATGTATATACAGGGGTTCATCCATTGTTCTTTCTTGTTTCTGCTACAGCCTCGAGTATCCACAATCTGTTTTGAGATGAATATATATTCGCTTGTGGGTACTGCTGGTCAGAACCGCCTCGAGGTTTTGTGTATTTTGTTTGATTTGAGGTTTAACATCCCCGTCAACACTATATAGGTCATTTTGGAGACGTTGCTTCCAATTTTGTGGGACTTTTACCCAACATTGAGATGAAATGACATCTCAAGCCATGTCGCCACCTAGAGGTTTTAACGAGTATCCACAATCTCTGTTTTGAGCAGACTATAGATTGTGGGTACTGCTGGTTAGAACCGCTTCGAGGTTTTAACGAGTATCCACAATCTTCTTTTGAGCAGTATTAAAATCGATCGTAACATTAACTGACAGCGCTATTATCCCGCCCACGCTTAAAACGTCCAAAGACGTGTGTCAATCATCTAAAATACCGGTTCAGAAGCACGCGATGGAAAGTTCAAAACGGTGCAACAAAGCTTTCGGCACGTATTTCAAACAACATCAAAAGTACGTCTGGGAGAAGACCGATTGCTAACTTGCCGATTGCGTTGTTGTAAGACGGGGGCCCCTTTTTCAGTTTTTCTAAGGTGGGATTTTGCTTATACTCTTTTATTAGACGGGTCAAATTTTTGCCATATCTGTCGGGGCCTATCTGCTTCCGCCAGATGCTGTTTAGATGTGAGAAATCGGCCTTTTTTCGTCAGAAAACCCCTCTACTTACCCCTAACATGGCTTTGTTAATTTCTGTCGACATTCTGGGTCTTCGTTTGTCAGAGTTAGAGAGAGACAACGCTTATTGAATCTGAGTAGGTTGGTCTATTAAGCGTTGGGAAACGGGGAAATTTATTTCCATCCAAAATAGTTAAGAGATATTTGTTGCAGCTTTCCTATAAGTAACTGAACGTGTTTTTTTATCGGGGAACACAACACCTAGCTATTCAGATTCAGAACCAACACCCCAGCTAGCACAAAATAGCAGGCAAACGTCGGGCCGATACGTGGTATCGCTGTTGGCTCGGTACATGCTTTGCTGGCTAAGGCTAGACAGCTACACAGACTTCTATTTATTAGACGACAGGGCTGACAAATCCATTTCCCGGCTGCCCGGGACAAGACCAAAATCGCGCTGAGCAGGTGCACTTTGACCTTATGACGCCCGGTCGGCCTAGTGCAAAAAAAGAAACGTCTACAACTGTCAGTCTTTTTTGAGTCCTTAAATCCGGTAAAACAAGACCAGTAAATAAATCGCAATAATTACTGCACTGTCAATTCAGAGACAAAACCATCTGTGTATTTATTACACATTACGGTTCAAGTATGACACTATTGTTAATCCCTGTCATATTATTTGCCACCCTGCGGTGCGTGTCGATAAGGTGTGAAAATATGGTCAAGTTATGTCTCTTATTTGCGTTTATCCTCCAATCATAAAATTTAATCCACAATCAATGTGAAAATGATTTAATCGCTCCTCAGACAATTAGCTTCGTCTAACGATAGATGTTTGCATAATAAAAATGGACTAGTTGACAATCTCATGAATGGTTATGTTTTGGCGCAAAATAGCAGACGCTGGGCGGGAAAAGCCGAACGCTGTTGTTGGTTTTTGACACAGAGCTTCTGGGGAAAATTCGGGGGCTGTGCAAAGCGCTGGTTTTCTATCCACCTCTATTCACAACTTTTTAGCTATCGAGAACATATTTTTTACCGGTTCCTAATGTTTTTTTTTTTTATGAAAGAGATACACACAATGACATAAACACATGGGGTACTGGCGTCGGATGACGTCATTTACCGATCGCGTGCAGAAAAATGATAGGGGTGGTTTGTGGGCGGCGATTTATATCAGTTCAAAAAAGCACCGATCGGCTCTTTCCGTATGTATGATCTTCGCTGGACATTGCCGGAAAAAAGCATGCAGTCCATGACCTCGGCTATAAGACGGGGTCACTTTTTGGGGCTCATTTTGGAGGAAAAAATCCTCGTCTTATAGCCGAATTTTTACGGTACTTGATGTAATTTATTTCTACAAATTTACAAACTGAATGTCAGACAGTGAAGATCCTGACCATTTGATCGGGATCTACACTGTTTGCAAAGGTAGGAGTTGTCGTGAACAGCAGGATAAGGGTTCAACATTATTCTGCCCTACTCTAACCCTTATCTTTGACCTTTGTCATAGTGACTGACCATGAAATGTTTGCCACAGTCATTCTCTCAATCCTAGATTGACAGTTGTCAGTTTCTGGAAAATGAATGTATACTGTACTGGTTAACCACTTGTGTATAAGCTTGTCCAGGAAAAAATCTTGGTTAGGTAAACTGACTGGCTCAATATGACCTAAAAAGTGTTGACTGGGCTGTTAGTCTCCAAACAAACAAACACAGTTTTAGAAATCATGACGTTAAAATTATATGTGATTATTTCTTCTCTTCATTCAGTCATAATCATCTGATGGATTAAGTCTATATTTAGCATGGTTGTGTATTTAGATCTGAAGAATCATCCATCCATCATCCTTTTTCCTTAACTTGACTAAATCACAGACTTAGAGAAGTTTTTACATTAGTGATTGGCACTGGCCAGTGGTGTACATGCCCAGCGGGCACACAACGTGTTTGCAGCGTCGTATCAACGTTAGTGCAAAGTTGATCAACATTGATGTGACTTTGTTTAGACGACACATGTCCGCTGGGTGGTGTCTGATCATTTGCTCAAGGTAATAATATATGTCTTTTCATTGAATACAGCACAACCTCATCATAACACTATTGTTGAGGTCATAAGCAGGTACAGTGTTATCCCTTAAGATGCCGAGAAAAACTACATTTGAAAATGTCGTCTGCTTATGTCTTCGGTCGTCTGCTGAATCTTCTTGCAAATTTTTTAAAAATACTTTTTAAAAATATTTTCGCATACAAGCAAACAGTGTGGACCCAGATCAGACTGCTTCTAGAGGAGCCGTCTGATCTGGGTCCACACTGTAAAAATGACTTTTAAAGTGATCGGCAGTTGACAAAGCAGACAACAGTTGTCGTGAATGGCATTTTATGGGTTAAGTAAACGACTGTTATATCCAAACAGATTGTCGTCCTGGTGAAGGATCGTCTAAGGAAGTGTCTGCAGTAAACAATTCTGATTCTGATTCTGATTGAAATCTATAGAGTTTACAGAAAATGTCAATCTTAAATCTGTATTATACCGAAACCATGCTATAATGGGGTGTTATAAAGATAGAGAGGTTGTGATCATTACGAAAACCTGCCTATACAATGTAAATTTTACCCCCCGAAAAAAAACAAAATTTTTAGATGACAATTTGTGATATTTTTGTTATTTCTGGTCAAACTATAGATTGTGGGTATTGGTTAGAACCGCCTCGATGAGGCGGTTCTAACTAATACCCACAATCTATATTTTAGAGCAGAAATAACAAAAATAATGTATACCCCTGGAAACCCCAGTTTTTATATATAAAAGTGGGGTTAGAGGGGGCCAGAAATATATAGGCATGTTTTCGTGATGTGTATTTTTGTGTTTCAATCTAGTCAGTATTTTGTCTGGTCAGCACTGAGAGTGCTATTATTGAAGAATGCCAAGTGCATATTCTGTTATGAATGATTGTTATAGGTTTATTTGTTTCAATCATATATTGTTAGTGTTGATTAAAATTTTCACTTTTCACATCTTTTTTGTGATTTTAAATACTACTATGTGTGGTTTAACAGGTTAACTGCCAGGATCAGGATAACCTATACAATGTTGAATGGGCTGTCATCACGAAAACAGGCCTATAAAATATTGACCCCCTTGAACCCCACTTCCATATAGTAAAACTGGAGTTTACAGGGGTTAACCTTATTTTTCTTATTTCTGTTCTAAAATATAGATTGTGGGTACTCGTTAGAACCGCCTCGATGCGGTAACGAGTACCCACAATCTATATGTTGAGCAGAAATAAGAAAACTATCACAATTTTTCATCTTAAACTTTTCATTTTTTTGGCAATAAAGTTTACAATGTATTTGTATAGGCTTGTTTTCTTTATGTAAACTAAAAACTACACAAACAAAAATATTTCAATGACAGATGATGACTGACTGTTATAATTTTTGGAATATTCAACTCAGAAACCTTACCAACTGGACTCAAATAAATTTCCCAAACACCATCTATCACTTTTTTCTTTCACTCTGTTCTTCCTTCTGTCATTTCTAATTTCTTCAAATCTGTCTCATGTTTTTCTTTCTTTTATTTTTCCATTCTCGCACTCAACTTGTGATAATACTCAAATTTGAGGGCATACCAGTATAACGACAAAAGCAAAGCAAAAACAAATCCATTTGACAGTAAATTCTTTCCTATCTCAAAAAAAAAAGAGAAGATTTTTCTATTCAATTTTTTTTGGTAAATTTCTGGTGCAAAAGTATTGTAGGTGCTTGTGAGAATCGCTTGTACGAGGCAGTTCTAACAAGTACCCACAATCTCTGTTCCTGGACATAACTAAGGAAAGTAATGTATACCATTTTATCATAATTATGATGTCACGTCTGAGATTGTAATAACGCCATGTGATATTTTCGATAATCCACTAGTGGATTATATATGCATATTAGCTAGATACGTCCCATAACGTTACATGTACGACGGCCTTAACGACGTCGCATTTACTAACGGCGGAATATTGACATTTTTGTAAACAATCATAAATATAATGTGTTTCAAATGTCATATGATAAATAGAATCATGTATTATTGAATTTATTAAACTCATTGAGAAAAAGGGATAAAATGCTCGGCAAAGCCTCACAATTTATCCCTTTTCCGCAACTCGTTTAATAAATTCAATAATACATGAACACTCAAGTAAGATCCTCTATGTAAACCCAACTTTCTCAGTACTGAACCCCCGTCATGAGAATATAAGAATCTGATATGGGGTTCTGTTGTAGATGAGCGTTTCCAACCTGAGGGATGACCGTGCTGAGCGAAACCGAGGCTATGCCGAGGTTCCGCTCAGCACTGTCATCCCGAGGGTTGGAAATGCCCATCTACAACAGAGCCCCATATTGGATTCTTTTTCTTGCACAACACCTCCGGTTAGTGTTGACAGCTCGCAGATGTATATTGTTTACAAAATAAAAGTAGTGCGGAAGTAGTTCCGGCAGCTGAATAGAATTGAAGCGCACTTATGTTAGTTGCCTGGGTCGGAACACCAGGGTCAGAACATAAATTTCTATCCCAGGGTAAAATCACGGATTTCCTTGTCTGGTGTGCAAGAAAACATGTTTTTGCCTTATGTGAACAACAAAGATGCAGGTCAGTCTGAGCAGTCTTATCAGCAGCTTAGTGATCACTGCTTGAATAGTGTAACATTTATATTTTCTGTATACTCCTAAATAGAGGATCTTACATGAGTGCTCATGTACGCTGGTGCGCATGCGTCGTGCGATCTAACATCCTCTCTTTGTCTTGGAAAGAAAATATTCTGGATTTCTTGTTCTAAACAGTTATCTGGCATCAAAATTGTGTTGTTTGTTTGGGCTAAGTATCATCCCACTGTACACTATTGTGTACCACTCCGATCGCCCGTATCTTGGGCGCAAACAGCTTTTTTTCCAAAATTGCGCAACTTTTGTTTTTGATATAAGCGGCCATTTTGGATTTCCATTTTTACATGATGTAAGTGGCTAGAACGAATGTTTGTTTTGCCATGAATGCGACAGGTAAAAAATTGATCTTGTTTTGTGTTGTCGTGTTTTGTTTAGGATTTCTCAACATGTCTTCAGATGAATCTAATCCAGCGCCTTGTGGTGCATGTGGATTAGAAGTAACTGATGTAGGTATCCAATGTGACAATTGTTCGCAATGGTACCATCCCATGTGCCAGGACATAGGAGACAACTCTTACGTCTTCCATACTGAAAACCCTGATTTTTCCTGGGTCTGCTTGACATGCGGTGCACCTAACCATACAGTTTCAGTGCTAGACAGCAGTCTGGCTTCATTTGCATCCCATAATAGTTTCAATAGTCTGTCTGATTCTGCCGGCCGATCATCAGTTTCTTCTGCTGGGCAGAGAACCAACACCCATAGACTAAAGAATGCGACTCTGACAGTCCTCAACTTAAACGCCCGCTCCATAAAGTCCCAAGATAAACTTGACCAGTTTCACGCTATGCTTGACCAGCTAAGCCCGGACATTGTAGCATGCACAGAGACATGGTTGACCTCAGACGTCTACAATGCGGAGATCATTCCAGACCACTTGGGATATACCATATTTAGGCGGGACAGAGGGTCTAGAGGGGGTGGTGTTTTTATTTTGGTAAAAAACCTCTACATTGCTAGCAGGGTCCAAGAATGGGAAACGGATTGCGAAATTTTATGGGTCAAATTGCAGCTTATAGGGTCTGTCCCTCTCCATGTAGCAGCTTATTATAAGCCAAGTGAGTCTGACTCACGCAGCTTTGAAGAGCTCAAGAAATCCCTTGAACTGGTACGCCCTGTCAAAGGCCACGTCTGGGTTCTGGGGGACTTCAACTATCCCAAATTTACATGGAATGACCATATTCCTGTTATCTAACCCAATTGTAAACACACCAACCTGTATGAGGACTTCACGGACATGCTAGATGAGTTCAACCTGACCCAAACTGTGACCCACCCAACGAGAAATGAAAACATACTGGATTTGTTCCTTATTGACAATCCAACTTTGGTCAAGTCTGTTGATGTGAGACCCGGCATTGCTGACCATGACGTTCTGTCTGAGGTTTTCATAAAACCTCAAATCTCAAGACAGAAACCAAGACTCATGTACTTGTATAAAAAGGCTGACTGGGAGGGTCTGGAAAATTATATGCTGACATTTCAGAAGTCCTTTCTGTCTTCCAATTGTGAGAACAGACCTATTAACTCCCTATGGGAGGATTTCAAAAGGGTCCTACAAAGCGGAATAGAACAGTTTATTCCCCAAAGGTCAATCAGCACAAAATCTTCACTGCCCTGGATCACTCAAGACATCAAGAGGACTATGCGTAGACGGGACAGTTTGTATGACAAGTACAAAAAGTACAGACGCCCCACTGACAGGCAAGCTCACCTTGAATATAAACATGAAGTCAACAGGAAACTTAAGGAGGCCCACAACAGGTATATTGAGGAAATTTTGGGCATTGCAAATCCTACAGACCCCACTGATTCAAGTGCGCATCCTCAAAATGACACTGATCCACACAAAAATACCTTTGCTACAAAAAAGTTGTACTCGCTCTTGAAAAACTCCAAACAGGACTCAAAGGGCTCAGCACCTCTGAAGCACAATGGTCAATTACATACAAACACCACTGACAAAGCCAACATTCTAAACCAGCAATTTCAGTCGGTCTTTACACCCAAAACCCCCCTTACTCTACACCAACTATCACTCATGGCTGTACAGAATTGTGTGGATGATGGAAAGCTTCATCCATCCCAATTACCAAAAGAGACCCTCAATTCTGTTCCGCCCATGTCAAATATCACAGTCTCCCTCAATGGCATATTGAAACTGTTAAAGGATCTGAACCCCCACAAGGCTGCAGGACCTGACCAACTGAAACCCCTGGTTCTTCAAAGACTTCGTGATGTAATAGCGCCTATATTACAGGTAATCTTCCAGAAGTCCCTTGATACAGGAAGGGTACCAAAAGACTGGACTACTGCCTATGTTTGTCCTCTTTTCAAGAAGGGAGACACTAGCCTTGCTTCCAACTATAGGCCCATCTCTCTGACTAGTATTTTGTGCAAGGTGCTGGAGCACATTGTCACAACCAATGTGGTTTCCCACATGGACCAGCACAACCTGTTGTACGACTTACAACATGGTTTTCGCACCAAGCGGTCATGTGAGACCCAACTTGTGACTCTCATAGAAGATCTAATGAGAAAACCCCATAGCAGGTAGCCAAACTGACCTTGTCTTGCTTGACTTTTCAAAGGCATTTGACAAGGTCAGTCACCAAAAACTCCTACTAAAGCTGCACAAATACGGAATCAGAGGTCCCAGCTTGAAGTGGATACAGGCATTCCTTTCCGGCCAAACACAAACTGTTGTTCTCGAAAACGAACAGTCAGAAGCGGTGCCTGTAACATCTGGGGTCCCTCAGGGTTCCGTCCTGGGCCCAATACTTTTCTTGATTTACATCAACGACCTACCGGACAGGACCAGATCTAAGGTACGGTTGTTTGCTGATGATACGGCCATCTACCTGGCAGTCTCCAACCTACAGGATGCTCAAGTACTGCAGAAGGATCTTGACTGTCTTCATGAGTGGGAACTGCAATGGGACATGGAGTTCAATCCAAGTAAGTGTGTTGTCATACACGTGACACGAGCACGAACTCCAGTCCCGAGGGAATACCTACTGCACGGTCAGATTCTTGAATCGGTTGAAGGCTCCAAGTATCTGGGCGTTGAAATCAGCAGCAACCTATCTTTCAACAACCACATCCAAAAGACATGCACAACAGCTAGCCGATCATTAGGATTCATTAAGCGAAACATCAGGACAAAGTCACCAGCCATCGGCGAAATGGCATACAAGACACTGGTACGCCCCCTAGTAGAGTACTCCTCCTCTGTCTGGAGCCCTTACACCCAAAACAACATCTATAAAATCGAGATGATCCAACGTAGGGCAGCCAGGTTGACACTTGACAACTACTACAGACAGGCGAGTGTTACAGACATGTTAGACCACCTTGGCTGGCGTACTCTGGAACAGAGAAGAAATGATTCCCGGCTCTGCCTGTTCTACAAAATTGTCCACGGACTTGTAGCTATAGACCTACCACCGTATGTTGTGCACCCGACCAGGATTTCCCATAAAAACTCTCACCCACTGGTTTATCGACAAATCCACACCAGAGTAGATTATTACAAGTATTCGTTCTACCCCCTCGCAATCGTGCAATGGAACCGGCTGCCATCCAATGTTGCATTACTGCCCACTTTCGATTCTTTCAAAAGGGCAGTATGCATGGTTAGCCACCCAATGCCATAAATGCCAGCGCACTGTTTTTAGCTTTCACTGTCAGCTTGTTTCTGACTATTAACATTTTAACCCTATCATTTTTATTCCACCTCTCTAACAGTTCTTACGGAAACTTTTAATTTTAAACTTCTACTAACATCGCACTGACGCGCACCTGCACGTAATCCCCGAGAGGGGGTGATGCAGTATTGATATAGATATAGATTATTGAATTTATTAAACAAGTTGAGGAAAAGGGATAAAATGCTCGGATTAAACAAGTTGAGGAAAAGGGATAAAATGCTCGGCAAGCCGAGCATTTTATCCCTTTTCCTCAACGAGTTTGATAAATTCAATAATACATGAGCACGAATGCAAGATTCTATTTATCATGACATTTAAAACGCATTTTATTCACGATTGTTTACAAAAATGTCAATATTCCGCCATTAGTAAACGCGACGCCGTTAAGGACGTCGTACATGTAACGTTACGGAACGTATCTAGCTAATTTGCATATTTAATCCACTAGTGGATTATCGAAAATAATGCATGGGGTTATTACACTCTCAGACGCAACGTCATATGATAAACCTCTTTATATCACTATTAATGTGGTCCAAAGCAGAAACCTAGTCAGTTAAACAACCGTGTTATATCCAAACAAAAATGAATAGACTGCTATATACTGGCTATATATCTTTCTGTGTCTCGTCTGTCAGTCATGACAACATCGGCTATATATTTTTCTGTGTCTCGTCTGTCAGTCATAACAACATCATAGACTTTATTGACCATTTCTGGGGTTGCAATATTGACAGGCCTTCCAGGACTGGGGTCATCCTCAAGGCTCTGTCTGCCATGGTTAAATTCCGCCACCCACCTTTTCACTGTAGCATTTGAAGGGGCATCTGTCCCTAGTGTTGCTACCATATCAATATGGATATCCTTAGGTGTTAAACCTTTTTATGCAAATATTGGATCACTGCTCTTTCATCGATTTTGTCCATTATGCAAAAGCTGCTTGTCTTGTTTACTTAGTGCTACCTCGTCAATATAAACTGACCAAATGAGACCAGTCCTTGGGTACACGGCCCTATATAGAGAATAGTAGGACTTTAAAAGAACATCCCTGCAAACCTCCTCCAATACGAGGCTCACAACACATATCAATCAGCCCTCGTGAGTGAGAGTTTGAGTTTTACGTCTCACCAACATCTAAGGTCATACGAAGACGGGGCCTCGGTTTAAAGACTCATCCGAAAGTCTGGAGAAGCCTTGGATTGATCCTGCGACCCCTGGTTTACAAGGAGAGTAACATAACCACTACACCACGGAGGCTTCTGTCAGCCCTTGTATGTTAGGGGTTAACCAGTAAAGTGCACATTACAGCACCAGAAACTGACAACTGCCTTTCTTGAATTAGCGGCAGGGAATGGCTGTAGAAAAAATTTCATGATCCGTCTCCGAGAAAGAATGTTGCCTACCCCTGCAGGTATCAAACCAGCGTCCTCCTGATCACCAGATAGACACGCAGCCAACTGCGCTACCAAGGCCGGCTGTTTTGGGATGTTTAAAACAACAACATTCATAGTATAATTCAGCATTTTTTAATACTTTTCAGTTTAACCCTTATCTTGCTGAATATTCATTAAGCCACACCCATTTCTGTCTACCAACCAATCAAATTACTTGATGTAATTTATTGCTACAAATTCATAAACTGAATGCCAAACAGTGTAGATCCTGATCAGATAGCTTCTTCAGAAGCCATCTGATCTGGATCTACACTGTTTGCAAAGATAGGGGTTGTCGTGAACAGCAAAATTAGGGTTAAATAACATAACTAACTTGCCATTTTTGGTCAAGTTCACGGATGTATACAATACAATAATGATCCTTAGTATTGGGACAGACAGGCTTTAGCAAACACTGCAGACCAGATCCGACTGCTCCAACTCATCAGGTTCTACACTGTCTGTTTGCCCCCCGCCCATCAGGGCTTGGAGAAATAAATTGGGCTGCATGATGCTTCAGAGTTGAAACCGACTGCACAAGAGTACTGGTTAACTGCTCAGAAGGTCTAAGCCTGCCCAGGTAAAGTGGTGCGAGTCGGACCATCCATGCATATGAACCCTATTGGTTTCAATGGGCAGCAGGGATTAAAATGTCATTTCATCTCCATGTCGGGTTAAAGTCCCACAAAATTGGAAGCAACGTCTTCAAAATGACCGAAATAGTGTTGATGGGGACGTGAAACTTCAAATCAAACAAACAAATCTGCACTGTTAGCCATTCTGTCTGCACCGTTTGAACTCTTTGCTGGATCATGAAACAAACTTGTCAAAATTTTAGGACCTCAAGGTGTCCGAATTTTTAGGATTTTTTATGGTATATCCTGTACACACAACAAATTTGCTGTATTGTGATGTGAAGAAATAATAGAAAGTTATTAACCCTTTTTGTACCGAATGGAATCATCCTCCTTATACATTGCAGGTGTCCATTTCAAAATTTAGGGGTGTCAGATTGTGTTTTCTTTACAATTTGTTTGGAAAATGGCTTAACTGTTTGCAAACAGCGTAGGCCCTGATCAGACGCTGCATTTTGCGGCGTCTGATCTGGGCCTGCGCTGTTTGCCAGGGTAACCGTTTTGGGGTTTCCATTACCAAATGGGTTAAAGGAGATCTTGTTTGGTTTGGAATTTAATAGCCCTGTCAACACTTTAGGTGGTATTGAGTCAGTCAGTTTACCTAACCACACTTCCTGCATGGGATTCTACATGTCAGAGTGGTTAACCAGAGCATTACACATTCTTTCACCAGAATCTGACAACTGCCCTTCTTGAATCAGCCAAAGGGAAAGAATGGCCATAGAAAACTATCGTGATTAACCCATTCAGTACCGGAAACAGATAGTTGGCAAACAGTGCAGGCCCAGATCAGACGCCACAGAATGGCCTACACTGTTTGCTAAAAGTTCAGTCATTTTCCAAATACATTTTGATGAAAACACAACTTGTCACCCCTTAATTTTGAAATGGACTCCTGTTATATATAAGGAGGAAGATTCCATTTGGTACAAAAAGGGTTAATCTCCAAGAGAGAATGCCACAAACTGACCACCAGTCATGTGTACATCTGACCAACTGGGGCCAGCAGCTTTAGGGAATGTTTGATACAAAAACACAAAATGACAGGATATAAAAACACAGGAAAGAAATTTGATTTTTTTTTTTTTTTTTTTTTTTTTTTTTGTTAAAAAAAAAAATGTTCCATTGAGGTTTCGCCTCTTTGTATTTTTCTTTATTTGCTGGAACTCATTACAGCAATTTCAATGGAAACAAGAAAGATGTGTTTGTGGAAGCACAAACATGTCCCCCGGCTAGGTCATTTTTTTTTTTCAAAGTTGGTCACAGGTCAAAATATTTTGCACAAATGTGAAGCTCTTGTCACAAGGACCCTACATGCCAAATATGAATGCTCTATCTCAAATGGTTCAAAAGTTATGACCACATTAAAGTTGTCCACATGCAAACGTTAAAAGTTGTCCACGTACAAACCAAGAAACAGACAGGGCAAAAACAATATGTCCCCGCTATCACTACCGGGGACATAAAAATACCCAGCTGAAGAAGAGTTGGCTCAACCCTTTTTGTACCAAATGGAATCTTCCACTTTATATATAACAGAAGTCCATTTCAAAATATAGGGGTGTCATGTGTTTTCATCAAAATTTATTTGGAAAATGACTGAACTTTTAGCAAACGATGGAGGCCCTGATCAGACGCCGTGTTCTGGGACATCTGATCTGGGCCTGCACTGTTTGCCAGGGTACCCGTTTTGGGGTGTCTGGTATTCAATGTGCTAATGCTGATACTGAAGGATATTGTATTCAATACCCCAAGAAACAATTTTAAGGCAATTCTAACAAATGTCCACGTTTTTTGGTGTAATTTAGGGAAAAAAAGGCCTTTCCAAGAAATGCTACACCTTATTTGGATCCTTTATTGCAGCAAATTCATCATATTGGCCAAATTTAAGGGAACCAACATGGCATCTGTTGTTAACTCTTATCCTGCTGTTCACGACAAATCCTATCTTTGCAAACAGTGTTGATCCAGATCAGATGGTTTCTGAAGAAGCCATCTGATCAGGATCTACACTGTTTGACATTCAGTTTATGAATTAACAGGAATAAAGTACATCAAGTAATCTGATTGGTTCAAAGTCAGAAATGGGTGTGGCTAAACTGAATATTCAGCAGGATAAGGGCTAAAATAAGAAGAACGAATTCTTTCTCCATGGAACATAGAGAGTCTGCAGAAGCCCCGACCAGACATCCAGGCTAGGGTCAGACTGCTGATGTGCTGATGTCACTGGCTGTACAGAACATAATCGGTTTTTCTCACAACTTAGCTTGTATACATTCTTTACGGTCACTAAAATGCACGAGCTTGTGCCTCTCCTTATGTTCGTACCCTTGACTTCAATGAGAAGATGTGGGTGGTATCATGTGAAACTTCACAAGCAAAAACTCGGGGTATAAGTAATAAGTGAACCTATTTTGCTGGTTTTTAACCCTTATCTTGCTGAAAATTCATTTAAGCCACACCCATTTTTGTCTATCAGCCAATCAAACTAGAGCTGTCAGTGAAACTGACTAGGGTCCCGGCAGCGCTATCAGAGGAGTAGGAAAATTTGTGGACGGACAGACAGACGGACGGACAGAGTGATTACTATAGTGTTACGAGCCAGGCGTAGCAGAAAGAAAAAGCAAACAAGCCTTTTGGAAAATTTTAACAAAATTTATTTACAAGTTAACTTTAACCTGTAGAAGTAAGAAAATTAAATGTACTTAGCTCTGTTATGAAATATCCTGAATGAATCTATTTTCCTTGATCCCACAGAATTCACAGTCCAAAATGAAAAGTAATATCCTTTAACAATCAAACACAGAATTTAGAAATAACTTTTCTTAAATGCCCAAACATCAAACTCCAAAGTCTGACTCAATGAGAAAAATCAAGCTCTTTTATAGACCCTAAGATTTCTCTAGAACATTCCAGAGGGCTGTGGAATAAGATGAGGTAATTCTCTAAAAATAATGCAACCCAGAACTTTCTGGAAGGTTCTGAAGTACTTTTCCTTGTAAACATGTTGTTTACAAAAATGAAATTAATCTGTGACTCAGTTTTCTAGAATCTTCTATAAGAAGATTAACAAGATATTTATAGCACTATTAGGTCAACACTGGGGTGAAAGTGGGAATCAGAAAAATAAATTCTTATGCATAACACTCCCCCTCTTCGAGGAAAAGAAAGATTTATGTAATAAAGCTTTCTTTTGCTTTAAGAATAATAAAATATTGAGCACAGCATATAAAATTACATGTATCTACAATCCACTTTAGTAGGAAAGAAAAACACAACTCCTGACACTGCTCAAACTCTTGAAAGGGCATCAGGGATAATGTTATCTCTCCCTCTGATATGTCTTATGTCTAAATTATACTCTTGTAGCATAAGACTCCACCTGAGCAACCGCTGATTTTTGTTTTTCATTTTATGTATGAAAGTCAGTGGATTGTGATCACTGAAAACAACAATCGGTGCAGTAGTAGGGGTAAGATAAACTTCGAAATGTTGCAGAGCAAGAATCAGAGACAAGCACTCTTTCTCTATGGTAGAGTAATTTCTCTGATGCTTATTAAACTTTTTGGAAAAGTAGCAAACTGGATGATCCACACCATTTTCATCTTCCTGCAACAAAACACTACCTGCACCTACGTCACTAGCATCTACAGCTAGCTTAAACTCCTTTTCAAAGTTTGGTGCTAAGAGAACTGGTTCACTCTTGAGTATGGCTTTAAGTTTATCAAAAGCATTTTGGCATATTGCATTCCAATGGAATTTTGTTCTTTTGCTGAGCAAATTTGTCAAAGGCTCAGCAATGACAGAGAAATTATTACAGAACTTTCTGTAATAACCAGCCATACCAAGAAATCGCATCAGCTGTCTTTTGCACGTGGGTACGGGAAAATTTGAAATCCTCAACTTTAGCATCAATGGGCTTCACATGACCTTGACCTACAACATGACCTAGAAATGTCAAACTTGCATGGCAGAATTCACTTTTAGCAAGATTGATTGTCAATTTGGCATTACTCAGTCTATCAAAGAATGCTCGAATAGTCCCAAGATGTTGATTCCACTGGTTGTTGTATATGATAGCATCATCAATATAAGCACTGCAGCCTTCCAGCCCCGCAATTACCATGTTTATTAAGCGCTGAAATGTTGCTGGAGAGTTTTTCGTTCCAAATGGCATGACTTTATAGTTAAATAATCCGTCCGGTGTTGTGAATGCCAAAACCTCCTTTGCTCTATCTGTAAGTGGAATTTGCCAAAATCCTTTCAGAAGGTCGAATTTCGTTATGTATTTGGCATTCCCGATGTTATCAATGCAGTCATCCATTCTTGGAATAGGAAAGCTATCTGTTTTACTTAAGGAATTAACTTTCCTAAAATCTGTACACATACGATATGTCCCATCAGGTTTTGGTACAAGAATACAAGGAGAACTCCACTCACTTTGGCTTGGTTCAATAAAGTCATTGTCTAATAGATACTGAACTTCTTCTTTAAGATATTTTTGTTTCACAGGATTCATCCTGTATGGGTGTTGTTTTACAGGTTTAGACCCATTTATGTCCACATCGTGAAATATTTTGTCTGTCCGTGTTGGAATGTCAGGAAATAAGTGTTCATATTCAAAAATCAGCTGTTTCAGTTCATTCCGCTGATTTGGCTCTAGATGTGACAGTTTCTGGTCAAGATTCCGTAGAATGTCAGAATTCTGAAGTTTTGATGATGTGGGATCCGACTTCACTGAATTAATATCCTCACAGTCATTGTCACATGAATTAAGTGGAACAGAGCTAACTAGATTGACTGATGTTAAAGATGTATTGTCCCTATCTATGTATTCCTTAAGCATGTTAATATGACATAGCTGCTTTAGCTTGCGCCTCCCAGGAGTGTTTATTATGTAATTTACGCCACTGATCTTTTTGTCTACAGTGTATGGACCATAATACCTGGCCTGCAACGATTTTCCTGGAATAGGCAAAAGAGCTAGTACCTTATCACCTGGTTTAAAATTCCTTTGTTTTGTCCCTATGTCATATAGCTGTTTCATTTTCCTTTGGGCCGACTGAAGATTGGTCCGAGCAGCCTCACAAGCTTTTGAAAGTCTAGTTTTGAAATCAGACACATACTGAAGTAAATTCAGGGAGGTGTCATCATTGGAGAGAAATTTCTCTTTGAGAAGTTTCAAAGGACCACGAACAGTATGGCCAAATACTAATTCAAATGGATCAAGCCAAGAGATTCTTGCACAGATTCTCTAACAGCAAATAAAAGGAGATGGATGCCTTCATCCCAATCCTTCTCTGTGTCAAAGCAATATGATCTTATCATGTTTTTCAATGTTTGATGGAATCTTTCAAGGGCACCTTGACTTTCAGGATGATAGGCCGATGACTTATACTGTACAATGCCAAGTTCATGCATTACTTGTTGAAATATTCCAGACATAAAATTTGAGCCTTGGTCTGACTGAATAGATTTAGGAAGCCCAACAAATGTGAAAAACTTCACTAAGGCCTTGACGATTGTCTTAGTTTTGATATTTCTTAAAGGAATGGCTTCAGGAAAACGTGTGGAAGCACACATAATAGTCAAAAGATATTCACAGCCAGACTTAGTTCTGGGCAAGGGACCCACACAGTCTATAATTATTCGACTGAAAGGTTCATCAAAAGCAGGTATAGGCTGCAAATGAGCTTTAGGTATAGTCTGATTGGGTTTTCCTACCATTTGGCATGTATGACAGGACCTACAATGCTGAGAAACATCTGATTTTAACCCAGGCCAGTAAAAATGATTAAGAATCTTGTGATAGGTTTTATTTACACCTAAATGTCCTGACATGGGAGTTTCATGTGCCAAGTTTAATATTTGGGAACGGTAAACCCGTGGAACCACTATCTGGTGGTTGACAGTCCACTCGTCTTCTGCTGAGACGTCTGGTGGACGCCATTTTCTCATAAGAATGTCATTTTTGACATAATAACAGACTGGGACCTGAGAAACTTCCTGCTCATCTAAGGCCCTTTCAAATAAAGGCGAAATTTCAGGATCCTTATGCTGTTCTATAGCTAGTTGAGACCCAGACATTTTGTCATGCCCTAGATTGAAAGATGAGTTATTCTCATGAAAATCTGTCTGCTTATCAGGCAGGCTTGAAGACAGAGACCTTGTTATCTCGTCATTAAAAGACTGACCCAAAAAGGTATCAGTTAAATCAAAATCCTTTTTCCCATCAGTTTGCTTGGCCTTACGTGCCATAGCCCTTGTGACTGCACAAGACGGATAAAGATCAGGAATTTCCTGCTCAATGGGATCAGGCGGTTGGTCTATGCAAGGATTAGTAGTCAAAAGTGGGTTTACCACAACCTTATCTCCAGCTAAGTCATTGCCTAGCAACAAATGAACACCTTTAAAAGGTAAAGAAGGTCTAATACCAACAGCCACTGAACCGGATACCAAGTCTGATGACAAATAAACGTTATGAAGTGGAACATTAACAAATCCACATTCCACACCCTGAATAAGGACACTTTGGCCCATAGAAGTCTTCTCAGAAAAAGGCAGAGTATCTGCTAGAATAAGAGATTGAGAAGCTCCGGTATCTCGTAAGATTTTAATAGGGGTAGGATGGGCATAACTGTCACCATTTAGTGACACAAAACCATCTGATAAGAATGGTTCATAACACTCCATAACTGTATCAGTCTCAGATAATTTGGTATCAGAAAGAGTTTCCTCCCTTACACAAGACTGTGGTTTTGGCCTTATAGAAGTCAAGCCTGTAGGCTTAAGTTCCTCTTGTCTTTCTCTTTCTTTCCTTCGCTTTAATTTTAAACACTCAGAGATCAAATGACCTGTATTTTTACAATAATAACAAACTACTTGAGATTGAGATAAGGGATTCTGATTTTTGTTTTCACCAGAAGGTTTGGAAAAATTCTGGCTTCTGTTTTCACCAGAAGGTTTGGAAGGATTCTGGCTTTTATTTTCACCAGAAAGTTTGGGCATAGTACTAGATGTATGGCTATAACTACCAGAAGGATTACTGGGATAGAATCTTGGACCTGTCTGTGGATTATAAGGTTTTCGAGAATAAGGCCTGTTCACAAATGAGACTTTATGAGTCAAAGCATAATCATCTGCCAAACGAGAAGCTTCCTCCAAAGTTTCAACCTGTCTCTCATCGAGAAAAGATTTAATGTCTGAATTTATGCACCGTTTGAACTCTTCAACAAGGACAAGTTGTCTAAGTTTGTCATGATCAGAGCCTACTTTTTTAGAAGAACACCACCTATCAAATAGCTGTTCTTTGGTTCGAGCAAATTCTATATGGGTCTGGGAAATTTCTTTTTTACAATTCCTAAATTTTTGCCTGTAAGCTTCAGGGACCAACTCATATGCCTTAAGAATAAGCTCCTTAACCAAATCATAGTCTGAACTTTGCTCGACAGTCAGCTGAGTGTAAATGTCACGAGCCTTTCCGACAACAACGCTTTGCAAAAGTAAGGTCCAATGCTCTTTTGGCCATTTTAAATTTTCTGCAACTTTTTCAAAATGCAAAAAATACTTATCTACCTCTTTTTCCTGAAATGGCGGAACTAATCTTATGTGCTTTGTGGCATCAAAGTAACTGCCAGAGTCAAAAACAGGGGTATGTTTCAACCTATCCTGACCCTGGAGTTCCATTTCCTTCAGCCTTAATTGAAATTGCCTTTCCCGCTCTTTTTCTTCAATACTATATCTCATTTTTTCCTTTTCTAACTCAATCCGTTCCTCCATTTCTCTTTGTTTTTCCCTCTCTCTTTCTTCCATTTCTCTTTGTTTTTCTTCCTGCTCTAATTTTTCTTTTCGAATTCGTTCTTCCATTTCTAATCTTTCCATCTGCATTTGTCTCTGCATTTCCCTTTCTTTTTCTTCCTTTTCAATTTTTTCTTTCTGTATGTGTTCTTCCATCTCTAATCTTAATTTTTCTAATTCAATTTGCCTTCCAATTTCAATTTGTCTCATTTGCAATTCAGTATGTGAAACCATAATGAGAGACAAAGCAGATGGATCGAAAAGTTCTTCATCAACAAAAAACTGTACCAAAATATTCTTAATTTCATGTTTTTTCATGCTTGTTTTGACAGCAGTGACCCCATAATGGGAAGCAATTTCTAGCAAATCTGTCCTTTTGGCCAGATTAAACAACTCCTGAGTAGGCTGAGCCAAAAAGCTTCTCAAATCAAACGACATGTTTGCTTTTTATATGTTTTATAAAGTAATTATGGTAATAAAGATTAAGGTTAATTTGACAAGGTTTTTTTTTTTTTTTTTTTTTTTTTTTTTTGAAATGACAAGCTCAACCAAAATTTCACATGAAATGACAAGTACTATTTCACCTGAAATGACAATTCACATGAAATGACAATCCCCTATATGCCTATAGGGAAATACCAATTCTGTGAAGCAACTGCCAAGTCTATTTGATAAGAAACGACAATTACCTGCCGTCACATGAAATGTCGGTTTTAAAATGCTCAAATGGTTTTATCCCGGACGAGGCCCCAATTTCTGTTACGAGCCAGGCGTAGCAGAAAGAAAAAGCAAACAAGCCTTTTGGAAAATTTTAACAAAATTTATTTACAAGTTAACTTTAACCTGTAGAAGTAAGAAAATTAAATGTACTTAGCTCTGTTATGAAATATCCTGAATGAATCTATTTTCCTTGATCCCACAGAATTCACAGTCCAAAATGAAAAGTAATATCCTTTAACAATCAAACACAGAATTTAGAAATAACTTTTCTTAAATGCCCAAACATCAAACTCCAAAGTCTGACTCAATGAGAAAAATCAAGCTCTTTTATAGACCCTAAGATTTCTCTAGAACATTCCAGAGGGCTGTGGAATAAGATGAGGTAATTCTCTAAAAATAATGCAACCCAGAACTTTCTGGAAGGTTCTGAAGTACTTTTCCTTGTAAACATGTTGTTTACAAAAATGAAATTAATCTGTGACTCAGTTTTCTAGAATCTTCTATAAGAAGATTAACAAGATATTTATAGCACTATTAGGTCAACACTGGGGTGAAAGTGGGAATCAGAAAAATAAATTCTTATGCATAACAATAGGGCACCCACACTTACTATAGGGCACCCACACTTTCAGTGCGGGGCCCTAATTACTTGATGTAATTTATTGCTCCAAATTCATAAAATGAATGCCAAACAGTGTAGATCCTGATCAGATGGCTTCTTCAGAAGCCATCTGATCTGGATCTACACTGTTTACAAAGAGAGGGGTTGTCGTGATCAGCAAGATAAGGGTTAAGAAACTGGGCCTCAGAAAACTTTATACTCTTGTCTTTCTGACTATCAACCAATCAAACAACTTGATATGGTGTACAAATTACAAACTGAATGACAACACTGTTTGTAAAGTAGGGTTTGCCTAAGTTCAACAGACTAAGAGTTTAGCTAATGCCAAATTTCTTTTTAAATCTGTGACCTTGACTTAACTGGGGTGGGGGTTCAAGAGTATGGAATTACATCTGTCCAAGTATCAAGGAATTCTGAAGTGAACTTACAAGGATAGAGGTTTTCAATAAGAATCATTTGGATAACAACTTCAGATACAGAGAAGCCCCCGTGGTGCAGTGGTTACGCTACTCGCCTTGTAAACCAAGGATCGCAGGATCGATCCCGGGCTTCTCCAGACTTTCGGATAAGTCTTTAAACCGAGGTCCTGTCTCCGTATGACCTTAACTGTTGGTGGGACGTAAAACACAAACACTCACTCACTTCAGATACAGAAGAATGACAAGAATACTGCCAAAGGCTATGTCATCCCAAATGGACTTGAACACTAGGGTGAATGCTAGGTTGTCGCAAATGTTGATGGCTTGATAAATGGGCAAAAGGACAGACAGATGAAGGAATGACAGAAAATCAGACTCCTATATCACGCCATCCTTCAAGTAGACGAAAAAGAAAACTATAAGGCCCAGAGCTCCAGATAAGGTGTAATGAGGATATTTAAAGGATAATATTTCTTATTGCTTGCTTGAAACATTATTTCTGTATAAAGAAATAAAAATTTTATCCCAAAATTATCTTCAGTTCTTTTCCTTACCTTGACCTATGTGTATGGTGGCACTGGGTTCACCAATAAGTCACCAATCACAACAATTATTGTCTGCTTTGTCGCATGCTGGTAACTTTAAAAGTCATTTTTGCAAACAGTCTGGGCCCAGATCAGACTGCTCCTCTAGGAGCAGTCTGATCAGGTCCACACTGTTTGCCTGTATGCAAAAATATGTCATTTACACTGGGTTTTCCAGTTTTTTTTTTTGTTCTTTTGTTTGTTTCATGCCTCTGTCGTTTGGAATTCTTTCCTTGATTGTCTACTTGGTTTATCCATTATTATAATATGCCTCTTAATGTGCTCCTATGTGGGCCGAAAATTCGCAATAAAATCTTGTTTGAATGTTTGCAAGAAGAAGCAGCAGATGCCATAAACAGATGGCATTCCAGATGTAGATTTTAATGGCATCTTAAGGGTTAAAAACTATCTATAGACCAAGAATTACAAGTACCTTCATAGCCCCCACCCATCGGGGCTTGAAGAAATAGATGGGCTGCATGATGTTTTCATGCAGAGCTGAAACCGACCCGCACACGAGTACTGGTAAACCGCTTACAGGATCTAAGCCTGCCCAGGCTAAGCGGTGCAAGTCGGACCTTCCATGCTTATAAACCCTTTTGGTTTCATTGGGCGACAGGGCTTGAGATGCCATGTCATCTCATTGTCCAGTAAAAGTCCCACAAAATTGGAAGCAGCGTCTCCAAAATGACCAATAAAGTGTTGACGGGGACTTTAAACCTCCAATCAAACAAACAAGTACCTTCATGTTTGAAGAGCTCATTACCACCAAAACAATTGAAAGCTGACAAACAATGCCAGGAAACCTAATAATTATTATCTTTAACCTCTTTAAATGTTTATATCAGTGTTCAGTGAAAAAAACAAACAAATACAATGATTCATGTTATATTAATAAAACTGATCAGTAATGAAATGAATCTTTCACGAAATATCTACTTTCATGTTTTTGATGATATAAAAATCATCGGATTCTACGTACTTAGATGTACAGCATGCTGCAAGAATTTGTCATCCTCTGAAATCTGGCATACTTGTAACTTAAAATGCCAACAATTTGCATATTAATATTAACTTTATGAGTGCCTGGACAAAGATTATTTTCTGCCAAGTAGTGCACAAAAAAGCATGTTGTTGGTAATTTGAATTGAAACTGTGAGTAATTCAATTTTCATGCTAAAGTGAGATAAGCATGAAAAGTGTTTATAACCTTGGCCTTGGTTCCACCAACAGCAATCCCTTCTATCTGCTACAATCCTATTTCCACTTTAAAGTTTCACTCCAGCTTTTTATACATGTCTGAACCGTGTGTTGGTCAAACTGGAAGCTGTCAAAACTCTTGGGCCTTTTCCCTTTCTTTGCCATCCTGCATTAATTATTACACTTTCATACACTCCAGGGCCATTTGTTCAAAACTAACAATGTCGTCAAATAACATCGTAATACTCCTCATATGATATGGTAAATATGCTGATATTTTTGCTGAAAAAATGTGAGTAGCTTTTGCATTAGCAAAAGCTACGAATATTTTTTCAGCAAAAACGCCAGAATATTAGATATTGTACATGCTAGGCCAGAAAACATTTCAACCACTAACGAGTTAACAATGATTGAAACAACTAGACCCTGGTGTGTAGAATTCTGCTATCTCCATGATTTCTTTGACCGCCAGTGTAAGAACTCGTCAAGTTTAGCCTCATTTAAATCTTCATCACTGTCGGAGTCTTTCTTATTGTCCTGAGGTCCTTTCTGCATTATCTCCTCTTTTTTCTTCTCAAGCTCATTCACCTCCTTCCAACATTGACTGTAATAAAAAAATAATATTTACACTGAAGGATAATTTTCCTTTTTTTTTCTCCATATAAACCTAATTTGTAGGTATTCATTAGGACTGCTTCAGTGAGACAGTTCTAACTAGTACCCATATCACAGGTGTTTAAGAAGAATTGACAAAAATTATCATTCAATTATCACCTCATACCCATCTCAATGTACTGTAATTTGTTTGCTGCAAACCTAAACAGACACGTAACCCAAATCCTGTTGGTTCTGATGGGTCAGCTTACAAAGCGCTATTCTATCATGCCTATTTAGCTGACTGAAACCTCTGTTAGGATGAATGGTTCTCCCAAAGTACAAGCTGCTGGTTCAGTTAAGAAAGGCATGATTTCACGAAATACCGTAAAAATCCTAAAAGTTCAGACACCTTGAGGACTTCCTGTTAATGTTCTCCTAAAATTATAACAAATTTGTTTCCCTATCCTGCAAGGAGTCCAAAAAGTGGAGATGGAATGGCAAACAGTGTAGACCCTGATCAGACTGCTCCTTCAGTCTGATCTGGGTCTGCAGTGTTTGCTTAAGCCTATTTTTTCCCAAAACTTAGGATCATTATGGTACTAAATCTTTTGACATGTTAAGTCTTGAAACTGACAAATCTTGCAAACAGTTAATGAAAAATTTATACTTCATACTTTGCTTGTTTGCTTTACACCACACCAATAACAAAGGTCATATGGTGATGAGGCCGCCATTTAAAGACTCATCCGAAGTTGAATCTAACCTTACAACCCCTGGGTTATAAAACCAGTAGCATAACCAGTAAATAAATGCTACTGATTACATCATAAATTTAAAAATCCTCTAACAGTATATTTTGTGGGTGCACATCAGTTTGCAATAAAATACTACACACGGCTGGAAGTCGATCCATAGAAGTGAACATGGATAGGATCGCACATGGAAATTACCCATTGCAATTTTCTTACAGTAGCAAGTAACTGTAATGTCTAAGAATGTACAGATTTTCTGCAGAATAATCCATTAAAGTTCAAATGAAAACTTTTTAACCCAAAGCAGTTTTACTAGTTTCTAGAAATTTCTATGAATGTTAGCAATCTAGAGTTTAAGATTTCGAATCCAGGGGCCAGTTGTTCAAAACTAACGATGTTAAACTCTGATCATTTAATATAGCAAATTGTCCTTACATTTTTGCTGAAAAAGTGAAATAAAAGCAAAAATAACACTATGTTAGATATTGTTCTTGCTAGAACAGTTACCAATTTGACTGCTAACGAGCTCATTAAGCTAATGCTGCTTTGAATAACTGGGCCTAGTGGTTTTGAGTTCCAGACTGGCTAGAATCACGCATTGCATGTTTGAGAAAGATGTCCCTTAATGAACACACTCATATAAATTGACACCCAAAGGTCAACTCAGCTGAGCATGAAATTTGAAATGCCCAAAATATTTTTAAAATACAAATGAAAGAGGTAATTTTCCTGCTCATATTAGCACAAAATGTTATTTGTCCTGCTTACAAATTTTAAAATGTCAATTTTAATGTTTAATGTTGGGTATGTTGGCATTTAAATATTTGTGAAGTTTGTTGGGATTTTAAAATTTGTAAGCATGACATATTCCATGCTCAATGGAGTTGAGCATGAAAAACGTTTTACAACCTTGGGTCCCGGTTTCTACTGATTGTTTGGTTTAGAATTTAACACAACTAAGATAAATGTTAAGCCATTCAACAGACTCTGTCCTTCAATAGGGAATTGGGAACACTTTCAGGGGAGGCAACTTCTTCAAAAAAATTTTTGTCTCACATGTCAATAGGGGTCAACTCTTAAAGGAAACAATTTGTTCCTGAGGAACAAATTCTTTCCTTTAAGAGTAGACCCCCTTTTTCAGTGGGGCAGGGCTTATAGAAAAGCAAACAGGAAGCCCAGAAAGTTGTTTCCCTTTGAATAATGACAGAAAAATTTGTCAGATGTATTCATTTCCCTGAAGCACTAGTGCAGCCCACAATCTTTTGCCAGAGACTGATAACTGTCTTTGAATCAGCGGTAGGGAAAGAATGACTGCAGAAAATATTTCATGAGTAAACACCACAAAAGAATGCAGCTGGCAATGGTCAAGCCCATGACCACTAGATAACCAGTCAGACATACATCTGATTGTGCCACTGAGTACGGGAACACCTAGAATAAAAACTTTTGTTTCCATAATAAGGAGGAATACTGGGGTAATTTTTTTACATACAAACACAATTACTTATTTGAATCACTTGCAGCAACAAAATGCTTCTTTCCAAAAAATAAAGACAAGAGGGCCCAGAGGGCCCTGAATCGCTCACCTCAGAATTAGTGTCTCCAGTACATTCTAGGCCCAAGGGCTATAATTTGAACAAACTTGGTAATGGTCCACTAGATGAAGCTTCATACCAAATATCAAAGACCTTGGCCTTCTGGTTTCAGACAAGAAGATTTTTTAAGGTTTTCCCTATAAAAGCCTATGAAAAACCAAAGGGTCCCGGGGTGGGGGCATTTTTGGCCCTGGGGCTATAATTTGAACAATCTTGAAAGAGGTCCACTAGATGAAGCTTCACACCAAATACTAAAGATCTGGGTCTTGGGGATTCAGAGAAGAAGGTTTTTAAAGATTTTCCATGTATAAGCCTATGTAAAACCAAAGGCCCCAGGGGTGGGGGCTATAATTTGAACAAACTTTGTAGAGGTCCACTAGTTGAAGCTTCAAATCAAATAGCATAGAGCAGGGCCTTGTGGTATCAGAGAAGAAGAATTTTAAATATTTTCTCTAATTAAGCCTATCAAAAACCAAAGGGTCCCGGGGTGGGGGCATTTTTGGTCCTAGGGCTATAATTTGAACAATCTTGATAGATGTCCAATAGATGAAGCTTCACACCAAATATATAAGACCTTGGCCTTGCAGTTTCTGAGAATAAGTTTTTTAAAAGATTTTCCCTATGTAAAACCAAAGGCCCCCGGGGCGGGGGCATTTTTGGCCCCAGGGCTATTATTTGAACGATCTTGGTAGAGGTCCATTAGATTAAGCTTCACACCAAATATCAATGACCTTGGCCTTCTGGTTTCAGAGAAGAAAAGTTTTAAAGATTTCCCCTACATAAGCTTAGGTAAAACCAAAGGCCCCCTGGGCGGGGGCATTTTTGGCCCCAGGGCTATAATTTGAACAATCTTGGTAGAGGTCCACTAGGTGAAGCTTCATACTAAATATCAAAGACCTCGGCCTTGTGGTTTCAGAGAAGAAGATTTTTAAAGGTCTCCCTATATAAGCCTATGAAAAACCAAAGGGTCCAAGGGTGGGGCTATTTTCGGCCCCAGGGCTATAATTTGTATAATCTTGAAAGAGGTCCACTAGATGAAGCTTCACACCAATATCAAAGATCTGGGCCTTGCGATTTCAGAGAAGAAGATTTTTAAAGATTTTCCCTGTATAAGCCTATATAAAACCAAAGGCCCCCCGGGCCGGGGCATTTTTGGCCCCAAAGCTATAATTTTAACAATCTTAGTAGAGCTCCACCAAGTAAAGCTTCACACCAAATGTTAAAGACCTAGGCCTTGTGGTTTCAGAGAAGAAGATTTTTAATGATTTTCCCGATATAAGCCTATGTAAAACCATAGGCCCCCGGGGCGGGGGCATTTTTGGCCCCAAGGCTATAATTTGAACAATCTTAGTAGAGGTCCACCAGGTAAAGCTTCACACCAAATATTAAAGACCTAGGCCTTGTGGTTTCAGACAAGAAGATTTTTAATGATTTTCCCTATATAAGCCTATGTAAAACCATAGGCCCCCGGGGCGGGGGCATTTTGGCCCCCAGGGCTATAATTTGAACAATCTTGGTAGAGGTCCACTAGATGAATCTTCATACCAAATATCGAAGACCTGGGCCTTGCGGTTTCAGAGAAGAAGATTTTTTAATGATTTTCCCTATATAAGCCTATGTAAAACCAAAGGCCCCCGGGGCGGGGGCATTTTGGCCCCAGGGCTATAATTTGAAAAATCTTGGTAGAGGTCCACTAGATGAAGGTTCACACCAAATATCAAAGATCTGGGCCTTGCAGTTTCAGAGAAGAAGATTTTTTAAAGATTTTCCCTGTATAAGCCTATGTAAAACGCGCGGGGGCATTTTTGGCCCCAATGCTATAATTTGAACAATCTTAGTAGAGGTCAACCAGGTAAAGCTTCACACCAAATATTAAAGACCTGGGCCTTGTGGTTTCAGAAAGAAGATTTTTTAATGATTTTCCCTATATACGCCTATGTAAAACCATAGGCCCCCAGTGCAGGGGGCATTTTGGCTCCCAGGGCTATAATTTGAACAATCTTGGTAGAGGTCCACTAGATGAAGCTTCACACCAAATACTAAAGACCTGGGCCTTGTGGTTTCAGAGAAGAAGATTTTTTAATGATTTTCCCTATATAAGCCTATGTAAAACCATAGGCCCCGGGGGCGGAGGCATTTTGGCCCCCAGGGCTATAATTTGAACAATCTCGGTAGAGGTTCACTAGATGAAGATTCATACCAAATATCGAAGATCTCGGCCTTGCGGTTTCAGAGAAGAAGATTTTTAAAGTTTTCGTTTTTTTTTTTTTTTTTTTTTTTAGCTCCTGTGATCTAGATGTGCAATGGACCGGAACCATTTGAACAACTTTGAAAGGGGACCACCTAAGGATCATTCATGTGAAGTTTGGTTAAAATCCGATAAGTGGTTTAGGAGGAGATGCCATTTGAAGAAAAAGTTTACGCACACACGCAAGCACGACGGACGATGGACAAAAAGTGATCCCAAAAGCTCACCTTGTCACTACGTGACAGGTTAGCTAATAAATGAGTCGGCACTTGACAAAACCTACAATAAGACTGGTGTGACCAGCAGAGACTCAAATCAACCTGTGCACCCATCTACTATGACAAGACCTTTTGCTTATGTATCCTTGCTAAGATATTAGCCTATAGTAGGTACATGCGATCAGCGAAGAGTCTGATCAGACTGCACATATGCACAGGCTGATCTGAATCTTTGCAGAAGCCTCCGTGGTGTAGTGGTTACGCTACTCGACTTGTAAACCAGGGGTCGCAGGATCGATCCCGGGCTTCTCTAGACTTTCGGACGAGTCTTTAAACTGAGTTCCAGCTCCGTATGACCTTAGCTGTTGGTGGGAAGTAAAACTGAAACACTCACTCTGAGTCTTTGCTGGTCGCTCAAGCCTTCTTGTAGGTTTTGTCATGCGCTGGCTCCAATGTAATGATCCCTTACGTATGAGCTATGACAGAAACTCTACTTACATCTGTTCATCAATTTCATCTATATTTCTGTCAACATTCACCTGTTCATCTTCTTCCTCTATTATCACTTCTGACACCTGGTAAAACAAAATTTTTACTTTGTGTTCTATGATAAAAACAGTATTACAAATACCATAAAAATCGGACACTTAAGGACTTACTGTTATTCTCCTAAATGTTTGACAATTTTGTTTCACTATCCAGCAACAAGTCCAAAAGGTACAGACGGAGTGGCTAACAGTAAAGACCCAGGAGATCCTTAAGGAGCAGTTTGATCTGGGTCTGCCCTGTTTGCTTACGCCTATCTGTCCCGATACTTAGGATCATTATGGTACATTGTATAATCCTCATTATGTCATTTAAAATATTTTCCTCCTTTTATGGAGGAAAAAAGGAGAAAACAAAAATGCACATGTTGTCAACAACTTGCTAAAATACAGGCGGTTGGATATACAAGCAATGGAGGTTTTTCACAAGCAAACTGATTGAAATTTTACACAGAACAATGGTAATGAATAACATGTTTATGGCCATGTTCCTAGAAGTATTTTGTTTCTATTCCAAAGGTGGGGAACTCTGCTCCCAAGGGAAGGGAAGTCCCCATTAGAAAAAAATTCTCCCTTTGAGAAATTACCTGTTTTCCCCAGTGCATCTATACACTATTAATTTCTCTAATTTATCGTTTAATGTCACTGTTATTTAGTGGATAACATCATGTCATAAAATGGTATGATCACGTCTTACTAAATCGCACAGTCGATGGTATACCATTGCAAACACCCGCTTTTTCTATGAATGGCAAAGTCATACTTTTTTAACCTTTGACCTTGGGGGTCATGTTGTGGCAAAGGTCACACCAAAAGTAGCCCAGTGCCATCTACATCCCATGTACTATCCATAGGCAAAGTTTGTACCTTAACTGGTTTCAGAGGAGATCAATCCCAAAGAAATGTGACATACGTACGTACATACGTACGAAAACAATATACCTGATTTTTCTTCGAAAAAGCTGTTTTTTTTTGTTTGATTTGAGGTTTAACGTCCCCGTCAACACTGTAAAGGTCATTTTGGAGACGTTGCTTCCAATTTTGTGGGACTTTTACCTGACATTGAGATGAAATGACATCCTCGATAGCGCAGTGGTTAACGCGTTCGACTTATGATCGAGAGGTTGTGCGTTCGAACCGGCCACCGGTATCGAGGTGTGTCCTTGGGCAAGACACGTAATGACACTGCTCCACTCCACCCAGGTGTAAATGGGTAGCAGTGGTCTAAAAGCCACTGCCTCTCTCGCGCTTGTGAAAACATCCGGAATGAGTGTTCGAGAGCGATTCAATAAGCTTGAAGCTTTCATCGCAATCGAACTAAAATAAATCAGTATAAACCAAATGACATCTCAAGCCCTGTCGCCCAATGAAACCAATAGGGTTTATTAGCATGGACGGTCGGCCTCGCACTGCAGTTCCTGGACAGGCTTAGATCCTCTAAGCGGTTTACCAGTACTAGTGTGCGGGCTGGAGTCAGCTCTGCGTGGAAGCATCATGCAGCCCATATATTTCTTCAAGCCCCTATGGGCGGGGGCTTACTGAAAAAGCAGGTATAATAACACATTACTAGCATGTAATATCATGATACCATCCATAAGAACTATTTTTTTTTTGTTTTTGGAATTCTTTAGAAATTCTTTGGCAATGAAATCCAATTTAAAATTAAAATTGTCATAAACAGACAGAATTTCACACTCATGGTCATTTCATATGAAATTTAGAAACTCGCCAGAGGTTCGTTTCATAAATTTTGAATAAAAAAACCATTCATGTAAAATCCTCTATATACTTACATGAGTTTCCTCTTTCATTGCTTTCTGGAAAAGTTCCCATTCCTCTTCCATCTTGTCTACATACTCTACTTGTCGAACCTGTAATATCCAATCAGATTACAGTAAAACTTCTGGAATAGTTCCCATTCCTCTTCCATCTTGTCTACATACTCTACTTGTCGAACCTGTAATATCCAATCAGATTACAGTAAAACTTCTGGAATAGTTCCCATTCCTCTTCCATCTTGTCTACATACTCTACTTGTCGAACCTGTAATATCCAATCAGATTACAGTAAAACTTCTGGAATAGTTCCCATTCCTCTTCCATCTTGTCTACATACTCTACTTGTCGAACCTGTAATATCCAATCAGATTACAGTAAAACTTCTGGAATAGTTCCCATTCCTCTTCTATCTTGTCTACATACTCTACTTGTCGAACCTGTAATATCCAATCAGATTACAGTAAAATTCTTCTATTAATAGTACCCATTCCTCCTCCATCTTGTCTACATATTCTACTTGTCGAACCTGTAATATCCAATCAGATTACAGTAAAACTTCTGGAATAGTTCCAATTCCTCCTCCATCTTGTCTACATATTCTACTTGTCGAACCTGTAATATCCAATCAGATTACAGTAAAACTTCTGGAATAGTTCCCATTCCTCCTCCATCTTGACTACATATTCTACTTGTCGAACCTGTAATATCCAATCAGATTACAGTAAAATTCTACTATTAATAGTTCCCATTCCTCCTCCATCTTGACTACATATTCTACTTGTCGAACCTGTAATATCCAATCAGATTACAGTAAAATTCTTCTATTAATAGTACCCATTCCTCCTCCATCTTGTCTACATATTCTACTTGTGGAACCTGTAATATCCAATCAGATTACAGTAAAACTTCTGGAATAGTTCCCATTCCTCCTCCATCTTGTCTACATACTCTACTTGTCGAACCTGTAATATCCAATCAGATTACAGTAAAACTTCTGGAATAGTTCCCATTCCTCTTCCATCTTGTCTACATACTCTACTTGTCGAACCTGTAATATCCAATCAGATTACAGTAAAACTTCTGGAATAGTTCCCATTCCTCTTCCATCTTGTCTACATACTCTACTTGTCGAACCTGTAATATCCAATCAGATTACAGTAAAACTTCTGGAATAGTTCCCATTCCTCTTCTATCTTGTCTACATACTCTACTTGTCGAACCTGTAATATCCAATCAGATTACAGTAAAATTCTTCTATTAATAGTACCCATTCCTCCTCCATCTTGTCTACATATTCTACTTGTCGAACCTGTAATATCCAATCAGATTACAGTAAAACTTCTGGAATAGTTCCCATTCCTCTTCTATCTTGTCTACATACTCTACTTGTCGAACCTGTAATATCCAATCAGATTACAGTAAAATTCTTCTATTAATAGTACCCATTCCTCCTCCATCTTGACTACATATTCTACTTGTCGAACCTGTAATATCCAATCAGATTACAGTAAAATTCTTCTATTAATAGTACCCATTCCTCCTCCATCTTGTCTACATATTCTACTTGTGGAACCTGTAATATCCAATCAGATTACAGTAAAACTTCTGGAATAGTTCCCATTCCTCCTCCATCTTGTCTACATATTCTACTTGTCGAACCTGCAATATCCAATCAGATTATAGTACAATCCGCAATTAAGACCAGCAAAAATCATGATTTATTCTGTTTTTAAACACGTATTTAGAAGGTTTCCGCTGTTCTTTGTGTTCTACCCAGGCAAAGCGGTGCGCGTCGGACTGTCCATGCTTATAAACCCTATTGGTTTCATTGGGGGACAGGCTTGAGATGTCATTTCATCTCAATGTCAGGTAAAATTCCCATAAAACTGGAAGCAACGTCTCCAATATGACCTACACAGTGTTGACAGGGACGTTAAAACCTTAAATAAAACCAAATCTTCACCCAGATTCCTCTAGCAAGAGACCACCTTTGGAACTGTTCAAAAGTGGTCTTAAAGACCACTTTTGAACAGTCCCAAAGGTGGTCTAAATATAGAAACTTTTCTGTACAATATTTCTGTGAGTATACATTAGGATAACTCACCCATATGATATAGTGTGCTATTCCAAGGCTCCAAAACTGACTTTTTTCTGATGGAAATATATTTTTCTGTTTCTGCTGCAAAGAATGTGGGTGCGCATTAGAACTTCCTCTTCGAGGCAGCTCTAATGAGTATGCACAATCTATGTTTTGAGCACGAACAAGGTAAATAATTAAATTGTTTTGAGGTTTTATGTCACTGTCAACATGATTCAGGTCATTTTGGAGACACTGATTGCTATTTTATGGGACTTTCACTTGACATCTCGAGTTCTACTGCCCAATGGTCCAACTTCCATCACTTTTCCTAGGCAGGCTTAGAACTTCAGCTATTTACCAGTACGCAAAAAGTTTGACTGGTTTCAGCTCTGCATGGAAGCACCATGCAGCCCAATCTATTTCTCCCAAGGTAAATCATATACATGTATACCCTTTGAAAAACCTACTTTTCTCTAATAATCTGGGATTATCATTGGTGTTCAAAACAACAGACTTGTTACTTTGATGAAATTCTGTCTACTTATCTCTGAAAGCACAAAATTGTGTTTTGATTTTTTTATTATTTGGCTTTTACAGTTTTTTCAAGATTTCTTCAGTTATATGAACCAGAGGAAATAAGAGGTTGGTTGAAACCAGAGTAGAAATACTTGGCATCTCACCTGTAAACCAAGTGACGCATGAACCAAAAGTTGTGTAAGACCCAATTCTTAACCCTTGTCCTGCTAATCCCGGATATGCCTTATCTTTGAAACAATGTAGATCCAGATCAGATGGCTTCTGACGAAGCCATCTGATCAGGATCTACATTGTTTGCCATTCAGATTGTGAATTTGCTGCAATAATTTGCATCAGGTAATCTGATTGGTTGATAATCGGTAGTGGGTGTGGCATAAATGAATATTCAGCAGGACAAGGGTTAAAGAGACAGGACCCTTAGCCAACCTGCTATGGAGACCTATGCCTGCTGGGAATTAGGAGATACACGTACAGTTTTAACCCTTATCCTGCTCAACACGACAACGCCTATGTTAGCAACCAATGTAGATCCAGATGAAAAAGCCATTTGATCAGGATCTATATTGTTTGAGACGCAGTTTGTGAATTGTACAAATACATTATAGCAAATAATTTGCTTGGTGGACAGTCAGAAATGGTTGAAGCTAAATCAATTTATTCAGCAAGATAAGGGTTTAACATCCAAAATCACTGAATGACAGAGCTATCAATCACGAACTCTGTAATTTTACTACTAAATACCATGGACAGTACTGCAGTTTGGTGTGGTTTAGGATGTACAGACTAAACAAACCGGATAAAAATGGCAATCTCAACTGTCAGATTTGCAATTAACTCGTTTCAAATACGGTTAATAAGCTGGTCTCAGTTAAAATTTCTTCTTTAACTTTATGGGTCATGGTATATGCTAAAAATGAACAATTCCAATCTTATTTTAGTTGAGAAATATAGCTATTAACTTGAATGAATGCCACTGAGAGTGGAAAACTATTGAATACAATAGCAGCAAGACCACACCGGTGAATATGTTGTTCAACGAATATGAACATCAGTATCTCGATTATTAACAGCAGTTATTGCTCAGTTAGCATATCGAATGACATACCAATATTGCTCTTACACTTGTTCAACGAATATGAACATAAGATCTCGATTATAAACAGTATTTATTGCTCACATTGTTCAGAAACCTCAGATTTCATCTACTTTCATTTTTCCAATATCCAGGTCACTCAGCAACTGAAGAGCACTAAAGGGAAACAACAAAATTTGATCAATTTTAGTCAGTCTACCGGGTTGCCAGGCCGGTTTTTATCATGATTTTTCATTTGCAACAAAGACAAAATACTATGCCATTTCTAAAACAGGAAAGATGATACAAAACGATCTTACAAGCATTAAATACTTTCAACTAAAACTGTTACTCACTCTATTGTGAACAGGACCGATTTTAACACCTTTCTTTGAATTAGACAATTAAAAATCAAACTTTAACCTTATTCCCTTAATTGAAATTTCACATCTCGGATAATTGTCAAATACAGATACCGGTAAACCAATTAAAAACAGAGAAATCCTTTATTAATGTTATGTGAGACTAAGCAGGTGTAGATTGTTGACCTTTACAAAAGTACACATCTAATGTAACATAAGACACTTTGTTTTCACACATCAATCCTATTACCAATTACGTTCCATATCAAAAACACAGATATGGTTTCGCCCAATGCCTCACTGTTCATCGAAATGGACATATCTGATTACTTAATTTTGACACAGGGATCAAATTTCGCTGCTATAAAATCAAAGAAAGAATCCGACGTGGACTTATCTGATTTTCACCTAGTTAGATAATGAACCGGTCTAACACCTTCTGACGTTTTTATATACATGCTTGGATTATCAGTAGCAAAAGGTCAGTTTGTTTTTACAATATAACGACTTGGCGAAAATTTTTGAACCAATTTTTTTAAAATGTTTCATTGGGCAACAGGGCTTGAGATGTCATTTCATCTCAACGTTGGGTAAAAGTCCCACAAAATTGGAAGCAACGTCTCCAAAATGATCTTTACAGTCTTGACGGGGATGTTAAACCTCAAATCAACAAAACAAACAAATCTTAAGTCAAAATGGGTTCAGGGAACCCAAAACTGGTCCGGAACCGGCAAAACCGACATTTTTTCAAGCCCTGATGTAGATATATCTATAGTGGGTGTCAGGACTTGTAAATCTCATTGCAGTTATACCACAATGACCTACACTGGACCCTGAGCATTGGGATATAATGAATCTAGAGTTTTTTCAGTATAAAAGAATAAATCTCTTTGTCTAGACTACAAATCATTTATCTTACCTTGGCATCCATTTTGGGATCATCAAAGAATCCCTCTGGTAAAACATCAGCCATAGCAGCAGGTTTAACGTCTTCCGTCTCTTCTTCCTGAGATGTGGAGGCACTTGGCATTACACCAGCATCAAAGAAATCTACACAAAATAATGTTTATGAATAATATATACATATTTGGAGAAAACAACTCATTAAACTAACTAAATTTTGTCATTCTGAGCAATAGGGGTCAACTAGTTATGGAATGAATTTGCTCCTAAGGAGCAAATTCATTCCTTAACCAGTTGACCCTTTCTACAGAGGGGCCTACCATTGCCATCCTTGTGAAAAATTGAGGCAATTGGCATTTCACCAGCATCAAAGAAATCTACACAAAATAATGTTTATAAAGAATATTTTTCTTACATGCTTTTCAATGAATGATAGGGATTTATTTCTCAGTGAAATATAAATCAATATTTTCACTGTTTCAAACAGTGAAAATACAATTTTTATTTGTCACTGTAAATTCTATGTTTCCTAAACAATAACCTATATTCTCCGTTTGTAAAAGTCAATTAGCTAAAGTTATTAATGTATGGCAGAAATTATGTCACACACGTTTTCAAGTCATTCCGACTTTCATGATGTCAATTTTGCACATACACAACGTAAATAATGGACGCTACACCAGACAAGCTTAGCAACTGCGGACATTATTTAAATCCAAATTTCAAGTGAACCATTTAATAAAGTTACATTCCAAGCTGTTTTCAGGTCCAAACTTTTAGTTTACACCCAATATTATATCCAGTTAACACGCTGAACACCTTTAAATGGACGCGAAATTGCCCTGGAAAAAGTTTGTTGAAATTGTGCTACAAATTACAGTTTAATACATGAAAGAAACATAACTTTGATATATAAACCTTGAAAGATATATCAAGATAGATTGTGTAGCCCACACTAAAACTTTGATACATTCAACTGTTTGGAGATTGATACAACACATTTTGGAATAGAGCCTGTCCTATTTCATACATCTTGATAGAACAACTTTTACCAAGGCAGGCACCTTGGCCAATGAAAATGCAGGTCATGGGGTCATGACTCGGGTGGAAGTGTGATTACTGAATACTGTACTCAATGAGGCAGTTCTAACGAGTGCCCACAATCTATATTTTGAGCAGAAATAAGAAAAATATCACAATTTTTCATCACAAAATTTTCATTTTTTCAGCGATAAAGGTGGCAATGAATTTGTATAGGCGTGTTTGCATAATGCATAGGGTAATATTGCATCAATTCATCCACAGCATCGAGTGCAGCCGAAGGGCAATGGTTTTGACTATTCTCCAAGCTGCAATGAAACAACTGTTTTAGAACCCAATCAGTCACTAAGACACATTCGACATCACTGTTGTTGACTGTGATCAAAGTCACATGAGCTGGGTTACGGTTTTTATTATTGCACCATCTAAAAGTAAAAGCCGTACCTGGAGAAAAACCATACCAACCAGCAAATAGAACTGGCCAAAGTCAAAAATATATAATTATCACTTTAATTATAAGAGATAGGGTAATAAGTGCCCCACCCATTGGGGCTTGAAGAAATAGACTAGGCTGCATGATGCTTCCAGGCAGAGCTAAAACTGGCTGCACATGAGTACTGGTAAACCGCTAAGAGCGTCTAAGCCTGCCCATGCAAAGTGATGCAAGTCGGACCGTCCTTGCTAATAAACCCTATTGGTTTTTATTGGACAACAGGACTTGAGAAGTCATTTCATCTCAATGTCGAGTAAAGTTCCCACAAAATTGGAAGCAACATCTCCAAAATGATCTATATAGTGTTACCTGGGACGTTAAACCTCAAATCAAACAAACAGATAAAGATAGGGTAACAAAAGTATGTTATAGATCCTACAGAAACCATTACATTGTACATTGTCAGGGGCAGCGTGATAACATTTTGTGACATTGCTGCATGTTATTACATACATGTTACAAGTTATACACCAACAATATAAAATGTTTTTGCTTACAATGTCCGTTATTTGATAAAAAGATTTCTGGCATGTAGTAAAGACCATGGACATGAATCAAAATAGGCAACTTCAAGTTGCAGTCGAACTTTGATGGCTCGAATCCCTTTGGGACCATGAAATTTTTTCTCGAGACAGCGGTAGTTCGAGCCACTGAAGGTCACTGCCAAGAGGCATAACAATTACTTTTAAACATCTTTTTTGATGTTAGATAATGAAAATGTTTGCTGTGTGAACTCATTAGAATCGCCTCACCGAGGCGATTCTAATGAGTACACACAGCACACATTTGCCAGATCAAAGACTAAAATCTCCTTAATCATCCCTAACCATTTCTTATCTTGAGGATTTTCCTAGGGGCTCAAGTACGAGTTCGACCCAGCCATGGGAAACGAGCCATAGGTGTTCGAGCCATCGAAGTTCGACTGTATAATATTTTTCTACAATGTTTTTTAAAGTTTACCTGGAGGAAGGGAACCAGCAGATGATTTGATCCCAGCAGGTTTGTCCGGTTCCTTTATTTTATTATTTTTATCAACATCCTCATCCTCTGATGATGAATAATGAGCAAGAATAGACTTTGGTTTCACTGAGTTAACTCCCTTAGGCACTGATGGAGATTTGCCACTGTCAAAGAAATCAGCTGGTACCCTGTAAACACAGAGTTTAACATCCAACATAACCTCAATAAAACAATGTCCGAGGTCCTATGTCTGTTCAAATTATAAAGATTGTAAAAGTACAACAAAAATTTAATTGCTTGACCACTGATGGTTTGTTTACCATGAATGGTTGAAGTTGATAGGAAGATTTTTCCATAACTGCAGATATCAATACATTCAGGATAATTAAAGGAGCATTTTCATTTTATATCTTAAAAATGTATGCTGTGTGTACTCATTAGAATCACATCAATGAGGCAATTCTATTGAGTACATTTATGACGGTATGTTGTGTGTACTCAATAGAATTGCCTCAATGAGGCGATTCTATTGAGTACACACAACATACCTTTACTTTCAAAGAAAATAAGGAAAAAAAAAACCCTTATCATGCTGCCTGACCCATCGCTATCAATACCCCTCAGTGGCCTGAACTACCTGTATCAAATGAAATTTCATGGTCCCAAAGCCTGAAAGGTGTTCAAGAAATTCAAGTTTTACTGTATGTACTTTTGATATGAATCACTCTGATTACACTGATAATATGAGATGCAACAACTATGTATAGGAGACAGCTCTTTCAACCGTAATGATCCTAAGTATTGGGACAGACAGGCCTAAGCAAACAGTGCAGACTCAGATCAGACTGCTCCTGAAGGAGCAGTCTGATCAGTATCTACACTGTTTGCAATTCTATGTCCATGTAGTGGACTGCTTGCTTGATTGCGATACAAACTTGTTAAAATTTTTGGAGAATTACAGCAAGTCCTCAAGGTGTCCAAATTTTTAGGATTTTTACGGTATTAGGTTATGCTGCACATTTAGATAGCATAATAAATTAATAACCCATCATATTTTCCAAACAACTTTACAGAAACCACCTAAACACAATATAATGTGGACAGTGCCTCACGCAATAGCAATTTAATAGGACAGTTCCTCTTTTCAGGGTAGGGACTAGGGAACAATTCCAAAACCTTTTTTTTTTCTTCTAAATGCATACCAAAGAGGATCCTCGCTATAATGACAATATTTGTTTCCTAACAGTTTGCCACTGTAGCGAATTTTCCGCTATAAATATTCGCAATAAGGAGTAGTATAATAGGAAATAAAGGACTTTTTTTCCCTTAAGTACTCCAAGAAACAAATGTTGTGGATATTTGTTAGAATTGCCTCACCGAGGCAATTCTAACAAATTTCCACAACATTTGTTTCTTGGAGTATTAAATAATTACATTAATCTTGAATATTGGAATTTATCATATGATGTCGTTGATAAGCAGTGGATAATGTCGTTTAATAAAAATCGTATGACCACACGTGTAATAACACTTTGGCGGGATTAAGTAACGTCATGACGACGTCCATGTCAACAATGCACTTTTCGTAGAAAACTTGTCAAATTAAAAGGCGATAAAATCCAATTTAAAGTAGTCATATGATAAAGAGAATCTTACACTCGTGGTCATCTCATATGAAATTTATGTAACTCGCCGAAGGCTCGTTTCATAAATTTCATATGAAATGACCACTCGTGTAAGATCCTCTATATCTCCATTAATCCGTCTCATCTTGAGCTAAGGATTCGTTCCGTTGAAAATGTCGGCATAACAAGTTTTGTCGTCATGTTGAATGTCTGTATAAAGAGGGTTAACTGAACTTCTAAAACAGGAATGATTTTTTTTGGTTTGATTCGAGGTTTAATGTCCCCGTCAACACTGTATAGGTCATTTTGGAGACGTTGCTTCCAATTTGGTGGGACTTTTACCCACATTGAGACGAAATGACATCTCAAGCCCTGCTGCCCAATGAAACCAATAGGGTTTATAAGCATGGACTTTCCGATTTGCATCGCTTTGCCTGAGCGGTTTTCCCGTACTCCTTTGCAGTCCGTTTCAGCTGCGTGGAAGCATCATGCAGCCCGCCTCGATAGGCATAGGCGTAAGAAATGAATCGAGCTTCTCGAAAGCTAATGCTTTTCTTTAATCAGGATGGTTACACCTGGCCTATTATCTGCCAATTTTTACAAGGGAGATAATTGTCAGAACTTTCTATTCGTCTTATAAACTCAGCCCCTCTGGAAAATGAGACTGCTCACAAAGGAAAAAATTGGCTCCTTAGGAATAAGGGGTCAGCTCTTAAAGAAAAGAAATTGTTCCTTGGGCGAACAGGTCAGCTCTTAATGGAAAGACTTTTATCCTTATGAGGAAAGGGTCAGCTCTTAAAGAAAAGAATTTGCTTCTGAGGAGCAAATTCTTTTCTTTTAGAGCTGACCCCTTTTAATTTGGGATACATTCTGTAAGAGTTACACCCCTTTTTGGGTGTTTCCATTCCCATTTAAGTGGCCAAAAAAGTTGAAGAAAAATATTTGCTTACCCGCTTTTATTGTTATTTATTAAACCTGCAATGAAAAAATTCAACATATAATGAATTTGAATGAAATCTGATAATACTTACTGGACATCTTGATTAGAAACAGTATCAACAGATGTACTGACAGATTGATGTGAATCAAAGAAACTCTCCATAATTGGCAAGGTGTTGAATCTGTGGAATGGTGTGTGCTGGAATTTTGAAACAGCATATATGGAATGGCCATGAAAAATATGCCAAACCATATTTTTTATTTTATTTTCTGCCGGACTTGTCACAATTGTGTTATTCCCATTTTTATGCCCCAAACTACAAAAGGATATAGTCCTGTCCAATACAATTTACAGCAGAGAGGGAAAGGTCAGAATATTTTTACTAATCTTGAAATCTATGAAATTAACATCAGAAATGAAGACATGTTTTTGATTTGTTTTGTTTTTTCTGTAGATCTGATATGCTAGATTTATTCTCATTTTTAGAAGGTGATGACCTTTCAGGTCTCACCTTCTTATGGCAACACTCCAAAGAATTCCCGTGATACCGCATCACTCCTCTGTTTCAAGAAAAATAGGTCCTCATAAATCAGTGAAGAGACGCGCCTGTATCATTTGATATGTGAAAGTAATATGCAGATTGAAAAAAAAACTGTTGATGCAAAATACACAAACGATGAACTTCAGAGTTAAATGTCATAAAATGGATCTAGATTTGATATTGGTCTCGTTTCGCAGCTGACCTGGCCTAGTTATTAAGAGCGAGTTCGGATGACGTTCTAGAGTTAACTATAGTTACACCAAAACACGCGGGTTATGGCTCGTGCCACTATTAAGAGTTATCTTGAGTTCAATCAAGCTTGCTTTGGGAGTTGGGAGTTCTGTCTAGCAAGAACAAAAAAAAAAAAAACACGCCGGCAGGGGGATAATCGTAGGTTAATATAAACTTATTAGAAGGTGATGATTTATCAATCGACGCGCATGTATTATTTGATAAGTGAAAATGATATGCAGATTGTCAAACGGAGGAAGCCATTTACACAAACAACTAACTTTAGAGTAAAATGGCATAAAACTAACCCTATGGTTCAAATTGGTCTCGATTCGCAGCTTTGTCATCATCTAGTTTGCTTTGGACGAGTTCAGTTGACCAACTAAAAAATAAAAGTAAGGGAGACAGTAGGCTTACTCTTGTACAAAGGTGTACAATGACTTTACCCCCCCCCCCCCCCCCCCACGCCCCACTTCACGATCCCCAAATAAGAAGCGACAGGAAGCATCGAATGTCATTCAAATGATGCGTCACCAGTAACGATTCAGATTCAGATTCAGAACTGTACTGACGTCAAGAAAATGTCATCGTTTGCCCTCGAGTAAATCGAAAGTATAAACATGTTTTCAAGTTGGACGTGATTTTTCCAACACGTGGCCAAAATTTCAAATAGTTGGAAATAATCGATTTTCGGATTGCATTTAACTTACAATTTTCCACCTTCCAACGTATTCGTTGTTACTAGGCAAGGCTTCCAACTCTCATACCAAGCTAACTCTAGCAAATAAAAATAAAAAATGAGTTTCTTTAAGAGCAATGAAAACATTCATAAGAAAGAAGATGGGTCATACTACGTAGTTTCGGCTAATAAAGCCTCATCAGTGACCCTGTAATGATCCGGCAACGACAGCCAGAGGAAACATACTGCAATTTTGCGAATTTCGAATAGGCAGTCGATTCAAAGACTTATATAAATCAAAATGGGGTCAAAATAATTAAAAACCTGTCTAGAATATGAGTCTAAACCAATAATTTGTTTCTGATTTCTCAGAATATTTACGCTGATCTCAAAGGACAAAAAGTAAAATATAAACTGCACTAAGGTTGATGTACGGGGATTCGCAATATTCCTACACGGCGCGTTTTGGACAAAGTCAACTCTTGTTAACTCCAGTACGTCAACTGAACTCGCTCAAAATCTAGATCGCGGATTAATAATACAATGAATGAGTTGACAGTATGAATGGAATACTACGACTTTCTATACTACAGATAGAGCGAAGTTTTGTTTGTTTGTTTGATTTGAGGTTTAACGTCCCCGTCAACACTGTAAAGGTCATTTTGGAGACGTTGCTTCCAATTTTGTGGGACTTTTACCCGACATTTAGATGAAATGACTTCTCAAGCCCTGTCGCCCAATGAAAACAATAGTGTTTATTAGCATGGACGGCCCGCCTCGCATCGCCGATCCTGGACAGGCTTAGATCCTCTAAACGGTTTACCAGTACTAGTTTGCGGGCCGGATTCAGCTCTGCGCGGAAGCATCATGCAGCCCACATATTTCTACAAGCTCCTATGGGCGGGGCGGATAGAGCGAAGTTACCTTCTCTGTTGCATTTGTTTGATTTGAGGTTTAACGTCCCCGTCAACACTGTAAAGGTCATTTTCGAGACGTTGCTTCCAATTGTGTGGGACTTTGACCCGACATTGAGATGAAATGACATCTCCAGCCCTTTCGGCCAATGAAACAAATAGGGTTTATAAGCATGGGCGGTCCGACTCTTGCACACCGCTTTGCTTGGGCAGGCTTAGATCCTCTAAGCGGGTTACCAGTACACGTGTGCGGGTCGGATTCAGCTCTGCGTGGAAGCATCATGCAGCCCATGTATGTCTTCAAGCCCCAATGGGCGGGGGCCGATTCACTGTTGCATGGATATATTTCTGTGAATCATCAGGAAAATATGACTTTATAACTTAAACTCCTTAATCTTAACGTTTATAGTACGGGGTATTACATATTTATTCCGGGCGGTGGGTGCTTGTTTTTTTTTTTTTTTTTTGAGCCGAGGTCAGACAATATCAGATTTTGTTTCCTCTTCTTCTGTATCTGAATATTTCCCTTATTTACTAAGGTGTATTTGATTTGTTTGATTTGACGTTTAACGTTCCCGTCAAGACTGTATAACGGCCCCGCCCACCGGAAAATGAAATGCATGTGAACACTGAATAGGACAATTGAGAAGTTACATTCACAAGCCTTTTCTAAGAATTTTGACCTTTGATCTCACCCCATGACCCCAGGGGGTCAGATGAAAATTTCGACACCTTCATGCACATCTGTAGTCCCCAAGCAATATATGTACCAAGTTTGGTCACTGTAGGTAAAGAAATAAACTAGAAAAAGTGTCCATAGGACACGGATGCCCCCGCCAAATGCCATTCATGAAAAATATTACAAATGTACTTCAAATCAGTCATAAAACATATGCATCAAGGGCAGATAATCCAAAAACCAAAAATGCAAAAGTTGTGTTCCTTGTTCATGACACATCGTCTCAGTGTGATGAATGCACCTGTGAAGTTTCATGAATATATTCCATACGGTTTAGGAGTTATGGCCCAGACACGGTTTACTATATGGTACTAAGTCAAGGGCAGATAATTCAAAAACCAAAAATGCAAGAGTTGTCGTCCTTGTTCATGACGCATCGTCTAAGTGAATGCACCTGTGAAGTTTCATGTATATATTCCATACGGTTTAGGACTTATGGCCCGGACACGACATACCATTTGACTATATATGGATGTAAGTCAAGGGCAGATAATTAAAAAACTAAACAAGCAGGAGTTGTCTTCCTTGTTCATGACACATCGTCTTCACCTGTGAAGTTTCATGAATATATTCCATACGGTTTAGGAGTTATGGCCCGGACACGATGTCGGGACGGACGAATGAATGGACGAACGGACGGACAGGGGGTAAAACTTAATGCCCTTCCGCTATTCTTCGAATAGGTGGGGGCATAAAAAGAAGTTGCATTCAAAAGCCTTTTCTTAGAAATTTGACCTTTGACCTCACCCCATGACCCCAGGGGGTCAGATGAAAATTTCGACACCTTCATGCACATCTGCAGTCCCCAAGCAATGTATGTACCAAGTTTGGTCACTGTAGGTAAAGAAATAAAAAAGTAGTTGCATTCACAAGCCTTTTCTTAGAAATTTGACCTTTGACCTCACCCCATGACCCCAGGGGGTCAGATGAAAATTTCGACACCTTCATGCACATCTGCAGTCCCCAAACAATGTATGTACCACGTTTGGTCACTGTAGGTAAAGAAATAAAAAAAGTAGTTGCATTCACAAGAAACGTGACAGACGGAAGGACGGACGGACGTCCGGACGGACACCCGTGACAAAAATAATATACCCGTTTTTATGCCCCCGCCTGCCTTGGCAGGAGTGGGGCATATAGCGTTTCGCCGTGATGTTAAGTCCGTACGTGCGTACGTGCGTTCGTGCGTATGTCTCGTTCGTAACCACCTCGGGCTGAAATGTCGAGCTGAAACCTTGGACACCTTGGGCTGAAATGTCGAGCTGAAACCTCGGACTTGCATATAATTTTTTTACCTGTTGTGCTACAAAGTTGAAATTTGGTATGACATCTACTCAGACCAAGACCTATCAGTTCATGTTCAAGTTGACCCAAAGTCGTGCCCCTGGGTGGGCCTAGGGGTCAGATTGCGTAACAGGTCAAAATTGTCATACAGGAATTTGCATGCAAAACTGTCAAAATGTCTAATTATCTTGAAAATTTATCAGATTCGAACACCTAAACCATATATATTATTGTTCCTTATGATATGACACATTCCATGACACAGACTTTGGGTCCCTACAGTCACCCCTGGGCCATGCCCCGCCCTCTTTGCTTCATTAAAGTCTTTATATCTTAGAAACTATCCATATCCCCACCCCTTAACCATATATATTATTGTTCCTTATGATAAGATGCATTGACTGATACAGACATTGGGTCCATCCCGACCCACCTATGTCTAGTTTTTTTAAAAAAATTGGGTATAATTATAGCCCTGGGGCCAAAAATGCCCCCGCCCTGGGACCCTTTAGTTTTACATTGACTTATATAGGGAAACCCTTTGAAAATCTTCTTGTCAGAAACCAGGAGACTGAGGTGTTTGATACTTGATATGAAGCTGCGTCTAGTGGACCTCTATCAAGATTGTTAGAATTATAGCCCTGTGACCAAAAATGCTCCCGCCCTGTAGCCCACTGGTTTTACATAGACATCTCACGGGAAAATCTTCAAAAATCTTCTTGTCTGAGACCATAAGCCACAGATCTCAGATATTTGCTATTTGGTATGTAGCTTTGTCTTGTGGACCTATACTCAAGATTTTCAAATAATAGACATTGTGCCAAAATTGCACCCCCATCGAGTGCCCTTTGGTCTAACATTGGGATATATAGGGAAATCTTAAAAACTTCTCTGAAAACGCAAGGCCCAAGTCTTTGATTTCATTTGTCTGCTCCTCGCGTTACTACAATCATACATAACCATTGACTGTCTTAAAAATTAAAAAGAAAACAAAGATAATGAAATGAAATGGCCCAGTGTAAAAACTAACAGTTTTCTACCATCACCTTCTATTAGTACTTTCTGTACTTTGATTTTACTCTGCCCTTCTCATCATATGGGATCTTGTCAATAAAATATACAGAAAACTGATTAAGTAACACTGACACTGGTTTATAATTATGCTTGAAAAATAAATTAACTTTCCACAGTACTATTCAGCTGTGACACACTAACACATCACAGCTGGGTTTGATTTTGAAGGCATTTATTCTTGTAACAGTAGGACACACCATGTGTTCATAATTGTTTTATTACCCCCTGTGATATACTGTCTATAGCAGATCAAAGGTGGCCCTTAACAGAGTGATTATAGCTCTTGTTGAATCTCCTGACTGAGGCACATAAGGGGAAAATCAATGATGTACACTGTAAAGGCCCGGTCCCACAGAGCTTGCGACCGCGATGCGACCTCTCCACGACTAAAAACAATGGCAATAACAGAGCGGTTGCAGAAGTCGCAGAGAGATTTTGCAGAAGTCACAGAGAGATTTTATAAATGTTGCAGCAAGATTGCGGGTAGGTCACCAATCAAATTTAGTCGCCGATCGTCTTTTGTGCATGCACAAAAGACTGGCTGAGACTGATTTTGATCGCAGACTAGTTGCAATGGTTTTCTAGACATCGCAGACCAATCTCCGATCGATCGCTGAACAGTCACCGATCGATCCCTGCCCGAATTTATGCAAATTTGGCTGTTAATTCTAGCAACCTAATTGCAACTTATTGGAGACTGGTCCCAGACAGATTGCCGACTGATCTGCAACTGGTCGCCGACAAGCTGTAAAAAGGCGTTAAAACCACCGAACGATTATAGCGCCAACTACAATAAAAAACTGTTAACCTCCTAGCATCATTTCGACGACAGCTTTCAAAGAGGCAAAATGGTTCTGAGAGGCGGGCAAAAAAAAAAACCGCGGCACAGCCGAAAAAACGGGAAACAAGGCTCGGACACCAATTTCGGATGACGAGGACTTGCAGCAGCCCAGAGAAGACTCTCAGCAGTCGAAAATTTAGTTTATTTTTGTCTGTGTCAAAAAAACGCAAAACAGTCTACGACAAGTCGATGATCGGTTTTATCTAGTCTCTGAAAAGTCGATCAATCGGGGACTAGTCCCCGATCATGTTTCACTTGTTGCAAGTCAGTCGCCGATCATACGGTGATTCTTCGGCGACAAGTCGCTGATCAATCGCCAGCTTTGGGCAACATTAATCGCCGATTGTTCGGCAACCGGTCGGCAATCACATTTTACGGAGCAAATTTAGTTGCAACAGTTGCAAAGGTCGCGGGCCAGTTGCAATGAAATCAGTTGCAGAGAGGTCACATCGCAGTCACAAGGTCTGTGGGACCGGGGCTTAAGTAAACTGTTGATTTTCCCCAAGGAGGCCCCTTACCTGCTGAAGACAGAGGACTTCTCTTCAGTCAGCAATGTGGGCTACATAATATTATGTAATGAAATGATAGTCTTCAATGATCAAGAATAAATGCCTTTAAGCATTACAATAACACATCTGTGTAACCTAGTGCATGCTTTCATACCTCCTAAACAGTTATTTTTCTGACGAAAATGTGTGACATTTTTTCTTATTTATACTCAAACATTGGTTGTGGGTGCTCGTTAGAACTGCCTCATTGAGGCAGTTCTAACAAGAAGCCACACCCATTAGAAATGCCTCATTGAAGTAGTTATAATGAGAAGCCACAACCTATATCTTGGAGTAGAAATGAAAAAAATAATGTATAGTATACCCCTGTAAACCCCAGTTCTCTCTATATAAAGGAGGTTAAGAGGGGTGTTCATTTCACAAACTTGTTAACACAATGGTAAAACAATCTTCAAACAGCATGTGAACATCACAAATTGATCATGGAATTTTGATGACTCAACATCTGTTAATGGCTTAACCCTTGTTCTGCTGAGCCCGGGAATGCCTTTTCTTTGAAACAATGTAGATCCAGATCAGATGGCTTCTGAAGAAGCCATCTGATCAGGATCTACATTGTTTGTCATTCAGATTGTGAATTTGTTGTAATAATTTGCTACAGGTAATCTGATAATCTGTAGTGGGTGTGGCATATATGAATATTCAGCAGGACAAGGGTTAAGACAACTCTTTACACAAGACTGTTCATTGATCATTATGATCATAGTATCATACTGAGAAAGTAACATGTTTGAAAATACTTTCAAACAGACCTGTTTTTGATTAGATGTAAATGGGAAAATGGCAATAAATGGTCTTCATATAGTCTGGTATTTTTGTTAAAAAATGTTGCTGTTTACTTGAGCAAGTTCCATTGGGATAGCAAAAGAACCAAAAAAATCAGACTCTGCAATAACTGGAAAATGCCTAAAAACACTCAGCAAACTTCATTATACAGCTGGACATTGCTGGACCGATTGGCTTTCTTCAGTTTTTCAAGCCCTGCCTGGTATACTTTTTGCTTGAATACAATACTGCCAATTTAAGCAAACACACCTTTATCTCTGGACACCAAAAACTCATGTAGAATAGGTGTGGTGAATTACCTTTCTGTTTTTTGGTTGGAACAGCTCCACTTTCTAAAATTTCTGATTTTCTCTTTACCGATACTGGCTCTGTAGCTGCCTGTGTCTTTTTATATTCTGCTAGTATCTGAAATATTGAGCAGGAACAATACAGCCATCTTTAAACCATAAACACTTCCACTGTTATAATTTTATGTTAATATGTCAGACAAATAAATGTGTCATTTCAGGGGGGTCAGGGGCCAGTTGTTCAAAACAAACGATGGTTGTTAGTTAACGAATCGCTACAACTTTGATCATTCAATTAGTCAAATATAGCAATATTTTTGCTGAAAAAAAAGTGAGCAGCTTTTGCAAATGCAAAAGTTGCTCTCATTTTTTCAGCAAAAATAACACTATATTAGATACTGTACTTGCTATGATAGTTCAAGTTGATCACTAAGGAGCTATTTAAGCTAATGATGCTTTGAACAACTGGGTTCAGATCTTCTTTTTTTATATTGAACAGAAAATCCTGATCAAATGCAGCATGATGTGGTGTCTGATCAGGGACTTCATTGTTTGCCGTAAGTTCAGCCATTGTCTAAAGAAATTTCAAACTAGAACTTTCAGAAGAGCTGACTATAGCCCCGCTATAGCGCTATCAGAAAAGAAAAATACAAGAAATAGCGCTATCAGAAAAGAAAAATACAAGTTCAGCTTTCAGCCTCTAATTAAATTTTTCAATGTTCAAAGGGCAATAACTCCCAAAGTAGGCAATCCAGAGTAATGGTTCATGCGCTTTGCACATCGTCTTAAAGTGCTTTACATTTGTGTGAAGTTTCATGAAAATACCTCAAATGTTTTTGAGTTATGGAGCGGACAAGGTTAAAATTACCATTTTTCAAAGTTCAAAGGGCAATAACTCCAAAAGTAGGCAATCCAGAGTTATGGTTCATGTGCTCTGCACATAGTCTCATAGTTCTTTACATTTGTGTAAAGTTCCATGAAAAGTATACCTATACCTCAAACAGTTTTAGAGTTATCATAACTAATGAAATTTTTTCAATGTTCAAAGGGCAATAACTCCAAAAGTAGGCAATCCAGAGTTATGGTTCATGCGCTCTGCACCTCTTCTCATAGTGCTTTACATTTGTGTGAAGTTTCATTAAAATATCGCAAATGGTTTTTGAGTTATCATGAATAACAGAATTTTTTCAATGTTCAAAGGGCAATAAGACCAAAATCAGGCAATCCAGAGTTATGGTTCATGTGCTCTGCACATCGTCTCATAGTGCTTTACATTTGTGTGAAGTTTCATTAAAATATCTCAAATGGTTTTTGAGTTATCATGAATAACAGAATTTATTTTTTCAATGTTCAAAGGGCAATAACACCAAAAGTAGGCAATCCAGAGTTATGGTTCATGTGCTCTGCACATCGTCTCATAGTCCTTTACATTTGTGTGAAGATTCATGAAAATACCTAAAGGTTTTTGAGTTATGATGAATAACGGAAGTACGGACTTACAGAATTACTGAATCACAAAAGGACAAGGCAAGTTCAATATAGCCCCCACTTTTTCAAAGCGGGGCTATAACAAGGCTGTGATTGTAGTTCTTGATAAATGGACTTGAACATTTGGTTTATCACTACAGTTGACACAATGTTGACTGGTTGACAAATGGGTGAAATGGCAAATCAGGAGATCACAAATTTTATCCCAGCCAGGCCTATTCATCTGTAGACTGACAATGAGATATTTTCTATGGTCATTTCCTTCTGTTCTGGTAAAAGAATCGGTTCTGTACTGGTTAAATGCTTGGGCATCAACCTGCTCAGGGAAAGTGTGGTTTGGTGATCTGACTGGCTTGTTATGATCTAAACACTGTTGATTGGGCCAATGAATTCCAAATCAATCATGTACACAGTCTCAACAATGCCAGTCGCTGTTAGCACACTTGAAATATAGACCACAGTACAGGCTTTACGCAAGACAAAGGTCAGGGCAAAATACCGCAAAAAATCCCAAAAATTCAGACACCTTAAGGACTTGCTGTAATTTTCCTAAAATTTTGACAAATTTTGCTTCATGATCCAGCAAGGAGTCCAAAAGGTGCAGATGTAATGGCAAACAGTGTAGAACCTGATCAGACTGCTCAGGAGCAGTCTGATCTGGTTCTGCACTGTTTGGTTAGACCTGTCTATCCCAATACTTAGGATCATTATGGTAACGCTTTTCACCACTCCATTTCTACAATGGACTTTTCCACCTTATACCTTGGACTTGCTCACTGTTGAAAATTCAAAATCATTAACAGAATGACAAACAGTGTGGATCCTGATGAGACGGCTCATTTATGTTTGAATTGAGGTTTAACGTCCCCGTCAACACTGTAAAGGTCATTTTGGAGACGTTGCTTCCAATTTTGTGGGACTTTTACCCGACATTGAGACGAAATGACATCTCAAGTCCTGTCGCCCAATGAAACCAATAGGGTTTATTAGCATGGACGGTCGGCCTCGCACCACGGTTCCTGGACAGGCTTAGATGCTCTAAGCGGTTTACCAGTACTAGTGTGCGGGCCGGATTCAGCTATGCGTGGAAGCATCATGCAGCCCATATATTTCTTCAAGCCCCTATGGGCGGGGGCCGTCGGCTCTGTTAATTAGAGGATGGAGAAAATCAGAGTAGTCAAAGGATTAAGGTAAATGGATATATCACATATTTTCCACCATTTTATTTTTACACCTGGGAGAAAATTTTTGAGTCAACTTTTTATCAATCAACCCACAGATACTACATGTGCATGACTGTGAATTGAATTGGTAATGCCCAAGTGACAGTCACTGATTGCATAAACAGTTTCTACGAAATCCAGATAATGTTTATTCATAGCCTTGCTATTCTTTTCCGTGTGACTTCAGAGTGGCTGTGTTGGAAGGGTTGGTCACCTGTAAAATCTGGACTTGGCTGATGGACTGCGACAATGGCAAATGGTGTAGACCTCTGATCAGTATCTACACTGTCGGCTTAAAATATTAAAATTTAAGGGTTATATGAAACAGGTTAAACAAAACAGTTTAAGTCTCAGTTCAGGACTATTTCCAAGTCTTACCGTATTTACAGTATCTATTCAGACAGATAGGCATGAGCAAATAGTGCAGACCCAGATGAGATGCCACAGAAAGCGGCATCTCATCAGGGTCTACACTCTTTGTCGCTCATCCAGCTATATTTAGACACAACATCAGGAAGTAAATTGCACTTGCTCAAATTTTAAAACGAGTATAGAAAGGAGTTGAGGTGTCTGATTACTTACCGGGGGCCAGTCGTTCAAAACTGTTGACGTTGTTAGCTAACATATTAAAATTTTGCTCATTCAAATTGGCAAGTGAGTGAGTGTTTCAGTTTTATGTCCCACCAACAGCTAAGGTCATACAGAGATGAGACATCGGTTTAAAGACTCATCCAAAAGTCTGATTCAATTTGGCAAAAATAATAATATTTTTGCTGAAAAAATGTGAGCAGCTTTTGCACATGCAAATGCTGCTCACATTTTTTCAGCAAAATTAACAAAATTTTATATATTGTACTTGCTTGAACGATTAACAATTTGACCGCTAATGAGCTCATTATGCTCATGATGCTTTGAACAACTGGGCCCTGATAAATACATTACTCTTAGAACCAGTACTTACAGCGCTTTGATTATACTTCACTTTTTGCTCTTCTGTATATTGAAGTTCCCAGAGAAAACAAATTGCTGCCATTAGAGTAGACCCCTGCTGATAAGGGAAACAATTTTTTTTTTGCACTAGGATAACACATCTGTGTATTTGTTTGATTTGAGGTTTAACTTCCCCTGCAACACTATTTAGGTCATTTTGGAGACATTGCTTCCAATTTTGTGGGTCTTTTACCCGACATTGAGATGAAATGACATCTCAATCCCTGCTGCCCAATGAAACCAATAGGGTTTATAAGCATGGACGGGCCAACTCGCAGCAATTTTCCTGGGCAGGCTTAGATGTTCTAAGCGGATTACCAGTACTCATGTGCAGTCGCTATCAGCTCTGTGTGGAAGCATCATGCAGCCCAATCTATTTCTCCAAGCCCCAATGGGCAGGGGTGGCACACATCTGTGTAATTTATTGCATTCTCTCATACCTCTGAAAGGGTATTTTTCTGATGAAAATTTGTTATAGTTTTCTCCTCTTTATGCCCCAAAACATAGGTTGAAGTGCTCGTAAGAACCGCCCATTGAGGCCGTTCTAATGAGTACCCACAACCTATGTCTTGCAGCAGAAATACGAAAAATAATGTTCATTTCTCGGACTTGTTCATGTGATGGAATGGGTTAACTCTCCAGACGACTGAAGCGGTATCCATTTTAAACTGTGACTCTCCCCTTTATTTTCTATGAGCCTACAACAGCTTTTTGTGTCCTCTACTCTGAAAGTGGGCTGGCTGTGCACAACAAACTTGACTTGATCATGATGCAACACGACACACATACAATCTTACAGCTTTATGTCCTCTACTCTGAAGGTGGGCTGGCTGTGCACAATAAAACTAGACTTGAACATGATGCTACACAACACACATGTATACTATCTTACTTCTTTATGTTCTCGACTTTGAAGGTGGGCTGGCCATAACAAACTTGACTTAATCATGATGTTACACAACACACATACAATCTATTCTGAAGGTGGGCTGGCCATTACAAACTTGACTTGATCATGATGCTACACAACACACATACAATCTATTCTGAAGGTGGGCTGGCCATTACAAACTTGACTTGATCATGATGCTACACAACACACATACAATCTATTCTGAAGGTGGGCTGGCCATTACAAACTTGACTTGATCATGATGCTACACAACACACATACAATCTACTCTGAAGGTGGGCTGGCCATTACAAACTTGACTTGATCATGATGCTACACAACACACATACAATCTATTCTGAAGGTGAGCTGGCCATTACAAACTTGACTTGATCATGATGCTACACAACACACATACAATCTATTCTGAAGGTGGGCTGGCCATTACAAACTTGACTTGATCATGATGCTACACAACACACATACAATCTATTCTGAAGGTGGGCTGGCCATTACAAACTTGACTTGATCATGATGCTACACAACACACATACAATCTATTCTGAAGGTGGGCTGGCCATTACAAACTTGACTTGATCATGATGCTACACAACACACATACAATCTATTCTGAAGGTGGGCTGGCCATTACAAACTTGACTTGATCATGATGCTACACAACACACATACAATCTATTCTTAAGGTGGGCTGGCCATTACAAACTTGACTTTATCATGATGCTACACAACACACATACAATCTTATCTCTTTATGCCATCTACTCTGAAGGTGGGCTGGCGATAACAAGCTAGACTTTATCATGATGCTACACAACACACATACAATATTATCTCATTATGACACAAATCTGTGACAGGCGCACACATCCTCTGATGAAAGCCTACTATTAGGCAGAAACTAGTTAGGAATTATTCACTATGAGTCACAATGAGCAAGACCATGGCGCGACCAATCAGAGTCGTCAGCCACACACCTCCAGCTATAATGCACCCCTTCTCCGCTCGGAGAAGGATGCCCCAGGTCAGCGTTCCATGGGAGAAGTCCAACACAGACCAACAGCGACATGTCAGTTAGCTCAAGCCTGAGCAATCTGACCCTGACGTCAGCGTCAGCGAGTTCGTCGCGAATTACGGTTGTTCCCAAAGAGAAGAGTTCTAAGAAGAGGACCTGGGAGAACACTTCGGAAGAGGAGCCGTCTAAGAAGGAAGACGCTAAAGTTACCGGCACAGATCCAACCGGCCTATAAAGAAGCCAGAAGAATCCTATCGAGGCTTATCAAGAAGGTTCGAATGACGGAACACCAGCACGACACCCAAAAAAACAGGATACGCCGGTGGCAAACCACTTCAACCTCCTTGACCATGCCCTCGAACAAATGACATTTCAAATTATTGAAATCTTACCATCAGACCCTGATGACCATAGGAGTACAAACCCCCGAAAAATCAAGGAATTGTACTGGATCTATCAGCTACACACTCTCCGACTGGTCGGGACTAATGTTCAGGGATAGAGACACGAAATTTCAGCCATGCACCTTTCACATTAATCATGATGCTACACGATACACATCTTACCTCTTTGTGTCCTCTACTTTGAAGGTGGGCTGGCCATAACAAACTTGACTTGATCATGATGATACACAACATACATGCAATCTTACCTCTTTGTGTGCTCTACTTTGAAGGTGGGCTGGCCATAACAAACTTGACTTAATCACCGTCTTACATAGCACACATACTATCTGGTCTAAACTGTTATATCTGAAACAAGTACACCACAACCTCTTTGTTAACCCTTATCTTGCTGAATATTCATTTAAGCCACACCCATTTCTGTCTATCAACCAATCAAATTACTTGATATAATTTATTGCTACAAATTCATAAACTGAATGCCAAACAGTGTAGATCCTGATCAGGTGGCTTCTTCAGAAGCCATCTGATCTGGATCTACACTGTTTGCAAAGAAAGGGGTTGTCGTGAACAGCAAGATAAGGGTTACTAACAATATTGATGGGTCAAAGCAGCAATGTGTTAGTTAGTTCAATAACTGTGTTATAGGCTTATAACCAAACAAAAATATATTGATCTTGAAACTGTCACGTTGTTGTCTGTTTGATAAGAAACTAATTATCCATTTTAACCTTTACCCTGCTGTAGGCGACAAGCCCTATCTTTGCAAACAGTGTAGATCCAGATCAGATGGCTTCTGAAGTAGCCATCTGATCTGGATCTACACTGTTTGGCATTTAGTTTATGAATTTGTAGCAGTAAATTACATCAAGTAATTTGATTGGTTGATAGACAGAAATGGGTGTGGCTTAATTGAATATTCAGCAGGTTAAAGGTTAAAACACTTCCCCAACACTCCTAATCTTTCAAGTTTCATCTGAAGGTGTTTGTACGGAAAGCTGTCAAATGCCTTCTGTCTGTCTGTCTGTGTTTCTTAGTGTTCCACCGCTTCTTTAATCGGTGCACCCTCTTGGAGGTATAAGTTTAACGATAGAAGCTCAAATCTATTGTGGTGCTTTTATTTACACTTGTGTGGCTTAACTTATTTATTTACACTGTATTTAAAATACTGTCTTTTCTGGATAGTCAGGTAGTGGACGCCCGCTTAAGGGCCACGATACGTCTCCTGTGTATTTTGGATAAGTACTCCCTTGTATACAGTTCCAGCAACCCCAGCCTCTCGTCCCCCAAATCGTTGGTATTAAGGAGCACAGACGCATCCAATGTAATTTGAGTCAAGAATTCTGGGTCACTGAGCTGTGATGTCTGATAATCTGTAATAACATGGCTTGCTGACAACCTGTCTCTGTAAGCTTTCCTCTCGGCTGATAAGAATTCACATTCACTAATAAAGTGCTGCCTGGTTTCAGGAGCAACTGCACACAATTTACAGTTAGGATTAACCGCGTGCTGATTAAAGGCAGCTCGATTTGCTTGAAGGATGTACGTACCCGTCAATAACTTACACTTAATTTGTGCCCGTCTATTATCATGAACATTATCCCTAACAGTTGACCAAATATGGTGGCACTTGCCAATTTTCAGAACATTTGGGTTAAGATATTTAGTAGAGGTTTTATTTGCAATATCGGACTTCCAGAAGGACTCCACACTTTCATGTATTCTTTGGTTAAGTGTACGTTTCCATTCTGCTTTGGAAGGGGGATTGCTGATCAAATGAAATATTGATGGCAGCTCATACTGTTCAAGAATACTTTGAATATGAGTAAACATACTCTTTTGAGGCTTTTCTCTCATAATTAATTGCCTTTTTGCTATTTCTAGCTCGACTGAATTTGGGTTACTAATAATGCCAGCAAAGAGGTTAAGCAGGGTTTTGTGTAGCACAGCTTCCAGAGGCAAGATGCCAAGCATAGCCATACAGGCAGAGTTTGAGACATTGTCAGGTAGACCCTGAATTTGTTTCAGGCATTTTCTTTGAAAGCTTTCGAGAATCTCAATATCTCTCTTTTTAAGCAATTGAACATCGAGACCATACAGGAGTCTCGGAACAACAAAAGTCGACCATACGTGACCGTTCTGGGCAGCTTTCACCCCATTGCCCCCATGGAACCCAGCCCCCATTAAGGAGTAAGCAGTCTTCCGACCCAAAGAGATTCTTCCTGTTATATCAGCACTTCCGGACGTATTCCTAACAATGCCTAGATGTGTGGCGGAATCTGTCACATCAACCCTATTCCCTGAGAGAAAAATATCCATTTCGAGAACTTGCCTTTTCTTATAACTGTACCATAATAGATGACTTTTTGTAGGATGGACACAATATCGTTCTCGGTTTGCACTGTGTTCTACATCCCATACCATCACTTGCATGTCTGTCTGACACTGTGCCAGAAGCGCCAAATCATCGGCAACAGTTATGTGCGGTATGCTGATGGATCCTATTATCATTCCTGGATACCTGTTCTCCAACTGCAACAGCAAGGGATTATTATATCTCTTGTAATGTCCCGTTGAGAGGAATCCACCCTGTCTGACTCCTTGTCTGATGTTGATCGGCTCTGAGAACTCACCCGCCCATTTAACTCTTGAAGAGCAGTCCGAGTAAAGATCTTTCAATAATAGCCAGTCGTTGCCCTGGACTCCATCCAAGTACAGCTTCCGAAGGAGTGAATTGTGATCCATAACATCAAACGCCTTCTGTGTGTCTAAAGTTGTAAGGAACAGATCCTGTTTACAGTTAGCTGCTTCCAAAATGCACTCAGAAAGAATCAATGCTGCATTTACTGAAGAACATCCAGAAGTAAAACCTTTCTGCAACTTGGACTGTGAATCTTGGAATATAGCAGTATGTCTACTATTAAGGATATGTTCAAGTATCTTCAGTAGTACTGGCGTAACAGTTATACCTCTATAGTTGCCTGGGTTGGAGGGGTCTCCTTTCTTATAGATAGGTGTCAGGATTCCTTCCTTCAGAACAGCAGATATCGTTCCAGAATCAACGAGGTAATTCAGCAAACTGGTGAGAAAGTCTGTTACTTCAAGGCTAGCCAGCTTATAGTGTTCACTGGTGAGTCCCATAATATCCACAGCTTTGTTATTATTTAGCCGTTTCATGGCTGTACGTACTTCACTTTCCGTGATGGGGGCGATAGGAGAGTTCTCTTTCCTACACATGGACTCAATGCACTCCACGTCAGCATCCACCATCTGTTTATACTGATTGTCAAAGCTCGGATTATCCAGGGGTGTGGCCAGGGTTTGAAAGTGGGTAGCCCATCCTTGTCTTATCTCCTCTGGTGTTTCCCTATCAACATCATTGACTGTCAAGGACAGCAGTTGTGGGTTTGAGCTCTTTCGTTGTTGTCTGATCAGCTTATAGAACACCCTTGAGTCGTTCTCGGCGGCCATGATCTCCTCGGTCTTCTCTCTCCGTATCCTGGCTGCTTCCTGCCTCTGTTCTTTCCTCTTAACGTCAAAAAAGAAAACTGTGCCAACTGGAATGTCAGAGTCAATATATTTAGACCAAGCTTCAAATACCGGTACTGTCACAATTGTAATATGCATCTTCTTCTTTTTCTGAAGCATATTTCTTAAATGCTCAAATCTATATTCCCTGTCCTGACTTACAGTATTCTAATTTGTGAGCAACAAACAAAAACAGAAAGCTCGTAAAAGCCATCTTTAAAAAGAATTGTCAGTAAAAGCCAGGACCTCTCATGGGCTAACAATTCACCGGAGCATTTATCAATACTTAGGATGGAAAGCGTTTATCTATGAGCAGCTCCAAAACCAACAGTTAGTTATACATAGATCGGTAGCTCAGTCGGATGCGCATCTGACTGGTGATCAGGAGGATGCAGGTTCGATACCTGCCGGGATGGGCAACATTCTTTCGTGGAGATTGATCATGAAATATTTTCTATGTCATTCTCTCTCTTCTGCTGATTCAAGAAGAGCAGTTGTCAGTTTCTGGCGAAAGAATGTGCACTGTACTGGTTAACGGCTTACCTATAAGCCTGCTCAGGAAAAGTGTGGACAGGTAAACTGACCGGCTCAAAAATGACCAAAATAGTGTTGACTGGGCCGTTAAACTCCAATACAAAGATACAAAATCAAGTCTGCATTTAGGCTGTGCATAAGTTCATATAACAATATTACGCAAATTATAACAATGCTCATGTCGCCTAATTTCAAACATGTATAGGTTTCACAAAAAAGCTAGGTCTAGGCTTAGCACATATGAAATGTGAGTAGGGCTGGCTAATCGGAGCTGAAAAGATAATCGATTATTATTCCTGTCAATGCGATCGATAATCGATTAGTAATCACTGAAGATTTTGTCATAATTTTAACTGCCTGGCTTTCTGTCTGAGCATGACTCCTATCATATGCTGTACTTTGCCATATGTATTTGAACAGACAGTCCTGAGCAAACAGTGTCGACCCAGATGAGATGCCACAGAATGCGGCATCTCATCTGGGTCTGCACTGTTTGCCACTCGTACAGCTATTTTAGGCACAACTATGGGTAGGAAATTGTTCTTATCAAATAATCGTTGCAAGTAAATCAGTAATGATAATCATTTTTTTGGAGTGTATCGATTGAATAATAGATTTTCCGATTAATCGTGCCAGCCTGGTGGATGTCTAGAGTTACATGTATGTCCCAGAAAAAGTGTTTTATAAAATTAACTGTCTTTGGCAATATTTTGATTGCCCTGTCAGCATCCAGGATCCAGCCATCTGAAGTATAATGTCTGAAATGTCAAAGCTGCAAAGGCCTAAAAAATACAAGAGGCCCATGGGCCACTAAGATCACCAGCGGTCATGTGGTTTATACCATATACATATTGTACATGCATAGCGCCCATCTTGGTCATGTGATAACAATCCCACAAATAAATTTTCATTGCCTCATCCCATAAGGGCTTCCCATGTAATTTGGTTTTAATCAACACAGCAGTTTTAGTGGAGAAGAAGATATAAATACTGAAACTGAGCCATCCAAGACAAAGGTCAGTAATGACCTTGACCTTTGGGATTGATTAACTTCCATTCAGCTGATTCTGTATGTTTGATTTGAGGTTTATGGCCCCGTCAACACTGTATAGGTGTGTGTGTTTGTGAATTCGGGTTTAACGTCGCTTTCAACAATTTTTCAGTCATATCACGACGGTGTCTGGTTGCAACAGGGAGCTCAATGCTCACTTTTATAGTGCTGCCTCATTGAAGTATCATGTCGCAGACACATTACATGATACCACATCCAGTCACAGTATCCTGACACTGGGTCGACCAGTCCTAGCTCTACCTCGTAAATCTGAGTGCCAAGGGAGGAGCAACTAGTACCATTTTTAACGACTTTGGTATGTCACGGCCCGGGATCGAACCCGTGACCTCCCGTTCCACGGGGCGGACACTCTACCAACTGAGCTATCGGGGCCGGTAACACACTGTATATGTCATTTTGGAGACGTTGAGTCCAATTTTGTGGGACTTTTACCCGACATTGAGATGAAATGACATCTCAAGCACTGCCGCCCAATTAAACTAATAGGTTTTATATGCATGGAAGGTCCAACTCGCATCACTTTTCCTGGGCATGCTTAGAGAAGCTCTAAGCAGTTTACCAATACTCATGTGCGGTTGGTTTCAGCTCTGCTTGGAAGCATTTTGCAGCCCATCTATTTCTTCAAGCCCCTTGGGCGGGGGCGGACCATTCAGCTGATTACAAATAATACTTCTTATGCAACAGGCTACCATGCAATGAGTAAAATCCACTGTCTTTGCCTTTTGTCTCAGTGACCAAATTTGACCTTGAGGTTAAACTGGTCAAGGTCAACCAAAGGTGCTACCTACCAAATTTCAAGGTCATCGGCCATTTGGTTCCTCAGAAGACAATTTTTATAAAGTATTTTTTACCATATATGAGTATGGTGGCCATATTGGTCATGTGACCCAGTCCTTACAAACAAATTTCATTCCACCTACCCACATGTTATTTGGTTTACCAGTTTAAGTGGAGAAAAGAAAGAAGACATCCAGGACAAAGGTTGGTAAATGACCTTGACCTTTGGAATCGATAAACTTCCATTCAGCTGACTGGAAAAATCATTTCTGATGCCACAGGCTGCCTTGCAATCAGAAATATCCACTGTTTTGTCTTTTTTTCCATATACAAATGTCTTAGTGACCAAATTTGACCTTGACGTCAACCAAAGGTCATCTTATGAACAAACTTGGTAGGGCCCCATCCCCATTCCATTCAGCTGAATGGACCATTCCATTCAGCTGAATGGAAAAATTATTTCTGATGCCAAAGGCTACCATGCAATTCACTGTTTGGTCTTTTTTTCCATATACAAATGTCTAAGTGAACGGGCCTCCGTGGCCTAGTGGTTAAGAGCGCTGACTCTTGATCATTAGGTCTCACACCGCTGTGGTTCGAGCCTAGCTCGGGTCACATGTGAGACGCCAAGTTCTGCAACGGAAGGTCAGGTGGTTTTTCTCCGGTTTTCGCCCACCTCTGATTACAGATCGGCTTGATATGAGTGAATAATCTTGAAAGGGCCGTAAAACCAAAAAAAAAAAAATGTCTACCAAATTTGACCTTGACCAATCAAAGGCCATCCTATGAACCTGGAGTGTATGTAATGTACACCTGCGGTAAAGGCCAAATGCGACGGACACAGTATCAGTAGAAATGTAATAGGGTATAGTTATATAGCACACTTGTACTGCCTTGCCTCTAATTAGGCAGGGGGGAATTGTAGCAGGTCAACCATGTGACTCAGTAGCTCGGTAGAGTGTTCGCACGGTATGCGAAAGGCCCTGGGTTCAAGTCACGGTCGTGTCATGTTCTTTTTCCACCCCTGTGACATTTGGTGGCCAGTGTGGGTCCAGCATCGTGTCTGCGGGAATGAAAGAGTATGAAAATAAGTCTCGCAGCTGGACTGGATAGGACTTAGAGATTCGGGAGACAGGGGGAAAATGTAACAGCTGAAATAAATCCTATCACCTTTATCGACAAGCCAACACTCTACCGCGTCGCTGTAAAAGCCGGCTTGTACCGCAAGGCAGTACAAGTGTACTATATAACTATAGGAGGTTTTAGGAATTGCGTTTATGACGTCATTCTTGCGCATTCGCAAAACACTGGCCGTCAGTTGAAACGGCCATCGCTATTCAAATGCATTGGCGGAACTTAAAAAGCTAGCATTATTCAGACATTTTGAGAGAAAAATATAACTGTTTACATTGAAATACTGTCTCGAGAAGGAAAGAATGATATTTTACTTTTATTTCTGAAATTCATTTATCCTGGATCCGTTTTTAATTGACGAAAATCTCTTCGCCGGTGAATGACCCATGTCAATGACTTGAGATACCGTTATTCACGAAAGCTTACTTACAAAATGAGTTTTTTACTTAACTTTTCGTTTTATTTGCTATCCAAGTATAGCTGAACTTAGACTTATCTATCTATCTATCTATCTATCTATCTATCTATCTATCTATCTATCTATCTATCTATCTGTCTATGTGTCTAACAGTCGAAATAAACTAATGGATGGACTGACGGACGGGCGTCGAGTCAACATTGGTTCGACGTCATGCCGTCGACACCCACTCCAACTCACTTCAATGTGTTATGACCGTTGGGATGAGAGAGAGAGAGAGAGGTTTGACTGACAAACTGCCAGAAGAAAGACAGACAGACTGACTGAATGACTAACAGACAAACGGATGAACAGTTGGTCAGACAAATAAACACACTGACAGTCGAGAAAAACTAATGAGTGTACTGACAGACGGGCGTCGAGTCAACGTTGGCTCGACGTCATGCCGTCGAAACCCACTCCAACTCACTTCAAAGTCACGTGACCGTTGAGATGAGAGAGAGGTTTGACTAGAAGATATTGTAGAGATAAGCTAATAAGCCGTTAACCCTTTTTGTATCAGGAGTCCATCTCAAAATTTAGGGTCGTCAGGATTAAGGCTGACATGATTAATCGTATAATCGATTAATCGATCGATTAATTCCACAAAAATGATTATCACTGCTGATTTGCTTTTAATCGATTACTTGATAGGTACAATTTACTACCCAAAGTTATGCCTAAAATAGCTGGATGAGTGGCAAACAGTGCAGACCCTGATGAGACGCCGCAGAATGCGGCGTCTCATCTGGGTCTACACTGTTTGCTCAGGCCTGTCTGTTCAAATATACATATGGTAGAGTGCAACATATGGTAAGAGTCATGCTCAAACAGAAAGCCAGACAGGTAAAATCATGACAAAAACATCAGCGATTACTAATCGATTATCGATCGCAATGACAGGACTGATAATCGATTATCTTTTCAGCTCCGATTAGCCAGCCCTAGACAGGATGTGTTTTCTTCAAAATTTGTTTGGAAACTGGCTTGACTTTTTGCAAACAGTGTATGCCCTGGTCAGAGGCCGCGTCTTTGGTCTGCACTGTTTGCCAGGGTACGTGTTTTAGGGGTTCTGGTACCGAATGGGTTAATGTAAGGGCTGGGCAGGTTGATCAAATCTACCAGATTTTACTGTAAAATCTTGCACTTGCGAATGAGTGTTTCATTCTCATGCACTGAAAGGGTGTTCTACGTTTGTTTGAATCCAAATGAGTCTTACTTTTGTTTGTTTGATTTGAAGTTTAACGTCCCCGTCAACACTTTATAGGTCATTTTGGAGACGTTGCTTCCAATTTTGTGGGACTTTTACCCGGCATTGAGATGAAATGACATCTCAAGCCCTGTCGCCCAATGAAACCAATAGGGTGTATAAGCATGGATGGACCGACTCGCATTGCTTTGTCTGGGCAGGCTTAGATTCTCTAAACGGTTTACCAGTACTCGTGTGCGGGTCGTAATTCAGCTCTGCGTTGAAGCATCATGCAGCCCATTTATTTCTTTCAAGGCCCAATGGGCGGTGGCCGCAATGAGTCTTGATGGGTCCGAGCACTGGGCAAATATCATTATATTAAGCATCGCCGTATTATCGCCAATGCAACGTTCTGACGTTTCATGGACGTTGCAGTCTAATTTATTGCTTGGCTGTGATGTTGCTTTGGTGTAGACACGACGTTGTTGACACGTTACATGTAGGTTGACGTCGAGTTATATAATATAACGGCAAACTGTAATTTACATTTACCTACGCTCGCTAATTGCTGGTACACTGAGAGAGAGAGAGAGAGAGAGAGAGAGATGAAAAACACGCCTTTGCGATTTTGATCCCCTCAAACCCCGCTTTTATATAGTAAATTGGGGTTTACAGGGGTAAATTTTATTTTTCTTATTTCTGCTCAAAAATAGATTGTGGGTACTTGATAGAACCGGTTCTATCGAGCTGCCGCAATCTATGTTTTGAGTAGAAATAAGAAAAATATCACAATATTTCATCTCAAAATTTCCATATTTTGGCTGAAAGATTGATAATGTATTTGTACATGCATGTTTTCGTAATGCGAAATTCCACACCTACCAGCATATCGCCAAATTTTCCAAGAATTCACTGTTTTTCGCTGTAAGGCCAAAACAAACTATATGTGTGGTTCCTATTACATGGTTTTCAAAAATAGGGTAGGTAGGTAGGAAAATTATTTTATTTTTTATTTTTATTTTTTTTTTCTCACCTTCTATACTATGCTACACACCACACTTATTTTTGTTATATTGTTTTGCTTTTGTTGTATAATTGTACTTGAAAACATTGTAAACAAATAAAAGTATAATAAATTCTGCTTAGTTTTCATCCATATTGTCCTAATTGTTACAAAAAAGGGTGTTCTTCAGTCAGAACAAAGTATTTTGATTTGACATCCTGTGTACCGGTATGTGTTTGCCTTTTACAAAAGGTCAGCCTTTTGGACTGGCTGTTCTAGTGAAGGTTGCTTTATTACTGTTATTGTACCATATATACATTGAAGATAAATGTAAAAGTTCAAAAGATCAAGATGAAATGACAGAGTAAACGGATATCAGAAAGTTTCTTTTAACGGCTTAATGCTGCAAATTAAACATCCAGCAATTAGCACCAGCAGAAACTATTTTATATAGTCTTTTCAAATCGTAGTCCTTGTGCCATTTGTATCTGTATTACTTTGTCTTAAAGCTGAACATGATAGATAGATTTTTTTTTTTTTTTTTTTTTGGTTTGGGTTTTACGGCCTTTTCAAGATTATTTCACTCATATCGAGCCGATCGTTAATCAGATGTGGGCGAAAACCGGAGTACCCGGAGAAAAACCACCTGACCTTCCGTTGCAGAACTTGGCGTCTCACACGTGACCCGAGCGAGGCTCGAAGATAGATAGATAGATAGATAGATAGATAGATAGATAGATAGATAGATAGATAGATAGATAGATAGATAGATAGATAGATAGATAGATAGATAGATAGATAGATAGATAGATAGATAGATAGATAGATAGATAGATAGATAGATAGATAGATAGATAGATAGATAGATAGATAGATAGATAGATAGATAGATAGATAGATAGATAGATAGATAGATAGATAGATAGATAGATAGATAGATAGATAGATAGATAGATAGATAGATAGATAGATAGATAGATAGATAGATAGATAGATAGATAGATAGATAGATAGATAGATAGATAGATAGATAGATAGATAGATAGATAGATAGATAGATAGATAGATAGATAGATAGATAGATAGATAGATAGATAGATAGATAGATAGATAGATAGATAGATAGATAGATAGATAGATAGATAGATAGATAGATAGATAGATAGATAGATAGATAGATAGATAGATAGATAGATAGATAGATAGATAGATAGATAGATAGATAGATAGATAGATAGATAGATAGATAGATAGATAGATAGATAGATAGATAGATAGATAGATAGATAGATAGATAGATAGATAGATAGATAGATAGATAGATAGATAGATAGATAGATAGATAGATAGATAGATAGATAGATAGATAGATAGATAGATAGATAGATAGATAGATAGATAGATAGATAGATAGATAGATAGATAGATAGATAGATAGATGGTTCTGAAAACAGGAGTCCAAAATCCTTCATTTTGAAAAGTTAAGTTTCTGATCTTAATTGCACAAAAAACATAAACAACATTTCCACACACATGTGTGCACTACATCGTATTTGCATGTTTCCCTAACTGCCTCTTTCATGACTTCAATCCAAACTTGTACAGTGTGGAAACTCAATAGAACCATGCCATTGAGGTGGTTGTAATAAGAAACCACAATGTACATGTATGTACTGGAGCAGAGATTGGGAAAAAATATATCCCCAGTTAAGTCTGCTTTCCCCTTTAACTAGGGGCATGCAAGGGTGAGCAGGGATAAATAAGTTCTGAATAGTTAGATCCTCTGGAAGCAAAGAATACACCAAATAAACGAAAATAGCAGACTCGGTTTTATTGAGTCTGTTCATTTCAATGTCGGGTAAGACCTACAGCATTGGAAGCAACGTCTCCAAAATGACCTTTACAGTGTTGATGGGAACGTTAAACCTCAAATCAAATGACCAAAATATAACAACGTCATGCCTGTTTAAAGAAAGGATATTTTAGACACTTTTTTTTTTAGCAATAGATTGTTGCCTGTTTGATGGTTTACCGCTAATTCCGCTGTTTATTGTTCCAAATTATCTCACTTTAAGATTTGATGACCAGTGTACATGTAAGTGATACCAATTAAACGATTAGGTGTGAAAGGTTACCTGACCGGTGTTATCATGTGCATATGCGGCCAGTCTGATTGGCGAGTGTCTAAACTTTCCGAGAAATGAAACCTTGTGAGCAATAAACTCAGATCAGACTGTGCAGAACTTCCAGCTGATCTGAGTTTTTTCTGTGCGCGCATACGCATTCAGTGCATTTCTCGGAAAGCATTTCTGATGTCACCACCATATGACATCCTAGCTCATTGACTACCGTCTTTGTCGGACATATATTACAACATGTTAAACTGCTTCCTGCACTCACGAAAAAATAAATCTTTTAGCGTAAGACCAGCCTGTACATCGGGCTCTTCGTTTGCTGCGATTTGCATATCCCAGAAGCCATACTACAACAGGTTTGAACAAAGAGCAAAGACTGATAAGACTGCGCAGGATGATCATCTGTGACTTCACCTGTCGCACAGTTTTACTGTCATGTTTTCCCAAAATTGGATGCGAAGACCGTGTGTGCAAACTATCGATGACGTGTTATTGAAAAACGTGGGAAAATTTCAGACTGCAACAAATGCACGTTCAAAATGGCGGCGGGAAATTAAGCGCGGCATGAAAAAAACTATATATGTGTGACCAGCGAAGACTACGATCATCCAGCGCATCTGTGAAGGCTTAGCTTTCTGTTCATGGAGATAGTGAAAATACTTGAGAGATTTACACAAGCTGTCTGCATTATTTATGTTTGTTGAAGCGTGCACACTTGTCTGATTATCGCTACAGGTGATAAAACATGATTTGGATAATTTTTATTGTCACAAAAGTAATCTGATTATTGAGAGGGGTCATACCGTCATGGTCTGCATACCGCAAGAAATGTGCACCATTGTCCTTTTTTATGCGTCCGAGACATAGGTTTTATGCATCTTGCGCTTCCGAAAACAAATTGCATTCATAATTTGTGGGTTCCGACCGCTTCCTAATTTTGCCTCTCTTACCGGTACATGGAAAATACCTGTTGATCACAGGAGACAACAGACGTTTTACCCTCTGGTAGTAGTTTTTTCTTATTTATTTTGTTTCCGGTGGTGGTTCTATTGGCTTGCATGAACGGTCTTGCATGTGCAAAGTACTGGAGATTATGGGTTACTTCAAAGCGTCGGCTTCTTCAGAAGTAGCCACGTGCCATATCCCTGACCCATTTGAACTGTAACTGGCTAAGTGTTATTGATTAGCACAGGCCACTTACCGTTAACTGACAGCTTGCGGCAATTGATAAAAAAACAGCTTTTAAATAGCGATGCTTACGATATGCATTTTTATTCTAGGCTCACAGTTATTTAGAGACAAACACGGATGTTTTTGATGTTTTTTTGGCAGACGCACACAATTTTCGTGCGTAAATACGACTCTAATGAAAGCGCTTTTTAATGAATATGTACTTAAATACTTTAACCATGAAAAATTGAAAGACCGTTTTTGCACATAAAATGTTTGGAATATTCATGATAGAAAAAATAATTAGGGTCGGCGGGAAAAAGCTAGGCACGGTCGGGTAACCGGAACCACACATATATTTTATATTGGCCTAATTAACACTTTATTTGTCTCAATGCCGTGAAGCACTACGACTAGTTGACGGCCAGGGCTTTTCCCGTTCTATTTTTAGAACCGGAAGTACGTCATGAAAAAAGCTCCTATACCCTATGTCATTCCTACCCTATGACAGAAAGAAATATGAACAAACTTGGTTTGGCCCCAAGTCCCAGATGCTGCATACCAAGTTTCAAGGTCATTGGCTGTTCAGTTCTTGAGAAGAAGACTTCTTAACATTTTTACTATATATGGACATGGCAGCTATATTGGTCATGTGAAACAGTCTTCACAAACAAATTTTCATTCCCACTTCCCATAGAGGCTCCACATATAATTTGGTTTCAATTCGACAATAGTTTCAGAGGAGATGTCATTTTAAAATGTTGACAACGCATATGCAGATGACGGACTACTGCCTATAGTATTGGTGTATGAATGTCATTTGACGTGTCACCAGTAACAATTCTGTATTCACCTTATTTGCATTATCTGCTGGTTCCTAGTCTGAAGGTTACCCGTTTTTCCAATATTGTCATTGTGCAAGCTGGGAGCCAGCAAATAATGCAAATATGGTAAATTAGCTCCCCCCGAGCCATCAGCTCTAGTGAGCACAAATAAAAATGTAATGTTTCTGATTTCCTGACCCACCCATCCATTTTCTGCCGCCTGTATTTTCTTTTGCAAAATCGAAAAAAAAAAAAAATCGGTGACTAAGCTGATAAAAAAAAATCCTGGTTTTTATCTTGTATCTTGCTGCGCAAAATTTTTGTCTTGGAAATAAGCATTTGCTGGATTGCCCGGCACATGCATTTTGGGTAACTAATGGCTGTACTTCCGTGTTAAACCCTACGCCGTTAATGTCTACGCCCATGCGCGTAGACAATTATCTCGCGAAAACATGAGATTCTGAAAAATACCTGTCTGTTAAACAAAAATGAAGAAACATATTCATTGAAAATCATACTTAGCAAAGGGATGGTCAACTTTCTTGCTGCTACTTTTTATAGTTGACTGTTTCTCACGCATTAACCGTCGTAAATCGTCTTTGGAGACGATCTTCTTCTTCGACATCGCCATTTTGTTCAAAAACAGATTTAAACAGATGATTCGTATTCGTAAACAAATAAATATTTAATCTGCTATCTAATATTTTGTCATAAAATTAGTTAATTTGTAGGTCTATATTATTTAACAACAGGAAACCATTTCTTTTTAAGGAATCATAAGACTTTAAAAATAAATACGAAACTAAAAACGCTGAAAATTAGCAAAATATGACAACAATTGGAGGCAAAAACAGGCAGGAAACCGAGCAAATTTAAACCTATATTATAGGTAGATTCTTAAGTGTCATAACACAAGCTTTCAATATATAATAAGGCAATAATTGACCATTTAATTGCAATCAACTGTAACTGTTTGTCTAGTTCATTTCGGTTGTATTTATCTGGTTGATTTGGGACATAACCAATCAACAGATCAATACTTCAAAATATTTTTCTATCTATCATATTTGGCCATTACCTCAGTTGGGTGCGTAGCTAAATTTAGAATTTAGCTAAAAGAAAAAAAAAAGAAAGAAAGAGAAGTCACTGGATAAGTCCTTAAAATTATTAACAATCTGAATAACAGATTGTGGAGCGTGATAGCTCAGTGGTTAGTGCACTTGCCTCTGATGCTAGAGGTCCCGGGTTCGATCCCCGGCAGCGGCGATAAAATTTCGGTGTCCGAACACGCTCCATTGGCATCATTTGCAGGGATGAATGTCATTAAGTGCACCGTCCTTCGGATCGGGACGTTAACTGGAGGCCCCCTGTGCAGGGAGAACCATCCCCTGTGCAGGTTAAAGATCCCTACCGTAATTACATGATTACTGTGTAGGCTTTCATCCTGCAAAACTGGAGTGTATGTAATATACACCTGCGGTAATGGCCAAATGTGACCGACGCAGTATCAGAAGATAGATAGATAGATAGAACAGAGGTATACTAAAAGGCAGTGGCTAGAGGTCGGGTATAAAAGCCAAGGCCGGGCCGAGCCAAAAATTGCCGATCCGAAGATTTTATTTTTTCGGAATTCTAACCGAAGAAGAAATGTTAGTGGTAATTTTAATACGATAATGTTAATTATATCAAATGTGATAGTCAGCATAGTTTTTGTTCTTTTTGGTGCCCTAATTTTTGTTTTATTGCAATTTTGCATTTTTTTAGGGGTATACAAGCCAAGGCGGTTTTATCGTACGTTTTGATCAAATTTGAATGAAATAGACATGGATGTGTGAAAAAATGTACATGACAACCCCCAAAAAGTATTTTCTAAACCTTTTATTGTAATAATTCCAGTCAATTCCTGTAATAACCGTATTTTTGGTGGTTTATGTAGGCCATGTCGTCATGAACCGCAACGGACGGCAATGTCAGATAAAGATAAAGAAGCTTTATTTAACGTCGCATATTCGAAACAAATAACATAAGCTCTGTAGAGCTTTTATTGCGACAAACAAAGTATCCTCTAACAAATACTTACCTGCCTTCATTTATCTTCCTAGGACTACCCCTGATAATGCGAGCGTCAGCCAAGGGAGCTCCTAGTACCATTTTTCACGCCTTTGGTATGGCGCGGCCGGGGATCGAACCCGGGGCCTCCCATTCCCGAAGCGGACGCTCTACCACTGAGCTATCGGGGCCGGTAGATAAATGATAAGGGCATTTAAATATACTATCTGAATGGTAGGAACTAAAGATAGAGCTTTATGAAACTCATCATATTTCTTAATCATGTTTTAGACATATTAGTTATGTTTTGATACTTACCTATTGTTATACCCCCGGCATACGAAGTATGCCATGGGGGTATATAGTTTTTGTCTTTTCCGTCTGTCCGTAAACAATTATTTTGTGTCAAAGATATCTCAGGAACTGCTTCACATAGAAACTTGAAATTTTGCACACATGATCAGTATGACAACTTGTATTGTGGGAAAGAAAATAAGGGCCAAGGGGTCAGGCCTTTTAGAGTTATTTCCCTTTGTAGTTCTTGCTGTTTAATAGTGTATATTTTTATTTTGTGTCAAAGATTTCTCAATAACTACTGTACATAGAAACTTGAAATTTTGCAAACATGATCAGTATGACTAGTTGTATTGTGGGAAAGAAAATAAGGGCCAAGGGGTCAGGCATTTTAGAGTTATTTCCCTTTGTAGTTCTGTATATGCAAAGAAGCTTTTGATTATTTTGTGTCAAAGATATCTCAGGAACTGCTTCACATAGAAACTTGAAATTTTGCACACATGATCAGTATGACAACTTGTATTGTGGGAAAGAAAATAAGGGCCAAGGGGTCAGGCCTTTTAGAGTTATTTCCCTTTGTAGTTCTTGCTGTTTAATAGTGTATATTTTTATTTTGTGTCAAAGATTTCTCAATAACTACTGTACATAGAAACTTGAAATTTTGCAAACATGATCAGTATGACTAGTTGTATTGTGGGAAAGAAAATAAGGGCCAAGGGGTCAGGCATTTTAGAGTTATTTCCCTTTGTAGTTCTGTATATGCAAAGAAGCTTTTGATTATTTTGTGTCAAAGATATCTCAGGAACTGCTTCACATAGAAACTTGAAATTTTGCACACATGATCAGTATGACTACTTGTATTGTGGGAAAGAAAATAAGGGCCAAGGGGTCAGGCCTTTTAGAGTTATTTCACTTTGTAGTTCTTGCTGTTTAATAGTGTATATTTTTATTTTGTGTCAAAGATTTCTCAATAACTACTGTACATAGAAACTTGAAATTTTGCAAACATGATCAGTATGACTAGTTGTATTGTGGGAAAGAAAATAAGGGCCAAGGGGTCAGGCTTTTTAGAGTTATTTCCCTTTGTAGTTCTGTATATGCAAAGAAGCTTTTGATTATTTTGTGTCAAAGATATCTCAGGAACTGCTTCACATAGAAACTTGAAATTTTGCACACATGATCAGTATGACTACTTGTATTGTGGGAAAGAAAATAAGGGCCAAGGAGTCAGGCCTTTTAGAGTTATTTCCCTTTGTAGTTCTTGCTGTTTAATAGTGTATATTTTTATTTTGTGTCAAAGATTTCTCAATAACTACTGTACATAGAAACTTGAAATTTTGCAAACATGATCAGTATGACTAGTTGTATTGTGGGAAAGAAAATAAGGGCCACGGGGTCAGGCCTTTTAGAGTTATTTCCCTTTGTAGTTCTGTATATGCAAAGAAGCTTTTGATTATTTTGTGTCAAAGATATCTCAGGAACTGCTTCACATAGAAACTTGAAATTTTGCACACATGATCAGTATGACTACTTGTATTGTGGGAAAGAAAATAAGGGCCAAGGGGTCAGGCCTTTTAGAGTTATTTCACTTTGTAGTTCTTGCTGTTTAATAGTGTATATTTTTATTTTGTGTCAAAGATTTCTCAATAACTACTGTACATAGAAACTTGAAATTTTGCACACATGATCAGTATGACTAGTTGTATTGTGGGAAAGAAAATAAGGGCCAAGGGGTCAGGCCTTTTAGAGTTATTTCCCTTTGTAGTTCTGTATATGCAAAGAAGCTTTTGATTATACCCCCGGCATACGGAGTATGCCATGGGGGTATATAGTTTTCGTCTTTTCTGTGTGTGTGTGTGTGTGTGTGTAAACTTTTTTTTGTGTCAAAGATTTCTCAGGAACTACTATACCTAGAAACTTGAAATTTGGTACAAACAACATGCATAACTAGTTGTATTGTGGGAAAGAAAATTGGGGCTGTGGGGCCAGGTTCTTTAGAGTTATTCCCCTTTGTTATATTTGCTACTGAGATGTGCATTTTGTGACTTACCTTAAATTTTGTGTCAAAGATTTCTCAAGATCTACTGTACCTAGAAACTTGAAATTTGGTACAAGCAACATGCATAACTAGTTGTATTGTGGGAAAGAAAATTGGGGCTGTGGGGCCAGGTTCTTTAGAGTTATTCCCCTTTGTTATATTTGCTACTGAGATGTGTATTTTGTGAGTTACCTTAAATTTTGTGTCAAAGATTTCTCAGGAACTACTGTACCTAGAAACTTGAAATTTGGTACAAACAACATGCATAACTAGTTGTATTGTGGGAAAGAAAATTGGGGCTGTGGGGCCAGGTTCTTTAGAGTTATTCCCCTTTGTTATATTTTTTTTATAAAATTTTGTCAGCAAGATATCTCAAAAACTATTGGAGCTAGAGCCTTGAAAGTTGGTGAATAGATTGGTGGTGATGAGTAGATGAACTGATTAACTTTTGACAAAATTCCGAAAAATACTTTGTGAGTTATGGCCCTTTGTCATTTTGGTAATTTGTGCCATTGTACTGTATGGTAAAAGTGATGCATAGCATAACTTTAGAACCGTGTATGCTAGGGTTTTGAAATTTCATATATGGATTCCTCATGGAAAATTAGCCGACACGTATTTTTTTTCTCGTCCGGATTATGCTCCTTTCAAGAGTTATTGCCCTTTGAAAAACATCTGTTCAAGATCTCATTAGTTATCAGGTGAGTTATTTAGATGTAATGGTATTCTCCTTACTTTTGCAAGATTAATTCTGTGTTCATAATAGGTTTTTGTCAAACTTGATGGCTTTGAATTGCCAGAAAGTTACCGATGGCTTTGGCCGGGGGTATTAGTGAGCATATGCTCACTTGATAGTCTAGTTATTTTGTGTCAAAGATATCTCAGGAACTGCTTCACATAGAAACTTGAAATTTTGCACACATGATCAGTATGACTACTTGTATTGTGGGAAAGAAAATAAGGGCCAAGGAGTCAGGCCTTTTAGAGTTATTTCCCTTTGTAGTTCTTGCTGTTTAATAGTGTATATTTTTATTTTGTGTCAAAGATTTCTCAATAACTACTGTACATAGAAACTTGAAATTTTGCAAACATGATCAGTATGACTAGTTGTATTGTGGGAAAGAAAATAAGGGCCAAGGGGTCAGGCCTTTTAGAGTTATTTCCCTTTGTAGTTCTGTATATGCAAAGAAGCTTTTGATTATTTTGTGTCAAAGATATCTCAGGAACTGCTTCACATAGAGACTTGAAATTTTGCACACATGATCAGTATGACTATTTGTATTGTGGGAAAGAAAATAAGGGCCAAGGGGTCAGGCCTTTTAGAGTTATTTCCCTTTGTAGTTCTTGCTGTTTAATAGTGTATATTTTTATTTTGTGTCAAAGATTTCTCAATAACTACTGTACATAGAAACTTGAAATTTTGCAAACATGATCAGTATGACTAGTTGTATTATGGGAAAGAAAATAAGGGCCAAGGGGTCAGGCCTTTTAGAGTTATTTCCCTTTGTAGTTCTGTATATGCAAAGAAGCTTTTGACATTGCTATTTTCAGCTGAGGTGATGGCACTGGCCGGGGGTATACGTGCCCCACTGGGCACTTTTGTCTAGTATTATTAGTGCTTATTAATATGCTTCAGTCAGACCAGACAGCTTACTGTGGATGTGTGATGGATGTAGAAATTAAAAATTAGAACTAGTTGTCCAGGTCCATTGTTTCCTTATAAATGAGTGTGCACATTCTTTCGCAAAAAAAAACAACAAAAAAAACTGACAACTGCCCTTCTTGAATCAGTGGAAGGGAGTGAATGACAGAAGAAAATATTTCATGTTCAATCTCCAAGAAAGAAGGCTGCCGACCTCAGCAGGTATCGAACCCGCGTCCTCCTGAACATCAGTCAGTAAAGAGCTCCTACTAGCAGTAAACATAACCCTGCAGGCACACAACGTTGAACCAATGTTGTTTCAACCTTGATTCAACGTGGAGTGCCTGCTGGGAACATTTTTATGCCCCCGCATCATATGATGCCGGGGGCATATAGTTTTTCGGTTTTCCGTACGTGCGTACGCGTGTACGTCCGTCTGTACGTGTGTGTGTACGTACGTACGTACATACGTACGTACGTACGTACGTACGTGATCCTGTAACCTCAGGTTAAAGTTTTTGTAACAGGTAGAGCCTGAACTTTTAGAACTCATATCTTCCTAACCATTTGATGGAACTGGTTCATATTTGGTATGATGATAGATATAGGTCCAAAGTTTAACTAAGCAATACCCCCACCCATGCCTGTGACCTCAAGGTCAAGGTCACAGACTTTGAAATTTTCAATGTTAAAGACTCAGGTTAAGGTTTTTGTAACAGGTAGACTTGAACATTTTAGAACTCATATTTTCCAAACCATTTGATGGAATTGGTTCATATTTGGTATGATTATAGATATAGGTCCAAAGTTTTATTCAGCGATACCCCCACCCATGCCCATGGCCTCAAGGTCAAGGTCATGGACTTAGAAATTTTCCATGTTAAAGACTCCAGTTAAGGTATTTGTACCTGGTAGAACCTGAACTTTTATGATAGCTTTGGTTCATATGATGATAGATATAGGTACAATGTTTTATTCAGCAATACCTATGACCTCAAGGTCAAGGTCACAGACTCAGACAATTTTAATGTGAAAGATTTTAAAGAGCTCAAATTTTCCAAACTATATTTTGGATTTGGCTTATGTATGCTATGATGATAGATACAGGTCCAAAAGTTTATTTGGCAATACCCCCACTCATGCCTATGGCTTCAAGGTCAAGGTCACAGACTTAGAAATTTTTAATTAGATAATTTAAGAGTTGATATTTTCCAAATCATGCGATGGATTGAGTTGATATTTGGTATGATGTTAGATGCCTGTCCATTTTATTCAGCGATACCCCCACCCATGCCCATGAGCTCAAGGTCAAGGTCACAGACTTAAAAATTTTTAATTATCCCCTCGCACAACATTGCTCTAGCGTCTATATTTCTTCACTGATTTCAATATAACTTCACACAAATGTTCCTTATGACAATATCTCTAGCGAGTTCCACTTTCAAGGTCATGACCTCAAGGTCAAGGTCACTGTGGCTATTTTTAGAAAACTTTGTCATTGCTCTAGCGCTTACATTCTTCACCGATTTCAATATAACTTCACACAAATGTTCCTTATGACAATATCTCTAGCGAGTTCCACTTTCAAGGTCAAGGTCACTGTAGCTATTTTTAGAAAAACTTTGTCATCGCTCTAGCGCTTACATTTCTTCACCGATTTCATATAACTTCACACAAATGTTCCTTATGACAATATCTCGAGCCATTTCGACTTTCAAGGTCAAGGTCACTGTGGCTATTTTTAGAAAAACTTTGTCATTGCTCTAGCCCTGCATTTCTTCACCGATTTCAATATAACTTCACACAAATGTTCCTTATGACAATACCTCAAGCAAGTTCGACTTTCAAGGTCATGGTCACTGTGGCTATTTTTAGAAAAACTTTGTCATTGCTCTAGCGCTTCCATTTTTTCACCAATTTCAATATAACTTCTCACAAATGTTCCTGATAACAAGGTCACACACTTAGAAAATTTTGTTGCAACATGGATTTTCGGGGTGAGGCGGGGCCCTTGGCGGGGGCATCTGTGTCGTCTGGACACATTTCTAGTTTTTTTTTACTTTTTTCTAAAAAAAAAGTTTGGTGGACAAGATTGTTTATTGCCCTTACAAAGTATCCCAGTGTCGTTTTAACGACGTCGAATCAACGTCGTAAAACCCTGAAGTCCTTGACCAATCATTGAAACAACGTCGCATATACAAACTTTGTCCACTGGGATAACAGTCTGATGCCACTTAACAAAATGGGTCGTCATTCGTTTCGGATCATTTCGGTCGTTGTGTGCCCTCCCTTTCGGTCCTTTTCGGTCGTTTCCTGTAATAAGGTAATTCTAAAAATAGAAACAAAAATAAAATAAGAAATTCGATCAATTAAGGTGATTCTGATGAGTATATTTGATTTTATCACGAACACATAATAAGTATAATCAAATTCAAATATCATAAGGCCAAAAAGAAGTAATTTAACCGATGATTTTGAAAGAAATTCGGAATTGTCAATACTTTTTCGCCGCCTTGGCTTTTATACCCCTGGATTTCGGAAAACAGTTATTAAAAGATAAATAAGCAATGTAGATAAGTGAAACTACTTGTAGTTATAACATATCTAATTTATAATAATTTAGTCCCACATTCACCAAAATATATATCTTACTTGTACCTAGAGACTAAAAATAAAATTTTCGGTAGGCTCGGCTCGGCCCGGCGCGGCCTTGGCTTTTATACCCGACCGTGGCTAGACGACCGGACCCGGTCTCTTAGTCTCTGAGTCTAGAATGCCGGACCCGGCATTCTAGACTCTGAGACTAAAACACCGGGTCCGGTATTCTAGACCAGTCCATTACGGAAGGCTAGAATGCCGGGAATATAATATTTGGCAGTTATAATCGACCGAAAACAGAAAATATGTGCCGGGTCTGGTCGTGTAGCCACTTCCGAATACATATGAAGAACCGGACAAACCTTTTTTCACCATTTTGGAAGGGGGAGAATACTTTCTATCTATCTATCTATCTTCTGATACTGCGTCGGTCACATTTGACCATTACCGCAGGTGTATATTACATACACTCTAGGTTTTGCAGGATGAAAGCCTACACAGTAATCATGTAATTACGGTAGGGATCTTTAACCTGCACATGGGATGATTCTCCCTGCACAGGGGGCCCCCAGTTAAAGTCCCGATCCGAAGGACGGTGCACTTTATGACATTCATCCCTGCAAATGATGCCAATGGAGCGTGTTCAGACACCGAAATTTTATCGATGCTGCCGGGGATCGAACCCGGGAACTCTAGCTTCAGAGGCAAGTGCACTAACCACTGAGCTATCACGCTCCTTTCATTTTATGTATATCGGCAAATGCAATTTTCTAGATGTAACGGCCAGATGTAACGACTATTAATGCGGGACGGACTTATGTATTGGTTATTATTATTATAATAATAAATATTATTATTATTATTTATATATGATGGAAATTGAACGTGATAAATCAGCGTTTTTCGTATTTGTCGCGGTTGTAAAATATAATTACGGTGTGTTGCAAACAACCATTAACCTGATTGAGCGGTCAAACGACCTCAGAGAATTCATAACGCTTTAAGATCCTATTGTTTTACTATACAGAGTGCTACAAACAATTAGTAATTTGATTGAGCGGTCAAACGACCGCAAAGACATCTAAAAGTTTAAAGATCCTATTGTCTTAAACTATCACCGCCAACACATCACACACTTTAAATTAGCTACTTTAAATATTGAGTAATTTTCTACTCCAAACAAACAAAGCCATTATCTCAATGATATTGCAGTTGTAGATATACTTAAAACACAATCAACACCTAATCTATCGTAGCTTCAAAATGGCGGATAATTCATGACAGGTAAATGTTCCTTTCTAATTTAGTTTAGGCTACCTTGTGGATTATAGTTATCAAATATTCTATTACCGGCATTCTAGCCTGGCAACTGTAGGATGGCTAGACGACCGGACGCGGTCTTCTAGCCGCTAGGTCTAGAATGCCGGGTCCGGCGTTCTAGACTCAGAGGCTAGAAGACCGGATCTGGTCGTCTAGCCACTTCCATACTAAAACGCATACCTCGAGTCTCAATCCTACACTGTACAGGCTTTGAACTCCTCTGCAGTCTTAGAATCAGAATCAGAATTGTTACTGGTGACACATCAAATGACATTCATACACCAGGACCTGTGATGTGGGAAGTTAGTCCCTAGCTCTAACCAAAGAGGTAAATTTAGCTACACAATCATCAGCTCCTTCAGCTGTCGAAATAATCGAATCGGGAAGGGCATTCCAATCTCTAATGGTTCTGGGGAAGAACGACTCTTTATAAATGTCAGTTCTTGCGCTAAGGGTCTGAAACGCCAACGAATGGTGATTTCTACAGTGTCTAGCTGGGGGAACAAGGTCATCTGTTGGAATGCTGGCAGCACCCTTTAGACCTTTGTATAAAAGGATTAGCCTACTGTCTTTTCTCCTTTTCTTGAGAGACTCCCATTTTAATTTTCCAAGTATTCCAGTCATGCTCCCAGTTTCAAAGCAGTAATTGCCTGTTACAAATCTAGCAGCTCTATTATCAACTTTCTCAATTTCGTTGTTAAGGACCACTCCACTGGTGTCCCAGATACAACTACCATATTCCAAGATTGGGCGAACAAGACCTTTATATGCTGCCTCTTTTACATCCTGAGGGCACTGATGAAGATTTCGCCTCAGGAAACCAAGCATTCTATTTGCCTTAGTACCTGGTTGCTAATATGAGTATTCCATCTCAAGTTGTGTGAGATTGTCACTCCAAGGTATTCAATGGAGTCCACATTCTCGAGGACCGTTCTTACACAGAAGCCTCAACTTTATTAGATCTCTTCCTAGTTATCTGCATAATATTGCATTTAACTGGCTGAAGTCTCATGCCCCATTTACATGCCCAACATCCTAATCTATTTATGTCAGCCTGAAGTTTCAATGAGTCATCTGTATCTCTGATTTCCCGGTAACAAACACAGTCATCTGCGAACAGTCTTATTTCTGAGTCAATGTCAGTGGAAATATCATTGATGTACAGGGAGAACAAAAGTGGACCAAGAACGGTCCCTTTCGGGACTCCAGACAAAACTGGAGCCCACTCCGAAGATTCACCATTAACAACAACCCGCTGTTTTCTGTAGCAAAGAAAGGAATCTATCCATTTGAGGGTCTTTCCCCCAATTCCATAACCAAATAACTTAGATTTAAGTAGTTCATGATGAGGGGTGTCAAAAGCCTTCTCGAAGTCCAGAATAAATGTGTCCACCTGTCCCCCTTTGTCCAAGATTTTTGCCCAGTCATTAACAACTGTGCTTAGCTGAGTTTCACAACTGTGCCTTTTCCTAAATGCATGTTGTCTGTCTGACAAAAGTTTATGTTCGTCCAAGTGGGCCATGATGTTTGAGCAGACTATATGTTCCAGCAATTTACACAGAACACAAGTAAGAGACACAGGGCGATAATTACGGGCAAGAGCCCTATCTCCTTTTTTGAAGAGTGGACAAATGTTTGCTAAGAGCCATTCTTTGGGGATTTCACCCGTATCAAGAGACTGTTGAAACAAGTGTGCGAAAACTGGACCCAACTCATTTGCTAGTTCCTTCAGGACTCTGGGATGAAGCTCATCAGGTCCTAAGGCCTTACTGGGATTTAAGCCTTGAAGTAATTTGATCATTCCTGCAGCTGTCACAACAATATTATTCATGAATGGGGCCGATCTTCCAGTCAATGGAACCTCCGTGAACTCAGTTTTATTAAATGCATCATTGAATTGGCCAACTAGTTCCTCTGCCCTTTCAGAGTCTGATTCAGCAACCCCGTCCCCTCCTCTTTTATTAAGGGGCGGGATACCTTGCCTGTCTTTCTACTGGCTATTAATATATCTGTAGAAGTCTCTGGGATTTGCCTTTACATCAGCTACCAAGTTATTCACATACAAATCATGCTGAATTTTTATATCAGTCTTGATTTCACGTCTCAAGTTTTCAAACTTTGTCCGGAGTTTACCACTTCCCGTCTTTTTTGCCTTTGCATGAATCTTGTTCCTTCTGCGAATTTTCCTTCTTATCTCTGGAGTGATCCAGGGAATAGAAGATACAGCCCTACTAGTTTTTGAGGGGATATGATTTTCGGCCGAAATATGAATGAAAGAAGTTATCAAAGTAGAAGTAAAACAAAGATCAGGAATTGATACAATTAACTTACTCCACCCATAAAAGACACCAAAGGGAAAGAAATACAAACATTAAGCGACCAGACCATAATGGAAACCTAAACAAAGGAAGGCCATAAGGACAGTTACTTTCCCACAAAATGGCCATATGGCCATCCAAAACCAAAAGACACAAGTGATACACACAGTAAGTAACAAACAACAACATAAATAAATCGCCACAGAAGAGCCGCCTTGGAACGGTCAGTGGAATATTTCCACTGGGGGGCTTAAATCGATTTTACGTGGCCACAATCCTCGCCCTTACTTCCGTCGCGATTTAGACAAATAATTTGTTCAGTCCGCATGAAGGCCTCCTAACTCATCAGTGCAACATCTCCGTGAACACAAAAATCAAAGAACCACAGAGGTGAGACAACGGTGAGGACTCGACAGCAAGAAACCACTGAAATGCTGGAGCAAAAGAAAACCAACAGTTAGACTCCGATGAGCCCGACCAGAGACAGAGCATCAGGCACCAACCGACATTATCTCTCTAATTTTCAATAAGCCTTTACGTTGGAGCCGTCATAGAATCTGAGGCCTGACCCACCGGCGTGCAATTAAAGAGGGAAGCAAAGTTGCCAACCGTGATTGGGTTAACTACCATGCATGCAGTCTGTCGTATAATATCCATGTTGTACCCAATCTTTTTATATCGAAGAATGATTTTACGAAATTGGGTGCTGAAGTCATTGCGGTTATATATTTTTCTGAATTTATAAATCAAAATTCTCCTGTATAGACCGAGCATCTGAATGACCATTAAAGTAATTCTCCTTTACAAATCTGAGTGCATCCTTCCTCATAGTTTCATAGTCACCTTTCTGATATGAGTATACCTTCCTCCGAGGTTTCTTTATTGGTGGGATGTGAATTTTTAAATATCCAGAGACAACATCGTGGTCACTTAGTTTATCTGGGGAATTAATGTCTTCGAATTGTCCTGGCAAAGTCGTAAGGATCAGATCCAATGTATTCTTATCACGAGTGGGGAAGTTAACAATTTGTTCAAGGCCATGATCGTTCATAATGCCAATTAATATCTGTCCTTCCGACTGACTCAGCATTGTGCCTTGTTTGCTGAGCCTGTCGGGCCAAGCAATGTCTCTGAAGTTGAGGTCACCTAGAACATGCACAGCTGGGAGTTTTTTGCCCTTATGCTGCGATTTAATGCAATCCAGTTGGTCTTTAAACAACTGGAAGTTTTCGATTGTACCATTTGGTGGTCGATACCAACTTGCTACGAAGTGGGAAGTTTTATTTGCAAAAACCTTAACCCAGACCGATTCGGTGTCATTTTCAAGTTCCATGAAAGGCATGTGAGGGATGTCTCTATGAATGAGCAACATCCCCCCACCGCCATGAGAGTTCCTATCTTTTCTGTACACACAGTACTCACAAGTTTCAGGGAAAAGCTCAGATGTAGTAATTGAACTGTCAATCTTTGTTTCCTGAATAGCAACAATATGAGGTTGAGATGTATCGAGGAAAGCTAAAAGTTCAAGAATTTTCCCTCTAATTGCACGACCCGCAGAAAAAGCAACAAACTGAAGTCGGTTGATTTCTAAGAGTGCCCTAACATCACCGTGTCATTCTGTCAGTCTGTCTGTCCGTCCGTAACCCGTTTGTGAAAATTGGTGATAGTGACTTAACCGCTTGGAATATTTAAACAATTTTTGGCATACTGATAGATATCAATGAGATCTAACCAATGAACTTACGAAATATTACATTCCATTTAGTATAGCCCCGCCGAGGCGAAAAATGTGAAAATTTTCGAACATTTTTGAACTGCTTCTCCTCGAAAACCGTTGGGCCGATTGAAGTCAAATTTCATATGGAGCCTCTATGGGATGGGGGAAACCAAAATTTACTCATGGAGTCAAGGTCACATGACCAAAATGGCCGCCAAGCCATATATGGTTTGTCTGTCTGTCCGTCCGTAACCCGTAAGTGAAAATTGGTGATAGTGACTTAACCGCTTGGAATATTTAAACAATTTTTGGCATACTGATAGATATCAATGAGATCTAACCAATGAACTTGCGAAATATTACATTCCATTTAGTATAGCCTCGCCGAGGCGAAAAATGTGACAATTTTCGAACTGCTTCTCCTCGGAAACCGTGCCGGCCTCGTTGGCTCAGTCGGATGCACGTCTGACTGGTGATCAGGAGGACGCGGGTTCCACTCCCGCCGGGGTCGGCCACATTCTTTCGTGGAGATTGATCATGAAATCTTTTCTACGGTCATTCTCTCCCTTCCGCTGATTCAAGAAGGGCAGTTGTCAGTTTCTGGCGAAAGAATGTGCACTGTACTCATGGTTAACCGCTTACGTATAAGCCTGCCCAGGAAAGTGTGGATAGGTAAACTGACCGGCTCAAAAATGACCTAAATAGTGTTGACTGGGCCGTTAAACTCCAATCCAAACAAATCCTCGGAAACCGTTGGGCCGATTGAAGTCAAATTTCATATGGAGCCTCTATGGGATAGGGAAACCAAAATTTGCTCATGGGGTCCAGGTCACATGACCAAAATGGCCGCCAAGCCATATATGGTAAAAACCCTTCAAAAATAGTCTTCTCCAGAACCACTGGGCAGCTTTCCACAAAACTTGATAAATAGCATCTGGGGTGTAGGCCTATCATAAATTGCTAAAATGGTGACCCTGGGTTGACCTTGACCTTCTTTGGGTCCATCCGTAACCCGTTTGTGAAAATTGGTGATAGTGACTTAACCGCTTGGAATATTTAAACAATTTTTGGCATACTGATAGATATCAATGAGATCTAACCAATGAACTTGCGAAATATTACATTCCATTTAGTATAGGTTCGCCGAGGCGAAAAATGTGAAAATTTTCGAACTGCTTCTCCTCGGAAACCGTTGGGCCGATTGAAATCAAATTTCATATGGAGCCTCTATGGGATGGGGGAAACCAAAAATTGCTCATGGGGTCCAGGGCACGTGACCAAAATGGCCGCCAAGCCATATATGGTCTGTCTATCTGTCCGTCCGTAACCCGTTTGTGAAAATTGGTGATAGTGACTTAACCGCTTGGAATATTTAAACAATTTTTGGCATACTGATTAATATAAATGAGATCTTATCAATGAACTTGCGAAATATTACATTCCATTTAGTACAGCCTCGCCGAGGCGAAAAATGTGAAAATTTTCGAACTGCTTCTCCTCGGAAATCGTTGGGCCGATTGAAGTCAAATTTCATATGGAGCCTCTACGGGATGCGGGAAACCAAAATTTCCTCATGGGGTCCAGGTCACATGACCCAAATGACCGCCAAGCCATATATGGTCTGTCTATCTGTCCGTCCGTAACCCGTTTGTGAAAATTGGTGATAGTGACTTAACCGCTTGGAATATTTAAACAATTTTTGGCATACTGATAAATATCAATGAGATCTTATCAATGAACTTGCGAAATATTACATTCCATTTAGTACAGCCTCGCCGAGGCGAAAAATGTGAAAATTTTCGAACATTTTTGAACTGCTTCTCCTCGGAAATCGTTGGGCCGATTGAAGTCAAATTTCATATGGAGCCTCTACGGGATGGGGGAAACCAAAATTTCCTCATGGGGTCCAGGTCACATGACCAAAATGGCCGCCAAGCAATATATGGTAAAAACCCTTCAAAAATAGTCTTCTCCAGAACCACTGTGCAGATTTCCACGAAACTTGATAAATAGCATCTGGAACGTAGGCCCATCATAAATTGCTAAAATGATGACCCTGGGTTGACCTTGACCTTCTTTGTGCCTAGGTCAAACTTTGACACATATGCTTTTGTGTTGGAAAAGTGAGAATGCATTTTATCCTGCAAACGATTCAGAATACAGTACTAAAGTATAAGATATATTTTTGCTCCTTACGATAAGGCGCATTTATTGGGGGAACCGTTTTATGTCCAGGTCACATGACCAAAATAGCCGCCATACCCATATATGGTAACACTCATAAAGCTAAAAGCATCCGGCGGGTCGTGCACTTCAGCTGAAGCACTGGTTCCATTTATGTTTATACTGCAAAGTTTCAAACCTTTCACAAAATTTGACTTAGTTTCATCAACAGTCGAAGGTTTGCCTCTCTTATCCTCTGACAGAGGTTCAAACCTGTTTAGTTTACTTAGCATTCACCACAGAAGAGGGAAGACTATTCCACTGGGGAATAGTCCTAGGAAAAAAGGAATTTTTCAGGGCATCACTGTAGGACTGGTACCTATGATACTGTGAGTTGTTTACATTTGATGCCCTTGTTCGGGTTGAAAGTGTCACAGGGGTCAAGTATTTGTCTTTATTAATGGCCACTGTACCTGAATGTATCTTATAGAAGAAGGTTAGAGAGGACTGCTCACCAAGGGCCACTAGGGACGGCCATTCTAGCACGTTAAGCGTGTCACCGAGGCTACTTCTATTGCGCCATCGTCGGCAGGTCCATCGAGCAGCTGTCCTCTGCACCTTCTCCACCTGCTGAATCTGAGTTTTAACATAGGGATGCCAAATGGGTGATGCATATTCCAGCTGAGGGCGAACCAATGTTTTATATATGCAACATCCTTTGTCAGCCTAGGTGCAAAAACCATGTTTCGTCTAAGAAATCCTAAAGTCCAAGTTGCTTTTGATGGTATTTCTGAAACGTGTTCACACCGTACAACCGGCTGCGTCGAAGACAGATTACTGTCTCTAAGACAGATCGCGGAAAACGTTTCATAGAAAGGGTAGGTGAAGTTTTTTTGTTTGTATAAATCGAGAAGGCAATCTGTTGACTTTTGCTGCTATTGGAGTAGAAACTAAATGCCTGGAGATACCGCAGCAGAATTCTGACTATATTTCTAAGTCAGATAAGGCTTTTCCAGTTCGTTGAAAAATATTTTCATCGAAAATTTTATGAATTTTTGTTTTCGGCGTCAAGTGTACGTCTACGTAACAAAATATGTCACATTCACTTACTCATGCTAAAACTACGATTATTCAGCAGCATTTCTGCCAAATTTGACCGTATAACTCGGTTAAATAAACAAACTACGTCCCCCTAAAGAGACCAGGTGTCCAAAAAAATGCTGTCTCTAACTACAGATTGTTTTTTATACGACTGTCCACCAACACAGATCAGAGATTTCGAAGGCTAACATTGATGACAGATCAGACGATTTCGGCTACATCTTCAATAAAGACGAATTCTGGATGACTTAATATCGGCAACTTCGGTGGAATCTATTTCATGCTAGCTCCAGGGCATTACTTGTAATAATGCTGCAATTTGAGTAGCATAGAGGCTGCTCTCTAATCATTTATATTTCCTGCCAACACACAAATTGTGCAATCAGTAGAAGCCTCCGTGGTGTAGTGGTTATGCTACTTGCCTTGTAAAGTAGAAGTAAAACAAAGATCAGGAATCGATACAATTAACTTACTCCACCCAACAAAGACACCAAAGGGAAAGAAATACAAACATTAACCGACCAGACCATAATGGATACCTAAACAAAGGAAGGCCATAAGGACAGTTACTTTCCCACAAAATGGCCATATGGCCATCCAAAATTAAAAGACACAAGTGATACACACAGTTAGTAACAAACAACAACATAAATAAATCGCCACAGAAGAACCGCCTTGGAACGGTCGGTGGAATGATTTCCACTGGGGGGCTTAAATCGATTTTACGTTGCCACAATCCTCGCCCTTACTTCCGCCGCGATTTAGACAAATAATTTGTTCAGTCCGCATGAAGGCCAGGAATTGCAGGATTGATCCCGGGCTTCTCCAGACTTTCGGATGTGTCTTTAAACCTCGCCTCGCACCGCGGTTCCTGAACGGGCTTAGATCCTCTAAGCGGTTTACCAGTACTAGTGCGGGGGCCGAATTCAGCTCTGCTTGGAAGCATCATGCAGCCCATATATTTCTTCAAGCGCCTATGGGCGGGGCGACACTCTGTGTTGTACATTACATGTACAGTCGAACTTCAATGGCTCGAACACCTTTGGGAACTCGAAATTCCGTTCGAGACATGGGCACTTCGAGCCACCGAGGGTTACTGCCAATAGGCATAACGAGATACTTTTAGACATCTTTTCGGTGTTATATAATGAAAATGTACGCTGTGTTTACTCATTAGAATCGCCTCACAGCATACATTTGCAAGATAGCAGACTAAAATCTCCTTAAATATCCCCCACTGTTTCTTATGTAGAGGATTTCGCTAGGGGCTCAAAAACGGGTTCGACTCATCCATGGTAAACGAGCCATCGGTGTTCGAGCCATCGAAGTTCTAATGTAGTTAGGAATTCGATATTGAAAGTAAACAGCTGACGTTCGTGCGAATATCTGGTTGTGTCGTTTTTTTAAACATCAAACGCCATGTATTTTTATTGCACGAACAAGGTTGCACAATGCAATAATGAACATTGAATAGGTCGTTATGCAAACGGTGCAGAGGCGACCATGAACAACAAGATGGTATGTTAGTCTGTATTAACCAATTTAGTACCAGAAACCCCTAAAGAGGTACCTTTGCAAACAGTGCAGGCCCAGATCAGACACTTCAGAATGCAAACGGTACAGAGGCGACCATGTACAACAAGATGGTACGTGCGTCTGTGTTAACAAATTCAGTACCAGAAACCCTTAAAGAGGTACATTTGCAAACAGTGCAGGCCCAGATCAGACACTTCAGAAGGCGGTAATGCGGCGTCTGATCAGGGCCTACAATGTTTGTAAAAAGCTTAACCATTTTCTGAATAAATTCTGAAGAAAACACAGTCTGACACCCCTAAATATCGAAATGGACTCCTGCCATATTTAAGGTGAAAGATTCCATTTGGTACAAAAAGGGTTAACTTTAATTCACTCGGCGCCGCTTGTGGGTTATATTGTATTTTTATAGGCGTGTTTTCTATAATTTACTCATCTTGTTGTACATGGTCGCCTCTGCACCATTTGCATAACGACCTATTTAAGGTTCATTATTGCATTGTGCAACCTTGTTCGTGCAATATAAATACATGGCATTTGATGGTAAAAAATGGCACAACCAGATATTCGCACGAACGTCAGCTGCTTACATTCAATATCGAATCCCTAACTTATTACAACACAGAAATTTCTGAGTCTTCTAACATCTAGGAAAGAAAAAGTACAGGCAGAAGAAAATTAAACAAATAACGCCTCAGACGTTGACTTATTGCACAAGAGAGAGAGAGAGAGAGAGAGAGAGAGAGAGAGAGAGAGAGAGTTGTACATCTCACTAACAGCTAAGGTCACCTAAGGAGACGGGACCTCGGTTTAAAGACACATCCGAAAGTCTGGAGAAGCCCGGGATCGATCCCGCGAATCCTGGTTTACAAGGCAAGTAGCATAACCACTACACCACGGAGGCTTCTACTGATTGCACAATTTGTGTGTTGGAAGGAAATATAAATGATTAGAGAGCAGCCTCTATGTTACTCAATTGCAGCATTATTACAAGTAATGCCCTGGAGCTGGCATGAAATAGCTTCCACTGAAGTTGCCAGTGTTAAGTCATCCAAAATTCTTCTTTATTGAAGATGTAACCAAAATTCTGATCTGTCATCAATGTTAGCCTTCGAAATCTCTGATCTGTGTTGGTGGACAGTCGTATAAAAAACAATCTGTAGTTAGAGACAGCATTTTTTTGGACACCTGGTCTCTTTAGGGGGACGTAGTTTGTTTATTTAACCGAGTTATATGATCCAATTTGGCAGAAATGCTGTCGAATAATCGAAGTTTTAGCATGAGTAAGCGAATGTAATATATTTTGTTGCGTAGACGTACACTTGACGCCAAAAGCAAAAATTCATAAAATTTTCGATGAAAATATTTTTCAACGAACTGGAAAAGCCTTATCTGGCTTTGAAATATAGTCAGACTTTTGCTGCGGTATCTCCAGGCATTTAGTTTCTTCTCCAATAGCAGCAAAAGTCAACAGATTGCCTTCTCGATTTATACAAACAAAAAAACTTCACCTACCCTTTCTATGAAACGTTTTCCGCGATCTGTCTTAGAGACAGTAATCTGTGTTCGACGCAGCCGGTTGTACGGTGTGGTGTTGACCCCAATCAAGATCATCAGTGAAGGTGATACCAAGATATTTGGTGGATTGAACCTGCTCCAAGATTTGCTGGTGTAGTATAGTCAAACTTAATTTGTTTGTCCGGAGGGTTTCGCGACACCCTCATTGAATGACATTTGGCCACATTGAACAATTTTAATTGTTGTTTGTTTAAAGATTGGTCTATCCACTGGAACAGAAACTGACTATTAGTTCCGGTGCATAGGCAGAAATATAGCAAAACAAAATTAACCAGGCAACTCAAATTACAAAAGTATCAAAGTGAAGGTAAACCACAGGGCCCAGAGCTTAGATATTTAGCATGTAGCAAATGCAAGTGGTCACCTAAATAAATCATGCCCCTGGGGTCCAATTGGGCCACTCTCCGGGGCCGCTTAGCTCCCATAGACTCCTAATGGAAAAAAGCTTAAAAAAATCTTCTCTGAAACCACAAGGCCCAGAGCTTATATATTGAGCATGGAGCAATGGCAAGTGGTCACCTACATGAATCCTGCCAATCATGCCCCTGGGGTCCAAATGGGTCACATTCCGGGGCCCCTTAGCTCCCATAGACTCATAATGGAAAAAAGCTTCAAAATCTTCTTCTCTGAAACTGTGAAGCACAGAACTTAGATATTTAGTATCTAGCAACATAAAATAGTCACCTACATAAATCCTGCTAAGTAGAACTAAAACAAAGATCAGGAATTGATACAATTAACTTACTCCATCCATAAAAGACACCAAAGGGAAAGAAATACAAACATTAAGCGACCAGACCATAATGGAAACCTAAACAAAGGAAGGCCATATGGACAGTTACTTTCCCACAAAATGGCCATAAAGCCATCCAAAATTAAAAGACACAAGTGATACACACAGTAAGTAACAAACAACAACATAAATAAATCGCCACAGAAGAGCCGCCTTGGAACGGTCAGTGGAAGATTTCCACTGGGGGGCTTAAATTGATTTTACGTGGCCACAATCCTCGCCCTTACTTCCGTCGCGATTCAGACAAATAATTTGTTCAGTCCGCATGAAGGCCTCCTAACTCATCAGTGCAACATCTCCGTGAACACAGAAATCAAAGAACCACAGAGGTGAGACAACGGTGAGGACTCGACAGCAAGAAACCACTGAAATGCTGGAGCAAAAGAAAACCAACAGTTAGAATCCTGCCCCTGGGGTCAAAATTGGCCAAATCTTGTGACCCAGTAACTCCAATAAACTAATAATGGAAAATAAGCTTCATAGCATGTAGCAACGTCGAGTGGTCGCCTACATGAATCCTGCCAATCATGTCCCTAGGGTCTAAATTGGCCAAATCTTGTGACCCCGTAACTCCAATAAACTAATAATGGAAAATAAGCTTCGAAAACCTTCTTTTCTGAAACCATGAAGTACAGACCTTAGATATTTAGACCTTAGATATTAAGTATATAGCAACATAAAATGGTCACCCACATAAATCTTGACAACCATGCCCTTTGGGTCAAAATTTGCCATGCCCCAGGGCTCATTAGCACCTATAGACTTATACTGGAAAAAACTTCAAAAATCTTCTCCGAAACCATGAGGCCCAGAGCTTAGATATTTAGCATGTAGCAATGTCAAGTGGTCTCCTACATAAATCCTGCCAACCATGCCCCTGGAGTCTGAATTGGCCATTTGCCAGGGCTCCTTAACTCCAATAGACTTATAATGGATCGACTTCAAAAATCTTCTTTTCTGAAACCACAAGGCCCCGATTTTTTATTGATTTGCGGTTTAACATCCCTGTCAACACTATTAGGTCATTTTGGAGACTTTGCTTCCAGATTTGTGGGACTTTTCCCTACATTGGGATGAAATGACATCTTAAGCTCTGCTGCCCAATAAAACCAGTAGGGTTTAAATGCATAGGCGGTTCAACTGGCACCACTTTTCCTGGGCAGGCTTAGAACCTCTAAGCTGTTTACGGGTACTCATCTGCGTTCGGTTCCAGCTCTGCATGGAAGCACCATGTAGCCCAATCTATTTCTTCAAGTCACAATGGGTATTCTAAACATCACTCATGATTTTTCTGGTACATAAGTGAGGGTTACAAGGCCAGTTGCCTCTCTTGTTTATGAAATTCAGCTCTTTAGTTAAGTTGCTATGGCATCATAGAGTTCCTACAGATTTGTAATGGGGAAACTTGAAAATTTGTATTTTCTGCCAAGCCTAAGTAGATATTTTGGCCAAACGGTTATGTTATAACTATTTTTTCAGCAATCTTGTTTCTGCCATATGATTTTAGGCCTACTGCTAATTTTTATCCCCAGAACGAATAGGTTCGAGGGATATAGCGATCAGCCTGGCGTCCGTCCGTAGACGCAACATTGTGATGGCCATAACTCCTATACCCTTTGAGATTCATTGATGGTTCTTGGCACAATTGTTCACAAGGCTGAGACGGCGTGCCATGCGCAAGAACCAGAATTCTGGATGCCATACTTGTTTAGTTATCTCCCCTTTTAATAAAATAGAATGACTACTTTGTGATGGCCATAACTCCAATACCCTTTCAGATATATTGATGGTACCTGGCACAGTTGTTTACAAGGCTGAGACGGCCTGTCATGCACAATAATCACAACTCTGGTTGCCATGGTTTTTAGCTCGCCTGTACGAAGTACAAGGAGAGCTATTGTTGTCACCTCGGATGGCCTACGCGTGTGCGTTTGCGTTCCCGTCACACTGCGTTAAAGTTTTTCAAATGCTTATATCTCAACAGTCACTCATCACAGACCACTCATATTTGGAACTGAAGTACCTGGGAGGGTCCTCTGATGTTCAAAGAGAACAGACCCCCGGGTTCATGCCCCGGGGTGGGGCTAGGGGTCAAAATCTAGAACACCTTTGTAATTCTGTGTTAAAGTTTTTGAAATGCTTATATCTCAACAGTCACTCATCACAAAGCATTCATATTTACAACTTGGATACCTGGGAGTGTCTTCTGAGATTCCAAGACAACACACCCCTGGGTTCATGCCTGTGATTGGGGATGGTGTGGGGCTGGGGGTCAAAATCTAGGACATCTTTGTAATTTGTTGTATACCTTTCCATTATACTAACAAGTTATAGACACAATTGGTTATACATCAGCCAATCAAGTGACATTGGGTCAAGTGTAAAAGGGTGAAGGTCATGGTGACCTACATTTCACGGTCCAGTGATTTTGCCTTATATCTTGAAGTCTATTTGTTGGAGAAATGTCATACCTGGGATATTAGTTCCATGTGACTCCACGATTGACCTCAAAATATATCTAGGTCACTGTGACCTATATTTCATGGTTCAGCGATTTTGCCTATTATCTCGAATACTATTTGATGGAGAAATGTCATACCTGGATAATTAGTTCCATATGACCCAATAATTGACCACAAAATATATCTAGGTCATGGTGACCTACATTTCATGGTCCAGTGATTTTGTCTATTATCTTGAATATTATTTGATGGAGAAATGTTATACCTGGGTTATTAAATGCAGGTGACCCCATTATTGACCTCAAAATATATCTAGGTCACAGTGACCTATATTTTATGGTTCAGCGATTTTGCCTATTATCTAGAATACTATTTGATGGAGAAATGTCATACCTGGATTATTAGTTCCATATGACCCAATAATTGACCTCAAAATATATCTAGGTCATGGTGACCTACATTTCATGGTCCAGTGATTCTGTCTATTATCTTGAATACTATTTGATGGAGAAATGTTATACCTGGGTTATTAGTTGCATGTGACCCCATTATTGACCTCAAAATATATCTAGGTCAGTATGACCTATATTTCATGGTTCAGTGATTTTTAGCTCACCAGAGCCGAAGGCTCCGGGGGAGCTTATAGGATAGGCAGTTGTCCGGCGTCGTCGTTGTCGGCGTCGTCGTCTGACGTCAACACTTTCAAACATCTTCTTCTCTGAAGCCACTGGACCGATTCAGCCCAAATTTTATCTGTAGCATCCTTGGGCTGGGGGATTGAAAGTTTGTGTTTTTTATGAAATTCGGCTCATTGGTTTGGTTGCTATGGCAACTTAGAGTTTCCATAGACTTATAATGGGGAAAATTGAAAAATGGCATTTACTGCCAAGCCACTGCAGATATTTTGACAAAACTTTCATAGAAATATTTCTTAGGCAATCTACTATCTGCCATATGATTTTAGGCCTACTGCTCATTTGTATTGGTTGCCATGGAAACCAAAATGAAAAAATAGAAAAAAAATACTTAAAAAATCATCTCCTCAGAAACCGTATGCTCTATGAGGCTGAAAGTTTATGGAAATATTCAACATAATTGCCTTAACAGGTTTTGTGTTTTTTATGAAATTCGGCTCTTTAGTTTGGTTGCTATGGCAACTTAGATTTTCCATAGACTTATAATGGGGAAAATTGAAAAATGGCATTAACTACAAAGCCTTTGCAGATATTTTGACAAAACTTTCATAGAAATGTTCCTTTAGTAAACTTCTCTCAGCCATATGCTTTTATGTCAACCTGGGGGTCCAGTAGGTTGTGCCGGGGCCATGCCACGCCCCCAGTACTTCATAAAATGACCTATATCTCAGAAACCTTACAGATCCCCACCCCTAAACCATATATATTCTTGTTCCTATTGATAAGACGCATTCAGTGACACCAACCTGGAGGTCCTCCGGGATGTGCCGAGGCCATGCCCCACCCCCTCCACTTCATAAAAGGCCCAATATCTCGGAAACCATTCAGATCCCCACCCCTGAACCCTATATACTCTTGTTCCTTATGATAAGACGCATTCAGTGACATCAAACTGGGGGTCCCCCGGGATGCGCCGGGGCCATGTCCCGCCCCTCCATTTCATAAAAGGCCCAATATCTCGGAAACCTTACAGATCCCCACCCCTAAACCATATATATTCTTGCTCCTTATGATAAGACACATTCATTGACCCCAAATTGGGGGTCTTCCGGGGTGCGCCGGAGCCATGCCCCACCCATTCACTTCACAAAAGGCCATATATCTCAGAAACTGTTCAGATCCCCACCCCTAAACCATATATGTTCTTGTTCATTATGATGAGACACATTCAGTGACACCAACCTGGGGGTCCCCAGGGATGTGCTGGGGCCATGCCCCACCCCCTCCATTTCATAATATCACAATATCTCGGAAACCTTACAGATCCCCACCCCTAAACCATATACAGTCGAACTTCGATGGGTCGAACTCGGTAGGCTCGAACACCACGTTTGGGTCGAACTGACTTTTCAGTCCCGGCAAAATCCCTATTCATTTTAACTAAACATACCACCCTTGGCTCGAACCACGATGGCTCGAACCCTCGAACTCTAAGCCTGGTCCCTAGAGAGCATTTTCTATGTAAAATCCTACCGATGGCTCGCACTAATTACCTTTTTAAAAATTCCAGTTTTATCGGTCAAGTCACGCAGTATCATAAGAAAGGTAACCTACGTGAAAGTGCGAAAGGTATACTACGTGGCTTTAATTATGACCGATAGATATACCGGAAGTCACCAAAATCGCCGCAGCTATGATAAAAAATCATAGTACTCAAAGATGGATCTTGCCTAGTTGGACTTCAATGGCTCGAACTACCGATGGCTCGAACTTTTTACGGCGGTCCCGGCGAGTTCGAGCCATCGAAGTTCGACTGTATATTCTTGTTCCTTATGATAAGACACTTTCATTGACACCAACCTGGGGGTCTCCCTGGGCCTTGCCCCACCCCTGCACTTCACAAAAGGCCTTATATCTCAGAAACTGTTCAGAGCCCCACCCCTAAACCATATATATTCATCTTCCTTATGATAAGGCACATTCATTGACACCAGCTTGTGAGTCCCCGGGGCATGCCCGGGCCTTGCTCCACCGCTTGACTTCATTAAAAGCCACATATCTCAGAAATAGTTCAGATCCCCACCCCTAAACCATATATATTCTTGTTCTTTATGATAAGACTCATTCAGTCACACCAACTTTGGGGTCTCTTTGTGCTGAGGCAATGTGCCCCGCCCTTCCACTTCATAAAAGGCCATATATTTCAGAAACCATTCAAATCCCCACCCTATATTCATATATGTTCTTGTTCCTTATTATTAGCACACCTACTGTAGGGGTGTCCGCAGGGGCCAGTCCTCTCCTTTATCACTTCATGAAAGGATATCTTGGAAAATGTTCAGATTCCCACCCCTAAACCATATATATACTTGGTCCTTATGATGAGACACATTTAGGGACAACAATCTTGGGCTTTCCTGGGAACGACAGGGCATGCTCCAACCCCTCCACTTTTATCTCCAGCCATGCAGATCCCCACTGCTAAACCATATATATTCTTGTTCTTTGTGATAAGACACATTTAGTGATACCAACCAGGGCTCCATTGGGTCCATGCCCCACCCCCTCTACTTCATAAAAGGCCTAATGTTTCAGATACTGAGTCCTCATTTGGATATGGGGGTTCATTTGGCAGATTAAAATGATATCATGTTAAAATACATGGCTGCAATTTGGCAGTGCCCACCTGAGCTCTGGTGAGCATAGTGGCCCATGGGCCTCTTGTTCCTATTATCTTGAATACAATTTGATAGAGAAACGTCATACCTGGATTATTAGTTCCATGTGACTCTATAATTGACCGCAAAATATATCCAGGTCAGTGTGACCTATATTTCATGGTTCAGTGATTTTGCCTATTATCTTGAACACTATTTGATGGAGAAATGTCATACCTGGATTATTTATTCCATGTGACCCCATGATTGAGCTTGAATTAATAATTAGGTCAGTGAGTCCTATATTTCATGGTTCAGTGATTTTTCCTATTATCTTGAATACTATTTGATGGAGAAGTGTCTTACCTGGATAATTAGTTCCATGTGACCCGATGATTGACATGGAAATATATCTAGGTCCTTGTGACCTATTTTCATGGTTCAATGATTTTGCCTTATAATTCAGATACAATTTGATCCTGAAATGTAATATCTGGAATATATGTTCCATGTGACCTGATTATTGATCTCAAATATATCAAGGTGAGTGTGACCTATATTTCATGGTTCATAAATTTTTCCTTATATCTTGAAGTCGCGAAACAGGCGAGCTATGCTGTCTGGCTACAGCTCTTGTTGAGTTATCTCCCCTTCCAATAAAATAGAGTGACTACCTTGTGATGGCCAAAACTCCAATACCCTTTAAGATATATTGATGATACCTGGCACAGTTGTTCACAAGGCCGAGACAGTGTGTCATGCACAAGAACCGCAACACTGGGTGCCTTGGTTTTTGAGTTGTCACCCCTTCCAATAATATAGAATCACTACCTTGTGATGGCCACGTCTCCAATACTCTTTGAGATATATTGATGGTAATTGGTACAGTTGTACATGAGGTTAAGCAGGTTTGTCACGTGCAAGAATCACAACTCTGGATGCCCTGGTTTTTTAATTATCTCCCTTGACAATATAACCTTGTGATTGCCATAACTTCAATACCCTTTGAGATATATTGATGGTACTTGGCACAATTGTATGCAAGGTTGAGATGGCGCTTCATGCCTAAAAACCATAACTCTGGGTGCTATGATATTTGAGTTATCTCCCCTTCCAATATAACAGTATGACCACCTTGTGATCACCGTACCTCCAATACCCTTTGAGACATATTGGTGGTACTTGATGCAGATGTACATGATGTTAAGCAGGTGTGTCTTTCTTAAGAATTACAACTCTGGCTGCTCTGGTTTTTTAGTTATCTCCCCTGACAATATAACATTGTGATGGCCATAACTTCAACACCATTTGAGATATGTTGAAGGAACACCCCCCCCCCCCCCCCAAAGGGGCTTGAAGAAATAGATGGGCTGCATGATGCTTCCACGCAGAGCTGAAACCGTCTGCACACTAGTACTGGTAAACCGCTTAGAGGATCTAAGCCTGTCCAGGAACCGCGGTGCGAGGCGGACTGTCCATGCTTATAAACTCTATTTGTTTCATTGGGCGACAGGGCTTGAGATGTCATTTCATCTCAATGTCGGGTAGAAGTCCCACAAAATTGGAAGCAACATCTCCAAAATGACCTATACTGTGTTGACGGGGACGTTAAACCTCAAATCAAACAAACAAAATGTTGAAGGAACTTGGCACAATTGTATACAAGGTACAGAAGGGGTGTCATGTGCAAGAACCACAACTGTTGGTGCTGTGGTATTTGAGTTATCTACCCTTTCAATATAACAGTATGACCAGCTTGTGATCACCATATCTCCAATACCCTTTGAGACAATGTATTGATGGTACTTTGTACAGAAATACATGAGCTTAAGCAGGCTTGTCATGCACAAGAACCACAATTCTGAGTGCCCTTTTTTTTTATTATTATCTCCTCTGACAGTATAATCTTGTGATGGCCATAACTGCAATACTTTTGCGATATATTGCTGGTTTAATTCTGGTGCATTTTCTATTGGTGAACAATCTTTTGAAGGCCATATCGGCTTTTGGTCGGGGATTTGCCATCTCTTCTGATGGCTATTTTTATTGGTTGCCATGGGAAACCAAAATAAAGAAAAAAAGAAAAAAAAAATTTTGTAAACAATCATCTCCTCATAAACCAAATGCTCTATGAGGCTGAGGTTTTATGGAAATATTCACCATATTTGTCTTTACAGTTTATGTGTGTGTTTTTTTATGAAATTAGGCTCTTTAGTTTGGTTTCTACTTGGGAAGTTAAGAGTTTCCATAGACTTATGGTCTTGGATGGGAGCTGTGGGTTATTGGTATCAATTTCTGATCATTGCCTTCACTTCTGCTTTATAATGGGGAAAATTGAAAAATGGTATTTACACCTTTCAAGATAATTTAAAAACTTTCATAGAAATGTTCCTTAAACAAATTGAATGTTTTATCTATGATTTAAGGCTAATTGGTTGCCACAGATGGTTGTCAGTTTCCATCTGTTGTCTTGCAACAACACATTCAAGAGACATCAGACCTCTGAAGCAACTAGGCTGATTGGGTCCAAATTTTATCTTTAGAATCTTTGGGTGCTGGGATTCCATGGTTAATTAGAATACATGGCTGCCAGTGGGCAGTGCTCCCTGAGCTATGGTGAGCATAGTGGCCCATGGGCCTCTTGTTTCCAGTATTATGGCCCTTTGTCAGTTTTAGCCATTTTTATTCCAAAATGATATTTCTCTTTTATCATTTGCTTAGAGGTAATGAAATGAGGAAAATATGGAATAAAATCATTTTATGCATTTATTTATAGAAAAAGAAAGGGCTACAGACTTCCAGGTTCGCAATGTGTGATATCCATAATTTTTAGAAGTATACCGAGCCCTTTCTTCTAGGCTTCTGAATTTAAGTTTATTTGCAGAATATTAGAAACACCAATGAGTGACCTCATACTAGGCTTAAAATGCTTCTTATTGTGGGAACTCCAAAAATTGAAAAAAAGCATAACAAACTAGAATCACCAATCGATGGCAAGCCATCGCATATCCCCATGCTTCCCCGCTTGCCCCACCCCCTGGGGCATCCCCTAGGGGTGTTTGACCCGAAAGGTAAAATTTTGATTGTGATGTATTCTACTCATCATGCTGTTCGATTTAATTTTTTATCCCCAAGGTGCCCCACCCCTGGCCCCACTCCCAGGGGTAGGATCAAAATTCCTAAAGTGTTATGCACTCCCTAGACCAAAGTTTTATCAGTTCCCAAAGTTTCAAGTTTCTATCTATAACGGTCTAGGAGGAGTTATCCGGTAACAGTAATGTATGGGGGTAAAGGTGTCAAAATCAGTTTTTGACCTCTGGTGACCTCCAAATTGACCCCAGGGATCAAATTTTGGTTGTAATGTTTTCTACTCATCATGCAGTTCGCTTTGATATATTACACAACCATGTTCTGGAAATTTTGATTTTTGACCCCTGCGGGCCCCACCCCCTGGGCCCACCCGTAGGGGTGTGATCAAAATTCCGAAAGTGTCATGCACTCCACAGACCAAAGATCTATCAGTTCCCATAGTTTCAAGTTTCTATCTAAAACCGTCTAGGAGGAGTTATTCGGTAAAGGGGTCAAAATCAGTTTTTGACCTCTGGTAACCTCAAAATTGACCCCAGGGGTCAAATTTTGGTTGTAATGTTTTCTACTCATCATGCCGTTCGCTTTGATATATTACACAACCATGTTCTGGAAATTTTTTATTTTTGACCCCGCGGGGCCCACCCTTAGGGGTGTAAACAAAATTCCAAAAGTGTCATGATCTCCCCAGACCAAAGATATATTAGTTCCCAAAGTTTCAAGTTTCAATCTATAACCGTCTAGGAGGAGTTATCCGGTAAGGTGTCAAAATCAGGTTTTGACCTCTGGTGACCTCAAAATTGACCCCAGGGGTCAAATTTTGGTTTTAATGTTTTCTACTCATAATGCTGTTCGCTTTGATATATTACACGACCATGTTTTGGAAATTTTTATTTTTGACCCCCCACAGGCTCCACACCCTGGGCCCACCCGTAGGGGTGTGATCAAAATTCGGAAAGTGTCATGCACTCCCCAGACCAAAGATCTATCAGTTCCCAAAGTTTCAAGTTTCTATCTATAACCGTCTAGGAGGAGTTATCCGGTAGGATGGACGGACGTACGGACTACGAAGACCATTACAATATCCCTACTTTTTCTTCGACCGGGCTTCTCCAGACTTTCGGATGAGTCTTTAAACCGAGGTCTCGTCTCTGTATGACCTTAGCTGTTGGTGGGACGTAAAACTAAATCTCACTCACTCACTTTTTCTTCGAAAAGCGTGGGGATAATGACAACATTTACCTTATCTGTCATATCTCAAGTTATTTTTCACCAATTTCTAATCCATAAACTGCAGAATTGAGGGGACGAATATCACCAATCCATAGAAGGTTTGTTTTTCCTATTATGAATGTCAGTTTACTGGTAAACTGCTTAGAGGATCTAAGCCTGCCCAGGCAATGCGGTGTGAGTCTGGCTGTCCATGCTTATAAACCCTTTTGGTTTCATTGGGCGACAGGGCTTGAGATGTCATTTCATCTCAATCTCAGGTAAAAGTCCCACAAAATTGGAAGCAGCATCTCCAAATGACCTATAGGGTGTTGACAGGGATGTTAAACCTCAAACAAAAAAACAATTTTTAAAAATTAAGGAGAAAATTTTGCAACAGTATAATGCACAAAAACACCATTTTGTTGGCACATCTAGCCATTTTTCTCCAAATCAGATGGTCACAGACACCCAAAACTATATATGTACATGAAGGTTATTCAGTTTGCAGATTCAGCATTTCAAAACTTATACCAATCTGCTTTGATTATAGCTTTTTATGTCCATGTAATATAACTCCACCACAAAATCCCTACTTTATTCTGTCCTAGCCAATAGAGAAAAAAGTGAGGTTTACAGGGGTAAACAGGGGTGGTTGGGTGAGGCAAAGGTGATGTTTATCTTGCGTCACTGGGTCGTCCAACTTATATTGGCTTACAGTTGGTCAAGGACTGCTGTTCTTGCAGCAGGTAAGGGTAGAGGGGGATTGTTGTTATTTCTTCTGTTTCTACACTTCCATTCATTTTCCTCTTTCTCTCTCCTATCCCCCACTTTCATCTCCTCTGCTATCTCTTCTATCTCCCTTTTTGCCTTTTCTCTGGGAGACCACACAAAACACCCTCACAAGGGTTGACGTGTCATTAAACCTAATTCAGTCAATTAATCCATTAAGGGGGTAAACATTATTTTAGTTCAAAAACATAGATTGTGGGTGCTCATTAGAACTGTCTCATTGATATCTATATTCGAACTAGAAATAGAAGAATATCACACATTTTTTATCTAAAAATTGCTAGTTTAAGAGATAAGAAAGATACCATTTGAGGTCCGCCAAGCGAATTTGTGTCTTCGAGCATTCCGTCATGACAAATTTTAACTGCGCATGTCCAGCCATTCAGAGGGGCCAGGGATATGGCTTTCTGTCTCAAGGTTCCTCTTGATTCACTGCTCGCATAGGCGATAAGTACCAAAATCGCTTGACGGGGCCAATTTAAGCCCACAAGTGTCTTAACAAAATGAAATTTTGATAACACCTTGGCCCTGAAAAAAATTCTGTACTGATATTGTTTTATGTGTTAAGCCTGTTGACTTGTACTACTATGTTTGTGACTGAATTGGGTCATGATGTGATAGTTCAACTTACGATCGTAAAATTCTGTAACATCTTACGATCGTAAAATTCTGCAACTGAAGGACAGTCCATTTTCTCGAGGTAAGCAAGGGTTTGCCCACCTCTGATTAAAGATTGGCTCAATTCTTGAAAGAGCAGAAAAACAAAACAAATGAAAAATCATGGATCCCAAACTAACATTTTTCTGATGAAAATTTGTGATGTTTTTTGAAGTTTTCTTATTTCTTTTAGTAATGTAAATGTGGTTTCTCCTTAGAACTGCCTCATTTATGTTGGCCATTGCTTTACCTACTTTACCTATATTTCAGACACAGTTTGCTAGAAGAAACCAAAATGAACAGCAGGAATTGCACATACATCATAAAAGACATTTTCTTTAGAAGATCACTTTCATTATTGCTGGCTAGTAGGGCCTACTTGATTAGGCCATGTGGAGAGTTCACTATTCAGCAAACCAGACAGCTGTCAGAAAAAGCATTTAATCTGTCTGATATAATCAAGGCTAATGCTAAACATAAACCAGGAAAGAGTATTGGAACAGTGACACAGAAACAACTCAATAAAACAAGTACAGTGAAAACAAAGAAAACAGACACTGTTGACACTGTTGAAGGAACTGACACACACAAATCTAAGAAAAAGGCAGAAGACAAGCTCAATACTGGTAAAGCTACGAAAACTGAAAATGGAGTAGACAAATTGTACGAGGTTAAGAGGAAAAGTAGCAGTGCTAACGTTATGAAAGCTGATGTTTTAGACAAAGACAGATCTCAAACAGAAGATTCTCCAACACCCGTTCCAGCTCATTTGAAATCAATTTTAGAGATGCCTTTAATACTCAACAGGGATTTAGATACTGAGAAATTAGCAGAGTTCAAAGAATTTGTTGAAGATGTAGACCTGAAGTATCTACCTTCAGTGAGTACAATAATCAATTCAACACAGTCACCAGAACAGGTTAAAGTTCTAGAGAGATGGAAAGCTAACAAGACCAGGGAGCTTGGAGGAGAGGAACAGTTCAATCAGTACAAGAAAGGTAAAATAGTAAGAAAAGGTTACTCAGGAAAACCACATTATGAAAATACATTGTAAATTTTACTGCTGCAAAAAACGAACATTTTCAGATGAAAAATTGAGATATTTTTCTTATTTCTGTACAAAACATAGATTGTGGGTAATTGTTAGAACAGTCTCATGTTCAAACGAGTACCAACAATCCATGCTTTAGAGCAGAAATAAGAACAATAAGGTCCCAAATATTCCAACTCATATTTGGTTTGGTTTAGAAGCCTTTGTCACAAAGAACCTACATGCCAAATTTTTTCATCTTAAATTATTAACAGTATTTACTGATGGTTTGAATCAGCTCATATTTTGTGAATAATCATTACTTTATGCAAGTGATTGATGGTTGATTAAACATTGAATTAAAGAAATGACCAGAAACAGGGTTTTCCCTGGCGGACAAATTTCTGCATTTTGCCGCATTTTCGTTGCAAATGTCCCTCTTTTTGCTTCGTAGTGCATCCCAATGGGTGCAGTCCGAGGCTTCTGAGTGCGATTCGGTTCAATTACCAATTTGCTTAATAGACGCACCTCCAATCGTCTGAGCGATACTGATCAATTTATATGGTTCTCGACTCATAACTTTACCGGTTGTGATACTGGTGGTGTGCATGGAACCAATACTTGTTGATAGAAAATGGCTGCCCAAAAACCTTAGATTGGTTCCCCTTCGTTATTACCTCCCCTTCGGTACGCACATAACGACAGGTAGCGAGAAAATTGATTTGAGGTAGAGAATCCTACTCTTACCACTGCGCATGCCTACAAGAGCGCGTCTGTTAATTTAAAATACTGCAGAAGTGGGCCAGCTGGCTGTGTATTACTCATTGTAAATTGTATCTGCGAGTGTTAAAAAGATACATATTTCAAGATATTGATAAGAATTTCACTAGTCTATGTAAAATAAATTATTATAAATTATTTCAGTATCTTTTTTGTTTCTTCAGGTATGACTGACTCAGCAATTAACCTTGTTGAACTCCGGTATTTCCAATACCGCGTCAGTGCTTATGCTATAAATAGACGTAACGGCTTCTGCTAGCTACCAATCGTTATGCTGTAGCCACCTAGCGGAGACATTTACGACAAGGGAACCAATCTACAAAAACCTCAAAAACGATTGTTTTTAGCTCACCAGAGCCAAAGGCTCTGGGGGAGCTTATAGGATAGGCAGTTGTCCGTCGTCGTATGTCGTCGTCTGGCGTCATCACTTTCAAGCGACATCTACTCTGAAGCCACTAGGCTGATTGGGCCCAAATTTTATCTGTAGCATCCTTGGGCTGGGGGATTGAAAGTTTGTGTTTTTATCACTATTGTGATGGCCATAACTCCAATACCCTTTGAGATATATTGATGGTACCTGGCACAGTTTTTCACAAGGCTGAGACAGCTTGTCATGCACAAGAACCACAACTCTGGTTGCAATGGTTTTTGAGTTATCTCCCCTTCCAATAAAATAGAGTGACTACCTTGTGATGGCCATAACTCCAATACCCTTTAAGATATATTGATGATACCTGGCACAGTTGTTCACAAGGCTGAGACAGTGTGTCATGCACAAGAACCACAACTCTGGGTGCCATGGTCTTTTAGTTATCTCCCCTTCCAAAAATATAAAATCACTACCTTGTGATGGCCACATCTCCAATACTCTTTGAGATATATTGATGGTACTTGGTACAGTTGTACATGAGGTTAAGCAGAGGAGTCAAGTACAGGAACCACAACTCTGGGTGCCCTGGTTTTTGTATTATCTCCCCTGAAAATATAACCTTGTGATGGCCATAACTCCAATACCCTTTGAGATATATTGATGGTACTTGGCACAATTGAGACGGCGCTTCGTGTCTATTAGGAGTGTAACGATGCATCGGACTATCGATGCATTGCGATAGGCACTGGGCCGATAGTACTGCATCGATGGTAAAGTTAAACATCGATGACTATCGCCGATAGTGTTTTGAACTATCGATAGTTTCGATAGTTTTCTATATCACAAGTTTTTCAGATAATTCCCAAAGTTGTTTTCATTCTTGTACCCGGTCAAGCGTCAAACTGTATATTGTCCTAATTATAATCCAATAATCTCCCGTGTCAGTGGGGGTCAACAGCTTCTTGTCGCGAGATAAAGGCAATAAAATTACAGCCGAATCATGATTTGGCGGTAGCCTACAGGTACACGGTGTTTATGCATCCTATTTGTTATGCATTTTCCACTTTACACCCAATGCAGCACGCCGAAAATTCCTTCATTGAACTGGTGAATTTACAGCTTTCTGAAGCACTTTTCAACAGTAAACACTTTGATGTTAATTCCTTTCGAAATAATTGACACGGACGACCACGCATGTTTTGAATACGCTAATCTGTAAGCCAGTGATAAGAAAAGCGATAATTAATGCGTGTTTACACAGCGGTATTTCTTATCAAAGGGTGCCGACCGCATTAGCACGTGAAGCATGGGAAGTCTGCACATGTCACTACCGCTTCAAAAGGTGCAAAAAAATTGTTCTGGTTGATGTTTTAGAGGATTCTTATTTTGTCAATAGCAGACATCAAAGGAAATGAAATACGTGTCGTCCTGCAAAGAATGTTTATAATTTGGGCATCCACACATGTTTATAAAGCCGAGATTTTGATTTTAAATCTTGGACACCGTGTATTAAAAATATGCACATGGAAATACCGCACTAGAAAACAATTACTTCAACCTCATTATAACACAGAACTCTGGTCGGTCCAACAAACGGACAGTATTAGTTAACCGAATCGTGTTATAAACGCCGATCGTATTTGTCACGTGCCAGTCTATTCTACTATCACACTGTAAACACAAGCCTCCGGCGCTATCGACGAGTCCACATACTTTTCCGCATGACAAGGTGTGAAATAAGGTCAATTTATGTCTCTAATTTGCGTTTATCCCTCAATCATGATATATAATCCACAATCAATGTGAAAAGGATTTAATCGCTCCTAAGACGATTAGCTATATCTAAGGGTAGATGTATGCGTAATAAAAACAGACTATTCTACTGTCTCGTGAATGGTTATGTTTTGGCGCCAAATAGCAGACTTGGCGGAAAAAGTCGAACGCTTTAATATGTGTGAACACGTCTGTATGTTGTTGGTGATTGACACGGAGCTTCTGTGGATAAGTCGGGAGTTGTTTCCGGGGTTAAGTCGGGAGCAGGGCGCAGTTTTCTATCCACCTCTATTCACAACCGTTTAGCTATCGAGAAAATATTTTTACCGGTTCCAAACATCTTTTTTCATGAAAGAAAATTAAATAATGACATTAAACACTTGTGGGGTTGCTGATGTCGGATGACGTCATTTACCGATCGCTTGCAGAAAAACGGTTGCGGTGGTTTGTGGACGGTGGATGTTATGGCGATTTGGATGACGGAGGTTTTGATGTTTGCCTTGAACTTGCTTTTAGGGCGGGTGTGAAAGTTATTATGACATGTCTGCAATTATCTTGTTTATTGGCCATGATAACTACAGTATTTTCTACCGTATTACCGCACTTAACGTCAAAGAAAAATAAAGTTATTGTGCTTAAAATTTGACAGAAACCTTGGATTATATTTATAAATATTTGTTGGGGAAAATTTGGGGTCCAAATTTATTTTATTCTGATTAAGAAACTGATGGTACAGTCTCACTGTGATTTGAAACATGTACTTGGCAACTTCTATTAAAATGAGTCTCCAGGAGGATTTACACTTGAAGGAAAAAAGATGCTCCTAGGGAGCTGTTTCCTCTTGTAGGGGCAGGCAGAAAAGCAAACAGGAGTTTACAACAGTTGTTCCTCTGTGTAAATTATCTTGTTTATTTCTTTTATGCAGATAATACATACAGAAAAACAGTTGAAGGTTTGAATAGTTTTTATTTCCTTCTAAAACAAGAAATATGTTTCCAGGCAATAGTATCGCAATAGTATTGCAATAGTAGTTAGCAATAGTAATAGTATCGCAATGGTTCTTCCTGCAATGTCAATACTATCGCAATAGTCATTTTCTGACTATCGTTACATCCCTAGTGTCTATGAACCACAACTCTGGGTGCCATGATATTTGAGTTATCATCCCTTCCAATATAACAGTATGACCACCTTGTGACCGCACCTCCAATATTCTTTGAGACATATTGGTGGTACTTGATGCAGATGTACATGAGGTTAAGCAGGTGTTTCATGCTCAAGAATTATAACTCTTGGTGCTCTGGTTTTTAGCTCACCGTCACGTAGTGGCGAGGTGAGCTTTTGGGATCACTTTTTGTCCGTCGTCCGTCGTGCGTGCGTCCGTGCGTAAACAATTTCTTCAAACAACATCTCCTAAACCACTGATCGGATTTTGACCAAACTTCACAGGAATGATCCTTAGGTGGTCCCCTTTCAGAGTTGTTCAAATGGTTCCGGTCCGTTGCACATATAGGTCACAGGAGCCAAAAATAGATTTTTTCACCGAAAACTTAAAAAATCTTCTTCTCTGAAACCGCAAGGCCCAGGTCTTTGATATTTGGTATGAAGCTTCATCAAGTGGACCCCTACCAAGATTGTTCAAATTATAGTGCTGGGGCCAAAAATGCTCCCCGCCCCGGGGCCCTTTGGTTTTACATGGGCTTATATAGGGAAAATCTTTAAAAATCTTCTTCTCTGAAACCGCAAGGCCCAGGTCTTTGATATTTGGTATGAAGCTTCATCTAGTGGACCCCTACCAAGATTGTTAAAATTATAGTGCTGGGGCCAAAAATGCCCCCGCCCCGGGGCCCTTTGGTTTTACATGGGCTTATATAGGGAAAATCTTTAAAACTCTTCTTCTCTGAAACCGCAAGGCACAGGTCTTTGATATTTGGTATGGAGCTTCATCTAGTGGACCTCTACCAAGATTGTTCAAATTATAGCCCTCGGGCCACAAATGCCCTCGCCCCAGGGCCCTTTGGTTTTACATAGACTTATATAAAGATAATCTTTGAAAATCTTCTTCTCTGAAACAGCAAGGCCCAGGTCTTTGATATTTGGTGTGAAGCTTCATCTAGTGGACCTCTATCAAGATTGTTTAAATTATAGCCCTGAGGCCAAAAATGGCCCCACCTCGGGGCCATTTGGTTTAACATAGGCTTATGTAGGAAATATCTTTAAAAAAATCTTCTTCTCTGAAACCGCAAGGCCCAGGTCTTTGATATTTGGTGTTTAGCTTCATCTAGTGGACCTTTGCCAAGATTGTTCAAATTATAGCCTTTGTTGATATTTGATATGAAGCTTCACTTTTTTAGACCTTCCTCAACATTATGCACATTATAACCCTGGGGTCAATAATGGCCCTCCCCGGGGCCCACTTGTTACTCTATGGATCAGGTGAGCGATCCAGGGCCATCATGGCCCTCTTGTTTAGTTATTACCCCTGACAATATAACCTTGTGATGGCCATAACTCCAACACCCTTTGAGATATATTGAAGGAACTTGGCGCAATTGTATACAAGGTACAGAACTTGAGAAGGGGTGTCATGTGCAAGAACCACAACTGTTGGTGCTGTGGTATTTGAGTTATTAACCCTTCCAATATAACAGTATGACCAGCTTGTGATCACCATATCTCCAATACCCTTTGAGTCATATTGATGATACTTTGTACAGAAATACATGAGCTTAAGCAGGCATGTCATGCGCAAGAACCACAATTCTGAGTGCCCTGGTTTTTTAGTTATCTCCCCTGACAGTATAATCTTGTGATGGCCATAACTGCAATACTTTTGTGATATATTGTTGGTTTAATTCTGGTGCACTTTCTATTGGTGAACAATCTTCTGAAGGCCATATTGGCTTTTGGTTGTGGGGTTTACCATCTCTTCCGATGGCTATTTTTATCAGAAAATATCAGAAGAATATCACAGATTTTTATCAGAAAGTAGCAATTATGGAGATGTGATACGTTGCACTATGTCACACGGGTGTGTTATCGTAATTTTATAAACTCTCAGTGGCTGAAACTAGCCCTGTCTCAAACAAATTGTCATGATTTCAGGTCAAGTCGTAGAAGTTTGACAAATTTCTTCTTCTATTAAACAGACCTTCTTGATAATGGACTGAATCTTCATGAGTGTATCTATAACCAGCTGTCTGGACACCCTGACACTACCCCCCTACGACAGGGGAATGAAGGCCACTGGGAAAGTATCAGCAAAGTCCTGCCAGATGTCAGTGAGGTTGTTCTAATGGAAAAAGAATGCCTTCATCCTGAGTTGTTCTATAGAGGGAAGTTTGACTGTATAGCTAGATTCAGGTACAGGTATCAAGAGAAATGCAAAGCCCCCGCCCATAGGGGCTTGAAGAAATATATGGGCTGCATGATGCTTCCACGCAGAGCTGAATCCGGCCCGCACACTAGTACTGGTCAACCACTTAGAGGATCTAAGCCTGTTCAGGAACCGCGGTGCGAGGCGGACCGTCCATGCTAATAAACCCTATTGGTTTCATTGGGCGACGGGGCTTGAGATGTCATTTCATCGCAATGTCGGGTAAAAGTCCCACAAAATTGGAAGCAACGTCTCAAAAAGGACCTTTACTGTGTTGACGGGGACGTTAAACCTCAAATCAAACAAACAAACAAGCAAGAGAAATGCGGGAATCTCAAGGGGTGACAACTCTGACAAAAATATTTTTGTCTCTCTTGTCCACAGAGGCCTTCCCAAAGTCTTAACCATTTTTTTGCTGAATATTTAATCAATTTTGCCACACCCATTTATGACTATCAACCAATCAAATTACTTGATGTAATTTATTCCTATAGATTCACCCATGGAATGACCAACCAACAGTGAAGATCCAGATCAGATGGCTTCTGCGGAAGCCATCTGATCTGGATCTTCACTGTTTGTAAAGGTAGAGCATATTCTGTTTTAGCAGCACAAGTGTCTAACACATTGTATGCGGGGAAACTCTGAAAGGGATACATTGGCAAACAGTGCAGGCCCAGATCAGACGCCGCAGAATGCGGCGTCTGATCAGGGCCTGCACTATTTGCTATCAGAATTTCTGTCAAAAATATAATAAAAATGAAAAATTAGGCCCGACACCCCTTATATGACAAATGGACTTGTCAAACATTTAGCAATGGAAGAGTCCACCAGTATGCAATGGGTTAAGGCAAGAAGAGCAGATTATTTGTATTAAGACGGAAGTACTGAACTCCTTTTTCTTTAATTTGCATAAAATCAAGCACATCGTCACAGAAGTTGTCTCTCCTGTAAAAATGACAGAAATCATATTTATATCATTAATATTCAAAAGCTATTCTTGAATTCTGATTGTTCGAGAGCATTCCATATGCAGGGCAATAAATTATCATATTCCCCTGCAATATTCCCCTCCGACGTCACTGCTGAAAAGTACAAATGCACTTGTGGCCGCGTGCACTTGTGATTCACTAAAAGAATCTGTAGAAGTCAGAATTCGGTATAATAAATCATTTGTTGCCCTTATGTGTGAGGAATATGACGATTTGTTCACCCTCAACTTTTAATATTGCCCTCCGGCTTCGCCTGCTTGGGTGAACAAATCGACAAATCGTCATATTCCTGACACAAGGGCAATAAACATATAAAGTCACTGTTATTTAGTGGATAACGCCATGTAATAAAAATCATATGACCACATGTATAATAACACAGGGTTACTGGCGCATAACAATATGATGCTGTCTGTGACCATCACACGATCAAGTCACGTTTAGGTGAAATAAAGACCCCCTAAACCCCACTTTATATAGAGAAAATGGAGGTTTATGGGGATAAACATCATTTTCCTTATTTCTGATCCAAGACATGGTTATGGGTACTTGTTGAGGCGGTTCTAACAAGCACCCTCAACCTATGTTTAGCGTATTATGTATAAATAAGAAAATTATCACAAATTTTCATCATAAAATTACCTTTTTCAGGTATGAAAAAATGTACGACCGGTATCATCATCATCAACAGATTTTTTATTAACGTGCAGATACAGGGGCAAAGTCCAGGCAGCTGGCTTGCTGCACGCATGGCAGATCTTACACCAGATCTCCAGGCTTGTCTATCATGAGGATCGATAGCAGAGAGCTTCCATTCTCTGCAGTCTCTTCCTGTCAGCTGCTTCCAGGTCATCTTGGGCCTTCCAGGCCCCTGTTTTCCACCTACCTGTATGTCACAGGCAGTCTAGACTGTTGGAGCGCTCCACATGTCCATACCAGCGAAGCCTTCTCTCTTTCAGGATGAGGTTCAGGTCCTCAATGCCAAGACGCTCAAGTAACTCACTGGACCTGATGGTGACAGCGTCCTGTGGCTTGACATTGCAGATCTGTCTGATCATTGCCCTGTCATTCTGCTGAAGACGTTGGAGGTTTGGCTTTGTCAATGGCCATGTCTCACTGGCATGGAGCATTGCGCTCCGCACGCAAGAGCTGTACACATGGCCACGTGTCTTGATCTGGAGGTGGCGGGAAGAGAGAACTGGTAGCAACTCATTGAATTTCTTCCAGGCTGTTTTCATACGTGATGTGGGTGAAAGGTCGCAACCAACCGCTGCTGAGAGCATATCACCTAGGTAGCAAAAGGAAGCTACAACCTACAACTTGTTGGATCCGACTTGGACTTCCCTCTGTGGTCTGCCATCTAAGGGACGTGCAGTTCCTTGGCACCGTGTACACCTGAAATCAGGGTCCTCTATCAAGTGCTTGAGCCCACTGCATTTCTTGTGCACCCAGAACTTGCAGCCACAAACTTGACATTAAGCCCAAAGTGTAATCACTCACAAACTTGACATAGAGCCTGAAGGGATTTATGTCAATTTTGTGAGTGATTCGCCGGACTTCACACATCTATAAAATCCACAAAAATGATAATGCATTTCTTGTAATTTCACCTTTGTCAGTGCCTCCAAAATGGTAAATTTTAGGAATTCTTTCGAAGCCTAAGAATGAACTTAACAACTGCCAAGGCGGAATGATTATTCTGTTAGAAGGAACCATCTTCGAGAGAAACCCAAGCGAAAAAATTAAAAACACATCTTTAAATTCAGTTTATATGTCTTTTAACTTCTACTTTTTAATATTTCCCCATATTTTTATCTAATGCTGTTGACGTTTCCTCATATACAATGACATAACAAATGGGTTCTAGACATGCACTTTGACGTCACTTTATATTACTACATGTACCTGTCGTTGTGTGAAATAGCTCCGAGATTCTTGCTCATGGAATTTATTGATATATAAAACGTCTATTTCAACCCATCAAATCACTTGAAATGTACATAATGATTGAGAATTGGAATTTTAAGGGTATTCATTACACAGCAAAAAAGGAAAATTATGCATACCTCTGCAGAACCTACTTTTATTGTCGCGCCTGCTATTAGCATGGCGCGATATAGGCGCCCATTTTCCGTCCGTTCGTTCGTCCGTTTGTCGAGGGGTCAACATTTGCGACCACCCTAGCGTTCACCCTGAGGTTCAAGTTTATTTCTCAAGAACTATAAAAGCTTCATTAATGATACTTGGTACAAACTTGTATCTGGGGATGACAACTTACATGCAAGCATCCATATTTGACCTTGACATACATTTCATGGTTCACTAACTTTGTAAAATATTGCGACCACCCCAGCGATCACCCTGAGGTTCAAGTTTATTTCTCAAGAACTATAAGAGCTTTATTAATGATACTTGGTACAAACTTGTATCTGGGTATGGTAACTTAAATGCAAGCATCCATATTTGACCTTGACCTATATTTTATGGTTCACTGACTTTGTAAAATATTGCGACCACCCTAGCGTTCACCCTAAAGGTTAAGTTCATTTCTCAAGAATTATTAGAGCTTAATGATACTTAGTACAAGCTTGCATTTAAGAATGGAACCTTTTGTGCAAGCATCTGTGTTTGACCTTGACCTACATATCATGGTTGGGTGACTTTGCGCCCCCACAGGCGCGACATAGCCTTCGGCAGAATTCTTGTATGTATAAAGTTGGGTTTACAGGGGTGTTCATTACACAGACTTGTATTGTGATGTAAAGTAAAAATATAATACTATAATGTTATTAGTCAAGTAATTTCGTATTGGCCCAGTTACAGGTCTGTGGTCTGCTGTATTGGCCAGAGGCCAAAGGCCAAGGCCAATACAGCAGACGGAGGACCTGTAACTGGGCCAATATGGAATTACTAGATTACCGGTAATGACAATTTTATTATTGGACACCATTAAAAGCATGATTATTGACCTCTGTGTTATTACGGATGACCTCCTGCAGTACAGGATAGTCAATTAATAATGTATATTAAGAACTGCAATATATCTGTATTTTGCAGGGGAACCTTATGTCTAATAGAATGGAAGACCTCAGCCAAACCAAAGCCCTTATTAGGTGATACGTATGACAACCCTCTACAGATAGCAGCTTATCTAGGGGCCATTAACAGAAGCAACATGCTCAAGAAACAAGGGGTATTAGTATTAGGGAGACATATTTAATAAGTTCAAATAGATTGACATTACAGTAAAATTCCTATATTAAGACCACCTTTGGGACTGTTCAAAAGTGGTCTTAAGACCACTTTTGAACAATTCCAAAGGTGGTCTCTTACTAGTCCAAGACATTGGGTGTAGAAAATGCAAAGAAAGAATACCTGAAACTTCTAAATATGTTGTAAAACAAGAATTTGTCTTAATTTTATTTGGTTCCACAGTACTTGACAAGTCTGAATCATCGAGAAAAATTAAGGGAGGCTACTCTTAGTGGTAGTAAGGGCGGGATGGTAAAGTAACCTAAGTTAGTTTTATTTTTGTGCTGGGGATTTTCAACCAAACAACCCTTCTTATGCACTCTTTCAGCCTGCAGAACATAAAAGCTTGTAAACCAGTCGGTGTAATTAATACCCATGTGAAAACACAATTTATATGTACCGCGTCGCAAGATAACCTGTCTCTGGGGTTTGTGAACAGGGACCAGTTGTCAAAAGTAAGGATGTCATCAGGTAACGAATTGTTAAAACTTTGATCATTAAATATGGCTTATTATACCCCCGGCGTATGCCATGGGGGTATATAGTTTTTGTCTTTTCCGTCTGTGTGTCCGTAAACAATTATTTTGTGTCAAAGATATCTCAGGAACTGCTTCACATAGAAACTTGAAATTTTGCACACATGATCAGTATGACTACTTGTATTATGGGAAAGAAAATAAGGGCCAAGGGGTCAGGCCTTTTAGAGTTATTTCCCTTTGTAGTTCGGCACTGGCCGGGGGTATACGTGCCCCACTGGGCACTTTTGTCTAGTACACTAATATTTTTGCTGAAAAAATGTGAGTAGCTTTTGCACATTTGTTTTCAACAAAAATACCATAGTGTTAGATATTGAACTTGCTAGAACAGTTGGTTTAAACAATATTTATTTGCAAATAAATTTCAAAGACATAGATACATACACGCAAAATGACACAGGATCTGACAGTAAGCATAGTGCTTATATGGAAGTCATTTCCTAGGTTCAAGTAGTGTATAAAGTGTATTCAAATAATGGTTAAATAGTGGCAAATCAAATGGTTCTGTGAACTCAGAGAGAGACAGACAGAGACAGAGAGAGAAATTCATGTTTACTTGTACATGATTGTAGAAGAACACTTTTAGGATGAGTGGTGAAGATGTACCCCCGAACAGTTAAAAGTTTCACCACTAACGAGCTCGTTAAGCTAATTATACTTATATAACAATTATAATTATATAACAACTGGCTCCATGTGAGACATAAACCGCCCTACTTTTCTACACTGACTACTAGAGTATTGATACTTTAGACTTAGAAACTATAAGTATTGCACTAGCATGTAGAAGCCTCAGGGGTCGTGGGTTTGATGCCGGGCTTCTCCAGACTTTCAGATCTGTCTTTAACCGAGGTCCTGTTTCCGTATGACCTTAGCTGTTGGTGGGATGTAAAACTCATACAAAATCATAACATTCCATATTCCAAACACATAGAACACAAAGGTGTTGATAAGACTAAGCAGATGCACAGTCTGATCTGCACCTTTGTTGTTTCTTTTGCTGAAGCACATATAATGATACCGTAAAAACCCTAAAATATTGGACACTTGATGACATGCTCTTAAAATTTTAAAAAATTGTCGCACAATACAGCCAAAAGTCCAAAATGTGTAGACGGAATGGCAAACAGTGTAGGCCCTGATCAGACTGCTCCTTCAGGAGCAGTCTGATCTGGGTCTGCATTGTTTGCTTTATCCTGTTTGTCCAAATACTTAGGGTTATTACAGTAGATAGGATTTGATAATTCTTAAAATAGTCAGAGCTGGCTGTGATGGACGAGTCTATCGCCATTCTCTATAGGAGGAAGCAAATCTTTTCCACTCAGAGGAGATATCCTTTTTCGCACAGGGAAACAAGAAATCTTTCAAGTTTCTACTTTGTGAAATCAAAGCACTGGTGGGTCAATTGCCGTTCATTGTAGGCTGTGAAAATGGTCCTGAACGGACTTAGACTGTTTTGATTAATCCTTAAATTCTTGCATTTTGTTTGTTTGTATTTGAGTTTAATGGCCCAGTCAACACTAGTTATTCTTTCGCCAGAAACGGACAACTGCCCTTCTTGAATCAGCGGAAGAGAGAGAACGACTGTGGAAAAGATTTCATGATCAATCTCCACGAAATAATGCTGCCGACCCCCGCAGGTATCGAACTCCTGGTCACCAGTCATAAGCACATCTGACTGAACTACCCAGTCCAGCTAAATTCTTGCATTTGTAGAAAACAGTGTAGAACCTGTTCAGATGCCACATTCTGTGGTTCCTATGGCCCCCCACCCACCAGGGATTAGAAAACTAGTTTTGGCTGCATGGTGCTTCCACACAGAGCTGAAACCAACAGCACATGAGTACTGGTGAATTGCTTAGAGGGTCTAAGCCTGCCCTGGTAAAGTTTGTGTGAGTCGGACCATCCATGCATATAAACCCTATTGGTTTCATTGGGCGGTAGGGCTTGAGAAGTCATTTCATCTCAATGTCGGCTAAAAGTCCGACAAAATCGGAATCCATGTATTACAAATATCCTCTTTTACTCTACACTCCCACATCACAGTGACAAGACTAGTGGGCCATATAGCATTTCCTGGATTTCGTACACAACAGCAAAACACCAGATAAGGTACTATTTTGTCAGTGGAAAAATACTGATATCTTTCTTATTTCTGCAAGAAGGAGGATGTTGTGGGTACTTGACCCATAACATGCCAATCATGACAATTGTCGTCTGCTTTTTATTCTGTCATCTAAAAAATCATTTTTGCAAACAGTGTGGACCCAGATCAGACTGCTCCTGTAGGAGCAGTCTGATCAGGGTCCACACTGTTTGCCTGTATGCAAAAATACGTTTCAAAAGTTTGCAAGAAGATGCAGCAGACGACCGAAGCAGACGACATTTGAAGACGCAGTTTTTCTGGGCAGGGTTGATAGAAGCGCCTCGCAGAGGTACTTCTTACGAGTACCCACAACATGTTTTGGAGCAGAAATAAGAAAAATGATATGTTGATACCCCCTCTTATCTGGGGCTATGGTATGCTTTAGTCACGTGAACAATAGCAGGCTGGAAGGGTATCAGTAACTTGGGGTCAATTGATAAGCAGTTGACCTTAAAATGTTTGGCGTATCCATTCCCTTATAGTATTTTTCCCTTTAACCCATTTAGTACCAGAAACCCCCAAACGGGTATTTGGCAAACAGTGGAGGCCCAGATCAGACGCCGCAGAAGGCGGCGTCTGATCAGGGCCTCCACTGTTCGCTAAAAGTTCAGTCATTCTCCAAATAAATTTTGATAAAAACACTACCTGACCCCCCTAAATTTTGGAATGGACTCCTGCTATATAAATGGAGGAAGATTCCATTTTGTACAAAAAGGGTTAAACATAGTGCCAGATTAGGTGCCTTTTTTAGTGAAAAGTACTGATATTTTTAGCTCACCTGGGCCGAAGGCTCCAGGGGAGCTTATAGTATAGTGGGTCCTCCGTCGTCCGTCCGTCCGTCGTCCGTCCACACTTTTGAGCAGCTATATCTCTGTATCCTGCAGGCTGATCTCAATCATTTCTCACCTGTAGCATGCCTCTGGTGGGGCATTGATGACATAAACTTTTTTTTGAAATCGCTCTAAAAGTTTGGTTCCTATGGCAACCACAAGGTCCCATAGACTTACTATGGGAAAATGCTTGTCATCACCGTAGCGCCTTCAGTTTTGATCGGATCTTTCTGAAACTTATACGTAAGGTGACTGGGGATAAAAACTCGGATGAGTTCGAAAACGGGCCAAGTCGGCCCATTTATCATAGAGTTACGTCCCTTTGATTGCTGAAAATGCCCATTTTCGACCTTGTCATCACCGTAGCCCCTTCAGTTTTGATCGGATCTTTCTGAAACTTACATGTAATGTGGCTGGGGATAAAACCTCGGATGAGTTTGAAAACCGGCCAAGTCCGCCGATTAATCATAGAGTTACGTCCCTTTGATTGCTGAAAATGCCGATTTTTGACCTTGTCATCACCGTAACCCCTTCAGTTTTGATCGGATCTTTCTGAAACTTATATGTAAGGTGGCTGTGGATAAAATCTCGGATGAGTTCGAAAACCGACCAAGTCGGCCCTTTTATCGTAGAGTAACGTCCCTTTGATTGCTGAAAATGCTGATTTTTGACCTTGTCATCACTGTAGCCCTTTCAGTTTTGATCGAATCTTTCTGAAACTTATATGTAAAGTGGCTGGGGATAAAATCTTGGATGAGTTCGAAAACCAGCCAAGTTGGTCCATTTATCACAGACTAACGTCCCTTTGATTGCTGAAAATGCCGATTTTTGACCTTGTCATCACCGTAGCCCTTTCAGTTTTGATCGGATCTTTCTGAAACTTATATGCATGGTGGCTGGGGATATAGCCTCAGATGAGTTCGCATACCGGCAAAGGTGGCCTATTTATCATAGAGTTAGGTCCCTTTGATTGCTGAAAATGTTGATTTTTGACCTTGTCCACACTGTAGCCCCTTCAGTTTTGATCGGATCTTTCTGAAACTTATATGTAAGGTGGCTGGGGATAAAACCTCGGATGAGTTCGAAAACCGGCCAAGTTGCCCCATTAACTATATAGTTATGTCCCTTTGATGGCTGAAAATGTCGATTTTTTACCTTGTCATCACCGTAGCCCCTTCAGTTTTGATCGAATCTTTCTGAAACCTATATGTAAGGTGACTGGAGATAAAACCTAGGATGAGTTTGAATACCAGCCAAGTTGGCCCATTTATCATTGATTTACGTCCCTTTGATTGCTGAAAATGCCGATTTTTGACCTTGTCATCACCATAGCCCCTTCAGTTTTGATCTGATCTTTCTGAAACTTATATGTAAGGTGGCTGGGGATAAAATCTTGGATGAGTTCGAAAACAGGCCAAGTCAGCCCATTTATCGTAGAGTTCTGTCCCTTTGATGGCTGAAAATGTTGATTTTTGACGTTGTCATTACTGTAGCCTACAGTTTTGATTGGATTTTTCTGAAACTTATATGTAAGGTGGCTGGGGATGAAACCTCGGATGAGTTCGAAAACTGGCCAAGTCGGCTCATTTATTTTAGAGTAACATCCCTTTGATTGCTAAAAATGCCAAATTTTGACCTTGTCATCACCGTAGCCCCTTCAGTTTTGATCGGATCTTTCTGAAACTTATATGTGAGGTGGCTGGGAATATAATCTTGGATGAGTTTGAATACTGGCCAAGTCTGATCGGATCTTTCTGAAACTTACATGTAAGGTGGCTGGGAATAAAACCTCAGGTGAGTTCGAATACCAGCCAAGTCGGCACATTTATCATAGAGTGACGTGCCTTTGATTGCTGAAAATGCCTATTTTTGTCATTGTTATCACTGCTGCCCCTTTAGTTTTGAACGGATCTTCATGAAACTTACAAACAAGGAAGTCAGGCAGAAAGCTTGGAGGAGTTTGAAAACTCTTGTTTTTGAACTTGTCATCACCATAGCCACTTCAGTTTAGATAGGATCTTCTTAGCAAGTCAGGAACAAAAGCTTGAATGAGTTTGAAAACCGGTAAGATCAGCCTGTTTATCATAGAGTTAAATTCTACTTGATTTTCAGAAAATGCATACCCTGTCATCACCATGTCCTCCCATAAAGCCTTCAGTAAAGGTTGGCACTTCCTTAAACTTTGAATCTGTTAGCTCAGGTGAGCGATACAGAACCAAGCTAGCTTGGTCCTCTTGTTTTATTTCTGAACAAAAACATGTTGTGAGTACTCATTAGAAGCGCCTTTGTGAGGCGCTTCTAAGGAGTACCCACGACATGTCTTTCTGTTCAGAAATGAGAAAACTTATATTTGGATACCTCCAACTTAACTGGGGCTATGCCTTGAAATTTATTAGTTACCTCCTATATATATTGCATTGTAACGCATTGACCTGAAAAAGATATGCCATCTCCGGACAAGTGCGCTTTATCACGTCATCGTGCTGGGACACACTGAGCACCATCAATCACTGATCGTAAATTGCTAATTTAAGAGTGTACAAGGGGGTTAACTGATAAATAGAAAATAAGTTTCGTGTCATTTGATATCAAGTTTATCAGGCTCGGCTTCGAGAACGCATGTAGAATCGCTCGGCAAGCCTCGCAATTCTACAAGCGTTCTCAAAGCCTTGCCTGATAAACTTGATATCAGATGACACAAACCTGGTATTCTCTATATATTTCTTTGAGAAAGGAATGAAATATTCCAGATTATAATTGTGTCTCTAGGACATTGTATCCATTTACCATAAATGTCTCTGGTTTCAGGTAGATCAGCTAACTAGTGGTGCAATAGTGATAGCATACACAGATGGGGAGCCAGCAACAGTACACACCATGAATGAGAGGCAGTGTGAAAGATACTGGAAACTGTGGACGAAAAGATTGTATACATATTGGGTAACTAAGTATGATAACCGGATATTGTGACAGGGAGCCAGCCACAGTTCAAATTATGAACCAGAGACTTTGTGACAGAGACTGGAAGCTGTGGGTGAAAAGACTGTGTACCTACTGAGTTACGGTACTCAGTATGATAACACAACATAGAGACAAAACAACAGAGACAGGGAGCCAGCCACAATTCAAATTATGAACCAGAGACTTTGTGACAGAAACTTGAAGCTGTGGGTGAAAACATTGTGTAGCTACTGAGTTACGGTACCCGGTATGATAACACAACAAAGTGACAAAACAACAGAGACAGGGAGCAAGTCACGGTTCAAATCATGAACCAGAGACTTTGTGACAGAGACTTGAAGCTGTGGGTGAAAAGATTTGTATACCTACTGAGTTACGGTACTCAGTTTGATAACTAAATATAGTAATAAAATAACAATGACGAAACCAGCCACAGGTCAAATTATGAACCAGAAGCTTTGTGAACAATGCAACGCAATACAACATAGTAATAAAACAACAGACAGGGAGCCAGCCACAGTTCACACCATGAAACAGAGACAGTGTGGGAGATACTGGTAACTAGTGGTGAAAACACTGCATACTGACTGGCATAGCAACCAATAAGGCGCATACCCCGGTATTTTGCGATATTTGAAGGATAGTTTTCCTTATTTCTGCATAGAAATAAGTTTGTGGGTATTCTTTTGAACTCTTGAGTTTGTGGGTATTCTTTTGAACTGCCTCGTCGAGGCGGTTATAATAAATACTCACAACATAGGTTTTTATGGAGAATCGAAACTACGTATCCTTCAGTTATCACAAAATACCAGCATTACCTGTTGTCATGCCTAATGGGCACACTGTGAATGACAGACAGTATGAAAGATATTAGATATCATGGGTTTAAAGCTTGTTTACCTACTGGGTTAGGCTAAGTATGATAACAAAAGGTTGGCAGAACAAAATAATCTGCCTCAAGTTTTGGTTTGTGTAAAAAAGGATACAGCTTAAAGGTTATTTTTGGCCAAAATTCTATACTTAAGGGATAAAGAAATGCAGAGGAAACCTTTTAGGTAGGGCTGGCTAATCTGAGCTGAAAAGATAATCGATTATCAGTCCTGACATTGTGATCGATAATCAATTAGTAATCACAGAAGATTTGGTCATAATTTTACCTGTCTGGCTTTCTGTCTCAGCATGACTCTACCATATGTTTTACTTTACCAGTTGTATATTTGAACAGACAGGCCTGAGCAATCAATGTATATCCAGAACAGATGCATCAGAATGTGGCATCTCATCAGGGTCTGCACTGTTTGCCACTGATTCAGCTATTTTAGGCACAACTTTGGGTAGTAAATTGTACTTTTCAAACAGTCGATTACAAGCAAATCAGTAATGATAATAATTTTTGTGGAATTTATTGATTACTTTTAGGTGATTTAAAGTGGGTAACATTGCATTTTCAGTTAACCTTTACCCTGCTGTAGGCGACAAGCCCTATCTTTGCAAACAGTGTAGATCCAGATCAGATGGCTTCTGAAGAAGCCATCTGATCAGGATCTACACAGTTTGACATTCAGTTTATGAATATGTAGGAATAAGCTGCATCAAGTAATCTGATTGGTTCAGAGTCAGAAATGAGTGTGGCTTAATTGAATATTCAGCAGGTTAAAGGTTAACATCCAATGAACATTTCAGAATTTGTTGATTAGAGATTATTTTCATACTGTTTTAACCTTTACCACTCTCTAGACTAATTCAGCAAACGACTAACTGTTGAGTTTTTCTTATTTCCCGGAAAACAGGATTTGATATCTCATGCAAATTGTCTGTGAAAAAAAATTACCCAGTATGCAGAGCACTAAGGTGTCTATAGCCTCAAAACAAATCACTTTAATTGCCTAAAAAGTTCCCTTGCATTTCTTATTCCTCATTGGCCTAGTGTCTAAGTGCAGACTCTTAAACACTAAGTTTCTCAACGCTGGGTTCAAGCCAAAGTCTGCAGCAGATGGTCAGGTGGTTTTCCTCTGGGTACTCTGGTCTTCGCCCACCTTTGATTAACGATCAGGGGCCAGTTGTTCAAAACTAACGACGTCGTTAATTAATGTATAGTTAAAACTTTGATCATTTATTATGGCAAATATACTAATATTTTTGCTGAAAAATGTGAGCAGCTTTTGCAAATGCAAAAGCTGCTCACATTCTTTCAGCAAAAATACCAAAAATTTAGATATTGAACTTGCTAGAATAGTTAACAATATGACCACTAACGAGCTCTTTAACTAACGAGGCTTTGAACAACTGGCCGCAGTTTTCTGTAAGTGATATAATCTTGAAAGGGCTGTGAAACCCAAACCAAAAAAGAAAAAAAAATCCTTGCATTTCTTTTTCTCTTCAGTATAGAAAGAAACAATTAGAGCTCTGTAGACCTTTTTCCTGTGACAAGCAAAGCAACCATTGCTGTTATTAAATTTTTGGAATGAGAAGCAAATTCTGTTGTATACGAGTACATGCAGATCCACATTGTCATAGGGGCTCAGTATAATGAAATGTAAAGAGGAAGTTGCAATACTTGTTTCCATTGTTAAAAAATGACAAAAAATATATCAGGAGAAATTTTTCACATTAAGGAAAATTGCTTTGTCTTGTACATTTTATACCATTTACCAAGGTTTTGTTTGTTTTTGTTTGTATTGGAGTTTAATGGCCCAGTCAACAATATTTAGGTCATTTTTAGCAGGTCATTTTACCTATCCACACTTTTCCTGGGCAGGCTTATAAGTATTCCTGGGCAGGCTTATACGTAAGTGGTAATCCAATACAGTGCACATTCTCTAGCCAGAAACTGACATCTTCCCCTCTTGAATCAGCGGAAGGGGGAGAATGATCATAGAAAAGATTTCATGATCAATCTCCACGAAAGAATGTTGCCGACTCCAACAGGTATCAAGCCGGCGTCCTTCTGATCACCAGTCAGATGGGCATCAGGCTGAGCTACCAAGGCCGGCCCATTTACCAAGGTATCGTCTGACTTCCTATTTGCTTTTTAGCTTGCCTTACGAAAGTAAGGGTAGCTATTGCTATATCTTCTGTGGATAAAGTTTACCTGTTAAATTTTAATTTTTTTCAAATCAACTTCACAACAGAACAAAAAAAAAATATTTTACCTATTCTTTAGAGTGTTTGGGTATGAATCTTAGAAGAAACAAGAAAAAAATCACAAATTTTCATCAGAAAAAAAAATGTCATTTTGGATTCATGAAAAAATTGTCTGCGTTATGTTACATGGGCCTGTTAGCCTATTAATGAAACTATGTGGATATAGATCTACCAGGAGAAATCTCCCAGTTGTTCAAACATAACAAAAATAACTTAACATATTGAAAAAAAAATGCACATTAAATATGGCATATATGCTAATACATTGTAGTTTTGCTACTGAAAAAAAAATATGAGTAGCTTTTGCAATGCTTTTCAGCAAAAAATACCGCAGTATTGTACTTACTAGTTAGAACATAAACATTTTGACCACTAATAAGCTTGTTAAGCTATGGGTGCTTTGATAACTGGGCCCTGATTATATATGCTTTAGATCCATCACAATATTGGTACTGGCTACTGGTATTGGCTACACAATGAACAAACCAGCTTGTGTTCAACCACTTGTGTTCAGTATTTTTTACTTTACCTGTGTTTTATATTAAAATGATTGTGGTTTGTTCTCCAATGTATTTCTTGTCTTTCATACGAGCTTTGAAATCCTGATGAATGACTGTGAACACTACAGAAAGTTCTTGGTCAAAATGGTATAGATATTCTCACTATGCTATATATGATAATGTTTTTTACTGAATGTTGAAAAAATGTGAGTAGCTTATGCAAATGCAAATGCAAAAGTTACTCACATTTTGTCCTGCAAACATACTACAGTGTTACCAAGTGTTCTTGCTAAGACAGTAAACAATTTTACCACTACCAAGCTTGTTAAGTTAACAATGTTTTAACAATACGGCCCAGTTTGTTATCAATGCTTTTCTGTTTGGTAACATACCAGGGACCGAGTTGTTCGAAACTTACAATGTCGTTAGTTAACCTGTCATTAAAGCTTTGGTCATTTAATATGGCAAATATACTAATATTTTTTAAGAAAAAATGTGAGCTGCTCAGATTTTGACAGCAAAAATAACAAAATTTCAGATATTGAACTTGCTAGAACATTTTACAATTTGACCACTAACGAGCTCGTTAAGCTCACCAGACTTTGATGGCACAGAAGTAAGGGTGAGGATTGTGACCATGTAAAATCGATTTAAGCCCCCCCCCCCCCAGTGGAATTCATTTCGCTGACCCTTCCAAGGCAGTTCTTCTTTGGTTGTTTATTTTATTATGGCTTGTCTTTGAGTGTGTGTTTCACTTATTATTTTGCTTTGGATAGCCAATTGGCCATTTTGTGGGAAAGTAACTGTCCTTTTGGATTTCCACTAGTGATGCTTTCATTAGGGTCTAGTTGTTTCATGTTCGTGTTTCTTTCCCTTGGTGTCTCTGATGGGAGCTGTGGGTTAATTGTATCGATTCCTGATCATTGCTTCCACTTCTATTTTGAACAACTGGCCCCAGATGTCTACCTCTGGTGAACAAATCTGTTAAATAGACATGCTGGAAACCCTAATTTAAGGGGAATGGATTCACCTGCTAGATTTTTAGCCAATTTTTCAAAATGAAACAACTTTTTGGGCTTCCGTTCGCTTTTCTACAAATTCTGTCCCACAGAAAAAGGGGTCTACTCTTGTGGGGAAGACTAGCAAATTCTTTAAGAGTTGACTCTTATCGACATGGGAAACAAAAATACTTTTGCAGGAGTAGCTTCTCCTGAAAATGTATCCATTCCCCTTGTGGGTTTGCACACCAGTGTACTTTGTTCTGAAAGAAATAAAAAAATACAAAGATTGTGTGTTCTTATTAGAACTACCTTGATTGTGCATTCTCAGAACTGCCTTTATTGTGTGTTCTCAGAACTGCCTTGATTGTTTGATCTCAGAACTCCTCTTTTGCTTACAAACATGAGTCTTTAGTTTGCTGCATAGGTATGAAAACATATCTCAAGTTGTTTGTTCTCAGAACTGCCCTGATTTTGTGTTCTCAGAACTATCTTGATTGTGTGTTCTCAGAACTGCCTTGATTGTTTGTTCTCAGAACTACCTTTATTGTGTGCTATCATAACTCCCTTGATTGTGTGTTCTCAGAACTGCCTTGATTTTGTGTTCTCAGAGCTGCATCGATTTTGTGTTATCAGAACTGCCTTGATTGTGTGTTCTCAGAACTGTGCTTGATTGTGTGTTCTCAGAACTACCTCGATAGTGTGTTCTCAGAACTGCCTTGATTGTGTGTTCTCAGAACTGCCTTGATTGTGTGTTCTCAGAACTATCTTGATTGTGTGTTCACAGAACTGCATCGATTGTGTGTTCTCAGAACTTCATCGATTGTGTGTTCTCAGATCTACATTGATTGTGTGTTCTCAGAACTGCCTTGATTGTGTGTTCTCTGAACTGCCTTGATTGTTTGATCTCAGAACTCCTCTTTTGCTTACAAACAACAGCAGTCTTTAGTTTGCTGCATAGGTATGAAAACATATCTCAAGTTGTGTGTTCTCAGAACTGCCTTGATTTTGTGTTCTCAGAAGTACCTTGATTGTGTGTTATCATATCTACCTTGATTGTAATTTATCATAACTGCTTTGATTGTGGGTTCTCAGAATTGCCTTGATTGTTTGTTCTGAGAACTATCTTGATTGTGTGTTCTCAGAACTATCTTGATTGTGTGTTCTCAGAACTGTCTTGATTGTGTGTTCTCAGAACTGCTTTGATTGTGTGTTCTCAGAACTGCATCGATTGTGCGTTATCATAACTGCCTTGATTGTGTGTTATCATAACTGCCTTGATTGTATGTTCTCAGAACTACCTTGATCATAACTGCCTTGATTGTGTGTTTTCAGATCTGCCTTTGTGTGTTCTCAGAACTATCTTAATTTTGTGTTCTCAGAACTATCTTGATTGTGTGTTCTCAGAACTGCCTCGATTGTTTGATCTCAGAACTCCTCTTTTGCTAACAAACAACAGCAGTCTTTAGTTTTCTGCATAGGTATGAAAACATATCTCAAGTTGTGTGTTCTCAGAACTGCCTTGATTTTGTGTTCTCAGATTTGCCTTGATTGTGTGTTATCATAACTGCCTTGATTGTGTGTTCTCAGAACTGCCTTGATTGTTGGTTCTCAGAACTGCCTTGATTGTGTGTTCTCAGAACTGCCTTGATTGTGTGTTCTCAGAACTATCTTGATTTTGTGTTCTCAGAACTATCTTGATTTTGTGTTCTCAGAGCTATCCTGATTGTGTGTTCTCAGAACTGCCTTGATTGTTTGATCTCAGAACTCCTCTTTTGCTAACAAACAACAGCAGTCTTTAGTTTTCTGCATAGGTACGAAAACATATCTCAAGTTGTGTGTTCTCAGAACTGCCTTGATTTTGTGTTCTCAGATTTGCCTTGATTGTGTGTTATCATAACTGCCTTGATTGTGTGTTATCAGAACTGCCTTGATTGTTGGTTCTCAGAACTGCCTTGATTGTGTGTTCTCAGAACTGCCTTAATTGTGTGTTCTCAGAACTGCCTTGATTTTGTGTTCTCAGAAGTACCTTGATTGTGTGTTATCATATCTACCTTGATTGTAATTTATCATAACTGCCTTGATTGTGGGTTCTCAGAATTGCCTTGATTGTTTGTTCTCAGAACTATCTTGATTGTGTGTTCTCAGAACTGCCTTGATTGTGTGTTTTCAGAACTGCATCGATTGTGTTATCATAACTGCCTTGAGTGTGTGTTATCATAACTGCATTGATTGTGTGTTCTCAGAACTACCTTGATTGTGTGTTATCACACCTGCCTTGATTGTGTGTTCTCAGAACTGCCTTGATTGTGTGTTCTCAGAACTATCTTGAGTGTGTGTTCTCAGAACTACCTTGATTGTGTGTTCTCAGAACTACCTTGATTTAGTGTTATCATAACTGCCTTGATTGTTTTTTCTCAGAACTGCCTTGATTGTGTGTTCTCAGATCTGCCTTGATTGTGTGTTCTCAGAACTATCTTTATTGAGTGTTCTCAGAACTGCCTTGATTGTGTGTTCTCAGAACTGCCTTGATTGTGTGTTCAGCTCTTTTGCTTACAAACACCAGCAATCTTTAATTTGCTGCATAGGTATGAAAACATATCTCAAATTTTCTGTTGAAAAATATCTGAAATCTTGCCATTGAAGATTAGTTTATCTCATGTGGGACTGATTTTCTAGAATAGAAGGCAGTAAGCAGACACTTAAATTACCATTTATTATGCCCCCAACTTCGAAGAAGTTGCTGGGGCATATTGGTTCTGTCCTGTCCACCAGTCTGTCAGTCCGTGCATCCGTCTGTCCGTTACGCTTTATACATATGTGAAACAGAAGAATGGTTTGTGCTAGGATCTTGAAATTTTATATATGGAATGAGCATGAAAATTAAGCAAACCTGTATTTTTTTTCTTTTCCGTCGGACTTGTCTTTGCAGAGTAATGCCCCTTTTCGGACTTATGCATTGGGGCTATAGGGAGACCTTGTGAACAAAATATCTGCAAAACCAATTGAGCTAGGCTCATGATATTAAGTATACATAGTTTGGGTCTAAGATGTAGATGACCTGATTAACTTTGGACGAAATTCCAAAAATATTAAACAGAGTTATGCCCCTATTCGGACTTAACGCATTGTGGCTATGGGGAAACCTTGTGAACAAAATATCTGGAGAACCGCTTAAGCTAGGCTTATGATATTTAGTATCCAGATTGGGTCTAAAGTGTAGATGACCTGTTTAACTTTTTACGAAATTCCGAAAATATTTGACAGAGTTATGCCCCCTTTTGGACTTATGCATTGTGGTTATGGGGAAACCTTGTGAACAAAATATCTGGAAAACTTCTTGAGCTATATGGAATGAGCATGGAAATGAAGCGAACCGGTATTTTTTTTCTTTTCCGTCGGACTTGTCTTTGCAGAGTCGTGCCCCTTTTCGGACTTATGCATTGTGGCTATAGGGAAACATTGTGAACAAAATATCTGGAGAACCGCTAGAGCTAGGCTTATGATATTTAGCATACAAATTGGGTCTAAGGTGTAGATGACCTAATTGACTTTTGACGAATTTCCGAACATATTTAACAGAGTTATGCCCCTTTTTGGACTTATGCCTTGTGGATATGGAGAAACCTTGTGAACAAAATATCTGGAGAACTGCTTGAGCTAGGCTCATGATATTTGGTATATAATTTGTATACCAGTAAGGTGTAGATGACTTGATTAACTTTTGATGAAATTCCACAAATATATAATATAGATATGCCCCTTTTCAGGCTTATGCATTGTGGCTATAGAGAAACTTTGTGAACAAAATATGTGGAGAACCGCTTGAGCAAGGCTCATGATATTTCATATACAGTTTGGGTACTCTACATAAATTTTGAGCACATTTTATGAATATTGTACCAACTGACAGATCTTTCATGACAGAGGCATTTTTTTTAATTATGTTTTTTTTTTAATTATGTGTCTATTAGTGGCAAGCATATGGTTGGGGGCATAGTGTTTCACAAACACATTTTCTAGTTCAATACTGCCTTTGCCATATGTACAGTAAGTAAGCGAATAAGTAATGTAAGCTAAAAGTCTTTACTAAACAAGGGTAGCACTACTAAGCATAGAAATTTACATTCAGAATCTATGAAGTCCTCAAAGGTATATATACAGATGCACTTACTAAATTGATTCTATATTTGTTTGTTTGTTTGATTTGAGGTTTAACATCCCCCTCAACACTGTAAAGGTAATTTTGGAGACGTTGCTTCCAATTTTGTGGGACTTTTTACCCGACATTGAGATAAAATGACATCTCAAGCCCTGTCGCCCAATGAAACAATAGGGTTTATAAGCATGGACGAGCCGACTCGCACCGCTTTGCCTAGGCAGGCTTAGGTCCTCTAAGCGGTTTACCAGTACTCGTGTACGGGTCGGTTTCAGCTCTGTGTGGAGGCATCATGCAGCCCATTATTTCTCCAAGCTCTGATGGGTGGGGCCGTAAAAATGCCTCAGCTTTTAAATATGGACTAGAGCTAATAAAACTATTTCCATGCTCAACGCATTTGAGCTTGAAATTTGATTTTAAATTCTCAATAATTGTTGGCAATTAAAAACTGTATTCTTTGATGATCTGAGCAAGATAATTCTCTCATTTATTTGTATTTTAGTAATTATGACCATAGCAAACATCATGATCTTATAAAAAAAAATACAATGGGATAGGTATACACTCTGGTTAAACTGTTTTCAAAAACTTGTCCATAATGCTATTAGGTGTTTTTCTTGGTTCTTAATTCTGACCAAAACCATTGGTTGTGATACCTGTTAGAACTGGTTAAATGAGGCGGTTCTAACAAGGGCCTATAGATTGTGTTTATCTTATCAGGAACATATCACCAACTTTCACCAGAAAGACGCTATTCTAAGACCCCTGAAGGACAACATTATCTCACATACATGTGTTAATTTCCAAAATATGAGCTGTCACCATGCTGAATATTTCAATATACTATATTCTTCCCCAATTTACAGCCATTTGTGTTGCATGATTTCAATTTTTACCATTATTTTCATATGCAAAATGGAAAACAGCATAGATCCTCATCAGCTGGCTTTCAAGAAACGAGCTGATCTGGATTTATACTGTTATCAAAAAAGGACAATGTCTAAGTTCACCATGGTGAGGGCTGATTACACACAGAGGATGCTTCTCACATACAGCCAAAGCAGGTAGCTTGGCATACATTCTTGAATGTATGATCTTTGAGAGTAGCTCCCCTTTCTCTTGTCACATGGTCAACTTGAACTGGCCTATGAGAAAAGAGGTCCTAGCATTCTTTTATTTATGTTCTTCTACTAGTATTCGGGAAAGATGCATAACACTGATTCAAACACTTAAGGGGAATTGATACACCTTCAGGGGAGGCAACTCCTTCCAAAGTATTTTTGTCTCCCATGTCAATAGGGTTTACACTTTAAGAAAAGAATTCGCTCCTCGGGAGCAAATTCTTTCCTTTAAGAGTAGACCCCATTTTCCATGGGACAGAGGTTTTAGGAAAGCAAATGGGAAGTCTAGAAAATTGTCTCCCTTTGAAAATGACGGAAAAATCTGCCAGGTTTATCCATTCCCCTTAAGACACCAAGAAAAAATGTCTGTTTATGTGGTCTGCTGCTTCTTGCAAACTTTTCATACAGTAAAACTGTGAACCCTGTTGGGACTATTCCTTTACAACAATTACTTTTAAAGTATCCAACAGACAACAAAGCAGATGACAATGGTTGTGATTGACAGGCTAATGGTTAAAGACTTATTCAACAATAAAATAGGTAGTGGCAGTTGAGGATGGCCCAGTTTTGAAAACAGTTGCATGTCCGTAGCAGGTTGCCTGTTGGCCACTTGTATCAAAGAACGCTGACAAACAAGATGGTGTGTTTAGACACAGTCTCCCACACTGGAGTGCGTTCCTGGCGTTCTTGACAAACAGCGCTGATGACGTCACTAGCCTGTTCTTCATGTTCAGTACTTCCCGCATCACACCTTGAAAAGATTCGAAAAAAATAATCCATGACAACTGTTATTCTTAAACTATAGTGTAAGGCCTAGCTTTTATTTGAAACCTCATTCAAAATATATCTTATCATCGTGTCAATCAACTGCCATCCATAAATAAATTCAAATCACATAGTGGTGTACATTTCATTGCAGACTCGAGCACTGGCCACTGAGATTAATATAGGAGTTTGAACAGATTTGTGTCCACAGGTGTAAGGTAGATGCTCACTAACAATGTGATAACTAGCTTTCTGCAGTAAGAATTTCATATTTAAACTTAAGCACTTAATTTGCTCAGATAAATCACATCAACAGAGTTGTGTAATAAGCATCGCTGCACACCCTCACAAATATATAACGATCATGTTCACAACAAGTCCGTGTAATGAACAAACTGGGGTTTACAGTGGTATATATTTTCTTATTTCTGCTCTAAGGCATAGGTTGTTGGTACTCATTAGAACCGTCTCTAACGAACACCCACAACCTATGTCTTGTGGATAAATATGCATAATATCATAAATTTTCTGATTAACCTTTTTAGAGATGAAATAATGCATTATGTCTCATGGATATGTTATTGTATGTTGTTATAATGCAGAGATGAAATAATATCATGCCACATGAATATGTTATTGTATGTTATTATAATGCAGAGCAGAAAAAGGAAATATGAGTCTAATATTTTATTGTTTTACCACAAAATTATCTGAACAAATGCTATTTCCACCGATACGAAAGTTGCCAATGTAATGTAACCAGATCCAGACCCTTCAGTATCATGTTGGTTGTGTATTTTATGTACAATATCCAGGTACCGGTTATTAAGAGCAGCGCTAATCTCCCTGTGATATCAGGATGCTGTGTAAATTATAAAATCTGGACTGGGGTCGTGTATTAGGGACATTGGCAGCAAACACTGTTCCCCAGTGTTTGATCAATATCTACACCGTTTGCTTACATTAGAGGAATTAAAGGGTGAAACGGAACAGTCTCTGTTCAGTGAGTGAATGTTTGAGTTTTACGTCTCATCCACAGCTAAGGTCATAAGGAGACGGGACCTCGGTTTAAAGACTCCTCTGAAAGTCTAGAGAAGCCCGGGATCGATCCTGCGACCACTGGTTTACAAGCCGAATAGCATAACCACTGCACCACGGAGACTTCTAAGTCTCTGTTCAGCTGCACTCAGAGACATCATTGTGGTAAATGCTCTGATTAAGCTATGACGGTGTAGGTTAGGTTTTCAGTAGGGCAGTAGAATTGGACTTTACAAATGGAAAAGGTTTTAAACCAGTTACACGCTTCCTTTATATTCAGCTACTCTGGGTAGGGGTCTATTCTTAAAGGGAAGAATTTGCTCCCGTGGACCAAATTCTTTCTTTTAAGAATAGACCCGAACTGATTTGGAAACAGAGTATCATTGAAAGATTAGCCTCTTTTGAAGGGTGTACCTGTTGGCTTCTTTGAACACATGGTTCCGAGTTTGGCGCCGCCCACAGAAACGCCTGGGGTTGCAGTCTGTTTCGTCTGATCTGTGTATGAGGTTGCATCAGTGGGAGTAGGTGTTGTCCAGAGAGCACTGGTACTCGGTGTCATGGTCGTCGTAGCATTCTTACAGTTGTAAGTAGCTGCTAGTTCTGTTGCCTCTGATAGGGTTTCCAATAGTAAACATGATCCAGATGGAGGAGATGGACCATTGTCAGATTGGTACTCAAACCCGAAACCGATACGACGCTCCAACATGTGAAGACGAAGAAGGACGTATTGATCACATGATTGTATTACATCTACATCTGGCAAAACCTTTCAAAACAAATAAGTTCTGCTTTATATAAATTTAGTTGATTATAAATGCCAAGCTGTTTCAAACAAGAAACAACGATATGTGCCAAAGGCAATGAAGTGACATTCTATGAGAAATTAATATTAATTTAAAGGACCTTATAAAAGTTTCAAAATTTAAAAAAAGCAGTACAACGCATTCAATTATGAATTATTGTTTGAAAAGTATGAAGTGTCAAAGCTTTTTCAAAAGCTGTCAGTACTTTAGTTAAACTGGCAGCTTCCTCTAGGCTAAGTTAACCCTTAACCTCAATTAATTTCCTTCAGCAAAGTTGACACTATTTTTCAAAATCAGTGAGGTTTCCTGGCTTACAGAGGTGCAGGTGCTGTTCACTTTTATGCACTGAGTCTACCGTTTCTTCGTCTGTAAACGATAGACGTTTTTTAGCTCACCTGTCACGAAGTGACAAGGTGAGCTTTTGTGATCACTTTTCGTCCGTCGTCAGTGCGTGTGTGCGTGCGTAAACAATTTCTTCAAATGACATCTCCTCCTAAACCCCTGATCGGATTTTGACCAAACTTCACAGGACTGATCCTTAGGTGATCCCCTTTCAAAGTTGTTCAAATGGTTCCGTCCTGTTGCACATCTCGGTCACAGAGGCCAAAAATAGATTTTTTTCACCAAAAACTTAAAAAATCTTCTCTGAAACCACAAGGCCCAGGTCTTTGATATTTGGTATGAAGCTTCATCTAGTGGACCCCTACCAAGATTGTTCAAATTATAGAGCTGGGGTCAAAAATGCCCCCGCTCCGGGGCCCTTTGGTTTTACTTGGGCTTATATAGGGAAAATCTTTAAAAATCTTCTTCTCTGCAACCGCAAGGCCCAGGTCTTTGATATTTGGTATGTAGCTTCATCTAGTGGACTCCTACCAAGATTGTTCAAATTATAGTGCTTGGACCAAAAATGCCCCCTCCCCGGGGGCCCTTTGGTTTTACATGGGCTTATATAGGGAAAATCTTAAAAAATCTACTTCTCTGAAACCGCTAGGCCCAGATCTTTGCTATGTGGTATGAAGCTTCATCTAGTGGACCCCTACCAAGATTGTTCAAATTAAAGATGCCCCCGCCCCGGAGCCTTTTTGTTTTACATAGGCTTATATAGGGAAAATATTTAAAAATCTTCTTCTCTGAAACCACAACGCCCAGGACTTTGATATTTGGTATGAAGCTTCATCTAGTGGGCCCCCACCAAGATTGTTCAAATTATAGTGCTGGGACAAAAAATGCCCCCGCCCCGGGGCCCTTTGGTTTTACATAGGCTTATATAGGGAAAATCTTTCAAAATCTTCTTCTCTGAAACCACAAGGCCCAGGTCTTTGATATTTGGTATGAAGCTTCATCTAGTGGACCCCTACCAAGATTGTTCAAATTATAGTGCTGGGGCAAAAAATGCCCCCGCCCCGGGGCCCTTTGGTTTTACATAGGCTTGTATAGGGAAAATCTTTAAAAATTTTCTTCTCTGAAACCACAAGGCCCAGGACTTTGAAATTTGGTATGAAGCTTCATCTAGTGGTCCCCTACCAAGATTGTTCAAATTTTAGTGCTGGGACAAAAAATGCCCCAGCCACAGGGCCCTTTTGTTTTACATTGGCTTATATAGGGAAAATCTTTAAAAATCTTCTTCTCTGAAACCACAAGGCCCAGGTCTTTGATATTTGGTATGAAGCTTACTCTAGTGGACCCCTACCAAGATTGTTCAAATTATAGTGCTGGGGCCAAAAATGCACCCGCCCCGGGGCCCTTTGGTTTTACATAGGCTTATATAGGGAAAATCTTTAAAAATCTTCTTCTCTGAAACCACAAGGCCCAGGACTTTGATATTTGGTATGAAGCTTCATCTAGTGGATCCCTACCAAGATTGTTCAAATTATAGTGCTGGGACAAAAAATGCCCCCGCCACGGGGCCCTTTGGTTTTACATTGGCTTATATAGGGAAAATCTTTAAAAATCTTCTTCTCTGAAACCACAAGGCCCAGGACTTTGATATTTGAAATGAAGCTTCATCTATTGGACCCCTACCAAGATTGTTCAAATTTTAGTGCTGGGACAAAAAATGTCCCCGCCACGGGGTCCTTTGGTTTTACATTGGCTTATATAGGGAAAATCTTTAAAAATCTTCTTCTCTAAAACCACAAGGCCCAGGTCTTTGATATTTGATATGAAGCTTCATTTAGTGGACCCCTACCAAGAGTGTTCAAATTATAGTGCTGGGGCAAAAAATGCCCCCCGCCCCGGGGCCCTTTGGTTTTACATAGGCTTATATATATGGAAAATCTTTAAAAATCTTCTTCTCTGAAACCACAATGCCCAGGACTTTGATATTTGGTATGAAGCTTCATCTAATGGACCCCTACCAAGATTGTTCAAATTATAGTGCTGGGACAAAAAATGCCCCCACCACGGGGCCCTTTGGTTTTTTTTATTGGCTTATATAGGGAAAATCTTTAAAAATCTTCATCTCTGAAACCACAAGGCCCAGGTCTTTGATATTTGGTATGAAGCTTCATCTAGTGGACCCCTTCCAAGATTGTTCAAATCATAGTGCTGGGGCCAAAAATGCCCCCGCCCCGGGGCCCTTTGGTTTAACATAGGCTTATATAGGGAAAATCTTTAAAAAATTTCTTCTCTGAAACCACAAGGCTCAGGACTTTGATATTTGGTATGAAGCTTCATCTAGTGGACCCCTACCAAGATTGTTCAAATTTTAGTGCTGGGACAAAAAATGCCCCCGCCACGGGGCCCTTTGGTTTTACATTGGCTTATTTAGGGAAAATCTTTAAAAATCTTCTTCTCTAAAACCACAAGGCCCAGGTCTTTGATATTTGATATGAAGCTTCATTTAGTGGACCCCTACCAAGATTGTTCAAATTATAGTGCTGGGGCCAAAAATGCCCCCGCCCCGGGGCCCTTTGGTTTTACATAGGCTTATATATATGGAAAATCTTTAAAAATCTTCTTCTCTGAAACCACAACGCCCAGGACTTTGATATTTAGCATGAAGCTTCATCTAATGGACCCCTACCAAGATCATAGGCTTATAAGGGGAAAATGCCTCTTCTCTGAAACCACAAGACCCAGGACTTTGATATTTGGTATGAAGCTTCATCTAGTGGACCCCTACCAAGATTGTTCAAATTTTAGTTCTGGGACAAAAAATGCCCCTGCCACGGGGCCCTTTGGTTTTACATTGGCTTATATAGGGAAAATCTTTAAAAATCTTCTTCTCTGAAACCACAAGGCCCAGGTCTTTGATATTTGGTATGAAGCTTAATCTAGTGGACCCCTACCAAGATTGTTCAAATTATAGTGCTGGGGCCAAAAATGCCCCCGCCCCGGGGCCCTTTGGTTTTACATAGGCTTATAAGGGGAAAATCTTAAAAAATCTTCTTCTCTGAAACCACAAGGCCCAGGACTTTGATATTTGGTATGAAGCTTCATCTAGTGGATCCCTACAAAGATTGTTCAAATTATAGTGCTGGGACAAAAAATGCCCCCGCCACGGGGCCCTTTGGTTTTACATTGGCTTATATAGGGAAAATCTTTAAAAAATCTTCTACTCTTAAAGAACAAGGTCCAGGTCTTTGATATTTGGTATGAAGCTTTCATCTAGTGGACCCTCACCAAGATTGTTCAAATTATAGTTCTGGGGCCAAAAATGCCCCCGCCACGGGGCCCTTTGGTTTTACATAGGCTTATATAGGGAAAATCTTTAGAAATCTTCTCCTCTGAAACCACAAGAACCAGGACTTTGATATTTGGTATGAAGCTTCATCTAGTGGACTCCTACCAAGATTGTTCAATTTATAGTGCTGGGGCAAAAAATGCCCCCATCCCGGTGCCCTTTGGTTTTACATAGGCTTATATAGGGAAAATCTTTAAAAATCTTCTTCTCTGAAACCGCTAGGCCCAGGTCTTTGATATTTGATGTGTAGCTTCATCTAGTGGACCTTTGCCAAGATTGTTAAAATTATAGCCTTTGTTGATGTTTGGTATGAAGCTTCACCTTTAAGACCTCCCTCAACATTATGCACATTAAAGCCCTGGGGCCAATAATGGCCCTCTCTGGGGCCCACATGTTACACTATGGATCAGGTGAGCGATCCAGGGCCATCATGGCCCTCTTGTGTTTAATATTAGGATCACTTTTTGTCTGTCATCCGTGCGTAAACAATTTCTTCAAACGCCATCTCCCCCTAAACCACTGATCAAATTTTGACCAAACTTCACAGGAATGATCCTTAGGTGGACCCCTTTCAAAGTTGTTCAAATGGTTCTGGTCTGCTGTACATCTAGGTCACAGGAGCCAAAAATAGATTTTTTTTCACCAAAAACTTAAAAAGTTCTGGGGCCAAAAATGCCCCCGCCCCGGGGCCTTTTTGTTTTACATAGGCTTATATAGGGAAAATCTTTAAAAAATCTTCTTCTCTGAAACCACAAGGCCCAGGACTTTGATATTTGGTATGAAGCTTCATCTAGTGGATCCCTACCAAGATTGTTCAAATTATAGTGCTGGGACAAAAAATGCCCCCACCACGGGGCCCTTTGGTTTTACATTGGCTTACATAGGGAAAATCTTTAAAAATCTTCTTCTCTGAAACCACAAGGCCCAGGTTTTTGATATTTGGTATGAAGCTTCATCTAGTTGACCCCTACCAAGATTGTTCAAATTATAGTGCTTGGGCCAAAAATGCCCCCGTGCCGGGGCCCTTTGGTTTAACATGAGCTTATATAGGGAAAATCTTTAAAAATCTTCTTCTCTGAAACCACAAGGCCCAGGTCTTTGATAATTTGTATGAAAAGTAGAAGTAAAACAAAGATCAGGAATTGATACAATTAACTTACTCCATCCATAAAAGACACCAAAGGGAACGAAATACAAACATTAAGCGACCAGACCATAATGGAAACCTAAACAAAGGAAGGCCATATGGACAGTTACTTTCCCACAAAATGGCCATATGGCCAACCAAAATTAAAAGACACAAGTGATACACACAGTAAGTAACAAACAACGACATAAATAAATCGCCACAGAAGGGCCGCCTTGGAACGGTCAGTGGAAGATTTCCACTGGGGGGCTTAAATCGATTTTACGTGGCCACAATCCTCGCCCTTACTTCCGTCGCGATTTAGACAAAAAATTTGTTCAGTCCGCATGAAGGCCTCCTAACTCATCAGTGCAACATCTCCGTGAACACAGAAATCAAAGAACCACAGAGGTGAGACAACGGTGAGGACTCGACAGCAAGAAACCACTGAAATGCTGGAGCAAAAGAAAACCAACAGTTAGACTCCGATGAGCCCGACCAGAGACAGAGCATCAGGCACCAACCAACATTATCTCTTTAATTTTCAATAAGCCTTTACGTTGGAGCCGTCATAGAATCTGAGGCCTGACCCACCGGCGTGTAATTAAAGAGGGAAGCAAAGTTGCCAACCGTGATTGGGTTAACTACCATGCATGCAGTCTGTCGTATAATATCCATGTTGTACCCAATCTTTTTATATCGGAGAATGATTTTACGAAATTGGGTGCTGAAGTCATTGCGGTTATATATTTTTCTGAATTTATATACTAAGTCACCATAAAATTCGGGTTCCGATAGACCTTGTTGCAGAAGAGATTTAAGTCCAATATTGAATTTTGAAATTAAATCAGAATGGCGTCTATAAAATTTTGAAAAGGCTTTGCGTAGTTTATGGTACCGATAACCCTGATTAAGGAGTTTAGCCGTTAATAATTTATTACGAGTGTTGAAGTCAGTTACATGACTACACACTCTAGCAAATCAAATTAATTGCGAAATATAAACGCCATAGGATGGCGCACGAGGAACATCACCATCCAAAAAAGGAAAATTTACAATCTCAAAATCAAAGTCATCGCGTTTATCATAAATTTTGCACGAAACAAATCCATCTACAATAGATAGATGTAAATCCAAAAACGGGGCCTCGGTATCAGAAGAATTTGCTTTATTTAACTGAAGTTCTAGGGGGTAAATCTGACTGATCAAACCATCAAAATAGGTATTATCAATATTTAATAAATCATCTAAATATCTAGAAGTAGAGCTAAAAGCTTCAATAATTTCAGATTGGTTATCAATGGAAAGCGACAAAATGAAGTCTCTTTCATAACAATACAAGAACAGATCAGCCACAAGAGGTGCGCAATTGGTACCCATCGGAATACCCACAATTTGTCTAAATAACTTAGTACCGAATCTAATATAAATATTGTCAAGTAGAAAGGTGAGGGCATCACACACTTTCTGACATGACCAAAGTGTATAATTCTTATGCTCTTTAGAAGTGAAAAATGCATTTCTGACATTACATGCAAGATAGAGAGAATCTTCTCTGTGAAAAGCCCATTCAATTAAATCATTAAGCTTTTCTTTTATAAGATTATGAGGAAGTGTAGTGTAAAGAGTGGAAAAATCGTAGGTAGACAGACTAGAAGCACGAAACTGTCTAGATTTCAATTTATTTAAAACCTCATTCGAATTTTTTATAGACCAAAACAGATTTCTTCCTGATCTTTCAAAGACTTTATCACAATATTTAATTACATGCGTTTTAATAGCAGTAAGACAGGAAGTTAATAATTTAGAAAGTTCAGTGGTAGTGCAAGAACTAGAATTTGCAATAAACCGTGCTTTGTAAGGTTTTTTTTATGAAGTTTTGGTAACCAGTATAGCGTAGGAAGCTTGTCTTGGCCTTCGTTATCACACACAGCAAACTTGGTGGCTGAAAGACAAACATGTTTATCTACTATAGCTCTCTCTTCAGCCAAAGGCTGAAGTTCATAGGCCTTAGTACCACCAAGCTCCTGCTTAAGCGTGTTAACATAGTGGAGCCGTCACACAACAACGACGTTGTTAGCGGCCTTGTCTGCAGGGGCCAAAACAAACTTCTTATGAAATTCTTGAATACCTAGTTTAAGATGACGTAAAGACGTCTTGGGCTTAGGAGGTAATAAGTTAGTATTTTGAGAATAGAAAGAAATGCGTTTATTCACTAGTCTTAAAATGCTAAGTTTCCAGTCCTTTAGGGCTTTACACTCAACATACTCTCGCTTACACCATCGATTACCGAATTCATTCAAGGAAGCAGCGATTTCATCTCTACATTTACTGAAATCAATTTTAGAAGGAAACCGATATTTCGGTCCTTTAGAAATTATATTCCTTATCCTAGAATCAGGAATAATTTTCAAATTGCCAGTAATTACATGACCAGCAGCAGGATAGCAATACTTTGTGTTTTTACAATCACATGAATCAGGAGTATTAGTATCAATATCAAGATCTGAAACAAGTTTATTGAAATTAAAAATGATAGATCTAACAGGTTTGTTATATTTATAGCAAATTATAGGTGTTTCAGTATTTTGAAAATAAGCAGGAATGGAAGAAAGCACCGATCTCTCACGGAAGATACTGGGCAAATCTATAAAATCCATACCCTTATTAATGAAGGATATTTTGAAGAAATGACGTTTATGATTAATTTCAGAATCAATGTAAGGACGGAGAGTATGCTGAGTATAGCCTCTAGTTAAGAGAGCCGCATCATATAACTGATGAGAACTATCGTAGAATTTATTCGCCTCGGTGTCCAGAAGACGTAAAACAGAAACGGGTAATGAACTTAAAAATGAAAGTATAGAGTGGCGTCCATGATTTAATAATATAATTGACAGTCACTTCAGTCTAGTATTGTTTCGTTTAAACGCACATGATTTACGTTTAAAGTTACCATTTTTCCTGGTGCCGTGAGATCTAGTTCTGCGTTTTCGACATTCCAGGAGTGAGAAAATATCAAAGTCCGGCATTCTGGAAATATTACCCTCATGATAAATGTTGTCATTAAATCCCAGTGGAAAAGGGGTCTGTAAAAATTTAATCCATTTCAGTTCAGCTTCATGTCTTTTGATTATTTTGAATCTAGATGTAGAATTTGCATCGTAATAAAGTTTTTCCACTGGTTGTATAATAATGTTATTTACAGAATGACCTGTACGTCGAAAGTGACGGTACAAGAAAGTGTCAGTTTTCTTAGGCTTACTCGTTCTACGATAATGCTCGTTCAAGCTAGTTTTAAGCATGCGGTTAGTTTGACCGACGTACTGCTTATTACAGTTTGCAGCACGTCAAGTAATTAGATAAATTAAATCTGTAGACTGTCATGTCAAATCAGACATGTTAACTACAGAGAAGCGTCTACCGTTTACAGATGAAGTAACGGTAGACGCAGTGCTTAAATGCGAACAACATCTGCACCTCTTGGCATTGCACTTAGAAATACTAGGATACATTCCACTTCTTTTCCACGGATTAGTATATTTTCGAAGGATGGGTGATTTGAGAGGAGATAGTCTTATACGAAGACTACTCCCAAAAACATTGCTATTGCCTGCTCCTTTGAGATTAACTGAAGTTACAGAAGACAAATTTAAGGGTCTAACCAATACCGAAGGCAACATAGTATTAAAGTTCTTAATAGAATGGGGAATCCGTACAGAAGAAGCAGAGTGTAACCTAAGGGGTGATATTGATATTTTAAATGTATTTGTAATACTCATTTTGGTTAGTAAGGTTGTGATACCGTCAAAACTAAAGCGATGTTCATACCGGTTATTAAATAAATAAAATTACTGAAGAAGATTCCTTCGAATAGAAGGAAGGTACAACAAAAGCCCACAAAACATTCTAGTCTACTTAAAGTACAAAGATGTCAAACAAGCAGTTGTTATACAACGAGGAACGAACATCGGTTTAATAATGACCTTCAACAGGTATCTAAAGGATGTCAATTGATGGAACAATGTAAAGCAATTGCATAAGCAATCCCTGAGGATTGGAAAAATAAGAGCATTAAATGCATGTACGGGGAGACCTTTTACAGCCGCCACACGGCACAAACAAAACAGCCCTGATATGCAAAGTAGAAGTAAAACAAAGATCAGGAATTGATACAATTAACTTACTCCATCCATAAAAGACACCAAAGGGAAAGAAATACAAACATTAAGCGACCAGACCATAATGGAAACCTAAACAAAGGAAGGCCATATGGACAGTTACTTTCCCACAAAATGGCCATATGGCCATCCAAAATTAAAAGACACAAGTGATACACACAGTAAGTAACAAACAACAACATAAATAAATCGCCACAGAAGAGCCGCCTTGGAACGGTCAGTGGAAGATTTCCACTGGGGGGCTTAAATCGATTTTACGTGGCCACAATCCTCGCCCTTACTTCCGTCGCGATTTAGACAAAAAAATTTGTTCAGTCCGCATGAAGGCCTCCTAACTTCATCTAGTGGACCCCTACCAAGATTGTTCAAATTAAAGTGCTGGGGCCCAAAATGCCTCCGCCCCATGGCCCTTTGGTTTTACATAGGCTTATATAGGGAAAATCTTTAAAAATCTTCTTCTCTAAAACCACAAGCCCCAGGTCTTTGATATTTGGTATGAAGCTTCATCTAGTGGACCCCTACCAAGATTATTCAAATTATAGTGCATGGGCCAAAAATGCCCCCGCCCTGGGGCCCGTTGGTTTTACATGGGCTTATATAGAAAATATCTTTAATAATCTTCCTCTCTGAAACCGCAAGGTCCAGGTCTTTGATATTTGGTATGAAGCTTCATCTAGTGGACCTCTACCAAGGTTGTTTAAATTATAGCCCTGAGGCCAAAAAAAGCCCCTGCCATGGGGCCATTTGGTTTTACATGGGCTTATGTAGGGAACATCTTTAAAAAAATCTTCTTCTCTGAAACCGCAACGCTCAGGTCTTTGATATTTGTTGTGTAGCTTCATCTAGTGGACCTTCGCGAAGATTGTTCAAATTATAGCCTTTGTTGATATTTGGTATGAAGCTTCACCAATTTAGACCTCCCTCATTATTATGCACATTTTAGCCCTGGGGTCAATAATGACACTCCCCGGGGCCTACTTGTTACTCCATGGATCAGGTGAGCGATCCAGGGCCATCATGGCCCTCTTGTTAGCTCACCGTCACGTAGTGACGAGGTGAGCTTTTGGGATCACTTTTTGTCCGTCGTGCGTCCGTGCGTAAACAATTTCTTTAAACGACATCTCCTCCCAAACCACTGATCGGATTTTGACCAAACTTCACAGGAATGATCCTTAGGTGGTCCCCTTTCAAAGTTGTTCAAATGGTTCCGGTCCATTGCACATCTAGGTCACAGGAGCCAAAAATAGATTTTTTTCACCAAAAACTTAAAAAATCTTCTTCTCTGAAACCACAAGGCCCATGTATTTGATATTTGGTATGAAGCTTCATCTAGTGGACCCCTACCAAGATTGTTCAAATTATAGTGCTGGGGCCAAAAATGCCCCCGCCCGGGGCCCTTTGGTTTTACATTGGCTTATATAGGGAAAATCTTTAAAAATCTTCTTCTCTGAAACCACAAGGCCCAGGACTTTGATATTTGGTATGAAGCTTCATCTAGTGGACCCCTACTAAGATTGTTCAAATTATAGGGCTGGGACAAAAAATGCCCCCGCCACGGGGCCCTTTGGTTTTACATAGACTTGTATAGGGAAAATCTTTAAAAATCTTCATCACTGAAACCACAAGGCCCAGGTCTTTGATATTTGGTATGAAGCTTCATCTAGTGGACCCCTACCAAGATTGTTCAAATTATAGTGCTGGGGCCAAAAATGCCCCCGCCCCGGGGCCCTTTGGTTTTATATAGGCTTATATAGGGAAAATCTTTTAAAATCTTCTTCTCTGAAACCACAAGGCCCAGGACTTTGATATTTAGTATGAAGCGTTATCTAGTGGACCCCTACCAAGATTGTTCAAATTATAGTGCTGGGACAAAAAATGCTCCCGCCCCGGGGCCCTTTGGTTTTACATTGGCTTTTATGGGGAAAATCTTTAAAAATCTTCTCTAAAACCACAAGGCCCAGGTCTTTGATATTTGGTATGAAGCTTCATCTAGTGGACCCCTACCAAGATTGTTCAAATTATAGTGCTGGGGCCAAAAATGCCCCCGCCCCGGGGCCCTTTGGTTTTACATAGGCTTATATAGGGAAAATCTTTAAAAATCTTCTTCTCTGAAACCACAAGGCCCAGGACTTTGATATTTGGTATGAAGCTTCATCTAGTGCACCCCTACCTAGATTGTTCAAATTATAGTGCTGGGGCCAAAAATGCCCCCGCCCCGGGGCCCTTTGGTTTTACATAGGCTTATATTGGGAAAATCTTTAAAAATCTTCTTCTCTGAAACCACAAGGCCCAGGACTTTTATATTTGCTATGAAGCTTCATCTAGTGGACCCCTACCAAGATTGTTCAAGTTATAGTGCTGGGACAAAAAATACCCCCGCCACGGGGCCTATTGGTTTTACATTGGCTTTTATGGGGAAAATCTTTAAAAATCTTCTCCTCTGAAACCACAAGGCCCAGGTCTTTGATATTTGGTATGAAGCTTCATCTAGTGGACCCCTACCAAGATTGTTCAAATTATAGTGCTGGGGCCAAAAACGCCCCCACCCCGTGCCCCTTTGGTTTTACATTGGCTTATATAGGGAAAATCTTTAAAAATCTTCTCTGAAACCGCAAGGCCCAGGACTTTGATATTTGGTATGAAGCTTCATCTAGTTGACCCCTACCAAGATTATTCAAATTATAGCCCTTGGGCCAAAAATGCCCCCCTCTCCGGGGCCCTTTGGTTTTACATAGACTTATATAGGGAAAATCTTTAAAAATCTTCTTCTCTGAAACCACAAGGCCTAGTTCTTTTATATTTGGTATGAAGCTTCATCTAGTGGACCCCTACCAAGATGATTCAAATTATAGTGCTGGGGCCAAAAGTGGCCCCGCCCCGGGGCCCTTTGGTTTTACATAGGCTTATATAGGGATAATCTTTAAAAATCTTCTTCTCTGAAACCGCAAGGTCTGGGTCTTTGATATTTGGTATGAAGCTGCATCTAGTGGACCTCTATGAAGATTATTCAAATTATAGCCCTGATACCAAAAATGTCCCTGCTCCGGGGCCCTTTGGTTTTACATAGACTTATATAGGGAAATCTTTAAAAATCTCTATGAAACTGCAAGGCCAAGGCCTTTGATATTTAGTATGGAGCTTTATCTAGTGGACCTCTACCAAGATAGTTCAAATTATAGCCCTGGGGCCACAAATGCCCCCACCCCGGGGCCCTCAACATTATGCACATTAAAGCCCCGGAGCCAATAATGGCCCTCTCTGGGGCCCACTTGTTACACTATAGATCAGGTGAGCGGTCCAGGGCCATCATGGCCCTCTTGTGTTTTATATTAGGATCAATTTTTGTCTGTCATCCGTGCATAAACAATTTCTTCAAACGACATCTCCTCCTAAACCACTGATCGGATTTTGACCAAACTTCACAGGACTGATCCTTAGGTGGATCCCTTTCAAAGTTGTTCAAATGGTTCTGGTCTGCTGCACATCTAGGTCACAGAAGCCAAACATAGATTTTTTTTCACCGAAAAATTAAAAAATCTTCTTCTCTGAAACCACAAGGCCCAGGTCTTTGATATTTGGTATGAAGCTTCATCTAGTAGATCTCTACCAAGATTGTTCAAATTATAGTGCTGGGGCCAAAAATGCCCCGCCACGGGGCCCTTTGATTTTACATAGGCTTATATAGGGAAAATCTTTAAAAAATCTTCTTCTCTGAATCCGCAAGGCCAATACCTTTGATATTTGGTATGAAGCTTCATCTAGTCGACCCCTACCAAGATTGTTCCAATTATAGTGCTGGGGCCAAAAATGCCCCCACTTCGGGGTCCTTTGGTTTTACATAGGCTTATTTTGGGAAGTTCTTTAAAAATCGTCTTCTGTGAAACCACTAGGCCTAGGTCTTTGATATTTTTGTGAAATTTCATCTAGTGGACCTCTTTCAAGATTGTTCAAATTATAGCCCTGGGGCCAAAAATGCGCCCCCACCCCCCACCCCCCCCCCCCCCTTTAGTTTTATATAGACTTATATAGAGATAATTTTTGAAAATCTTCTTCTCTGAAACAGCAAGGCCCAGGTCTTTGATATTTGGTGTGAAGCTTCATCTGGTGGACCTCTATCAAGATTGTTTAAATTATAGCCCTGAGGCCAAAAATGTCCCCATGCCAGTACCCACTAGTTTTACATAGGCTTATATTGGAAAAAAACTTTCTCGTCTGAAACCAGAAGACCCAGGTCTTTGATATTTGGCTTGAAGCTTTATCTAGTGGACCTCTACTGAGATTATTCAAATTATAGCCCTGGCACCAAAAGTGTCCCCGCACCACGGCCCGCTAGTTTTACATAGGCTTATATAGGGAAAACCTTTAACAATTTTCTTTTCTGAAACCAGAAGGCCCAGGTCTTTGATATTTGGTATGAAGCTTCATATAGTGGACCACTTCCAAGTTTTTTCAAATTATAGCCCTTGGGCCAAGAATGTACTAGATACACTGATACTCAGGTGAGCGATTCAGTGCCATTTAGGCTCTCTTGTCTGTAGTTAACATGTCCGATTTGACATGTAAGTCTACAGATTTGATGTATGTGATAACCTGACATACTGCAAACTGTAAAATGCAGTATGTAGGGCAAACTAATCGCATGTTTGTTTGTTTGATTTGAGGTTTAACTTCCCCGTCAACACTGTAAAGGTCATTTTGGAGACGTTGCTTCCAATTTTGTGGGACTTTTACCCGACATTGAGATAAAATGACAACTCAAGCCTTGTCGCCCAATGAAACCGATAGTGTTTATTAGCATGGACGGTCCGCCTCGCACCGCGGTTCCTGGACAGGCTTAGGGTTAGGGTTAGATTTAGTTGATACTTACACTGAAGTTACATACTGGTCTCTGGTCGGGCTCATCGGAGTCTAACTGTTGGTTTTCTTTTGCTCCAGCATTTCAGTGTTTCTTGCTGTCGAGTCCTCACCGTTGTCTCACCTCTGTGGTTCTTTGATTTCTGTGTTCACGGAGATGTTGCACTGATGAGTTAGGAGGCCTTCATGCGGACTGAACAAATTATTTGTCTAAATCGCGACGGAAGTAAGGGCGAGGATTGTGGCCACGTAAAATCGATTTAAGCCCCCCAGTGGAAATCTTCCACTGACCGTTCCAAGGCGGCTCTTCTGTTGCGATTTATTTATGTTGTTGTTTGTTACTTACTGTGTGTATCACTTGTGTCTTTTAATTTTGGATGGCCATATGGCCATTTTGTGGGAAAGTAACTGTCCATATGGCCTTCCTTTGTTTAGGTTTCCATTATGGTCTGGTCGCTTAATGTTTGTATTTCTTTCCCTTTGGTGTCTTTTATGGATGGAGTAAGTTAATTGTATCAATTCCTGATCTTTGTTTTACTTCTACTTTTTAGATCCTCTAAGCGGTTTACCAGTACTAATATGCGGGCCAGATTCAGCTCTGCGTGGAAGCATCGTGCAGCCCATATATTTCTTCAAGCCCCTATGAGCGGGGCAATCTAATCGCATGTTAAAACACGTTTTAACGAACACTATCGTAGAATGAGTAATCCTAAAAAAACTGACACTTTCTTGTACCGTTATTTCAGACATACATGTCATTCTAGTAAAGATATTTCTAAACAGGCAGTGGAAAAAAATTATTATGATGTAAATTCTACAGCTTGGTTTAAAATTATTAAACGGCATGAAACTGAATTAAAATGGATTAAATTATTACAGACACCTTTTCCATTGGGGTTTAATGGCAACATTTATCATGAGGGTAATATATCTAAAATGCCCGACTTTGATATTTTCTCACTTCTGGACTGTCGAAAGCGTAAAACTAGATAGCACGTTTGTGGGTTTGTGCATTTGTAAGTCCGCACTTTTTATATCCCCGGCATACGAAGTATGCTATTGGGGTATATAATTTTCGTCCTGCCGTTCGTCCGTCCGTCCGTGTTTCCGTCTATCCGTCCGTCCGTCCGTCCTTCCGTCCGTCCGTTAACATTTTGGTTAAAGTTTTGCGTTAAAGTTTCTAAGACACTGTATCTTCTGAATCCTTTGATAGATTTAGTTGATACTTACACTGAAGTTACATACTGGTCTAAAGATTTCATTGATGCATGTCCCTACCCCACAGTGACCTTGAGGTCAAGGTCACAGACTTAGAAATTTTACATTTTGGTTAAAGTTTTGCGTTAAAGTTTCTAAGAGGTTGTATCTTCTGAATCCTTTGATAGATTTAGTTGCTACTTACACTGAAGTTACATACTGGTCTAAAGATTTCATTGATGCATGTCCCCCCCCCCCCCCACAATGACCTTCAGGTCAAGGTCACAGACTTAGAAATTTTAAGTTTTGGTTAAAGTTTTGTGTTAAAGTTTCTAAGAGATTGTTTCTTCTGAACCCTTTGATACATTTAGTTAATACTTACACTGAAGTTACATACTGGTCTAAAGATTTCATTGATGCATGTCCCACCCCCCACAATGACCTTCAGGTCATGGTCACAGACTTAGAAATTTTATGTTTGCTTAAGTTTTATGACAAACTTTATAGAAGCCTGTATGTTTACCTCCGGCATACAAAGTATGCTATGGGGCTATATAGTTTTCGTCCTGTCATTCATCTGTGTGTCCATCCTTCCATCCATCCATCCTTCCGTCCGTTAACATTTTTGGTTAAAGTTTTGCGTAAAAGTTTCTAACAGATAGTATCTTCTGAACCCTTCCATATATATAGTTCATACTTACACTGAAGTTACATAATGGTCTAAAGATTTCATTGATACATGTCCCGTCCCCAACAGTGATTGAGGTCAAGGTCAAAGACTTAGAAATTTTTCATTTGGTTAAAGTTTTCTGACAAAGTTTATAGAAGCTTCTATGTTACCTCCTGCATACGAAGTATGCTGTGGGGGTACATAGTTTTCGCCCTGCCGTTCGTCCATCTGTCCGTGTTTCCATCCTTCCGTCTGTCTGTCCGTCCTTCTGTCCGTCCGTTAACATTTTGATTTTCATCTTTGGATATGATAAATTATACTATATTTGTTGAAATGCAATAGTTATTCTCTGACAGTGGACTAAATGGAAAGTTTATATGGAAAGGTTTAATGCTACAGACAAATTGACATTTCCACTGAACGGGGATGGCACTGGCGGGGGTGTACGTGCCCCACTGGGCACTTTCTCTAGTTTGTGATGCGAGCTTCTTCCACATTTCTTCAACAATTGAGCTGAAACTTTGCACATGCATTCCTTGTGAGGTGGAGGGATGCCTTACGCAATTTTCACGTTGGTCCTATCATTTTCGAAGGTGTTCCGGCCCTTTCCTCAAATTGGCTCCTACGGGGGCATTGCTCACTTATAGTGTCAGCTCTTGTTTATTGCTAGATATTGGTGTAGGTCTATTTTTGTGCTAAAATCAGTTGCAATATCAGGGGACAAGATTTCCTTAAAGTGTAATTTTATTGTATTTTGTATGAACATTTAGTGCCACCTCATCATACGAAGCTCAGCATAGGCAATTATGTAATAAAAATCCCCCCCCCCCCACACACACACACACAATAAAAAGACAAAAAGACACTGTTTTCAGACAGGATTTTAGTTAGGCTTTTAAAAAGTAAATGAGAACACACAGCAAAGTATACAAGTTCCTCCATCCAAACATTTTAAAGCGAAAAAATATGCATTCATGCACTGTTCATGATGAATGGTAGTGTTGACAGTATTGCAAACTGATAATGCTGAAAAATTACATTATGACACAATAGGAATAAGACAAGGTGGATTTTTTTATCCTATTTTGTTTAGTCTTCCTGTACGTTTTTGAACCCTGCAATACAAAGACACTTGATGTCAGTAATACACAATGACGTATTGGATTTGCTTAATAGATTACTTTCATAATTCTATTGAATTTGCTTAATAGATTACTTTCATAATTAGCTCGCCTTACGAAAGTAAGGGGGGGGGGCTATTGCCATACCCCCGGGCGTCCGTCGTCAGCGTCGGCGTCCGCATTTGGTTAAAGTTTACCTGCAAGCTATTATATTTGATGTTTTACAAGTTTATTTTGAATATATAATTAACAGTTGGTAAAAAAAAATATTTAACATTATCATTGTACTTCATTTTTCAGGTTTTTTGGCTTAAATTGGACTTTTTGAGAAGTTAATATTTTCCTCTGTATTACCTCCCTTGAAATCCTGTGTTAAAGTTTACCTGCAAGCTGCGTGAGTTCAAATCCCGGGGATGACATGTTTTTTTTTTTTTTTTTCTTTTCTTTTTCTATTTTTTATTTTTTTCTTTTAAAACATAGCGGGTCTGGGGCTCAAGGTCAAGGTCACTGTGGCTATTTTTAGAAAAACATTGTCATCGCTCTAGCGCCTTCATTTATTGATGGATTTTAATATAACTTGGTTATAATGATATCTCGAGTGACTTTGACTTTCAGGGACCAGGGCTTAAGGTCAAGGTCACTACTTTCAGGGTCACGGGGTCAAGGTCACTGTGGCTATTTTTAGAAAAACATTGTCATCGCTCTTGCACCTTAATTTATTGATGGATTTTAATATAACTTCACACAAATGTTGGGTATGATGATTTCTCTAGCAAGTTCGACTTTCAGGGTCTGGGGCTGAAGGTCAAGGTCATTGTGGCTATTTTTCAAAAAAACTTTGTGATCGCTCTAGTGCCTACATTTATGGATGGATTTTAATATAACTTCACACGAATGTTGGGTATGATGATATCTCGAGCGGATACGACTTTCAGGGTCTGGGGCTAAAGGTCAAGGTCACTGTGGCTATTTTTAGAAAATCTTTTTCATCGCTCTTGCGCCTTTATTTATGGATGGATTTTAATATAACTTCACACAAATATTGGGTATGATGATATCTCGAGTGACTTTGACTTTAAGGTTCCGGGGCTGAAGGTCAAGGTCACTGTGGCTATTTTTAGAAAAACACTTTGTGATCACTCTAGTGCCTACATTTATGGATGGATTTTAATACAACTTTACACAAATGTTTGGTATGATGATATCTCGAGTGAGATCGACTTTCAGGGTCTGGGGCTGAAGGTCAAGGTCACTGTGGCTATTTTTAGAAAAACTTGGTCATCGCTTTTGCACCTTCATTTATTGATGGATTTTAATATAACTTGACACAAATGTTTGGTATGATGATATCTTGAGTGACTTTGAGTTTCCGGGTCAGGGGCTGAAGGTCAAGGTCACTGTGGCTGTTTTTTAGAAACTTGCCCTCATCCATCATAGGCCACCAAAGGCGAGCTATGTTGTCTTCTGACAACTCTTGTTCTATTTTTTAGCTCACCTGAGCACGAAGTGCTCATGGTGAGCTATTGTGATCGGTAAATATCCGTCGTGCGCCGTCAACAATTTTCTTTAAATGCTAACTCCTCCTTAACCCTTGTGCCAATTTCCATAAAACTTCATAGGATTATTGCTGAGGTGACCCTCTACAAAAATAACTAAAATTGTTCCACTCCGCTGAACAAGATGGCCGCAAGAGCTAAAAATAGAAAAATCTTTAAATGACAACTTCTCCTGTACCTTAAGGCCAATTTCATTCAAACTTCATAGGAATGTTGCTTAGGTGACCCTCTACCTGAATAGCTAAAACGTTTCCCGTCCGGTGAACGAAATGGCCGCCAGAGCTAAAAATAGTAAATTCTTTAAACGACAACTCCTGTACCCTTGGGCCAAAGTAATTCAAAGTTCATAGGAATGTTGCTTAGGTGACCCTCTACTAAAATAGGTAAAACGGTATTGCTCTGATGAGCAAAATGGCCGCCATAACTAAAAATAGAAAAACATCGTAAATTTGCTTCAAACACAAACTTCTCCTCAGCCCTTGGGCCAATTTGATTCAAACTTCACAGGAATGTTGCCCAAATGACTCCCTACCGAAATAGCTAAAATCGTTTTGCTCTGACAAACAAGATGGCCACCAGAGCTAAAAATAGAAAAAATCTTTAAACGGCAACTCCTCCTGTACCCTTAGGCCAATTTTATTGAAACTTCATAGGAATGTTGCTTAGGCGACAATCCACCAAAATAGCTGAAAAGATTCTGCTCTGATGAGCAAAATGGCCACCATAGCTGTTAATAGAAAAACATCGTAAAGGGGGAGTTCCAGCCTATAGTAAATTTCCATAGTGTTCTGCCCACGCAAGATTTCCATGATATTGTGCATAATTAATGCCTGGTAAATGACTGTTCATTATTTAGCTATTTCACTCTCAAATCTGTATTCATTATAAATCTACAATGTTTTGTTTATTTCCACATCCGAAAATAGGGGTACCCTCAAACAAGTGTATATATACATAACACCTTTTTATAATTTAGAGTTACCATGTTCTCAGGCATAGCTGTAGTCATTTGTGATTATTTTTGTATCACATTTGCTATTTTTTAGTTGAAATTCCACAGACAATGATCGATTTCATATGGAGCAGACCCCAGATTTCACAACCATAAAATCTTTTGGAGTATGTTTGACTTTTGATTTCACATTGTTGCAGTTCTTGTCACCCCATCATTTTCATATGACAATTGCCCATATATGTGTAGAACATTTTATTAAACTTTCTTGAAAAACTGAGACCGGTAACATACTGCATTTGAACATTGAATAGTACTGGTCAGATTTATATATTTTTTTTCAAACCATTTGTAGATATGGTATAACATTTTCAATCGAGAAATTGCTCACCAATATATATATACACATGAATATATGTATGTTTAAACCTTGATTGTATTGTATGAGCTCATTTAATCAGCATTTGTATCAGTTATGTTACCCTGGGGAATACCAAAAACACAATTAATTTTGAGTGTACATTAACAATTCAAGCGGATTTTATTAAAACATATATTTCATTTCTTAACAGGCGTTTTTGGATTTAAAGTAATCCTAAAGCCTGGTGAATCTTATTTTGACAAAGATTGTTGAAATGACAAGTAAAATTGATGGTTCTCTAAACCAGACAATTTCGCTTGACTCTCTGAACTGATGCAGTCTACTTAAAAAGGTTGAAAAGTCTGATTGTCATACCTGAATGGCACAGCTTGCATGAATGGCCAAGAGTAATGACGTTTTATTATGGTTGAGCCAGGTGTGTCATAATAACACAGACAATATTTTCTGATCTTTTGGCTCACTGTATACACAGATTACTGTAGACAAAATGGAAACACAATTGTGTTGGCTCTATTGTCACACTAACAATGCCCCCGCAACTAAAGCACAAACAAGTGTTGCCTGCTGTGCAAATCAGTGTCAGAAATTTATATTCTTAAATATGATCTATTTATATTCTTAAATATGATCCAGAAAACAACCAGTTATTTTTAGTAACATGAATTAGTATAATTGAGAAGACTATTCAGTTCAGCTTTCGAACGATTTCAGAGGAAGAAAAGAGCAAACGGTATATTTGCTATCAGTATCTACATCATAGTGTAGATTATATTTTCTTGTTCTTTGGGATCATTGATTCCATTGTGGAATTTTGAAAATATCTGAGGGTCACTGATGAGGCCTAATTGGCCGAAACTAGCTAGTCTGGCCCAGAAAACATGTACACTCCATATTTTTCACTTCTGTGGTGTATTCCTTGCTTCCAAAGGATAACCCTTTTATAGAACATATTATAGAAAAATATAAATAAAGCCAACTACAGATTTTGGTTCAGAACTGATTTACGCCATTTGCAAAAACTGTTGAATACAGAGCTTGAAAACTTAACATAGATGACAAGTACTGCATACAGATGACTAAAAATGAGAATGGTATTTCAACATCTGAATATAATATCAGCTATCAAATGCATAAGTGACAGCAACTTGCCTTCCATCTATTTCATTTAGGGAAGTGTATACCAAATTCCAATTTTACAACTAGTTACAGTGTGACTAGCTCTCCATTTATAATGAAGACTATGACATTGTAGGTTACACTTTTGCAGATGTTATAATGAACCTAGAAAATAAGCAGAAAATGGTTTTCATGATCTGACTAAACCTTTGGTGGGGAGCCGAGTGTAAGTCTCTTTGACCAAGTGATGTTAGAAAAAATTACCAACACATGGACCGATCAATCATTAGTTGTTTGGTTGATTTGAGGTTTAACGTCCCCGTTAACACTGTATAGGTCATTTTGGAGACGTTGCTTCCAATATTGTGGGACTTTTACCAGAGATTGAGATGAAACGACATCTCTAGCTCTGTCGCCCAATGAAACCAATAGGGTTTATAAGCATGGACTTCCACCGCTTCGCCTGGACAGGCTTAGATCGTCTAAGCGGTTTACCAGTGCTCGTTTGCAGTCGGTTTCAGCTCTGCGTAAAAGCATCATGCAGCCCATCTATTTCTTCAAGCCCCGAGGGACGGGGGCCTAATCAATCATTAGAACAAATCGAAAAATCAGTCTGTCCCTTCACAGTTGGCAATTTATTGGCTGCTGTTTTGTCTTAAAGAAGTAAAAATGACAACAACAAAACTAATTAAAGAAACAATAGGAATATGAAAGTAATTTATTAAGCAGATTCAATACGTCATTGCGTATTACTGACATCAAGTGTCTTTGTATTGCAGGGTTCAAATTATACAGAAAGACCAAATAAAACACCTTGTCTTATTCCTATTGTTCCATAATGTAATTGTTTGAGGATTATCATTTTTGCAATACTGTCAACACTAACATTCATCATGAACAGTCCATGAATGAATTTTATTTTTCTCTTTAAAATGTTTGGATTGAACTTGTATACTTAGCTAATGTATATTCTCATTTACTTTTTAAAAGTCAAACCAAAACTCCTGTGTGTAAACAGTGTCTTTTTTGGGGTGGGTGGGGGGGCGTGGGTAGTGTGTCTGGGGAGGTTTAATTACATAAATGCCTATGCTAAGCTTTGTATGATAAGGTGGCACTAAAAGGTCATTTAAAACACTATAAAATACACTTTAAGAAAATCTTTTTCCCTTATATTGCAATTGATTTTAGCATAGAAATAGACCTGAACCCATACCTAGCAATCAAAAACAATGTTACCGTCTTCTGACTTTTTCGAAATTTGTTTGCTATATAGAGGATATATGTGGCCTATTTTATATGCAATATCTTGGGGTGACAAGATCGGTAACACATCTAATACTTAGGATGAAAATCTCATTTTTTAAAATTTTCATGAAAAGTAGAAGAAATTTTGTAAATAAACTTATCAGTAAAATTAAAAGACCTAGACGCATTTACATTTTTTGTATTAGATTAATCCTTATAGAGTTCTGTTACCAATCAAAGCAACAAAAATTGAAAATAATCATACCTATTGATTTAAGACTGAAAAGTTCACAGGTGTGTATGACCTCTACAGGGGACTACTCCATGGAGCTCTCCTGAGCACTATAGTTATTTATCAAATGAAACAAAGTTATATATATATAGTTTATAGTCCTCAAATAAACAACAATTGAAGTTTCAAGAAAATGTGTGCGTGGGCAGATTTGGAACTCCCCCTTTGCTTCAAACACGAACTCCTCCTTAACCCTTGGGCCAATTTGATTCAAACTTCACAGGAATGTTATGTAGGTGACTCCCTAAAGAAATAGCTAAAATCATTCCGCTCTGACTAACAAGATGGCCGCCAGAGCTAAAAATAGAAAAAATCTTTGAACGACTACTCCTCCTTTACCCTTGGGCCAATTTCATTCAAACTTCATAGGATTGTTTTTTGGGTTTTTTTGTCGGCACCTCCTCCCCTTCCGACTCCATATACATATCGTGCAATAGATATGTTAAAATTAATTTAATATATATATTCAGTCACGTAAGTGTAGATCCAACGATAGATGAAAGGATTATAGAATCATGTATGTATGTATGTATGTATGTATGTTTGTATGTATGTACATTACAGAAGACCATTGATGCATGTAAATATGCATGTATGTAAGTGAGGGTATGCATGTATGATACGGGAAAAAATGCTTACATTAATTGGCATGTATGTTTGTACGTACGCACGCATGCACGCATGCATGCAGGTACGGTTGTACGTGCTATTGGATAATAAAGCACAGTGATCAAGGACAAGGTATTTGATGTAATATTTATGATCAGATAAGCCTTAATAAATATATATTTATAATAGAATGCGACAAGAGCACGCGCGCGCGATGCACACGCATGCATGCACGCGCCCTTATATGTATTTATGTTCTAAGAGATCAGAGCCCGCACGCACGCACGCACGTACATGCGCGCGCATTCGTGTATGTATGTATGTATGTATATATGTATGTATGTATGTATGCCGTTCGTTTGTTCGTTTCATAGGATTGTTGCTTAGATGACCCACTACCAAAATAGCTAAAACGTTTTCGCTCTGATGAGCAAAATGGCCGCCATAGCTAAAAAGAGAAAAACTTTGTAAAATTACGTCAAAACGGGAACTCCTCCTCAACCCTTTGGACAATTTGATTCAAACTTCACAGGAATGTTAGTTAGGTGACTGCCTACCAAAATAGCTAAAATCGTTCAACGCGGTGAACAAGATGGCCGCCAGAGCTAAAAATTGAAAAAATCTTCAAACAACAACTCCTCCTTACCCCTTTGGCCAATTTGATTCAAACTTCACAGGAATATTATGTCGTTGACTCCCTACCAAAATAACTACAATTGTTCCGCTCTGACTAACAAGATGGCTGCCAGAGCTAAAAATAGAAAAAATCTTCCAACGACAATTCCTCCTTACCCCTTGGGCCAATTTGATTCAAACTTCATAGGAATATTATGTCGTTGACCCTCTACCATATGAGCTAAAATGATCCCGCTCCGATGAACAAAATGGCCATTAAAGCTAAAAATAGAAAAACATTGTAAATTTGCTTCAAACAACTTCACAGGAATGTTGCCCAGGTGACTCCCTACCAATGTAGTTAAAATCATTCCACTCTGATAAACAAGATGGCCACCAGGGCTAAACATTGAAAAAAATCTTCAAACGACAACTCCTGCTGTATCCTCGGGCCAATTACATTCAAATGTCATAGGAATGTTGCTTAGATGACTCTCTTACCAAAATAGCTAAACTGGTCTCGCTCCGATGAAAAATATGGCCGCCAGAGCTAAAAATAGAAAAACATTGTAAATTTGCTTCAAATGCGAGCTCTTCCTAAACCCTTGGGTCAATTTGATTCAAACTTCAAAGAAATGTTGCCTAGGTGAAACCCTACCAAAATAGCTAAGATCGTTCCACTCTGATCAAGAAGATGGCCACCAGAGCTAAAAATAGAATGTACTAGAGACAGTGACATTCAGGTGAGCGAATCAGGGCCCTCTGGGCCCTCTTGTACATAGGCTTAAATTGGAAAACAAACTTCAAAAATCGTCTCGTCTGAAACCAAAAGACCCAGGTCTTTGATATTTAGCGTGAAGCTTTATCTAGTGGACCTCTACTGAGATAGTTCAAATTATAGCCCTGGAACTAAAAGTGTCCCAGCGCCAGGACCCGCTAGTTTTACATAGGCTTTTATTGGGAAAACCTTTAAAAAAATTTTTTTCTTAAACCAGAAGGCCCAGGTCTTTGATATTTGGTTTGAAGCTTCATATAGTGGACCACTACCAAGTTTTTTTTTCAAATTATAGCCCTTGGGCCAAGAATGTACTAGAGACACTGATACTCAGGTGAGCGATTCATTGCCTTCTGGGCCCTCTTGTCTTTAATTATTTTTGTTGTCATTTTCTTCTTTAAAATAAAACAGCAGTCAATAAATTGCCAACTGTGAAGGGACAGACTGATTTTTAGCCTGGCCGTTTTCGTAGAAAACGACGAGGTATTGTCATAGCTCTGGCGTCGTCTGCGTCTGCGTCGTCGTGCAAAAACCTGGACATTTTGTAATATCTCTGTCATTGCTGAACATATTTGCTTGAAACTCGAACTAGTTGTTCATTTTGAAAAAGGGAACTCATACCAATAGGTGACGTAACCCTCAGAATATTTTTGGCACAGTTATGCCCTTTTTTCGACTAACAATTTTTGTTTTCTAAAAAGAAACTGCAGCCGAGCGTTGGCACCCGCATGCGATGCTCTTGTTTGATTTATTCTTATGATTGATTGGTCCATGTATTGGTAATTTTTTCTTACATCACTTACATCACTTTCTTACATCCCCCCACCAAAGGTTTTGCGAGATCATGAAAAGCATTTTCTACATTTCTTTCTACGTTCATTATAATTTCATTCTGCAAAAGTGTAAGCTACACTGTTTTAGTCTTTAAAATAAATGCAGAGCTAATCACACTGGAACTAGTTCTAAAATTGGCGTTTTGTATACACTTCCCTAAATGTAATAGATGGAAGGCAAGTTGCTGTAACTAATTCATTGATAACTGATTTTATATTTAGATGTATATAGTCATATGTATGCAGTACTAGTCATCTAAGTTAAGTTTTTATGCTACCCGAAGGGGGAGCCATATAGTCGCCGCTTTGTCCGTCCGTCTGTCCGTCCGTCCGTCACACTCTATATCTCTTAAAGTATTAAAGGTATTTAAGTGAAACTTGATATACTGATAGAGGGCGATGAGGGGAATCGGAGAAGACAAGAACCATAACCCTGTCACCGGTATTTATGGAGTTACTTCTCTTCTTAACTATTTCAATGAAAAGATTGTCCGGAGCATATCTCTGAAAGTAAAGAAGGGGTTTAAGTGAAACTTGATACATTGATAGATAGCCATCAGAGGAAGTGCAGGGTGCAAGAACTGTAACTATATCACAAGTAATTACAGAGTTATTTCCCTTTTTAGTTTTTGCTATATTAAGCTTGTCCGGAGCATATCTCTAAAAGTTTTAAAGGTAATTTAGTGAAACTTGATACACTGACAGGGGGCTATAAGAGAAATCGCAGAATGCAAGAAGCATAACCCTGACAACACTATTTACGGAGTTACTTCCCTTCTTAATTAGGGCCCCAACACAGTATTTTGGGTGCCCTATAGTAATCTCCTTGTCAGTCAGTTTCAAATCTAAACCAAAACATTTGACCGATTCTAACTTTAAAAGTATTACCCCTGCTCCCATGAAACTTCACACTCATACTAACAATCACAAGCCTACATTCTGACAAACCATATTGCTTTTGTCCGTGTGTTTGTCATTCCTTAACCAAAAAACTTAACCTCGGTCATAAGTTCTAAAGTATTTGCCCTACTCTCATGAAACTGCACAAACTCACTTACTATCACAAGACCTACATTCTGACAAAGGGTCATAACTATATTGCTTTTCGGTGTGTGTTTGTCAGGCCATAATCAAACAACTTAAACTCGGTCAAAATTTTAAAAGTATTTGTCCTACTCTCATGAAATATCTCCTGTTCTTTCATAATCTTGGGTAATAGGGCTATCATATTTCACATATATATTCCTTGTGACATTTTTCTTTGAAAATCACTTACTAGGGAACACAAAACTGGGGTTCTTTGTCTTATGGTTTAAGATTTACATGCCCTTGCACGGAAAGGGCCTTACATTTCTCCTTATTTTTGCAGTCTTTGTTGAAAATTACTAACTAGCGAATTCTTAGACTTTTGGTTAAACCCATTTGGTACCGGAAACCCCAAAAGGGGTAAGTGGCAAACAGTGCAGGCCCAGATCAGACGCCACGGAAGGCATGTTTGTCACGCCTTAACCATAACCTAAACCTTGGTCATAACTTCAAAAGAATTGGCCCTACTCTTAGTAAACTTCACACACATACTTGTCATCACAAGACCTACATTCTGACAAAGGAGAATAACTTGTGTGTTTGTCACACCTAAACCGAAAACCTTAACCTCGGTGATAACTTCAAAAGTATTTTGTCTATTCTCATGAAACATTACACACATAATTACCATCACAAGACCTACATCCTGACAAATTGCTTTTTGGTGTGTGTTTGTAAGGCCATACCCAAACAACTAAACTCCGGTCAAAATTTTAAAAGTATTTGTCCCACTCTCATGAAACTTCACACACACACTTACATCACAAAAACCTACATTCTCACAAAGGGCCATGACTATATTGCTAATTTTCACTGGATTATCTCCCCTTTTTCAAAACAAATATCTCCTGTTATTTCATAGCCATGGGTAATATGGCTTTCATGTTTCACATGTGTATTCCTTGTGACATTTTCCATTGAAAATCACTTACTACTAGGGAACACAAAACTGAGTTTCTTAGCCTTATGGTTTAAGATTTACAGGCCCTTGCAGGGAAGGGGCCTTACATTTCTCCTTTTTTGCATTCTTTGTTGAAAATCACTACCTAGTTTCTTTATTTGTACTCCAAACATCGACTGAGGGTATTCATTAGAAACTCCTCATTCAGACGGTTTTAACGAGTACCCATAGCCTTTGTCTTGAAACAAATCTTATCAAACTTCAAAATGTATAGGATCATTTCACTAAAATAACCCTCCTTCTACTGCGCATCTTCGGGGAGCATCCCTCGGTTTCACCGCTGCACTTGTCTAGATCTGTATTCATCAGTTTTACAGTTGGGGTGAATCAGCTGTTAGCTGTACTTTTAGCATATTTGCTGAACCAAATTCTGCAGTTGGCTTTATATTTTTCTATAGTACTGATAGCAAATATACTGTTTGCTCTTTTCTTCCTCTGAAATCATTTGAAAGTTTCTCTTTTATATTAATTCATGTTATTCAAAGTTTAACTGGTTGTTTTCTGGATCATATTTAAGAATATAACTTTCTTACACTGATTTGAACAGCAGGCGACATATATTTGTGTTTTTGTTCAGATTTTGAGGGGGCATTGTCAGTGACAAAAGAGCCAACACAATAGTGTTTCCATTTTGTCTACAGTAATCTGTGTATACAGTGGGCCAAAAGATCAGAAAATATTGTCTGTGGGATTATGATATACCTGGCTCAACCATATTAAAACGTCATAACTCTTGGCCATTCAAGCAAGCTATGCCATTCCGGTATGACAATCAGGCTTCAACATACAACATAAATGTTATACGACAGACTGCATGCATGGCAGTTAACCCAACCACGGTTGACATCTTTGCTTCCCTCTTTAATTGCACGCCGTTGGGCCAGGCCTCAAATTCGATGACGATTCCAGCGTAAAGTCGTGTGTTGATTGGTACCTGATGCTCTGTCACTGGCCGGGCCCATCAGAGTCTGTCGGTTTTCTTTTGCTCCAGCATTTCAGTGGTTTCTTGCTGGCGAGTCCTCACCGTTGTTTCATCTCTGTGGTTGTTTGATGTTTGTGTTCACGGAGATGTTGCACTGATGAGTTAGGAGGCCTTCATACGGACTGAACAAATTATTTGTCTTAATCGCGACGGAAGTAAGGGCGAGGATTGTGGGCACGTAAAATCGATTTAAGCCCCCCAGTGGAATTCGTTTCCACTGACTGTTCCAAGGCGGTTGTTCTGTCGCGGTTTATTAGCTCACCTGTCACGTAGTGATGAGGTGAGCTTTTGGGATCACTTTTTGTCCGTCGTGCGTGCGTGCGTGCGTCCGTGCGTAAACTTTTTCTTCAAACGACATCTCCTCCTAAACCACTGATCGGATTTAGACCAAACTTCACAGGAATGATCCTGAGGTGGTCCCCTTTCAAATCGTTCTTATCTGTTGCACATCTGGGTCACAGTAGCCAAAAATAGATTTTTTTCACCGAAAACTTAAAAAATCTTCTTCTCTGAAACCACAAGGGCCAGGTCTTTGATATTTGGTATGAAGCTTCATCTAGTGGACCCCTACCAAGATTGTTCAAATTATTGTGCTGGGGCCCAAAATGCCCCCGCCCCGGGGCCCTTTGGTTTATAGGGAAAATCTTTAAAAATCTTCTTCTCTGAAACCGCAAAGCCCAGAACTTTGCTATTTAGTATGAAGCTTCATCTAGTGGACCCCTACCAAGATTGTTCAAATTATAGTGCTGGGGCCAAAAATGCCCCCGCTCCGGGGCCCTTTGGTTTTACATGGGCTTATATAGGGAAAATCTTAAAAAATCTTCTTCTCTGAAACCGCAAGGCCCATTTTTTGATATTTGGTATGAAGCTTCATCTAGTCGACCCCTACCAAGATTGTTCAAATTATAGTGCTGGGGCCAAAAAAGCCCCCCCGCTCTAGGGCCTTTTGGTTTTACATTGGCTTATATAGGGAAAATCTTTAAAAATCTTCTTGTCTGAAACCGCAAGGCCCAGGTCTTTGCTATTTGGTATGAAGCTTCATCTAGTGGACACCTACCAAGATCGTTCAAATTATAATGCTGGGGCCAAAACTGCCCCCGCACCGGTGCCCTTTGGTGTTACATTGGCTTATATAGGGAAAATCTTCTTCTCTGAAACCGCAAGGTCCAGGTCTTTGCTATTTGGTATGAAGCTTGATCTAGTGGACCCTACCAAGATTGTTCAAATTATAGTGCTGGGGCCAAAAATGCCCCCCGCCCTGGGGCCCTTTGGTTTTACATGGGCTTATATAGGGAAAATCTTTAAAAATCTTCTTCTCTGAAACCGCAAGGCCTATATTTTGATATTTGGTATGAAGCTTCATCTAGTCGACCCCTACCAAAATTGTTCAAATTATAGTGCTTGGGCCAAAAATGCCTCGGCCCCGGGGCCCTTTGGTTTTACATGGGCTTGTATAGGGAAAATCTTTAAAAATCTTCTCTGAAACCCGAAGGCCCAGGTCTTTGCTATTTGGTATGAGGTTTAATCTAGTGGGCCCTACCTAGATCGTTCAAATTATAGTGCTGTGGCCAAAAATGCCCCCGCCCCGGGGCACTTTGGTTTTACATAGGCTTATATAGGGAAAATCTTTAAAAATCTTCTTCTCTGAAACCGCAAGGCCCATATCTTTGATATTTCGTATGAAGCTTCATCTAGTCGACCCCTACCAAGATTGTTCAAATTAAAGTGCTGGGGCCAAAATGCCCCCGCTCCGGGGCCCTTTGGTTTTACATGGGCTTATATAGGGCAAATCTTTAAAATCTTCTCTGAAACCGCAATGCCCAGGTCTTTGCTATTTGGTATGAGGCGTCTTCTAGTGGACCCCTACCTAGATCGTTCAAATTATAGTGCTTGGGCCAAAAATGTCCCCACCCCGGGGCCCTTTGGTTTTACATGGGCTTATATAGGGGAAATCTTTAAAAAAATCTTCTTCTCTGAAACCGCAAGGCCCAGGTCTTTGCTATTTGGTATGAAGCTTCATCTAGTGCACCCCTACCAAGATTGTTCAAATTATAGTGCTGGGGCCAAACATGCCCCCGCCCTGGGGCCCTTTGGATTGACATAGGCTTATATAAGGAAAATCTTTAAAAATTCTTCTCTGTAACCGCAAGGCCCAGATCTTTGATATTTGGTTTTACATAGGCTTATATAAGGAAAATCTTTAAAAATTCTTCTCTGAAACCGCAAGGCCCAGGTCTTTGATATTTGGTGTGAAGCTTCATCTTGTGGACCTCTACCAAGATTGTTCAAATTATAGCCCTGGGGCCAAAAATGACCCCGCTCCGGGGCCCTCTTGGTTTTACATAGACTTATTCTTCGAAAATCTTTAAAAAACTTCTTCTGTGAAACCACTAGGCCTAGGTCTTTGATATTTGGTGTGAAATTTCATCTAGTGGACCTCTATCAAGATTGTTCAAATTATAGCCCACGGGCCAAAAATGCCCCCGCTCTGAGACCCTTTAGTTCAACAAGACTAATATAGGGAAATCTTTAAAAATCTTCTTCTCTGAAACTACAATGCCCATGTCTTTGATATTTGTTATGGAGCCTCATCTAGTGGACCTCTACCAAGATTGTTCAAATTATAGCCGTCAGGCCACAAATGGCCCCGCCCTGGGGCCTTTTGGTTTTATATAGACTTATATAGAGATAATCTTTGAAAATCTTCTTTTCTGAAACAGCAAGGCCCAGGTCTTTGATATTTGGTGTGAAACTTCATCTAGTGGACCTCTAGCAAGATAGCTTAAATTAAAGCCTTGAGGCCAAAAATGTCCCCGTGCCGGTACCCACTAGTTTTACATAGGCTTATATTGGAAAAAAAAAATAAAATTTTCTCGTCTGAAACCAAAAGACCCAGGTCTTTGATATTTGGCGTGAAGCTTTATCTAGTGGACCTCTACTGAGATTGTTCAAATTATAGCCCTGGCACCAAAAGTGTCCCCGCGCCACGGCCCGCTAGTTTTACATAGGCTTATATAGGGAAAACCTTTAAAAAATTACTTTTCTGAAACCAGAAGGCCCATTTCTTTGATATTTGGTATGAAGCTTCATATAGTGGACCACTACGAAGTTTTTTTCAAATTATAGCCCTTGGGCCAAGAATGTACTAGAGACACTGATACTCAAGTGAGCGATTCAGGGCCCTTTGGGCCCTCTTGTTTTTGTTTTGTTTGTCTTTGGGTTTTTGTTTTGATTATATTATTATGTCTCCCCCGATTTTTTTTTTCGGAGAGACGTATGGTTTTTCACAAAATCGTGTACGTTCTATAACTTGAAAACCGTTCAAGCTGTCTTCCGGAAACTTCATATAAATATTAATATTAGACGACGTGCAGAACGCAATAACTTCAACTCTCACATTTATACTTTTTGAGTTATCCCCCTTGGAAGTTTGTCGGTATGTATGTTTGTTTGTTTGTTTGTTTGTATTGGAGTTTTACAGCCCAGTCAACACTATTTAGGTCATTTTTGAGCCGGTCAGTTTACCTATCAACACTTTCCTGGGCAGGCTTATACGTAAGCGGTTAACCAGTACAGTGCACATTCTTTCGCCAGAAACTGACAACTGCCCTTCTTGAATCAGCGGAAGGGAGAGAATGACCGTAGAAAAGATTTCATGATCAATCTCCACGAAAGAATGTTGCCGACCTCGGCGGGAGTCGAATCCGCGTCCTCCTGATCACCAGTCAGACGCGCATCCGACTGAGCCAACGAGGTCGGCCCATGTATGTATGTATGTATGTTTGTATGTATGTATGTATGTATGTATGTATGTATGTATGTATGTATGTATGGGTAAATCGTGTCCGGTCAATAACTTTCTTATTTTCAGATGGATTTTTGAAATTGCTTGGAAGAAATTTTAACCACCTTGAGACGATGTGTGGCGCACATGATACAGGTTTGTCCCTCAGAGGTCAAGGTCATACTTAGAGGTCAAATTTAAAAAGGGGCTTTTTTTAGCTCACCTGAGCCTTTTGCGCCAAAGGCTCAGGGTGAGCTATTGTGACCGGTCACTGTCCGTCGTCGTCGTCCGTCCGTTCACAATTTCTTTAAACAGCATCTCCTCCTAAACCACTGAACAGACTTGGGCAAAACTTGGCAGAAATAATCCCTAGGTGGTCCTCTCTCCAAGTTGTTCAAAGAATTCAATTCCATGCAGAACTCTGGTTGCCATGGAAACAAAAATGGCAAAATAGGAGAAAACCTTTAAAAATCTTCTTGTATGAAACCAGAAGGCCCAGGCCATTGATATTCGGTTTGAAGCTTCATCTAGTGGACCGCTACCAAGGTTGTTCAAATTATAGCCTTGGGGCCAAAAAATGGCCCCGGGGTGTGGCCCCCTGGTTTAACATAGGGTTATTTAGGGAAAACCTTTAAAAATCTTCTTGTCTGAAACCAAAAGGACCATGTCTTCGGTATTTGGTGTGAAGCTTCGTCTAGTGGATCTCTACCAAGATTGTTCAAATTATAGCCCTCGGGCCAAAAATGGCCCCGGGGTGCGGCCCACTGGTTTTACATAGGGTTATATAGGGAAAACCTTTAAAAATCATCTTGTCTGAAACCGGAAGGCCCAAGTCTTTGATATGTGGTATGAAGCTTCATCTAGTAGACCTTTGCCAAGATTGTTCAAATTAAAGCCCTGGGGCCAAACACGGCCCCGGGGCGGGGCCCACTCGTTTTTCATAGGTTATATAGGGAAAACCTTTAAAACCCTTCTTGTCTGAAACCAAAAGGCCCAGATCTTTGATATTTGGTGTGAAGCTCCGTCGAGTGGCCCTCTACCAACATTGTTCAAATTATAGCCCTGGAGCCAAAAATGGCCCAGTGGCGGGGCACACTGGGTTAACATAGAGGTATAGAGAAAACCTTTGAAAATCTTCTTATCCGAAACCAGAAGGGCCAGGTCTTTGATATTTGGTGTGAAGCTTCGTCTAGTGGACCTCTACCAAGATTGTTAATTATAGCCCTGGGGCCAAAAATGGCCCCGGGGCAGGGCCCACTGGGCTTACATAGAGGTATAAAGGGAAAACATTTAAATATCTCCTTGTCTGAAACCCAAAGGCCCGGGTCTTTGATATTTGGTATGAAGCTTCATCTAGTGGACATCTACCGAGATTGTTCAAATTATAGCCCTAGAACCAAAAATGGCCCAGGGGCGGGGCCCACCGGGTTAACATAGAGGTATATAGGGAAATTTTTCTTCTTTGAAACCAGAAGGCCCAGGATTTTGATATTTGGTTTAAAGCTTCATCTAGTGGACCTCTACCAAGATTGTTCAAATTATAGGTCTGGGACCAAATATGGCCTTGGGGCGGGCGCATTGGATATATATATATTGACTTACATAGGGAAAATCTTTAAGATCTTCTTGTCTGAAACCAGAAGGCTCAGATGTTTGATATTTGATATGAAGCTTCTTCTAGTGGACCCGTACCAAGATTATTCAAATTATAAATTATACCCCTGTGGCCAAAAATGGCCCCACCCACGGGCCCACTGGTTTTACATAGACAGATGGCCCAGGCCTTTGATATTTGATATTAAGCTTCATTTAGTAGACCACTACCAAGATTCTTCAAATCATAGACTGGGACCCAAATGTAAATCTCTTAGCTCAGGTGAGCACATAGGACCATCGTGGCCCTCTTGTTTCATGTTTGGTCAATAACTGTCTTACTTTTAGATGGATTTTAAAATTGCTTCGCAGAAATGTTAACCACCATGAGACGATGTGTTGCATGCATGACCCAGGTTGGTACCTCAAAGATCAATGTCATACTTAGAGGTCAAAGGTAAAAAAGCGGCCTTTTTCTTCGTGTTTTGTCAATAATTTTATTAGCTCACCTGTCACGTAGTGACAAGGTGAGCTTTTGTGATCACTTCTCGTCCTTCGTCAGTGCGTGCGTGTGTGCGTAAACAATTCCTTCAAACGACATCTAAACCACTGATCAGATTTTGACCAAACTTCACAGCAATGATCCTTCGGTGGGCCCCTTTCAAAGTTGTTCAAATGGTTCTGGTCCGTTGCACATCTGGGTCACAGGAGCCAAAAAAAGATTTTTTCACCAAAAACTTAAAAAATCTTCTTCTCTGAAACCACAAGGCCCAGGTCTTTGATATTTGGTATGAAGCTTCATCTAGTGGACCCCTACCAAGATTGTTCAACTTATAGTGCTGGGGCCAAAAATGCCCCCGCCCGGTGGCCCTTTGGTTTTACATGGGCTTATATAGGGAAAATCTTTAAAATCTTCTTCTCTGTAACCGCAAGGCCCAGGTCTTTGATATTTGGTATGAAGGTTCATCTTGTGGAACCCTACCAAGATTGTTCAAATTGTAGTGCTGGAGCCAAAAATGCCCCCGCCCCCGGGCCCTTTGCTTTTACAGGGGCTTTTATTGGGAAAATCTTTAAAAATCTTCTTCTCTGAAACCGCATGGCCCAGGTCTCTGATATTTGGTATGAAGCTTTATCTAGTGGACCCCTACCAAGATTGTTCAAATTAAAATGCTGAGGCCAGAAAGGCCCCCGCCCCGGGGCCCTTTGGTTTTACATGGGCTTCTATAGGGAAATCTTTAAAAAAAAACCTTCTTCTCTGAAACCGCAAGGCCCAGGTCTTTAATATTTGGTATGAAGCTTCATCTAGTGGACCCCTACCAAGATTGTTCAAATTATAGTGCTGGGCCAAAAATGCGCCCGCCCCGGGGCCCTTTGGTTTTACATGGGCTTATATAGGGAAACTCTTTAAAAATCTTCTTCTCTGAAACCACATGGCCCAGGTCTTTGCTATTTGGTATGAAGATTTTTCTGGTGGACCCCTACAAAGATTGTTCAAATTATTGTGCTGTGGCCCAAAATGCCTCCGCCCAGGGGCCCTTTGGTTTTACAGGGGCTTAATAGGGAAACTCTTTAAAAAATCTTCTTCTCTGAAACTGCAAGGCCCGGGTCTTTGCTATTTGGTATGAAGCTTCACCTAGTGGACCCCTACCAAGATTGTTCAAATTATTAGTGCTGGGGCCAAAACTGCCCCCGCCCCGGGTCCCTTTGGTTTTACATAGGCATATATAGGGAAAATCTTTAAAAATCTTCTTCTCTTAAACCACAAGGCCCAGGTCTTTGCTATTTGGTTTGACGCTTCATTTTGTGGAGATTGTTAAAATTATAGCCCTGGGGCCAAAAAGCCCCCGCTCCGGGGCCTTTTGGTTTTACATAGACTTATATAGGGAAAATCTAGAAAAAAATCTTCTCTAAAACCACAAGTCCTAGGTCTGTGATATTTGGTATGACGCTTCATCTTGTGGACCTCTATCGAGATTATTAAAATTACAGCCCTGAGACCAAAAATGCGCCCACCCCGGGGCCCTTTGGTTTTACATAGACTTATATAGGGAAATTCTATAAAAAAAATCTTCTTCTCTGAAACCGCAAGGCCCAGGTCTATGATATTAGGTATGAAGCTTCATCTTGTGGACCTCTACCAAGATTGTTCAAATTAAAGCCCTGGGGCCAGAAATACCCCTGCTCCGGGGCCCTTTGGTTTTACATAGACTTATATAGGGAAGATCTTGAAACATCTCTGAAACCACAAGGCCTAAGTCTGTGAAATTTGGTATGAAGCTTCATCTAGTGGACATCTGCCAAGATTGTTCAAATTATTTCCCTGAGACCAAAAATGCCGCCGCGTCGGGGCCTTTGGTTTCACATAGACTTATATTGGGAAAATCTTTAAAAATATTCTTCTGTGAAACCACAAGGCCGAGGTCTTTGATGATTGGTATGAAATTTCATGTAGTGGACATCTATCTAGATTGTTCAAATTATAGCCCTGGGGCCAAAAATGCCCCTGCCCCGAGACCCTTTTGATTTTTCATAGACTTACATAGAGTAAGGGCGAGGATTGTGGCCACGTAAAATCGATTTAAGCCTCCCAGTGGAAATCTTTCCACTGACCGTTCCAAGGCGGTTCTTCTGTGGCGATTTATTTATGTTGTTGTTTGTTACTTACTGTGTGTATCACTTGTGTCTTTTTATTTTGGATGGCCATATGGCCATTTTGTGGGAAAGTAACTGTCCTTATGGCCTTCCTTTGTTTAGGTTTCCATTATGGTCTAGTCGCTTAATGTTTGTGTTTCTTTCCCTTTGGTGTCTTTGATGGATGGAGTAAGTTAAGTGTATCGATTCCTGATCTTTGTTTTACTTCTACTTTACATAGAGAATATCTTTAAGAAATCTTCTTCTCTGAAACTGCAAGGCCCATGTCTTCGATATTTGGTATGGGGCTTCATCTAGTGGACCTCTACCAAGAATGTGCAAATAATAGCCCTCTGCCCACAAATGCCCCCGCCCCAGGGCCCTTTGGTTTTACATAGACTTATAGAGATAGGCTTTGAAAATCTTCTTCTCTGAAACAGCATGACCCAGGTCTTTGGTATTTGGTGTGAAGCTGCATCTAGTGGACCTCTTTCAAGATTGTTTAAATTATAGCCCTGAGGCCAAAAATGCCGCCGCCCCGGGGACATTTGGTTTTACATAGGCTTATGTAGGGAATATCTTTAAAAAAATCTTCTTCTCTGAAACTGCATAGCCCAGGTCTTTGATATTTGATGTGTAGCTTCATCTTGTGGACCTTTGCCAAGATTGTTCATATTATAGCCTTTGTTGATATTTGGTATGAAGCTTCACCTTTTAGACCTCCCTCAACATTATGCACATTATAGCCCTTGGGTCAATAATGGCCCTCCCTGGGGCCCACTTGTTACTCTATGGATCAGGTGAGCGATCCAGGGCCATCTTGGCCCTTTTGTTTTTAGATAGAATTTGAAATTACCTGGCGGAAACTTTAACTATCATGAGACAATGTGTTGCACGCATGATACATGTTGGTACCTCAAAGGTCAAGGTCATTCTTAGAGGTCAAAGGTAAAAAGGGGCCTTGTTTTTTCGATTGTTCAATAACATTCTTATTTTTACATGGATTTTGAAATTTTTTGGCAGAAATATTAACTACCATGAGACGATGTGTTGCGCGCATGACCCAGTTAAGTACCTCAAAGGTCAAGGTCATACATAGAGGTAAAACTTAAAAAAGGGACCTTTTTGTGTTCGGTCAATAACTTTCTCGTTTTAGATGAATTTTGAAATTACTTGACAGAAATGTTAACCACCATGAGACGATGTGTTGTGTGCATAAGCCAGGTTGGTACCTCAAAGGTCAAGGTCATACTTAGAGGTCAAATGTCAAAAAGGGACCTTTTTCGTGTTTTGTCAATAACTTTCTTATTTTTAGATAGAATTTGAAATTGTTTGGCAGAAATGTTAACAATCATGAGACAATGTGTTACACGCATGATTCAGGTTGGTACATCAAAGGTCAAGGTCAAATGTAAAAAGGGGCCTTTTATGTGCTTGGTCAATAACTTTTTTATTTTCACATGGATTTTGAAATTGCTTGGCAGAATTATTAACCACCATGAGATGATGTGTTGCCCGCATGACCCAGTTTGGTACCTCAAAGGTCAATGCCATATTAGAGGTCAAAGGTAAAAAGGGTCCCTTTTCGTGTTTGGTCAATTACTTTCTTATTTGTAGATGGATTTTAAAATCACTTAGCAGAAATGATAACCACAATGAGTTGATGTGTCTCTTGCATTACCCATGTTGGTATCTGAAAGGTCAAGGTCATACTAAGAGGTCAAAGGTCAAAAAAGGGGCCTTTTTAGTGTTCAGTCAATAACTTTCTTTTTCCCGGATAGATTGTGAAATAACTTGGCAGAAATGTTAACTATTATGAGAGGATGTGTTGCGCGCTAGACCCATGTCGGTACCTCCAAGGTCAATGTCATACTAAGAGGTCAAAGGTAAAAAAGGTCTTTTTTGTGTCCAGTCAATAACTTTCTTTGTATTTCTGGATGGACTTTTTAAAGTAACTTTGCAGAAATGTTCACCTTCATTAGACGATGAGTGGTGTGCAAGACCAAGGTCCATACCTCCAATGTCAAGGTCATACCTAGAAGACAAAGGTAAAAAGGGCATTTTTGTGTACAGTTAATGACTTTCTTAGTCTTTGATGGGTTAGGAAATTACTTGGCAGAACTGTTAACCATCATGAGACGATGTGTTGTATCTCAAAAGTCAAGGCCATACTTAGAGGTCAGAGGTAAAAAATGGCTTTTTTGTGTACGGTCACTAACTTTCTTTTTTCTCTATAAACTTTTTAAATATGTTCTATAAAAGGGTTATCCTTTGGAAGCAAGGAATACACCACAAAACTGAAAAAATGGAGTGTGCATGTTTTCTGGGCCAGACTAGCTAGTTTCGGCCAATTAGGCATCATCAGTGACCCTCAAATATTTTCAAAATTCCACAATGGAATCAATGATCCCAAAGGACAAGAAAATATAAACTACACTATGATGTAAAGTTACTTTGCAGTAATGTTCATCTTCATTAGACGATGTGTTGCACAAAAGACACAGGTCAATACCTCCAATGTCAAGGTCATACTTAGAGGTCAAAAAGGGGAGACATCTGTTTTTGTAGAAAAACAAATTCAAGTTTTATTTGGGATAACCTATTGGCCATTTTGGGGCAAAGTAACTGTCCTTTTGGCTTTCCGCGATTGATGTTTCCAATAGGGTCTGTTGTTTCATGTTTGTGTTTCTTTCCCTTTGGTGTCTCTGATGGGAGCTTGAGGTAAATTGTATTGATTCCTGATCATTGCCTCCACTTCTATTTTTCAAACTTTTTACTTATTAGAGAGTCAAGCGAAATTGTCTGGTTTATAGAACAATCTATTTTACTTTCAATTTCAACAATCTTTGCCATAATAAACTTCAGCAGGCTTTAATATTGCATTAAATGCAAAAACCTATGTTAAGAAATGAAATATATAATTTTTAGCTCACCAGAGCCGAAGGCTCCGGGGGAGCTTGTATTATAGGCAGTGATCCGTCGTCCGTGTCTGCGTCCGCGTCTGCGTCAACATTTTCAAACGACTTCTCCTCTGAAACTGCTTGGTCAATTGAAACCAAATTACATGTGGAGGCTCTGTGGGAAGGGGGAGCGAAAGTTTGTTCGTGAAGACTGGGTCACATGACCAAGATGGCCGCCATGCCCATATACGGTAAAAACCTTTAAAAATCTTCTTCTCAAGAATCGAATGGCCGATGATCTTGAAACTTGGTATGCAGCATCGGGGACTCGGGCCCTAACAAGTTTGTTCAAATAATGACCTTTGGCTGACCTTGACCTTTTTTACGTCAAGGTAAAATTTGGTCACTTAGACATTTGTATGGAAAAAAAGGCAAAACAGTGGATTTTTCTGATTGCATGGTAGCAAGTGGCATCAGAAATTGTATTTGCAATCAGCTGAATGTAGGTTTATAAGTTCCAAAGGTCAAGGTCATTTACCGACCTTTGTCCTGGACGGCTCAGATTCAGTATTTTCATCTTCTTCTTCACTTAAACTACTTGGCTAATTGAAACCAAATTACATATGGAGCCTCTATGGAATGGGGGGAACGAAAGTTTGTTCGTGAGGATGGGGTCACATGACCAATATGGCCGCCATACCCATATATGGTAAAAAGCTTTAATAATCTTCTTCTCAAGAACCGAATGGCCGATGATCTTGAAACTTGGTATGCAGCATCGAGGACTCGGGCCCTACCAAGTTTGTTATAATTATGGCCTTTGGTTGACCTTGACCTGTTTAACATCAAGGTTAAATTTGGTCACTTAGACATTTGTATGAAAAAAAGGCAAAACAGTGGATTTTTCTGAGTGCATGGTAGCTAGTGGCATCAGAAATGGTATTTTCAATCAGCTTAATGGGAGTTTATAAGTTCCAAAGGTCAAGGTCATTTCCCGACCTTTGTCCAGGACGGCTCAGATTCAGTATTTTCATCTTCTTCACTTAAACTACTCGGCCAATTGAAACCAAATTACATGTGGAGCCTCGGTGGAATGGGGGAACGAAAGTTTGTTCGTGAGGACTGGGTCACATGACCAATATGGCCACCATGCCCATATATGGTAAAAACCTTTAAAATCTTCTTCTCAAGAACCGAATAGCCGATGATCTTGAAACTTTGTATGCAGCATCGGGTCTCGGGCACTACCAAGTTTGTTCAAATTATGACCTTTGGTTGACCTTGACCTGTTTAACGTCAAGGTCAAATTTGGTCACTTAGACATTTGTATGGACAAAAGACAAAACAGTGGATTTTTCTGATTGCATGGTAGCTAGTGGCATCAGAAATGGTATTGGGAATCAGCTGAATGGAAGTTTATAAGGTCGAAAGGTCAAAGTCATTTCCCGACCTTTGTCCAGGACGGCTCAGATTCAGTATTTTCATCTTCTACACTTAAACTACTTGGCCAATTGAAACCAAATTACATGTGGAGGCTCTATGGAATTGGGGAACGAAAGTTTGTTCGTGAGGACGGGGTCACCTGACCGATATGGCCACTATGCTCATATATGGTAAAAACCTTCAAAAATCTTCTTCTCAAGAACCGAATAGCCGATGATCTTGAAACTTGGTATGGCGCATTTGGGACTCGGTCCCTACCAAGTTTGTTCAAACTATGACCTTTGGTTGACCTTGACCTGTTTTACATCAAGGTCAAATTTGGTCACTTAGACATTTGTATGGAAAAAGGCAAAACAGTCGATTTTTCTGATTGCATGGTAACTAGTGGCATCAGAAATGGTATTTGCAATTAGCTGAATGGAAGTTTTTAAGTTCCAAAGGTCAGGGTCATTTCCCGACCTTTGTCCAGGACGGCTCAGATTCAGTATTTTCATCTTCTTCTTGACTTAAACTATTTGGCCAATTGAAACCAAATTACATGTGGAGCCTCTATGGAACGGGGGAACGAATGTTTGTTTGTGAGGACTGGGTCACATGACCAATATGGCCGCCATGCTCATATATGGTTAAAAACCTTTGAATAGCTTCTTCTCAAAAACCGAATGGTTGATGATCTTCAAACTTGGTATGCAGCATCGGGAACTCTGGCCCTACGAAATTTGTTCAAATCATGACTCGTTTGACCTTCACCTATTTTATGTCAAGGTCAAATTTGGTCACTTAGACATTTGTATGAAAAAAAAGGCTGTGACATCAAAAATGATATTTGCAGTTAGCTGAATGGAAGTTTATCAATTCCAAAGGTCAAGGTCATTTACTGACCTTTATCATGGATGCCTCAGATTCAGTTATTTTTTTTTTATTATCTTCTTCTCCACTTAAACTGATGGGATGATTGAAACCAAATTACATATGGAGCCTCTATGGGTAGGGGGAATGAAATTTGTTTGTAAGGACTGGGTCACCTGACCAATGTGGCCGCCATTCTTATATATGGTAAAAAAAATAAGAATTTTCTTCTCAGGAACCAAATAGCTGATGACCTTGAAATTTGATATGTAGCATTGGGGACTCAGGCCCTACCAAATTTATTCAACTGATGACCTTTAGCTGACATTGACCTGTTTTACGTCAAGGTCAAATTTGGTCAATTAGACATTTGTATCGATAAAGAGCGGATTTTACTGATTGCATGACAGCCAGATCCATCATAAATATTATTTACAGTCAGATGAATGGAAGTTAATCAATTCCTAAGGTCAAGGTCATTATTGGCCTTTGTCTTGGATAGCTTAGATTCAGTATTTTTATCTTCTTCTTCAGTAAAAGAGCTGTGATGATTGAAACCAAATTACATTAAAAGCCTCTATTGGGATGAGGCAATTGAACATTAGTCGTGGTATTATTGTCATATGACTAAGATGGGCACCTTGCCTGTATATGGTGTAAACTACATGACCTCTGGTGAGCTTAATGGCCCATGGGCCTCTTGTTTAATAAATAAGTTCTGAAGTTAGATCCTTTGGAAGCAAGGAAGACACTAAATAAACGAAAATAATAATCTGATTGAATTGTTAATGAACGCTCAAAATGAATTGTGTTTTTGGTGTTTCCCAGGGTACTATAACTGATACAAATGCTGATTATATGAGCTCATACTACACACAAGGTTTAAACATACATATATTCATGTTTATATATGTATTGGCGGGCAACTTCTCGATTGAAACTGTTAAACCATATCTACAAATGGTTTGAAAAAAAATCTGACCATTACTATTTAATGTTCAAATGCAGTATGTTGGCGTTCTCAGATTTTCAAGAAAGTTTGACCAAATGTTCTGCACATATATGGGCAATATATATATATATGAGAATAAGTCATTTACCAAGCATTAATTATGCACAATGTCATGGAAATCTGTGCGTGGGCTGAACCCTATGAAAATTTACTGTAGGCTGGAAATCCCCCTTTACCTGGTATCTTCCGGGACAGTTCGGTGATTTCATTTGTTTGTTTGATTTGAGGTTTAACCTCCCCGTCAACACTGTAAAGGACATTTTGGAGCTGATGCTTCCAATTTTGTAAGACTTTTACCCGACGTTGAGATGTAATGACATCTCAAGCCCTGTCGACCAATGAAACCAATATAAACCAGGGTTTATAAGCATGGGCGGTCCGACTCGTGCGCATCACTTTACCTGGGATGGCTTAGATCCTCTAAGCGGTTTACCAGTACTCGTGTGCGGGTCGGATTCAGCTCTGCGTGGAAGCATCATGCAGCCCGTATGTTTTCGTTGCGCCTGCTATTAGCATGGCGCGATATAGGCGCCCGGTTTTCCGTCCGTTCGGTCGTCCGTTCGTCAAGGCGTCAACATTTGCGAGCACCCTAGCATTCACCCTAATGGTCAAGTTTATTTCTCAAGAACTATAAGAGCTTCATTAATGATACTTGGTATAAACCTTGTATCTGGGGATGACAACTTACATGCAAGCATCCATATATGACCTTGATCTACATTTTATGGTTCACTGACTTTGTAAAATATTGCGACCACCCTAGCGTTCACCCTAATGGGCAAGTTTATTTCTCAAGAACAATAAGAGCTTTATTAATGATACTTGGTACAAACTTGTACCTGGGTATGGTTACTTAAATACAAGCATCCATATTTGACCTTGACCTATATTTCATGGTTCACTGACTTTATAAACTATTGCGACCACCCTAGCGTTCACCCTAATGGTCAAGTTTATTTCTCAAGAACTATAAGAGCTTCATTAATGATACTTGGTACAAACGTGTATCTGGGGATGACAAATTACATGCAAGCATCCATATTTGACCTTGACCTACATTTCATGGTTCACTGACTTTGTAAAATATTGCGACCACCCTAGCGGTCACCCCAATGGTCAAGTTTATTTCTCAAGAACTATAAGAGCTTCATTAATGATACTTGGTACAAACGTGTATCTGGGTATGGTGACTTAAATGCAAGCATCCATATTTGACATTGACCTATATTTCATGGTTCACTGACTTTGTAAAATATTGCGACCATCCTAGCGTTCACCCTAATGGTTAAGTTCATTTCTCAAGAATGATTAGAGCTTAATGATACTTAGTACAAACTTGCATTTAAGAATGGAAACGTGTGCAAGCATCTATGTTTGACCTTGACCTACATATCATTGTTGGGTGACTTTGCGCCCCCACAGGCGCGACATAGCCTTCGGCGGAATTCTTGTTTCAAGCCCCGATGGGCGGGGGCCATCGGTGATTTCATACATCCCGTTTTTTCAAAATACTGAAACATCCTTAATTTGCTTTAAATACAATAAACCTGCTGGAACTATCATTTTTTTTTAACGAAACTTGTTTCTGATCTTAAAATTGTCGCTGACACTCCTGATGCATATGATTTTAAAAATTCAGTGCATTGCCATCCTGCTGCTGGTCATATTATTACTGGCAATTTAAAAATTATTCCTGATTCTAGGATATGAAATATAATTTCCAAAGGACCGAAATATCGATTTCCTTCTACAATTGATTTCAATAAGCGTGGAGATGAAATCGCTGCTGGCTTGAATGAATTCGGTAATCGATGGTGTAAACGAGAGTATGTTGAGCATAAAACCCTCAAAGAATGGAAACTTAGCATTCTGAAATAAGTGAACAAACGCATTACTTTCTTCTCTTAAAATAAGAAATTATTACCCCCTAAGCCCGAGACGTCTTAACGTCACCTTAACTAAGTATTCTACGATTTCATTAGAAGTTTGTTTTGGCTCCAGCAGACAAGGCCGCTAACAATGTGGTCGTTGTTTGACGGCTCCACAGTGTTAACACACTTCAGCAAGAACTTGGCAGTACTAAGTCCTATGAACAGCATCATTTACCTGGTTGTAGAGAGGGTTGTAATTGATGATCACATTTGTCATTCACCCACCAAGTTTGCTGTGTGTGTTACAGAAGGCCAAGACAAGCTTCCTACGTTATACTCGTTACCTAAACTTCTGGGACGTAAAATTCAAACAGTGAGTTGCCTAAACTTCATGAAAGACGTTACAAAGAACGGTTAATTCCAAAATCAAGCTCTTGTACCACCACTGAACTTTCCTAATTATTAACTGCATGTTCCACTGCCATAAGAAAACATGTGATTAAATATTGCGACAAAGTCTTTGAAAGATCAGGGAGAATCTGATTTGGCCTATAAAAAATCTAATGAAGCTTTAAATAAATCAAAATTCAGAGGTTTGTGCTTCAAAATAGAAGTGAAGTGATCAGGACTGGATAAAATTAACACAAAGCTCCCATCAGAGACACCAAAGGGAAAGAAGCACAGACATGAAACAACAGACCCTAATGGAGATGTTGCACTGATGAGTTAGGAGGCCTTCATGCGGAGTAAACAAATTATTTGTCTAAATGTTGACGGAAATAAGGGCGAGGATTGCAGCTGCGGAAATTCGATTTAAGCCCCCCAAGTGGAATTCGATTCACTGACTGTTCCAAGGCGGTTCTTCAGTCGCGATTTATTTTTGTTATGGTTTGGAGGATCTTTTAGTGTTGGTGATGTTTGTTTGGCCAGGTGGTTGTTGGAGTTTGTCCTGAGGAGTTGCAGTTAGGTAAGGCTAATTTTTCATACCCTACCGCCCCCCCCCCCCTCTTTTTATATACTTTTGACTGTTTCTGATGGTACCATCTCTTCCGCGGTTTGTGGTGGAGGGGATGTTTTTAATTTTGGAATTGTACGATTTCCTTTCTTGGATGGTGACGTCCCTAGATCTGTGTCTTGTGGGGTTTATGTGTCACGGCTTGTTCGTTTTGCTGGAGCTTGCTGTCATGTTGGTGGCTTTGGTGGTCGCGACGGGGCTTTATCAGCTAAACGTCTAAGGCAGGGATATCGGTATCATAAACTGCGCAAAACGTTTTCAAAATTTTATCGTTGACATTACGATATTATTTCTAAATATGGCGTTTCTTTGGGGACACTTCTGCAATAGAGACTGTCGGAACCTGAGTTTTATAGGGATTAAGTATATAAATTCAGAAGAATACTAGGTACTGGTGATTTTTCTTATCAGTTCAGACAAATTGTTGCTTAATACAAACTAGAACTAGACACGGAAGCCCCCGCCTGAAAATATGTCTATGTTCGTATTATTCCATAGAAAATTACTGACAGTGTTAAGTTTTGGACCCTTTTTTCACATTTTGTGGAAGTGACTGTCCTTTTGGCTTTCCGCTATTGGTCTTTCCATGTGGGTCTAGTTATTTTATGTTTGTGTTTCTTTCCCTTTACTTTCTCTGATGGGAGATGTGGGTTAATTGCATTGATTCATGAACATTGCCTTCACTTCTATTATGGTCATCGTCTGCAACCTGGCTTAGCTCCTGTCACGACATGTCCCGGCACTGTCTTGCCTCTGGATCCAGCTAGGTCGGGAAGAGGGAGTGAGGTTGAGTTTGGGCGCTTCTCCCTCATTAAAATCCAATTCATAGTGCATGTCATCTTAATGATATACACACAGTCACTACAGGCACATATATGCAAGCAACTCAAAAAGCCCTGTGTCGATGGGCTAGCAGCGAAGCAGCAGGTGAGGATACAATTGAAGCTGTAGTTGTGGACTTGCACACAATATAGAATGAAACAGTATCAGCCGAACTGAGTGACTGAGTAGACCTTAGCATGTGGAAGTGTCTAGAAAAGGTGCACTAAACAATAACCTTCTGCCGAGACATCTAGCGGACGCCATTTTCTCATCAAAATGCCATTGTTGCATATAACAGACTGGGGTGGTGTCACTGATGGGAGTTTTGGGTTTATTGTATCGATACTTCTATTTTACCACAAACTCATCCCTTAGCTCAGTAATTGCCTAGCAATAAATGGACACCTTTAAAAGGTACAGAAGGACTAATTCCAACAGCCACTGAACTGAACCAGCTACAAGGTCTGATGACATATAAACTTTATGAAGCAGAACATTAACAAATCCGCATTCACATCCTGAATAAGGACACTTTGACCCAAAGCAGTCTTCTCAGGAAAAGGCAGAATATCTGCTAAAATAAGATAATTCGGAAGCCCTGGTATCTCTTAAGATTTTAAATGGGGTAGGATGGGCATAACTGTCACCATTTAGTGACAGAAAAAGATCTAAAAAGAATGGTTAAAAATCGCTACAACTTAATCCGTCTCCGATAATTTGGTATCAGAAAGAGTTTCCTCTCTTATAAAATACGGTGGTTTTGGCCTTTAAGTAGGCTTAAGCTCTTCTTGTTCTTCTCTCCTCCTCTTAAAATTTAAACAGTCAGAAATCAGATGACCTGGTTCTCTGCAATTATTATCAACTTCTTGAGATTGAGCTTTTGTTATCACCAGAAGGTTTGGAAGGATTCTGGCTTTTGTTTTCACCAGACGATTTGGGTATAGGAGGTAATTTATGACTATAACTGCCTGATTGATTACTGGGGTAGATTATTGGACCTCTCTGTGGGTTATGAGGTTTTCTAGGATAAGTCCTGTTCCTAAATGAAACTTTATAGGTCAAAACATAATCATCTGCCAAACGAGAAGCTTCCTATAGAGTATTAACCTCTTTTTTTATCAAGATATGACTTAATGTCTGAATGTAGGCACCGTTTGAACTCTTCAACATGGACAATTTGTCTAAGTGTTTCGTGATCAGAGCCTACATTTTTAGAAGAATACCACCTATCGAATAACCTCTTTTGTTCGAGCAAATTCTACATAAGTCTGGGAAATTCTTTTTTACAATAAATAAATTTTTGCCTGTAAGCCTCACGGACCAACTCATGTCTTAAGAATAAGTTCTTTTACCAAATCATAGTCTGAGCTTTGCGTAACAGTCAGCTGAGTGTAAATGTCTCGAGCTTTCCAAACTACAACGCTCTCCAAAAGCAAGATTCAATGCTCGTTTTGCCATTTTAAATATTGAGCTAATCATAATGCAAGAAGTACCTGTCAACCTTTTTTGCTTGAACACGAGGAACTAATCTGATGTGCTTTGTTACATCAAAGTAACTGCCAGAGTCAAAAACAGTGAAAGGGTTTACCCTATCCTAACTCTGGAGTTTCAATTACTTCATCCTTAATTGAAATTGCCATTTTTCTCTTTCTATTTCAAGTCGTTTCACTTTTTCTCTGTGCTTTTCTTCCTGTTCTTTTTTTTCTTATCGAATACCTTCTTCCATTGCTATTTCTTCCATCTGCACCTGTCTCTGCATTTCTCTTTTTTTCTTTCTCTCTTTATTCCATTTCTCTTTGTTTTTCAGTCTCTCTTTCTTCCATTTCTAATCTTAACTTCTCTAATTCAAGTTGCCTTCCAATTTCAATCTGTGAAACCATAATAAGATACAAAGCAGATGGGCCAAAAAGTTCTTAATCAGCCAAAACTGTACCAACATATTCTTAATTTAATGCTTTTTCGGTTTTCATTGTCTGTATTGACAGTAGTTTAAGGGTAGAAATATCTAGCAAATCCGTCATGTTGGCCACTGGACAGGCTGAGCCATAAAGCTTTTAAAAATCAAACTGCATGTTTGCTTTTTTCTGGTTTGTATGGTAAGATACGTATAATAAATAAAATTTAAGAATTTGACAAAGTTTTTTTAGGAAATAACAATCCCCTCTAGAAATGTCAATCTCTAAATCACAAGAAATGACAATCACTATATCACATGAAATGTAAATCCTCTAGAATGCCTATGGAGAAATGTCAAACAGTAGAGGCCAGGTCTTTATTTGAAAATATATAAAAGAGAGAAAAGAAAAAAAAAATACTTTTAGGGTGAGTTTGGGTGTCTTAGTAAACAATTGCAGAGCGGGGGCTCTGGTGAGACTGCATAGATAAGCAGCCGCGACAGAGCCTCAGCTTTACACTTTGGGGTAAGGCATCACTAATAGAGTTAGGTAATTGTAGCAGCATTGATTTTCACTGTTGTTCAGGTTTTTGGCGCCAAATAGGTTTGCGACATTATGATGTCGGGAATCCGACGTCATGACGCCGTGACAACGTTTGGCATAACAAATACATTCAATATGATGGAAAGAAGAAATTGAAGAATATGTGATAGCTGAAAGAACAATTCCGTGATAAAGGCTGTCAAAAGCCGAATCGTCGGAGATAGTGGAGAATTAATGCAAAAAATAAATGTTATAAAACTGTGCGTCAAAGATTATTTGATAAGAAATGACAATTACTTGCCTGCAAATGAAATGTTAGTCCTAAAATGCTCAAGATGGTTTTTATCCCGGACGATCCCCCAATTTCTGTTACGAGCCCAGCGTAGCAGAAGTGAATTTAAGCAAACGAACCTTTAAAAATATTAACAACAAATTAGCAAAATTTATTGACAAAATCTTTTAACTTTAAATTGTAATAAACAAAAGTGTATTTTGCTATGAATCCTAAATATCATTACATTTTTATTATCCTGATCCCACAGAATGAGCACTGATTTCAAAATGAGTAATAATTCTCAAGTAATCCAACACAGAATTTAGAATGCAGTTTTTACTAAGACACCCAAACTCACCCTAAAGGTATTTTTTTCTCTCTCTCTTTTATAAAGCAATGGAAATGTCCAGAATGCTGAAGAAATAAATGAGCTCATAATTATGCTAAAAATAATGCGATATCGAATCTTCTAGGCACTTCTTTAATCCCCTTTTCTTGTAAACATAATGTTTACGAACAAAAAATAATCTGTAACTAATTTTCTACATTCTTCCTTACAATAAGAAGCAGACAAAATATTACATAGCCTTATAATTCGCCCAATGGTGTTAAAGAGTGGATAAAAAATCTTATACATAATACCTCGAAGTCTCTGAATGTAACGTCTGCCAGAATTAGAAGGTAGTCGTATATTTCGTGAAGAAAACATGTACATTCAATATCGGAATGCTTCCAGCCTGTTTCCACAAGACTTGTTCTTAAGACGCGAAAGTCACAGTCTTCTTGATAGAGTCTACCTAATAAGATAAATAAAAACTACAATAGAACATCGCATTGTCCTTATCGTTTCTTTTTACTCAAATCAAAGGAACGTCACTGACAAAATAGTGAAATATCAATGGCTCGAACACCGATGGCTCGTTAACCTTGCCCCTTGCGTCCCAAGAGCATTGCTCGAATACAACCAGATATCCATTCAGTTAGGTTTTTTATATTAAAATATGCCTGTATATACCCAATATACATTTTTATCATATGGCGTTGCGTCTGGGAGTGTAATAACGCCATGTAATATTTTCGATAATCCACTAGTGGATTAAATATGCAAATTAGCTAGATACGTCCCGTAACGTTACATGTACGACGTCCTTAACGACGTCACGTTTACTAACGGCGGAATATTGGCATTTTGTAAACAATCCTGAATAAAATGCGCTTTAAATGCCATATGATAAATAGAATCTTGCATTCGTGCTCGTGTATTATTGAATTTATTTAACTCGTTGAGGAAAAGTGATAAAATGCTCGGCACAGCCTCGCATTTTATCCCTTTTCCTCAACTCGTTTAATAAATTCAATAATACATGAACACACATGTAAGATCCTATATATATTACATTTTTGTTGCTATTTTAAGTACTTTTGGGGGAAAATAAATTTGATATTTTCCTGCAGGGAAAATATTCCTTTCAGTCGGGCATATCTTTCCTTTCGAACGTCATCATGCACTATGACGCGCCACAATCGGTACAAGTTGCGTCACGTCACAGCGCTAATTACGTCAGTTTTAGAGGTGAGAAAGGCCAAAAACGGCCGATTTAATAAATGTAATATAAACATTAATAGCAAACACACGAAGTGTTTGCTTTACTGTAGAGAGACTGGAACAACATACTTAGGCACCCAAATCTCGCCTGGAATCTCGTTCAATTTCTCGCGATAATCCGCCATCTTTACAGAGTTCATGAGAATTGTATTCCTGTCCAAAAAATGCTTCTCAAAACCAAAAGGAGTTACGATCTATTACAAGAGAAACACAAAATGCGTCGAAATAATTTTAAAAAGCTCTTTTCAAGACCGATGCATCAAACGCTGAAGTTTGATCGCGGGAAAGCTACGAAAATACGTCACGCGTTTAAATTAACTGAAACGTACCGCACTGAGCCGCAAAGTTTAGACGGTAAAACCCAGCACCGCGACTGGACCAACGAGTAACCGGAGCATATGCCGAAGCATTTACCGGAACTTCTCGGTAGGGTGGAAAGCGATTCTCGTCTGGCCAAGCAATTACAACTTTTCGCAAACTATCACTAAGGGGTATAAAATAAAGCCATGGGAATTGTATGAGACACAGTGAACTATCTGGCTACCTGTGGATTTCTTCCTTCCCAAGATTTACAAAATGATGATAAGCCCCAAATCTATAGTACTAACGCTAGTGCTTCAGGGTACTTTAAAGTTTCCACGCTGCAAATTAAATGAGTCACCAACTCAATATATGAATATAGATAGATAAATAGGGGTGTAAATGAGTGTGTTTGCTCAAAATGCAGTGCCTTTATTTCATATTACATCTTCAGTTTTGAATACAGGAAATATTTCCCTCGAAACTTGCACATCTCATAAACAAACTTGTGCTATCGCACTCGTTTGTTTACTTGATTTGCAAGTCACTCTGGAAAATATTTCCCGTATTTAATAGCAAACACACGAAGTGTTTGCTTTACTGTAGAGAGGCTGGAACAACATACTTAGGCACCCAAATCTCGCCTGGAATCTCGTTCAATTTCTCGCGATAATCCACCATCTTTACAGAGTTCATGAGAATTGTATTCACATCCATAATTGCTTCTCAAAACCAAAAAAAGAGTCAAGTCCCATAACAACAGAAACACAAAAAACGTCGAAATAATTTTTAAAAGTTCTTTTCAAAGACTGCTGCATCAAACGCTGAAGTTTGACAGCGGGAAAGTTTCGAAACTGCGTCACGTATTAGCCGGTAAAACCCAGCACTGCGCTTGGACCAACGATTTACCGGAGAATTTACCGAAGGATTTACCGGAACTTCTCGGGAGGGTGGAAAGCGCTTCTCGTCTGGACAAGCAATTAAAACTTTTCCACAGATTTACTCAGGGGTATACAATAAAGTTCTGGGAATAGTAAGAGACAGAATGAGCTATCTGTTTATTTGCGGATTTCTAACCTCCAAAGATTTACAAAGTGATGATGAACCCCAAATCCAATAGCAAAGGGCTAGTTCTGCAGAATACTTTAAAGTATCCATGCTGCAAACTAACTGAGTTACCCCATCTAATTTTCTTCCCATGAAGTACAATAGGGACCAACATTAGAGCATCATCATAATTAGGCTATGTGCAAAGCGGCAGTGAAGCTCAAACAATTGACAAAGTCTATCTTCTTATACTGAGTCGGTCATATTTGGCCATTACCTCAGTTGGGTGCGTAGCGAAATTTAGAATTTAGCTTAAAAAAGAGAGAAAAAAAAAGAGAAAAAGTCACTGGATGAGTCCTTAAAACTATTTACAATCTGAATAACAGAGGTATACTAAAACGCATACATCTGAGTCTCAATCTTACACTGTATGGGCTTTGAACTCCTCTGCGGTCTTAGCATTCACCACAGAAGAGGGAAGACTATTCCACTGGGGAATAGTCCTAGGGAAGAAGGAATTTTTCAGGGCATCACTGTAGGACTGGTACCTGTGATACTGTGAGTTGTTTACTTTTGATGCCCTTGTTCGGGTTGAAACTGTCACAGGGGTCAAGTATTTATCTTTATTAATGGCCACTGTACCTGAATGTATCTTATAGAAGAAGGTTAAAGAGGACTGCTCACGACGGGCCTCTAGGGACGGCCATTCTAGCTCGTTAAGCATGTCACCGACGCTGCTTCTATTGCGCCATCGTCGGCAGGTCCATCGAGCAGCTGTCCTCTGCACCTTCTCCACCTGCTGAATCTGAGTTTTAACATAGGGATGCCAAATGGGTGGTGCATATTCTAGCTGAGGGCGAACCAATGTTTTATATGCAACATCCTTTGTCTGCCTAGGTGCAAAAGCTAAGTTTCGTCCAAGAAATCCTAAAGTCCTAGTTGCTTTTGATGTTATTTCTGAAACGTGTTGACCCCAATCAAGATCATCGGTGATGGTGATACCAAGATATTTGGCGGATTGAACCTGCTCCAAGATTTGCTGGTGTAGTTTATAGTCAAACTTAATTTGTTTGTCCGGTGGTGTCGCGACATCCTCATTGAATGATATTTGGCCAAATCTATATATGCACTAACCACTGAGCTACCAATCTAGCACTATCGGTATTTTTTATGTTCTACACCACTATTAAAACTTAAGTGTTGTAAATGAGTGTGTTTGCTCAAAAGGCAGTGCCTTTATTTCATATTATATATAATTCTATATAATATGACGTCGTTGATAAGCAGTGGATAACGTAGCGTAATAAAAATCGTAAGACCACACGTGTATTAACACTTTTGCGGGATTAAGGGGAATGGGAATACCTTCATGTCATGCTTTAGTATTACCCAAAGGAGGGTATATCGGTACCATAAACTACGGTTATCGGTACCATAAACTACGCAAAGCCTTTTCAAAATTTTATAGACGTCATTCTGATTTAATTTCAAAATTCAATATTGGACTTAAATCTCTTCTGCAACAAGGTCTATCGGAACCCGAATTTTATTTTGACTTAGTATAAATTCAGAAAAATATATAACCGCAATGACTTCAGCACCCAATTTCGTAAAATCATTCTTCGATATAAAAAGATTTGGTACAACATGGATATTATACGACAGACTGCATGCATGGTAGTTAACCCAATCACGGTTGGCAACTTTGCTTCCCTCTTTAATTGCACGCCGGTGGGTCAGGCCTCAGATTCTATGACGGCTCCAACGTAAAGGCTTATTGAAAATTAGAGAGATAATGTTGGTTGGTGCCTGATGCTCTGTCTCTGATCGGGCTCATCGGAGTCTAACTGTTGGTTTTCTTTTGCTCCAGCATTTCAGTGGTTTCTTGCTGTCGAGTCCTCACCGTTGTCTCACCTCTGTGGTTCTTTGATTTTTGTGTTCACGGAGATGTTGCACTGATGAGTTAGGAGGCCTTCATGCGGACTGAACAAATTATTTGTCTAAATCGCGACGGAAGTAAGGGCGAGGATTGTGGCCACGTAAAATCGATTTAAGCCCCCCGGTTGAAATCTTCCACTGACCGTTCCAAGGCGGCTCTTCTGTGGCGATTTATTTATGTTGTTGTTTGTTGCTTACTGTGTGTATCACTTGTGTCTTTTAATTTTGGATGGCCATATGGCCATTTTGTGGGAAAGTAACTGTCCTTATGGCCTTCCTTTGTTTAGGTTTCCATTATGGTCTGGTCGCTTAATGTTTGTATTTCTTTCCCTTTGGTGTCTTTTATGGGTGGAGTAAGTTAATTGTATCAATTCCTGATCTTTGTTTTACTTCTACTCTTCAAAAGGAGATTCGGAAACATAAACAAAAATGGCTGACATTACTAGGAACTCCGTGTCAGAGGAAGTAAACAAAGTTTACATATGCAGCTACCCGAAAAAAGTGCTGAGACATAGAAAGTGGGTGCACACTAATGTCCGGAAACTGTCCGGGAAATGGGGGTAGTTGTGCGTTATCCATAATATCTCCACTTCGGATGGCCAGAAATTAATAAAATTAGTATCAAATAAAATTTTAAGCTCAAATCTAAAAGATTATTAAAAAATATTTTTCATTTTTAACATTTTAAGGGTCCATTTCTGAAGTCAATTTGTCCGGGAAATTCCCGGATTGTGAGCTGGATGTTGGGGTAGTGGTGCGTTATCCCTAATATCTTCATTTCGGGTGGTCAGAAATTAATATAATTAGTATCAAATAAAATTTTAAGCTCAATTCTAAAAGATGATTAAAAGTTATTTTTCATTTTGAATATTTTAGGGGTCCGATTTTTAAGTTGATTTGTCCGGGAAACTCCCGGATTGTGTCCTGAATGTTGTGGGTAGTGGTGCCTTATCCCTTATGTCTCCACTTCGGGTCGTCATAATTAATGAAATTATTATCAAATAATGATATTAATGTATGTCGTGTACTCAATATAAGCGCCTCACTGAGGCGATTCTAATGATCGCACACAACATGACTCATACCGGACTTATACGGACACGACCTTTCTCAGCTATGCTGATAATGAAGGGAATTAACGCGTACAACACAGAAAATAAATGATTATCTCCCACAGCTCCTAGCCATGGTTACCTAGGTGACCAAGGTAAACTGCAAATAGAAAAAGGGGGCAGTGTATTTCATTTTCAAAAAGGACCAAATTATTTTATTTTTTATTTTACAAAATGTATATGGGCGTGTTCACAATAAATTTGCAATTTTACTTCCGCTGGCACAGAAAAGAAATAACAATTTACAAAAAAGTTATGAAAAGAAATTCATCAGTTTTTGTCGCTGTAATCAATAGTTTTACTATATATTCTATACATTTAGTGGGTGCTTCCAAATATATGTAAAAAGGACTAAAAAGTTGTTCATAAAATTTCATTAAAATACATGTGGATAATTGAAAAAGAATGTAAAATCATGAGCCGCTTGCACAGAAAAGTTATTTTTATAAGTTTTTATCTTATGCGGAAATAATTATGAAGTTCCTATATAAATCTATGTATTAACTTTAACCGACATCAGTTACCTGGATGTCCGTTAAAGTTCGACATGTTTTCTTTCTTCCGATACTTCTAAACCTCATAAGAGGACAACAGAAGGGTATCCGGTATACCAAGTGCTAAAGGGGGTTAGGTGAAATAAAAGGTAATAAAGTAGGTGAAATGAATTTATACAGTGCGAAAAGAAAGTTAGTATAGTTAAAAGATAAAAACAGAATCTGGTGGCTTAGGGGGACACATGCACCACCTGGCAGACAGCATGACAGAACTGTGCCAAGGTTGGTAGCAAAACAATATAGGCTGGAAGAGCGTTCCAGTGTATAACTGGTTTTGGACTTTATTTTATAGAAGATCACATAGATATATTAAGTGATCTTAAATTACGGCTCAAGACATACTTGGCAAACAGTGTAGAACTTGATTAACGGTTTAACCCATATATGCATAGCGTCCCATTGGTAGGACATTGGCAAACAGTGTAGATCTTGATCAAAGGTTTAACCCATATATGCCTAGCTTTCCATTTGTGGGACACTGGCAAACAGTGTAAATCCAGATCAGATATTTAACCCATATATGCCTAGCGTCCCATTTGTGGGACATTGGCAAACAGTTTAGACCCAAATAATCAGACGCTGCAAAACGTGGCGTCTGATCTGGGCCGCAAAAGTGCGGTATCTGATCTGAGTATACACTCTTTGCTTAAACAACGACGAAATTTAACCGCATATATTTCTTGCTGGCGATGGATTAGGTCTACTGACTTTGAGTGATTTTACGGACCATTACGATCAGACGCTGCAAAACATTGCGTCTGATCTGGGTGGCAAAAGCGTCATCCGATCTGGGTCTACACTGTTTGTTTAAACAAGGTCGAAATTGAGCCGCATCCATTTCTTGCTGACGGTGAACTAGGTGTACGGACTTTGAGCGATTTTACGGGCCATTAATTTTCTAACGAGATTAAACATGTGCTAAATTAATTGCTTTAACTCATTATAAGTTGACATGTGCTGCATACTGGATAGAAATAGTAGAAAGTGGCTTCCCCACAAAAGTTGTGTCCAATTGATATTTTGAATGAATGCTGTTATTTTGCTTGTTTGAATTGAGATTAAACAACACCGTCAACACTATTTTGGTCATTTTGAAGACTTTGTATTCCAATTTTCCGGGACTTAAGGTTTCGAGATATAGTGCATTTTTCACATTTCCAAAGTGGTTACTTTTCTGATAAAAATTCGTCATATTTTTCTTATTTATACTGCAAACATCGTAAGAACATCCTCGATGAGGCGGTTCTAACGAGTAACAACAACCTATATCTTGGATCAAAAATAGGAAAAATAATGTATACCCCCATGAACCCCAGTTTTCTTTATATAAAATGCAGTTTATTATTATTTTCCTTATTTCTGCTAAAAATCGAATGTGCGTAATTTTTAGAATCACCTCACCGAGGCTGTTCTGACGAGCAACCATACTGTACTTTTAAGCAGAGATCTAGAAAATATCTAGAAGTATCTAGAAGTAACCCTTAAATGAAATTCCGATAAACAAAAAATCCCATATTTTTCATATTTCTGCTCTAAACAGAGAGTGTACGAACTCCATAGAGCGGCGAGACGGTTTCAACGAGTGCCCACAACCTATGTTTTTAGCAGAAATAAGGAACAAATGTATACCCCTGTTCAACAACAACCGAATTTTTATGATTGTGGGCTTTTTGCAATAGCGAACGTGGTAGAGTTTTGTTTTGCTCCGGATTCATTTAGTTGAATGTTTGGCAAATGGGGAAAAATGTCAGCGTTCTCGAAAAAGATACAGGCAGGCGTAAACTTCATTCATCGCAAAAAGCCCAGTCTGGTGCTTCTGGAAAATGCCTGAGTGCATTGATAATGGTCCGTAAAATCACCCAAAGTCCGTAAACCTAATTCATCGCCAGCATTTTGCGGCCTAGATCAGACGCCACGTTTTGCAGAGTCTGATCATTTGGGTCTTCACTGTTTGCCAATGTCCCACGAATGGGACGCCAGGCATATATGGGTTAAATATCTGATCTGGATCTACACTGTTTGCCAATGTCCCACCAATCCGGGAATTTCCCGGACAAATTAACTTCAGAAATGGACCCTTAAAATGTTGAAAATGAAAAATAATTTTTAACAATCTTTTAGAATGGAGCTAAACTTTTTACCTGATACTAATTTTATTAATTTCTGACCTCACGAAGTGAAGATATTAGGGATAACGCACGACTACTCCAACATCCAGGTCACAACCCGGAAATTTCCCGGACAAATTAACTTCAGAAATGGTCCCTTAAAATGTTAAAAATGAAAAAACTTTTTAATCATCTTTTAGAATGGAGCTTTAAATTTGATTTGATATTAATTTTATTAATTTCTGACCACCCGAAGTGAAGATTTTAGGGATAACGCACAACTACTCCAACATCCAGGTCACAATCTGGGAATTTCCCGGACAAATTAACTTCAGAAATGGACCCTTAAAATGTTAAAAATGAAAAATAATTTGCTTAAAGTTTTATTTGATACTATTTTTATTAATTTCTGACCACCCAAAGTGGAGGTATTAGGGATAACGCACAACTACCCCCCATTTCCCGGACATTTTCCCGTACAATTCCCGGAAATTAGTGTTCGTCTAGAAAGTGTGAGTATTCCGCCAGTCTTCGCCTGTTGAACTTGAAGCCTGTTTTTAATCTGTGATCTTTCAAGAACTTGGCATTTAATATGTACACACAATAGTTCAAAATTAAAACCAGACAAAAATAATTAATCATTCTGTGGACCTGCTCCAGAGGAGCCCCAGAATGTCATTGATAAGTGTAAATAAAATAATCAGATACCAGCATAACAAGTACTGGCTTACCTACAAAATTTGCCATTGTTTTTTTTTTTTTTTTTTTTTTTTTATTGTTACTAACAGTTGTCATGTGATAGTTAAAGAATCATATTTCGGCAATATCCTGTTATCTAAGCCGCGGCACAAATAAATTCTAAGGATTTAACACGAACGAGGTTTAAGAAAATATACAGTGTCTGACCTTCACCCCCGAAGCCCTGAAACAGCATATTCAAAACATCACTATGTCGACTGGATGACATTTGGCGGGAAATGATCTCACTCTTCTGAACTACTTTAAATGCATTTTATACCTGATTTACCTTAGAATGTCTACTTTGATAAAAGAAATAATCGTCGGTATTATAGTCCTGTTATTTGTGTCAGAAAACATGAAAATGGAGAAGAGAAACATATTTTTTTTTCTATTTTTCTAAATTAAAGACTGATCCTCCAAAATATACCAAGCCCCGTTTTTCTGAAATAGTATCTCCCAAAGAAACCCTTTTCCCAGAGAAAACTTCACCTTGTAGAGATTTAAATTTTTAGTAACTACGTTGGCCTGCTCTCGCTATATATAAACCTGTAAATTGTGCCGGTACAAATAAAGAGTACTATTATAGGAACGATTTTTTTTTTCAAACACTTCTTTAAATAACAAAGCTACTAGAAAGTTTAATTAACATCACTTTTGAACTTCGATTTATTCCGTTACAACCTCTTTATATGCACTTTTTACCCGAATTGCCTTACAATGCCTTTTTTAACAGAACTATTCGTCGGTATAATAGTCCTGTTATTAGTGCCAGAAAACATGAGAATGAAGTAAAGTTACATATTTTCTATTTTCGTAACTCAAAGATTAATCCCCAAAAATATACCAAGCCCCATTTTCTGAAATAATATCCCCCAAAGCAACCCTTTTCCCGGGGAAAACTTCCCCTTGTAGGGATTTAAGTTTGTAGTATTATCAACGCCAAGGGTGGCTTGCTCTCGCTATATATATATATACTCCTGTTATTTGTGCCGGAACGATAATTTACTTCAGAATTGAATATTGTTCCCCCCAAAATATACCAAGCCCCATTTTCTGAGATAATATCCCCCAAAGAAACCCTTTTCCCGGGAAAAACTTCCTCTTGTGGGGATTTAAGTTTGTAGCGTTATCAACGGCCAGAATGGCTTGCTCTCGCTATATATATACTCCTGTTATTTGTGCCGGAACGATAATTTACTTCAGAATTGAATATTGTTTCCCCCAAAATATACCAAGCCCCATTTTCTGAGATAATATCCCCCAAAGAAACCCTTTTCCCGGGAAAAACTTCCTCTTGTGGGGATTTAAGTTTGTAGCATTATCAACGGCCAGAATGGCTTGCTCTCGCTATATATATACTCCTGTTATTTGTGCCGGAACGATAATTTACTTCAGAATTGAATATTGTTTCCCCCAAAATATACCAAGCCCCATTTTCTGAGATAATATCCCCCAAAGAAACCCTTTTCCCGGGAAAAACTTCCTCTTGAGGGGATTTAAGTTTGTAGCATTATCAACGGCTAGGATGGCTTGCTCTCGCTATATATATACTCCTGTTATTTGTGCCGGCACAGATAACAGGACTACTATAATACAGACGATGTATCTTTTCATGCTAAAGCTACAAGACAGTTCACTTGCGCATCAGTTTTGTTCCATGCCAACAGGCCCATTATTTATTCCGGCACAGATAACAGGAGTATATATACTTAGTCAAAAAAGTAACTATAACAACTTTCGGGTGAAACTCACTAGATATCCTGCAGCTATTAAGCTAAATTTGGCTGTAGACATTTAAATCGGACGTTTAGCTAGAGAATGCTCAAACTTGCATTTGTCCATACCGTTCTGCTCCAGAGTTGTCTTCCAATATGTGCCTAGAAAGATTTTGGTAGAAAATGGACATTGCGCATGCGCAGAAAGTTCTTTTTTGTCTAAGATGGAAGACAATATTCTCTGGACATTGGATAACACTTTACTTTTACAATATCTCATGATCTCGCATTATAAGCGAGGTTTTAATTTGTGAAATTCTCAAATTATCTCCCTTGCAATTAAAAATATAGCAATTTTCGAACTGCTGTAATTTTTATTCCTGTCAATCAATTTTTGCCATTTTTTTTCAAAAAAAGCTTTGTATCCACCGTTGCTTTTAATCACGATGGTAAAAAATACAGAAAATTCATGCAGCATGTAGCACTATCGATTGCGATTTTCTATGGAGTTCCCATTGAAAGCAGCATTTGCACACAACTTCTAAGAATTGGAGGTCAATATGTGATAGCCTGTTTCTCGTAGCTGATGCAACTAAAGTTCAAAATCTTTTGTGAATAGACGCAAATGGTATCTAAAGAAATGTAATATGTATCAAATGTTAGAAATGTAGGGTACAGGGAATTTTTTTGATGTTAAATCATAGCATGTTTTAATGATTTTCTCTGCGAAAATGACGCAGTGACCCCTTTGGTGTTTAAAGCAATAGTCTACGATGATGTGTTTACGAAAACAAAAACGAATGGTGCTTTTGCACGGGAAAATGAGTCTTCTTATCAACACATAACACACTTTGTTTAGTTTTTATCTGTAGAAGCTATAGTAACAGAAGCAATATTAGGTATAGGAACTTTTTTGACTGAGTATATATACAGACACTGAAAACACAGTCCCGAAAAAATGCTTATAAATAACATAGTATAATGTCATGCAAGGGAAATTTTTCCCGGGAAAAGGGTTTCTTTGGGGGATTTTTATTCAGAAAACGGGGCTTGGAATATTTTGGGGGAAAACATTTACTTAGTTTGCGTCACTTTTTCATATCTGGCACAAATAACAGGAGTATAATACCGACGAATATCTTTTCTTTAGATTATGCTGGCTAGCTCAGAAGCGATAACAAACTGCCAATTAATGCAAAACTGTCTAGGCAAAGCTTTCTGCTATCACATACTGTGGTCGTTAATGATGTTCAATATGAGCACTAATTCTGCATCTGTTAAATGCCTCACCTGTCTGCTTCACGAGAGAAACAAAGATGAGACAATAGCAGACAATACACACCTGCGTCATTGAGAAAAAGTAAGCCTTTTCACCATATCTGTGGATGCCAATGGAATAAATAGAACTAAAAAAGAGCAAAACAGCATATTAAAACAAAATCGTTATTAAAAAAAAAACGGAATAAAGAAGATTTACGCTGTAACTAGACATTTATCTGTAAATAATTATTTTAATTATGCATTTCCGGGGCCCCTTCTGTTTATACTCAAAAACAGTTAGGACAAAATATCAGAAAATTATCTGTGCCGCGGCTTAGATAACAGGATATTGCCATTGCCCATATTTCATAAAAAAAAAATGGGTACTGAAAAGCAGAGGATATGTCATTCACATGTGTTGATCTGCTTTGATCAGGGTTTTGCATATTGCATGGTGGGGGTCCTTCGTCCTAGCTTGATGGTTTCTTCCACCACGAATTCCACATTATGCCAACCATAATGCCTTCAAATTCATTAGGGCCTTCATTGTAAACAAAGAATTATAACTGAAGTTTGAATTTCTAACAGGAAAGAATTTGCTCCTAAAAAAGCAAAATTGCTCCTGAGGAGCAAATTCTTTCCTTTTAGTAGTGAAAGTGCTGTGGAACAGTGCACGTGTTGTGTCTTTGAGCAAGATGCTTTTTACACAATACTTTGTATTTGTTTCTACCCAAAAAGAAATCCTAAAATGCCTGTGAGGCGGTATTACTGAACACACTGACAGAAGGATATAGAGCAACTAGGACATTAGGGTTTCTTAGACGTAATTTGGCTTTTGCACCTAGGCAGACAAAGGGTGTTGCATACAAAACCTTGGTTAGACCTCAATTAGAGTATGCATCACCAGTTTGGCATCCCCATGTTAAAACTCAGGTTCAACAGGTTGAGAAGGTTCAGAGGACGGCTGCCCGATGGACCTGCAGGCGATGGCGGAACAGAAGCAGTGTTGGTGAAATGCTTGATGAGCTGGAGTGGCCATCCTTGGAGGCCCGTCGCGAGCGGTCCTCTTTAACCTTCTTTAATAAGATGCACTCTGACACAGTGTCTCTTAATAAAGATAAATACTTGGCCCCTGTGACTACTTCAACTCAAACAAGGGCATCAAAACTAAACAACAGTCAATATCGTGGGAAGGTATAATTTGAGGACTTTACCTGGAGGACCAGAGTACTGAGGACCAAGTCCTCTAGAGGACCAGGGGTATAATTTGAGGACCAAATACAGGAGGACCGGTGCTTTAATAAGCCATATGATGGTTATGATAATTGAAGATAATTACTGTTTATTGAAAATGACATCTGCTGGTATGGTATATCACCTCATGGGCATATATACAGAAAAAGATGGGAAAAATAAAATAAAATAAATAAAAGGAAAAACATGTTATTATGCTCAGGAAATTTGTCATCATAGAATTTTATGAAATATATTTTTGACATCTTGTTACTCTAGTTCAAATTAGAATTTCTCTACTTTCTATATACATGTACTTGTTATTTTTTTTTAATTCACAAAATGCATGATGAACAGTGGAGATCCTGATCAGACGGCTTCTTGCTACTCTTTTAAAAATGTTCACTTGAAATTAGAATTTCTCTACAGTAAGTACTTTCTATATACTTAATATAAGCTATCTGTTAAATTTACAAAATGCATGATGAACAGTGAAGATCCTGATCAGATGGCATCTTGTTACTTTTTTAAAAATGTTCAAATTAGAATTTCTCTACTTTCAATATACATGTACTTAATATAAGCTATCTGTTAAATTCACAAACTGCATGATGAACAGTGAAGATCCTGATCAGATGGATGGCTTATCTGGAGCTAAACTGTTGTTAGAAATAAGGAAAATAATGTATAGCCCTGTAAACCCCAATGTTTGCTATATAAAGTGGTGTTAAGAGGGGTGTCCATTACATGGACTTGCAAACATGATGACTTTTGGCATCTTGTTACTCTTTTAAATTTATATTTAGTTGAAATTAGAATTTCTCTACTTTCTATTCTACCTGTTAAATTCACAAACTTCAAGATGAACAGTGAAGATCCTGGTCAGATGGCTTATCTGGAGTTACACTGTTTTATGCTCAAAAATTTTTCACCATAGAATTATATCGGAAATAATTTTTTTTCCATCTTGTTACTCTTATTAAAAATGTTTAGTTGAAAAAGAATTTCTCTATTTCTACATACTGAATGATATAATCTATCTGTTAAATTCACAAACTGCAAGATGAACTTTCTGATACATAAATTGTGTATTATTGTTAGTATCACTTCAATGAGGCATAATATGACTTAGTTTTGACGCTGGTACTTCACTGAAGTGGGTTTAAATAATAAAACTTTTCATTGCATGGACATTGTACCACATTGATGCTGATTATCTCACACAAAATTCAACAAAAGCAGCTCCTGCTATACTAAAAGGTTCGGTGGTGTGTGTGTGTGTGTGGGGGGGGGGGGGGGGGGTTCAATATTATTTCACTCATATCGAGCTGATAGTTAATCGGAGGTGCACTAAAGTCTTTAGAGAAGTTTTGTTGCAAAAATATGGTAGTATCAATTAATTTCATTACCATGATTGATATGGTAGTATAAATTAATTACCATAAATTAATTACCATTACCATGAATGTTGTAAATTATAATGTTCGGCTACACTGATTTTGAAGTTCTATATTTTGATCTTTTAACAAATGCTAAGTTTTATAAAGTTATCATACTATAATGGCTTGCCACGGATTGTGCCCATTAACCTATTTTTGTATCAGAAATCTCAAAACGGGTTATTAGCAAACAGTGCAGGCCCAGATCAGATGCCATGTTCTGCAGCATCTGATCAGATCCCACACTGTTTGCAAAAAGTTCAGCCGTTTACCAAATAAATTTTGAAGAACCCCTAAAATTTGAAATGGACTCATGCTATATATAAAGTGGAAGATTTCATTCAGTACTAAATGGGTTAAAGCATGAATATATTGAAGACAATAGCTGTCTGGTTTGTTGCCCTTTTACCTACTAGTTTCTTAAGTGGTTGTAATTAACGCCCTTATAAACCCCGCTTATTCCGTGATTTGGGTACTCCTCAGATACACTTATTAGAACCACCTTGGTCTAATGAGCACACACATTCTATGCTTGCAGCCGAAATGAGAAGAATGTCACCAATAAAACGGAAAATGTCAGTTTTAAGATTGTGGAAGAAACATTACAATAACACACAAATACGACAAAGTGCATTTTTTTACATCTCCAAAATGGCTACTTTTTTGATGAAAATCTTTGATATTTTTATTATTTATACTCCAAACATAGGTTGCTGCCTCATTGAGGTGGTTGTAACTAGTACCCATGACCTACTTTTTGGAGCAGTAATAAGAAAGATAATGTATGCTCCTGTAAACCCTAGTTTTCTCTATAAGGTGTTTTTATGAATAAATAAATAAATAAAAGATATAAACAACAAAATAAAATAAATAATAAAAATAACCATTATTGACTAATTAAACAAATGCATATTTATGGGTCCTGTGTGAGTACTGCAATGGAAGGTCACGTTTTTTTTTTGTTTTTTTTTGTTTTGTTTTTTTTTCACTTTTCAGCTCAACTTAAGAAAATTAATAATAAATTAGGCCCTAATTAACAGTCAAAATAAATAGAAAAAAAAATGCTTCTGAAAGATCTAACAACACATTTAAAAATGAAGACTTTCAATTATTTGCAAAATTTCAACCTAACCATAGGCTTACAGCCATTGGTTATAATATGTAACTTTGCCCCACCTACAATAGGATAAGCCCCACCTACAAATAACCATTAAACTGCCAATCACAACCATTACAATTTCAAGCCTATTTTTTTACTTCTCAAAGAAAATCTTGTTTAGCATTTTTCATATACGAGTCCTATGGAAATGTTGTTCTCGGAAAACAAACAAAAGAAAAAATTGTGAATGCCTCGCTCTTAATGTAATACTTTAAAAAAAACAGTTTAAAAAAAATAAATAAAAAAATGGCATTACCGGTAAGTAATAAAATGACTGATAGAATAGGAATAGATAAAACCACTAGGAAAAGATAATTTGGCCAAATTGTCCTACAAAAAAATAACTAAATAAATAAATAAAATTAATAAATAACTGTTTTGTTTTTGTTTCCTAGTAGAGAAATTTCCGTGAGAACTGAACGTACTTTTTTTTTTAAAAAGAGTAACACAATGCCTAATATATATTTCAGTTATTTATATGTGAAGAATATCACATATTTTCCTTTAATTTATTTATTTTTTCCCGCTGAACAAGACAATCCCTACATTTGCAAACAGTTTAGCTCAAGATAAGCCATCCGATCAGGATCTTCACTGTCCATCATGCAGTTTGTGAATTTAATAGATAGCTTATATTAATTACATGTATATTATGCCCATTTGTTGCAGGAGATGATTAATATACGCAACTTTGCTTGTTTTCAAATCCTGTTGATCTTTCTTTATGTTACATTCTTGTTATATATCTGTAATTGAAAAGAAGTGAATAAATATTGTTTAAACTAAACTAAGTACATGTATATTGAAAGTAGAGAAATTCTAATTTTAAGTGAACTTTTTTAAAAAAAATAACAAGATGCCATCTGATCAGGATCTTCAATGTTCATCATACAGTTTGTGAATTTAACAGATAGCTTATATTAACCCTTTTAGTACCAAATGGAATCTTCAACCTTATATATACCAGGAGTCCACTTCAAAATTTAGGGGTGTCAGGTTGTGTTTTCAACAAAATTTATTTGGAAAATGACTGAACTTTTAGCAAAAAGTGGAGGCCCTGATCAGACGACACATTCTGCGGCTTCTGATCAGGGCCGCACTGTTTGCCAGGGTACCCATTTTCGGGTTTCTGGTACTAAATGGGTTAAGTACATGTATATTGAAAGTAGAGAAATTCTTATTTTAAGTGAACATTTTTAAAAGAGTAACACGATGCCATCTGATCAGGATCTTCACTGTTCATCATGCAGTTTGTGAATTTAACAGATAGCTTATATTAAGTATATAGAAATACTTACTGTAGAGAAATTCTATTTCAAGTGAACATAATTAAAAAAGTAGCAAGAAGTCGTCTGATCAGGCTCTCCACTGTTCACCATGCTGTTTGTGAATTAAAAAAAAAAAAAAAACAGGTATATAGAAAGCAGAGAAATTCTAATTTCAACTAAACATATTTATCAGAGTAACAAGATGCCAAAAATATATTTCATAAAATTCTGTGGTGAAAAATGTCTTGAGCATAATAACATGTTTTTTATTTTATTTTATTTTTATTTTTTTCTCTATATTTGCCCAGGAGGTGATATACCATACCAGTAGGTGTCATTTTCAATAAACAGTAATTATCTTCAATTATCATAGCCATTATATGTCTGATTAAAGCACTGGTCCTCCTGTATTTGGTCTTCAAATTATACCCCTGGTCCTCTAGAGGACTTGGTCCTCAGTCCTCTGGTCCTCCAGTAAAAGTCCTCAAATTATACCTTCCCCTTTATCGTAGGTACCAGGCCTATAGTGATGCCCTGAAGAATTCTTTCTTCCCTAGAACTATTCCTCAGTGGAATAGTCTTCCCTCCAAAACTGCAGAGGAGTTCAAAGCCCGCATGGTGTAGATTGGGATCCAGAGGTGTGCGTTTTAGTACACCTCTGAAAGCAGATTGTAAATAGTTTTAAGAACTCATCCAGTGGGTGTGTTTGTTTTTTGTTGTTTTTTTTTTTTTTTTGTTTTGTTTTGTTTTGCTAAATTCTAAATTTAGCGCACCACCCAACTGAGGTAATGGCCAAGTTTGACCGACTCAGTATATGAAGATAGATAGATAGCAAGGTGCCTCTCCAGGAGGGCTCTTTTGATAAAAATAAATAAAACAATTAAGAGAAAGAAAGATAAAAAAGGCATGGAAGTTGTCTCTCTAGTGAAACAATGACAAATAGACTGCTTGCACAGAGTTGATGGTTTTTAGTGAGAATCTGAATCTGTAAAATGATCCCTTAGCTTTAAGGCATTCAAGTGACTTAATTCTATCCACAAAAGTGACTGCTCAAAATATATAAATTAAATCGCTGCACGACAACTCACCGACAGACAACTCACCGACACGGCCCAAAAAAAAAAAACTCACCGACACCAAAAAACTCACCGACAAACCAACTCGCCGACAGCGACAACTCACCGACACGACAACTCACGGACAAAAGGGATTAATTTCTAGTCACATTGATTATATAATTCGGTTTGCCTGATGTATATAACGGGTCTTGGTTTTATATACATTTTCATTATTGAGAAAAATGGCGACATTTACGTTCATGAAATCTCAGAGAGGAAAAGACAAAATCGTCTTCGAGGGGTACATTTACAAGTTGGATCGAGAAAGAGGGGCAAAATCATACTGGCTTTGCCATCTGCCGGACTGCACTGGGCGAATAATAAAGGACTCTGATGACATAAAAACTACAAAACCACACAACCACAGCCCTGATTCTGCGAGTATTGAGGTACGTTTGTTCGTAATCTTTTGTACGTACATATCTATTCGAATCGGGTTAAGCGTGTTTGGGTTATTTCCCTTACTATATTGTATATTGTTTATTGCCAAAGAAGTCAAAAGAGGTGTATTTAATGGCATTCAATGCTATCAATGCTATCAAATCTAAATTGCTTGAAAATGACTTGACAATTGAAGTTGAAACATTTCGCTTTGACTTTGAAACTGCATCCCACAAGGCAGCTAAGGAAGTGTTCCCTGAATCAAAGGTTGAATGTTGTTTCTTTCACTTCGGTCAGGCCAACTGGCGTCATGTTGCAGGTCTTGGCTTCAGACAACGGTATATTGAAGACGTTGACTTTGCACTGAAAGTCCGCATGGTCACCGCATTAGCTTTCATGCCAGAATGCAGCATACGCGATGGTTTTCAGCAGGTGAGCGCAATAATGCCCGAAGAATTCGGTGAGTTTTTGGAGTACTTTGCCAAAACGTATGTTGGAAGGTACACGGTGATCAGTAGACCTGGAGAAACTATGCGTTTAGGATGAAAAGATGGTAAATTCCCTCCATCCACGTGGTCCGTCTATGAACGTGTCCTTTCTGATGACCCCCGTACAAATAACTTTTTGGAAGGTTGGCATAACAGGTTTGCCAGCATAATCGGTGTTTCTCACCCCGACATATATAAATTCATAGTGTCCTTGAAAAGCGAACAGGCAAGATGCGAAATGATCCGTCGGGCAGCACTTATTGGCGAAGATATTTCTGTGCCGAGAAAAAGCAGTATCACAAAAAACAAACATATTTTTTCAATTGTCTCCACATTTGCAGAACGTACTGAAGGGAAACACTTCTTTGACTATCTTGAGGGCTTGGCACATAACTTCACCTATCATATTTGAAGAACTATAAATACGGTGAAATATCAGTAAATTATGGTTAGAAATGGTTAGAAATATGTTGCTCCAGTCTGTCTATTTAATTTTCAATTACTAGAAAAAAAAAACAAATAAAATTCCTTTTTATTAGGCATATTCTATTCTATTCACATTGTTTCCCAAAAGTTGTCGTTCCTGTTTGTAACAAAGATGGCGACCGTTCGGAGTTAAACTTATTTTGACTTGAAAAACCAAGTGTCGGTGAGTGTCAGTGAGTGTCGATGTAAGTGTCGGTGAGTTTCGTTGAGTTTTCTAAATTTTTGTCGTCGACTTGTCGTGTCGGCCAGTTGTCGTGTCGGTGAGTTGTCTGTTGTTGAGAAAAAGTTGTCGGTGAAACGTCGTGTCGGTGAGTTGTCTGTCGGTGAGTTGTCGCAGATCCAATTAAATGTTACTTCATTTAAAATTCTTAGTTAAAAATTAATATCCTGCTCTGTCTTCCACCTCCCCGTGGTGAGCAGGGGGCAACAGATATATGCCTTCCAATAAATTTGGAAGGTACCTATCCGGGAACAAGACAGTTCCCCGGCAAGACAGTTCCCCGACACGGTTTTTGGAGACAGTTCCCCGACACATTTGAAGACAGTTCCCCGACACTTTTGAAGACAGTTCCCCGACACTATTGTTCATAGTTAAATGACCTGTGACTGATAATTATGATTGGCAATTAGTTCCCAGACATTTTTCAAGACAGTTCCCCGACACTATTGTTCATAGTCTTAATGACCTAATTGGCAATTAGGGATAAGATATATTAGTTATATGCTATAGCAACTATATTTATGAGCTGCCTGAAATTTTCTCGTTGATTTCAAGACAGTTCGAATAATTATCATTATTTTTCGCATAACAGCGTTAGATACCTATTTCATATTCTTATACTCTAATAATATTTATTTAAAACAAAAACTTTGAACTCATCTTCATTTTTCAAATGTTTATTATATGGAAAAATGACAATTAGAAATATACTATTGCGTTTCCTAGAAGACATTTTTGTTTGGTTTAAATGTGTGCATGTTCATCAACTGAACATGCTAGTTCGCTTAATTTCAGGTGTATTCATTAAACTTATTGATAATGGTATCAAGTATAGGCTTTTATTTTACATCGGGGAACTGTCTTCAAAAATGTCTATGAACCCATAATTTAATATTTCTAAACGTCTGTCGGTGAATTGTCTTCAGAAAATTGATGAACACATAATAACTCTCAATTATGATAATCATCATGATCAGTCACAGGTCATTTGACTTTGAACAAAAGTGTCGGGGAACTGTCTTCAAAAATGTCGGGGAACTGTCTCCAAAAACCGTGTCGGGGAACTGTCTTGTCGGGGAACTGTCTCGATTCCACCTATCCGGCTAACGGAAGCTACAGAAAATTATTCACTTTTGCAATGTAAATAGAATATTGCATTTTAATGGAAAGGGCATTCCAATGAACTATATGTGTTAATGTACAGCTTCAAATTGTAGGATAATAAGCTCTTACCCTGCTGAATAAATAAATTAAGCCAAACCCCGTTGCTGATTATCAAACAATCAAATAACTTGATATAATGAATTCATTCAAGTCACAAACTGCATATCAAAAAGTGAAGATTCTGATCAGATGGATCAGATGGATCATTCATAAGCCATCTGAACTAGATCCACATTGTTTGCAAAGGTAGGGTTTGTTCTTTAAAACAGCAGGATAAGAGTTAAGTACATGATAAAAACTTTTGCTGTTTTTGTATCAGTTGTATCAGTTACTTGAGACTTTTTGGACTGTTTTTAGCTCACCGTCACGTAGTGATGAGGTGAGCTTTTGGGATCACTTTTTGTCCGTCGTGCGTGAGTCCATCCGTGCGTAAACAATTTCTTCAAACGTCATCTCCTCCTAAATCACTGATCGGATTTTGACCAAACTTCACATGAATGATCCTTAGGTGGTCCCCTTTCAAAGTTGTTCAAATGGTTCCGGTCCGTTGCACATCTAGGTCACAGGAGCCCAAAATACCTTTTTTTTCACCGAAAACTTAAAAAATCTTCTTCTCTGAAACCACAAGGCCCAGGTCTTTGATATTTGGTATGAAGCTTCATCTAGTGGACCCCTACCAAGATTGTTCAAATTATAGTGCTGGGGCCAAAAATGTCCCCGCCCCGGTGCCCTTTGGTTTTATATGGGCTTATATAGGGATAATCTTTAAAAATCTTCTTCTCTGAAACCACAAGGCCCAGGTCTTTGCTATTTGGTATGAAGCTTCATCTAGTGGACCCCTACCAAAATTGTTCAAATTATAGTGCTGGGGCCAAAAATGCCCCCGCCCTGGGGCCCTTTGGTTTTACATGGGCTTATACAGGGAAAATCTTTAAAAATCTTCATCTCTAAAACCGCAAGGCCCAGGTCTTTGCTATTTGGTATGAAGCTTCATCTAATGGACCCCTACCAAGATTGTTCAAATTATTGTGCTGGGGCCAAAAATGCCCCCCCCCCCCCGCCCCAGGGCCCTTTGGTTTTACATAGGCTTTATTTCAGAGAAGAAGATTTTTCAAGATTTTCCCTATATATTATATAGGGAAAATCTTGAAAAATCTTCTTCTCTGAAACCACAAGGCCTAGGTCTTTGATATTTGGTATGAAGCTTCATCTAGTGGACCTCTACCAAGATCAAATTATAGCCCTGAGACCAGAAATGCCCCCGCCTCGGAGCCCTTTGGTTTTACATAGACGTATATAGAGAAAATCTTTAAAAATCTTCTTCTCTGAAACCACAAGGTCTCGGTCTTTGATATTTGATTAGAAATTTCATCTTGTGGACCTTTTTCAAGATTGTTCAAATTATAGCCCTGGGGCCAAAAATGACCCCGCCCTGAGACCCTTTGGTTTTACATAGACTTATATTGGGAAATCTTTAAAAATCATCTTATCTGAAACTGCAAGGCCCATGTCTTTGATATTTGGTATGGAGCTTCATCTAGTGGACCTCCACCAAGATTATTCAAATTATAGCCCTCGGGCCACAAATGCCTCCGCCCCGGGGCCCTTTGGTTTTACATAGCCTTATATAGAGATAATCTTTGAAAATCTTCTTCTCTGAAACAGCAAGGCCCAGGCCTTTGATATTTGGTGTGAAGCTTCATCTAGTGGACCTCTATCAAGATTGTTTAAATTATAGCCCTGAGGCCAAAAATGCCCCCGCCCCCGGGCCATTTGGTTTTACATAGGCTTATGTAGGGAATATCTTAAAAAAAAACCTTCTTCTCTGAAACCCCAAGGCCAAGGTTTTTGATATTTGGTGTGTAGCTTCATCTAGTAGACCTTTGCCAAGATTGTTCAAATTATAGCCTTTGTTGATATTTGGTATGAAGCTTCACCTTTTTTGGCCTCCCTCAACATTATGCACATTATAACCCTGGGGTCAATAATGGCCCTCCCAGGGCTCACTTGTTACTCTATGGATCAGGTGAGCGATCCAGGGCATTCATGGCCCTCTTGCTGTTGTTTTTTTTTTCATTATTGCTATCCATGGCAGTCAGTTGTTGATTTAACCCACTCAGTACCAGAAACCCCTAAAGGGGGACCTTCGCAAACAATGCAGGCCCAGATCAGATGCCGCAGAAGGTGGCGTCTGATCAGGGCCTACACTGTTTGCAAAAAAAACAGCCATTTTCCAAATAAGTTTTGAAGAAAACTCAATCTGACAACCCTTAATTTCGAAATGGACTCCTGCTATATAAGGTAGAAGATTCCATTTGGTACAAAAAGGGTTAAACTTGTTAAATTTTGCTTTTATGGCAAGGTGGGATCCACTTTACATTATAACACCCCAGTGTGACTTGCTATCCTTTGTGTCTCAAAATATGGCATTATTTCTGTCTAAGGTTTGGGATTATCATTCTTATCTTTGCTACAAACATGGTAGATTGTTGTACATAATGACCTTATTGTAGATTTTTAATACCATAGAAATCCTAAATTTGAACATTTTGAGGACATGCTTTGGCAAGGTTGGGTAGTTATGGGGAATGGGGACACCTTCACGTGAGGCAACTCATGCAAAAGGATTTATGTCTCCCATTTCAATAGGGGTCAACTCTTAAAGGAAAGAATTTGCAAATTAGTTTTGTCTAAACCTGGCAAACATTGTAGGCCCTGGTCAGACAGGAGCAGTTTGATCTGGGTCTGCAGTGTTTGCTTCGGCCTGTTAATCCCTATATGGTCCGCTCCGGGGAACGGGAGGTCTGGGGTTCGATCCCGGGCCGCGACATACCAAAGTCGTTAAAAATGGTACTAGCTGCTCCTCGCTTGGCACTCAGGTTTACGGGGAAGAGCTAGGACTGGTCGATCCAGTGTCAGGATAATGTGACTGGGTGTGGTATCATGTAATGTGTCTGGGACATGATACTTCAGTGAGGCAGCACTATAAACGTGAGCATTGAGCTCCCTGTCGCAACCAGACACCGTCGTGATATGACTGAAAAATTGTTGAAAGCGACGTTAAACCCGAATTCACACACACACACACACAATCCCTATATGGCATCCCCAATCTGTGTTTTGAGCAGCACTAAGAAAATAATCCATACCCATGTAACCCCCAATTCTCTATATAAAGTGTGTTATATCCAAAGATAGTCATGGATTAACAAATATAAGGTTTGAAATGAATAACAGAAAAAAACTTGGGCATTAAATTTGGACAATTTTAATGAAGATAAATTCAACAAATATGCTGCATTTTGAGATTTCATGCTTAACCCTTTCCCACTCAGTTACGTGTTTTCATGCGCCTCCCCACTAAAAATATTCTTGGGGGACCCCCCCCCCCCCCCACTCACATCCCGAAAAAATCTTGGGTGTATGGCCCAACCAGCCGCTAAAATTTATATCTGAGAGGGTCTGGGGTCAAAAATGCCTGAAAACTGATACTTATAAAACATGCTGTTAACAGTGAAAATGGCCAGTGCCAAACACCTTAATTGTTGCCTTGACAGCTGTGTGAAGTTTAAAATGTGGTCAAAAATTCATGTGAAAACACACTTTTGGCCAACTTTGAGATGCCCCCTCTTTACCATGACAACAATGATCAAGTCATGAAAGATTGCATTTGAAAGGCTACTGCCCAATGAACATTCATACCGAGTTTGGTGTAAAACAGACCATCCATTATGAAACAATGGCTAGTTGAAGTTGCTGTCAGGTGCAACACTGTGAAAATCAGCGAAATTCACAAAATCCCTGAGTGGTAAAGGGTTAATGAAGAAAATCCCAACTGACCAAAATAATGTTTTTTTTTCATCATTTTATTCCAAGAAACAATATTTCAGATATAATTAATGCATTTTAGACTAAAATTCAGTATGTTCCTAGAATTCAGTTAATGAAGAAAATCCCAACTGACCAAAATAATGTTTTTTCATCATTTTATTCCAAGAAACAATATTTCAGACATAATTAATGCATTTTAGACTAAAATTCAGTATGTTCCCAGAATTCAGTTAACCCTTTCCCACTCAGATACATGTTTTTACGTGTCTGCACCCCCCACCCCATTTTAAGTCCCAGAAGCACCTAAAATCTGCATTTCTACCCCTGGTTAGTTATGTTTGCTTTAGGATTTGTTTGGCCAAAAAGTGACCTGTTTGTTGGCGCGCCTCCCCATTAAAAATATTCTTGGGGGGATTGAAGGGGGGCAACGCCCCCCTCACATCCCAAAAAACTTTGGGTGTATGGCCCAACCAGCCGCTAAAATTTATATCTGAGAGTGTCTGGGGTCAAACATGCCTGAGAACTGATGCTTATAAAACATGCTGCAAACAGTGAAAATGGCCAGTGCCAAACACATTAATTGTTGCATTGACAGCTATGTGAAGATTAAAATGCTGTCAAAAATTCATGTGAAAACACACTTTTGGCCAACTTTGAGATGTCCCCTCTTTACCATGACAACAATGATCAAGAAATAAAAGATTGCATTTGAAAGGCTACTGCCCAATAAACATTCATACCGAGTTTGGTGTAAAACAGACCATCCATTATGAAACAATGGCTAGATGAAGTTGCTGTCAGGTGCAACACTGTGAAAATCAGCGAAATTCACAAAATCCCTGAGTGGTAAAGGGTTAATGAAGAAAATCCCAACTGACCAAAATAATGTGTTTTTTTTTCATCATTTTATTGCAAGAAACAATATTTCAGATATAATAAATGCATTTTAGACTAAAATTCAGTATGTTCCCAGAATTCAGTTAATGAAGAAAATCCCAACTGACCAAAATAATGTTTTTTCATCATTTTATTCCAAGAAACAATATTTCAGACATAATTAATGCATTTTAGACTAAAATTCAGTATGTTCCCAGAATTCAGTTAACCCTTTCCCACTCAGATACGTGTTTTTACGTGTCTGCACCCCCAACCCCATTTTAAGCCCCAGAAGCACCTAAAATCTGCATTACTACCCCTGGATAGTTATGTTTGCTTTAGGATTTGTTTGGCAAAAAAGTGACCTGTTTTTTGGCGCGCCTCCCCACTAAAAATATTCTTGGGGGGATTGAAGGGGGGGGGGGGCAACGCCCCCCTCACATCCCGAAAAATGTTGGGTGTATGGCCCAACCAGCCGCTAAAATTTATATCTGAGAGTGTCTGGGGTCAAAAATGCCTGAGAACTGATACTTATAAAACATGCTGCAATCAGTGAAAAAGGCCAGTGCCAAACACCTTAATTGTTGCCTTGACAGCAGTGTGAAGATTAAAATGTGGTCAAAAATTCATGTGAAAACACACTTTTGGCCAACTTTGAGATGCCCCCTCTTTACCATGACAACACTGATCAAGTCACGAAAGATTGCATTTGAAGGGCTACTGCCCAATGACTATTCATACCGAGTTTGGTGTAAAACAGACAATCCATTATGAAACAATGGCTAGTTGAAGTTGCTGTCAGGTGCAACACTGAAAATCAGCGAAATTCACAAAATCCCCAAGTGGTAAAGGGTAAAGAATTAATGCTCACCAAGGCTCAAGAAAAACACAACTACTGGACTCATTTAATAAATTAATTATCAATCTGATATAACCTTAAATTGAAAGAACACAAACGTCAATTTACTTCATGCTCTGGTTATAGATCTCAAGACATGTTAAAATACATATACATGTATGTAGGTGGGTGGGGTAATCTTACAAAACTGATATAGAATTATGCCCCTGTCTGAAACAATTTCATGGCAGATAATAAGATTATCAAACCAAATGTTAATTTATGCCCGTGATGTAATTCAATGTCAATGAGATAGTACAAAGTATTGAAGTAACTATTTGACAAGAAATTTCCATGTTTATGTGGAATTTCCAACGTTTACAAGCCATCATGATATTATGCATGTCTGAATGATTAATAGACCATGAGTGAAAGCTGTGCTGTTTTAAAGCTTGCTTATGCTCTCATGGTGTCATATGCCAAAAACTGCACTTAATTTAACTTCTTGAAGCTTACACGTTCTTGGTAGTACACCAATAAATGGACTTTTGTGAAATATGTGGGTGGGGTAGTCGGAACCCCTGAATAGCTGATTTCTTTGGCAATGCTGGGAATAAATACTGTAAATGACCTTTAATAAGATTTATTTTTGCATGTTTTTTTATACTTGATTTCAAAAATGTACACACATATCGTATGCACATGATGAAAGTGTTGCTCTATGTATATTTTTGATTAAAAATCTTTTTTCTTTTCTTTTGGGGGTATATGTAAATTTGGAAAAATATATGAGAAAGTAATCCATATACCTGTTATTTTCTCTGCCTGGTATTAACTCACATACCTTCTTACATGACATAGTAGTTTTTGACAGTAATCTAAGGAGTAGTTTTTTTACAGATCAGATTTTGTTTAAAAATATGTGCAGTGAAATAGGTAAATTATCAGAGGCTGAATTCTTTGCCATTACATTGATATTTCATTTTTATTCTTTTATGGATATAGATTCGACAGTTTCTCATTATGAGTAAATATTATGAAGATTGCTTTTGAAATATTGATGATTACCAAACTGTTCTGTTGCCCAGTGATTTAGAAATCAGATACCAGGAATGCAATGTCTGTTCAAAAAGTGTGTAACTTATAATACTCAAAATATGCTGTATGTCCTTACTTTGGTGACCTAGTATCTTGAAAACTAATCCATGTACCTTCGATTTTCTTTTCATATTTCAAAAGCACAAAGTGCAATTATTCGAAATGACAAGTTTCATCACAATCTATGGATAGCAATTTTTGGGTCAGGTGTACCCATTCCCGAAGGCTCGTTTCATACATTTCATATGCATTGACCACGAGTGTAGGATCCTCTATTTATTTTATAGATCAAAATTTTAAATACCCCATAATGACTTCTATCATTACGCTGTGATTAACCCTCGGCACCTTGAACTACCCTTATCTCGAACGAATTTTCATGGATACCAAAGGTATTTGAGCCATTGAAGTTTGATGGTACCTTACACAACAAAGGCTATGACACCTGTCAAGAAATACAGTAGAACTTCGATGGCTCGAACACCGTTGGCTCGTTTAACATGGATGTGTCGAACCCATTCTTGAGCCCCTAGCGAAATCCTCTACAGAAGAAATAGTGGGGGGTGATTAAGGAGATTTTAGTCTTTTATCTTGCAAATGTATGCTGTGTGTACTCATTAGAATCGCCTCGATGAGGCGATTCTAATGAGTACACACAGCATACATTTTCATTATAGAACACCAAAAAGATGTCTTAAAGTATCTCGTTATGCCTCCTGACAGTCACCTCAGTGGCTTGAACTACCCATGTCTCGAACAGATTTTCGAGGTCCCAAAGGTGTTCGAGCCATTGAAGTTCGACTGTATAAATCAAAACACTCACAACACAGATGGGTCGATTGTCTCTGACTGGGCTGTAACAAATATAGGGATCAATCATGCCTTTCCTTGCATTAACATTCGCCGGGTCCCGAGGAAGCTGTTTGAACATTAGGCCGCCAGGCCGAATGTTTAAATATCTTCCGAGTGGTCCGGCAAATGTTAATGCAATGAAATAACCATGGATGATCGTTGTTTTTGCATAACTAACGTTCCCGACAGCAAATTTTGACGAATAGGTATTTATGCAAGAATGCTTATTATTGCAAAAATACCTATGCGCATGGCTGTTTGAAGCCAGACATTCTTGCATAAATACCTATGCGCATGGCTGTTTGAAGCAATTATCAAATGGACCGAAAGCCGTTCTCAAACAGCAAAAATCATTTTCAAATCATGAAATTCGCGTGCTGTTCAAACATGGATTTTGAGCTTTTGATATAACAAGACGGGCCTTGCTTGGTTTACATTACGTTGTGCGACGTAACGTTATCGCCCTGTTAACGTTAACGCTACGTTTTAGGGTTCTATGATGACGTCAGAGGGTTACTGCATGACAACGTCATTGTAAACAACATTCTGAACTGACCGCCATTTTGGCTTGCCTGTCGTATTTGAAGAGTTTATATGGAATTTATATGGAGCTTTTGGGCGTTTTCGTCAAAAGTTGCTGTCGGAATCGTAAGTTATGCAAGAACAACTATCATCCATGGTTATTTCATTGCATTAAGATTTGCCGAAACCCTTGGAAGATATTTGAACATTCGGCCTAGCGGCCTCATGTTCCAACAGCTTCCTCGGGACTCGGCGAATGTTAATGCTTGAAAAACCATGGTTGACACCTATAAACTGTATAGTTTAATACTTAAATAGATGTGCTATAAGCAAACAGTGTAGACCCAGATCAGACACCCCGGAACGGCGTCTGATCTGGATCATACTTTTGCCTTTCCCAACAAATGATTCCTGTCCAGATTCTTAAGATAACTCTCTTATACGCAACTCCCTGGCCTCACATCGCTAAGAATAGTGAAGCTAAATAACCGTTACCTGGATGTTCGCACAATCTGTGATAGTCGCATGGATCTAGCATTGAACAGCTACTACGCTGTATGAGACAGAATGTCTTCATTTGTCTTTTGACTTCTACAGTATAGCTAGGTTTTTGTGCATTAAGCCTAGGTCACATAGTCCGACCGATGTCCGGCATCGGTGGAGCTCGATAGATTTTTGGGGTGTCGCCGAGTTACCCTCATCGGAGGCATAGCTCGGTGACGTGAACGGGCTCCGTCCGGATGTTACATGTGGGTTTACGGCGTCCCGCAAACCCCCATGCTGACAAGACAACCGAGCGTGATCTCTGACAGGTGTACGGGCAGCTGTGGGGTAAGGCACAAGAAAGATATTAGATGAATGACATGAATTATTTACAGTATCTACATACAACACTTACTAACACAAAACATCACAATTTGTTGCTTCTGTAGCCAACTCACGACGTCCGCCCCGAAGGCAAAACAATGTTCTGTGCTCGGAACGGGTGACGTGAATATCTACAGAAGCAAACAACAAAAACAACAACAAAAACAAAAAAAGAAACAACACAAGACGCGACTGGCCAGTTTATAACTTAGGGTGAATCCCCCTCTCGCGTGAATCTCCCTCTCGCGAACTAGTGTAAACTAGTCTATCGACATTGTTGCCGACCACAGGTTGATATGTATTATTGAGCGATCGCACTAATTTGATTCGTCTGAATCGCCTGCAGGTTATTTATTTGACCTCTTCCATTTGAATGGTCTCACATTCGTTCACTGGTATGAGCTGCTTATGGTGGTCCGTCCGCCCTTGCTGGACCCTAACCCCCAGCGTCGTACCAGTACCTGCTGCTATAATGCAGGGAGCAGCAGGTCACCACACATTGTTGTGCCTTTCAATATACTTTCAATTTCCCGACACAATGTTGTGGATACTCGTTACAACTTGACCTGCTGCTAAAGTGTTCGTTTTTCTCAAGGTTTTTATATCTATGAATACTAACGGAAAATCATGCATACTCATATCAGCTTGCTAAAATCGTGGCGAGGTGGAGATACCGTCCACAATTGAAGCTAGATAGCAAAATCGAGTAGATAATGGATTTGCGTTCAAATAGTATATTTCCCATAGGAAAAAATGATGAAACGACCCTATAAATCAATGCCAGGACTCCTGTCAAAACGAACACCCACACAACACGTGACGGGAATGAAAATCATATATGGCACAATTTGGCGGTTGGCGATTTTTAGGCAAATTTTATAGAACTCAGCCTTATAGCGCCCCCCTGTATTGTAAAAACAGATCTCATGCATACATCGTATGATATGTGCATGACTTGTGCATGGAGCAGCACATTTTGCCTACCATATTTCACCTAAAATATTTCACTCGCACCGCCCTACCATATATCTACTAAAATAATTTAGATGTGCATAAGCACCAGAGAGGTTTCCTATTCCATCACGTAACAAAGGTTTCCCCTTTTGGAGAAAAAACAATCAAAAATGTTTTTTCTTTGTGTAAAGAGATGGAATAGGATGAAACCTATCTAAACAAGACAGCCATTTACACAACAACCGTGCGAAAATTACCTGCTAAGGTAGTCTGCCCCCAAATTTTCTTGGCCCCGACTTGCAATAATCCGAAATCTATACGGCTGTAGTTTCATTGCCCAACGCATGATTCGAGGATTGAGAACTTTTGCTGTTTGCATATAAGACAAGGGCTTGTGGTCTGTCTCAAGCAAGAATTCTACTCCGTAAAGATACTTGAGAAATTTCTCAACACCCCAGATAATAGTCAAACATTCCTTCTCTATCGCAGAATAGTTTTTCTCACGAGACAAAAGTTTCTTGCTGGCATAAGCAATGGGAAGTCGTCCTTCCCCTTCAAATTCTTGGAGCAAAACGGCGCCTGTACCAACATCAGAAGCGTCCGTCCGGAGTATGAACGGAGTCCCATCATGAAAGATAGGAAGACGAAGAATAGGACTAGACGTGAGTCTATTCTTCAGGGTCTGGAAAGCCTTTTCATGATGGTCCTGCCAGTCTGTGATCTTGTTTGGTCTACTTTTCTTAGTTAAATCTGTCAAAGGGGAAGCAATAGATGAGAAATTTGGAATGAAACGGCGGTAGAAACCAGCCAACCCAAGAAATGACTTTAGTTGTCTCTTAGTGGAAGGTCGAGGAGCATCCTTTATAGCTTGTATCTTGTCTTCTTGCGGTCTAACTGACTGAGCAGCTACACTGTGACCAAGACATTCGATACTGCTATACCCAATCATACACTTGGAAGGTTTTGCCGTCAACTTGGCTGTCCTAAGTCTATCCAAAACTTCGCGTAATGACGTCAAGTGGTCTTTCCAAATTTCGGTAAAGATCCACATATCATCGACGAAGCTATCAACGTTAGAAAGTTCGGACAGAATCATTCTCATCAACCTGCAAAATGTTGCTCCTGAGTTTACCAAACCGAAGGGCATAGTTTTGAATTGAAACAAGCCTTTGGGGGTTTCGAACGCAGTTAAGAGTTTTGCCTTGGACGTCATTTTTACCTGCCAATAACCTTTTGACAAATCTAATTTGCTAAAGTATTTGTGCCCCGACATTCTATTTATAACCTCCTCCATATTTGGCATTGGTTCTGCATCGAACTCCGTCACTTTATTAAGTTTACGGAAGTCAATGTAGAACCGCACCGAACCATCTTTTTCAGGGACAAGTACCACAGGGGATGAGTATGGAGATATTGATGGCTCAATTACTCCTAAATCTAACATATCTTGAATTTCTTTTTCCATTACATCCCGTACTTTATATGGTATGGCATAACCGTTTGACCTCTCTGGTTCCGACGTCAGCAACTTTATGTCGTGTTCTATTTGGTCAGTTCGTCCTGGTACACTGGACAGTACGTCCGGATATTCTTTTATTAACGTCTCTATTTCTTTACGCTGATCCTGCGTTAACATTTCTAAAATATTGACGTCCTTAAACGTCTCTGGTTGCTTTGCAGTAGGAAAAGCGCAATCTTCCAATGAGAATTCGTCAACGTCATCATTTTCAGTTGACGAAATGGACTCTACAGAAAGCAAGCAATGTGACGTCACATTTTGACGTTCCACATATTGCTTCAGTATGTTAGCGTGATATGTGTTAACATTTCCATTGACGTCAATCTTATAATCCATTCTGTTCACTACCTCAACCACTTCATAAGGACCTTTCCATTGAAGCAATAATTTATTACTGTCTGTCGGTAGTAACAACAGCACTTTATCGCCGGCGTCAAATTTACGCGACCTCGCGCCTTTATCATAATAAGCTTTCTGCTTAATCTGAACCTTCTTTAAATTATCACGCGCTAATTTGCATGTCTGCTCTAACCGTTCCCTTAGCTCAATAACGTACTGTTACGTCAAAAGAACTTGCTCATCGCGTACCTCTTCAGCCCTTAATTCTCTTAATATTGCCATTGGACCTCTGACGTTACGTCCATATAACAACTGAAAAGGGGAGTATCCTAAAGACTCTTGTGGGACTTCCCTAACCGCAAATAATAAAGCTGGAAGATATTTATCCCAATCTTTTGGACGTTCAGCACACATGCGACGTAACATCTGCTTTAACGTAGCGTGGAAACGCTCAATCAAGCCGTTGCGAATTGGGTGTCTCGGACTACACGTTAACTGTTGAAGAGAAAGAAGTCTACTGACTTCTTTCATTACCTCTGCAGTAAACGGTGATCCACAATCAGTCAACATTTCATCAGGAATGCCAACCCTACTAAACATTTCAATAAGCGCTTCCGCGACACGTTCCGTCTCAATACTCGGTAAAGCTATCGCCTCTGGATACCTTGTCGCATAATCTATCATGGTTAAAATATACCGAGATTTCCTATCAGATCGAGGCTCAATTGGACCAACTATGTCCACTGCCACCCTCTTAAATGGCGTATCAATCAATGGCATTTTTCCTAGAGGTACTTTAGTGACCCGACCTTTCTGAATGGTTCTCTGACAAATATCACAAGATTTACAAAATCTAGCGACATCACCGCAAATACCGGGCCAGTAAAACTCAGTCACAACTCTATCCAATGTCTTCCTAATACCCATATGTCCAGACTTAAGCGTTTCATGAGCCAGTTTCAACACCTTTCCTCGGAAACTTTGAGGGACCACAAGTTGGGAAGAGACTTTGTTACCCTTGGTGAACTCCCTATATGCCAAACCTATTTTCTCAATAAACCTAGTTTCACCTCGGTTTAAACCACGACTCACAGTCTTGTTCCCAGATAAAACCCTTTTCCTGATGTTTTCCAAAGTTGAATCACCAACCTGAGCTTGCTTGAAAGCCTCCTTGTCAACGTTAATGATCTGATCGGGAACCTTAAGTTTTCTGTAAGGCTTCTCATCCTGCCTAGTTTGAGACCTAGTTACAGCCGCAGCTGAGAAATGAGACATATCAGGAAGTTTTGATCCATCAATGTTACCGATAACCAAATCGTACAACGTATCATCCATACACAAAGCTTCAGTTTACCCAGTGAAAAAAGGACAATCAATGTCAATCATTGCCAAAGGATACCTTTGTGTGGATTCATCAATCAACGTAACATTTGATTCCTTCCCTATTAACTGACTATCCGAAACCAAACTTCTCCGAACGACACAGCCTGTACACCCAGTATCTCTTTATACAACCACCTTTTTATTATTAACCAATCCTTGTGCCGTCGGTAACCTTGCCTTTAAGAACAGACACCTTCCCTAGTTTCCTTACTACACTCCTCCCTATCCGAAATCAAAGGATCACCAACCTTATTTTCAAAAATGCTTCCAATCCCGTCACCTTTCCTAGTTACTTCCGTTTGACAAAAACTAACTTGGTGTGCTGCGCCACGTGGTGTGCTATTATTTTACCGCGTCCGCGAAAAGACCCTCTAAAATTACCACGACCACGTGTATAACCACGACCTACATTCTGCGTATTCTCATTCTTAACCTGAGAACCTTGAGTCTCTATGCGCGTGTTAAAATTTTCCTTAACACCGCTTTCCCCAACTTCAGTTGCTCCTACCTCTGCGCTATACAATTGTTTCCTGTCGGGTTTCTTAAAACATTTAATTGTTAAATGCCCCTTACCGCATATGCTACACTAAAGTCTTGATATCCGATCTACCACTCAGTTTGTTCGAGTCAACTTTGTCCTGTTTACCCTGCGCTGCGCCTCTATTATCGCGTTGCCCCTTATTAATGCAACTATATACGCCCCCGCGCGCTTCTGCAAACAAATCTGCCTCCCTAGCCATTTCATCTAAATTACCAAACTGTTTTGGCTTCAGATGTACATTCAGTTCTCTATTACATGACTCCAGGAACTGATCCCTTGCCATGAAATTACAGACAGCCGGAAAAGATTTTTCTATCTTTGCCATATTAAGCCGTTTTTCTAAATAACTTCTCAGTCTACTACTGAACTGTATGAACGTTTCTGATTTCTCGGGCCTACTATAACGAAACTGCTTCCTAAATCCGCGCTCTGTCATGTCAAAATTCTTTAATAAAGCGTCCTTTAACTTATCATAATCCGCCGCATCCTCATTTGACAACCGGTCATATACGTCAAGTGCGCGCCCTTTGAGCAATGCACTTAAATACGCGGCCCAAACACTCTTATCCCATTTATTAGCCGTAGCATATTTCTCAAACCTAGATAAATAACTATCCATTTTATCTGTACCCTCTTCAAAATAAGGTAACTTAGGATCCCGGGCATGAGCCACCTTCTCAGCTTTTTGCTTTTCAAATTCTAGCTCGAGCTTCGTTCTCTGCATTTCTAATTGGTTCCTTAATTCTTGGTGCTGTAGCTCAAACCCATGTTTTATTTGTTCTAAATGGGCCTCACTAATCTCTTTTGCCCCCCTTTCACTCTTAATGCGTGCCATTTCAAGTTCCTTATTAACATTCAACATAGCTAGTTCATGTGCCCTTTCGTTTTCCTTTTCCTCCCTTACCTTTTCCTTTTCTTCAGACCTTAGCCTTTCTAAATCCCTTTGCTCTTGCCTTTCTGCCCGCTCAATATCTTGCTGCTCCTTAACAAAACCTTGTAACTCCTTCCCCTCATAACCTAAGTCCTTTCCCATTTGCATTAAACGCTCCATTATTGATAACGTAAATCTCACGTTACTATCAAAACCACTATAAACTGATCAGTTATGATCAGTGATGATTGAATGGACTTAACTAAAACGTTAAGATATGTGTTATACGCGTAAATCTAACTAAAACGTTAGTTTTTAAAGCACACGCGATTTGAAATGTCAAATGCTTTCAGCAAAGTATGACGTTGCGTGCTGGTAGTCTAATATGACGTCATAAACTGACGACGTTTACAGTAAAATGCTACAATCCGAAGTTTCATCACATTACAAAACTCCGATCATAACAAGTCACCATTAATGTTTCTATTACGTCATACCTAACCTCAAGCCACAGCATAAATATTAACGCTATCGTTATGTCAACGTCAGTAAATTGTTAACGTCACTACGTCAGAACCATGTGTGAGTAGATCAATTAGTAACTCAAGTTTAACTTAGTAGAATGTCAGGTAACAAAATTAAGTGGGGTCTACTTAAATTTTTCGTTACCAAGAAAAAGTGGGGTTTGCCTTGCCTTCCTGCTCAGAAATTATAAACTTGTCAGTATCCATTTAGTTGAATACATGGGTTTCGCGCTTCATCAACACAGGAAGGAAGATTCAAGTTAATTTCTAAATGTGGCTGTCAATGCATTTTTTTTTTTTTTTTTTTTTTTTTTGAAATTGATGTTTCAGAGCATCAATGTGCTGTTCCACAGCCGGGAACACCAGCCAGAGATCAAATCCCACTTCTGACACCAAATGTTACATGTGGGTTTACGGCGTCCCGCAAACCCCCATGCTGACAAGACAACCGAGCGTGATCTCTGACAGGTGTACGGGCAGCTGTGGGGTAAGGCACAAGAAAGATATTAGATGAATGACATGAATTATTTACAGTATCTACATACAACACTTACTAACACAAAACATCACATTTTGTTGCTTCTGTAGCCAACTCACGACGTCCGCCCCGAAGGCAAAACAATGTTCTGTGCTCGGACAGGGTGACGTGAATATCTACAGAAGCAAACAACAAAAACAACAACAAAAACAAAAAAGAAACAACAGAAGACGCGACTGGCCAGTTTATAACTTAGGGTGAATCCCCCTCTCGCGTGAATCTCCCTCTCGCGAACTAGTGTAAACTAGTCTATCGACATTGTTGCCGACCACAGGTTGATATGTATTATTGAGCGATCGCACTAATTTGATTCGTCTGAATCGCCTGCAGGTTATTTATTTGACCTCTTCCATTTGAATGGTCTCACATTCGTTCACTGGTATGAGCTGCTTATGGTGGTCCGTCCGCCCTTGCTGGACCCTAACCCCAAGCGTCGTACCAGTACCTGCTGCTATAATGCAGGGAGCAGCAGGTCACCACACATTGTTGTGCCTTTCAATATACTTTCACTTTCCCGACACAATGTTGTGGATACTCGTTACAACTTGACCTGCTGCTAAAGTGTTCGTTTTTCTCAGGGTTTTTATATCTATGAATATTACCGGAAAATCATGCATACTCATATTAGCTGGCGATCGTGGCGAGGTGGAGATACCGTCCACAATTGAAGCTAGATAGCAAAATCGAGTAGATAATGGATTTGCGTTCAAATAGTATATTTCCCATAGGAAAAAATGATGAAACGACCCTATAAATCAATGCCAGGACTCCTGTCAAAACGAACACCCACACAACACGTGACGGGAATGAAAATCATATATGGCACAATTTGGGGGTTGGCGATTTTTAGGCAAATTTTATAGAACTTATAGCGGCCCCCTGTATTGTAAAAACAGATCTCCATAAACCACTCATGCATACATCGTATGATATGTGCATGACTTGTGCATGGAGCAGCACATTTTGCCTACCATATTTCACCTAAAATATTTCACTCGCACCGCCCTACCATATATCTACTAAAATGATTTAGATGTGCATAAGCACCAGAGAGGTTTCCTATTCCATCTCGTAACACCGGAAATCTACAGACGACCGACCAAACACCGGTCTATGACCGTACGGTGTCTGTCTTAACAGGGGAGATTGTTTCGGCCTATGTGGCAGCAACTATCGGCCGGTGGTCGATCGAACATCGGAGGTGTGGGGTATACACCCGGCACCAGAGCAGGACACCTTGCGATCACCGGACGGGTTATAAACGGTCTTTGAACACTGCCCGGCCGTTGTAACTCGGACTTGGCGGGGGTGGGGGGGGGGGTGGGGGGCGATGGTCAGCTATAACACCACTGTATATATGTCCAACCTACTTGGCATGGTCAGTTCATCACTATGGCTGCACCGAGAAGGCGCTGTTAGAACACGAGCTAGGTCAGGCGAGGTTCCAGTACAACTTGGTCCTGGCGGCAATACTCGAAGAAGCCGAGAGGGGGCGATAGAGGACCGGCAGAAGAGAAAGACGTTGGTGGGTGCGACAGTGGATCCTACGCAGACCCCTTTTTGGCCAATATTAGACGCTCATAAGGGAACTCGACTTCAAGGCCTACCTCCGCATGGAGCCGCAGATGTTCCGAGAGTTGCTCCACCGAGTTGGCCCCCGCACTGCCAAGACCACAAGGTAACTTTACACTTTGTGAACTTAGTGTGAAATTGTACTGAATGTACTGAATTTCATTTCTTATTTTGCAAACACTTGCCTTCTAGACTTATTTATTATTGCTTGATTTTAATCATATTTCACCCTTTTCTGTTGCAGGCATCGAACCCCCTTGGACCCTTGGCTGAAGCTGGCGATCACCTTGAGGTTCTTGGCGACCGGAAGCAGCTACCGCGATCTGGCGTTCGCGTATCGTGTCCCACACAACACAATCTCTCTGTTCGCCCCCGAGGTGTGTCAGGCCATCTACGACAAATACGAGGACGAGATGTGGGCCATTCCCCAGACAGAAGATGAGTGGCGCCTGGTGGCCGAGGGATTCGGAGACCGATCGAACTTTCCCAACTGTTGTGGTGCGATCAAGAAGCCCCACAAGAGCGGCTCCCTTTACTACAGCTACAAAGGCTTCTATACCATCGTCATGCTTGCGGTGGTAGACTCTGAGTATAAGTTCATCTGGGCGGATGTGGGGTCACCAGGGTCGTATTCAGACGCCGGCATCTTTAACCGGTCGCGACTGGAGCCAGGTCTACATGAGGGAACAATCGGTCTACCCCAGCCGGATCCCCTGCCAAATGACGACCAAGACACACCCTACTACATGGTCGGAGATGACGCCTCCCCACTCCGGCCGTACATGATGAAGCCCTACCCTCATCGGCACCTGACACGGGCCCAGCGGATCTACAACTACCGGTGTTCCAGGTCATGTCGTGTGGTTGAAAACGCGTTTGGTATACTCCAATCACTTCAGATGTCTGCTAACAACCCTGGGAAGTTACCAAGATCGTCAAGGCCTGCATGACCTTACACAACCTCATGAGGACTCGTTACCCCAACCTTCAGAATGCCGACCTCGACCGGGAAGATCAGCAGGGCCAGCTCATCGCGGGTGCATGGCGAGACCGATGTCCGGCCGAGCTTCGGCCACTGTCCCTTACATCGGTCACCCACCGGTACTATATTTTCCAAGGCTCGGTCCCACATCGGTCGGACCACGGCCGAAAGTCGGTCGGTGTCCGTTCACAAAACTTTGTCCTCTGGTGGCCTCAGATGCACGGGACACCGGCCGATGCGTATTCCGATGTGGTAAGGATGGGGCTGCGATGAAGGCGCTCGGTGAGAGCCCGCCGAATTTTAACTCCGAAGTTAAATTTCGCCGAGCTGCCAACCGATGCGGTTTTAAGCCCCAAACGCCGACCGGTGAACACGGGATTCCGGCCGGTGTTTGACGAAAGTCGCATCGCTCGTTCATCGAAACCTCATCGGCCGGACTATGTGACCTAGGCATTAAGCATTGACTTTTGTATTTTAGAACTTACGACGAGTCCAAATTATAGGTCAATCAGCTTTGTAGAGTGTCATAATATAGTAGTCGCAGATAAGATTGACTAGGCGAACTATTCAGGTGTTGTCAATATATGTCAAATTCGCTGAGTCCACCTGAAGATTCGGTAGAGTGACTTTCGCATGCTTTCTGCAAGCGGACTAAATGGCCATTATACAGACAGCTTTGTTCGTGTTTTACAGTTGACAATCGGGTGACTTGTTTTACCTCTTTGTTAATAGAACATTCCAAAGGCACGTACAGACGATAGCTCCGCCTAGTCAATCTTATCTGCGACTACCATAAATGTACGCACTGGTTAACATGATTCACTAGCGATTACGATTACGAAAAGTAAGTTTCAGAAACTGTTTGAATAGCGCAAGTTGTGAGTTCGAATCATAAACAAATCTGTTTGTGCACCGATGCCCTTCGGTTGTTTTTTCGGCGTAGCTGTATAAGCTGGCTTTTGACCTACTTATTGATATTAGTCTCGATTGAATAAATTGTAATCTGCGATTGGTTGAAAATGTGTATACTGCTGCAAAAAAGTAACTACTACATAACTACTGCAATTTTTTCACTAAACATTACATAGAGGATCTTACATGAGTGTCCATGTATTATTGAATTTATTAAACGGGTTCAGGAAAAGGGATAAAATGCGAGGCTTTGCCGAGCATTTTATCCACTTTTTTGAACGAGTTTAATAAATTCAATAATACATGAGCACGAATGCAAGATTCTATTTATCATATGATATTTAAAACGCATTTTATTCACGATTGTTTACAAAAATGTCAATTTTCCGCCGTTAGTAAACGCGACGCCGTTAATGACGTCGTACATGTAATGTTAAGGGACGTATCTAGCTAATTTGCATTTTTAATCCACTAGTGGATTATCGAAAATATTACATGGCGTTATTACACTCTCAGCCGCGACGTCATATGATAAAACCTAGTCAATTTAGACCCAAAATGATGTCATAAATTATGACTTCATATGCCATGTTTCACAACAAATTATTTCTTGCGCTACAATATTACAAAGTAGAAGAAAAACAAAGATCAGGAATCGATACAATTAACTTACTCCACCCATCAAAGACACCAAAGGGAAAGAAACACAAACATTAAGCGACCAGACCATAATGGAAACCTAAACAAAGGAAGGCCATAAGGACAGTTACTTTCCCACAAAATGGCAATATGGCCATCCAAAATAAAAAGACACATGTGATACACACAGTAAGTAACAAACAACACCATAAATAAACCGCCACAGAAGAACCGCCTTGGAACGGTCAGTGGAATGATTTCCACTGGGGGGCTTAAATCGATTTTACGTGGCCACAATCCTCGCCCTTACTTCCGTCGCGATTTAGACAAATAATTCGTTCAGTCCGCACGAAGGCCTACTTTACTCCTAACTCACCAGTGCAACAGCTCCGTGAACACAAAAATCAAAGATCCACGGGGGTGAGACAACGGTGAGGACTCGACAGCAAGAAACCACTGAAAAGCTTGTTTCATTTGAAAGAAATTAGGTAAGACTGATGTAAATGCAATGGTCAAGTAAGCCTTGTTTATTACAATAATGTCACTGAGTCATAAAAGTCCACATAAAGTATCCAAGAGAGGTAATAATAAAAATATGCAAGTAAGAGCTTTAAAAACAAAAACAAAACAAAACAAGCAAGCAAACAAACACACACACACACACACACACGCACACACACACACACACACACACACACACACACACAAACAAAAAACCAATTCCAGTAAAACAGTTGCAACGAAATGAATCGTTACAGACAAGCTTGACAGCCCCCGCCCATCGGGGCTTGAAGAAATAGAGATGGACTGCAGGATGCTTCCACGCAGGGCTGAAACTGACCGCACACGTGTACTGGTAAACCGCTTAGAGGATCTAAGCCTGCCCAGGCAAAGCGGTGCGAGTAGGTCCGTCCATCCTTATAAACCCTATTGGTTTCATTGGGCGAAAGGGCTTGAGAAGTCATATTTCACCTCAATGTCGGGTAAAAGTCCTACAAAATTGGAAGCAACGTCTCCAAAATGACCTATACAGTGTTGGCGGGGTGCGTTAAACCTCAAACCAAACAAACAAACAAAAAAAATTGTAATTGCACGACCCGCAGAAAAAGCAACCGACTGAAGTCGGTTGATTTCTAAGAGTGCCCTAAAATCACTGTGTCATTCTGTCAGTCTGTCCGTCCGTCCGTTGGAATATTTAAACAATTTTTGGCATACTGATAGATATCAATGAGATCTAACTAATGAGCTTGCAAAATATTACATTCCATTTAGGATAGCCTCGCCGAGGCAAAAAATGTGAAAATTTTTTAACTGCTTCTCCTCGGCAACCGTTGGGCCGATTGAAGTAAAATTTCATATGGAGCCTCTATGGGATGGGGGAAAACCAAAATTTGCTCATGGGGTCCAGGTCACATGACCAAAATGGCCGCCAAGCCATATATGGTCTGTCTGTCTGTCCGTCCGTAACCCGTTTGTGAAAATTGGTGATAGTGACTTAACCGCTTGGAATATTTAACCAATTTTTGGCATACTGATAAATATCAATGAGATCTAACCAATGAGCTTGCGAAATATTACTTTCCATTTAGTATAGCCTCGCCGAGGCAAAAAATGTGAAAATTTTTGAACTGCTTCTCCTTGGAAACCGTTGGGCCGATTTAAGTCAAATTTCATATGGAACCTCTATGGGATAGGGAAACCAAAGTTTGCTCATGGGGTCCAGGTCACATGACCAAAATGGCCGCCAAGCCATATATGGTAAAAACCCTTCATAAATAGTCTTCTCCAGAACCACTGGGCAGATTTGCACGAAACTTGATAAATAGCATCTGGGACGTAGGCCCATCATAAATTGCTAAAAAGGTGACCCTGGGTTGACCTTGACCTTCTTTGGGTCCGTCCTTAACCCGTTTGTGAAAATTGGTGATAGTGACTTAACCGCTTGGAATATTTAAACAATTTTTGGCATACTGATAGATATCAATGAGATCTTACCAATGAACTTGCGAAATATTACATTCCATTTAGTACAGCCTCGCCGAGGCAAAAAATGTGAAAATTTTTGGAACTGCTTCTCCTCAGAAACCGTTGGGCCGATTGAAGTCAAATTTCATATGGAGCCTCTATGGGATGGGGGAAACCAAAATTTGCTCATGGGGTCCAGGTCACATGACAAAAATGGCCACCAAGCCATATATGGTCTGTCTGTCTGTCCGTCCGTAACCCGTTTGTGAAAATTGGTGATAGTGACTTAACTGCTTGGAATTTTAAACAATTTTTGGCATACTGATAGATCACTTGACCAAAATGGCCGCCAAGCCATATATGATAAAAACCCATCATAAATAGTCTTCTCCAGAACCACTGGGCAGATTTTCACGAAACTTGATAAATAGCATCTGGGACGTAGGTCCATCATAAATTGCTAAAATGGTGACCCTGGGTTGACCTTGACCTTCTTCGGGTCCGTCCGTAACCCGTTTGTGAAAATTGGTGATAGTGACTTAACCGCTTGGAATATTTAAACAATTTTTGGCATACTGATAGATATCAATGAGATCTAACCAATGAACTTGCGAAATATTACATTCCGTTTAGTATAGCCTCGCCGAGGTGAAAAATGTGAAAATTTTCGAACTGCTTCTCCTCGGAAACCGTTGGGCCGATTGAAATCAAATTTCATATGAAGCCTCTATGGGACGGGGGAAACCAAAATTTGCTCATGGGGTCCAGGTCACATGACAAAATGGCCGCCAAGCCATATATGGTCTGTCTGTCTGTCCGTCCGTAACCCGTTTGTGAAAATTGGTGATAGTGACTTAACCGCTTGGAATATTTAAACAATTTTTGGCATACTGATAGATATCAATGAGATCTTACCAATGAACTTGCGAAATATTACATTCCATTTAGTATAGCCTCGCCGAGACGAAAATGTGAAAATTTTCGAACCGCTTCTCCTCGGAAACCATTGGGCCGTTTGAAGTCAAATTTCATATGGAGCCTCTATGGGATGGGGGAAACCAAAATTTGCTCATGGGGTCCAGGTCACATGACCAAAATGGCCGCCAAGCCATATATGGTAAAAACCCTTCAAAAATAGTCTTCTCCAGAACCACTGGGCAGATATCCACGAAACTTGATAAATAGCATCTTGGACGTAGGCCCATCATAAATTGCTAAAATGGTGACCCTGGGTTGACCTTGACCTTCTTTGTGCCTAGGTCAAACTTTGACACATATGCTTTTGTATTGGAAAAGTGAGAAGACATTTTATCCTGCAAACGATTCAGAATACGTACAGTACTAAAGTATAAGATATATTTTTGTTCCTTACGATAAGACGCATTTATTGGGGGAACCGTTTTAGGTCCAGGTCACATGACCAAAATGGCCGCCATACCCATATATGGTAACACTCATAAAGCTAAAAGCATCCGGCGGGTCGTGCACTTCAGCTGAAGCACTGGTTCTGTACAGTGTTAGTCAATGCCCTAAGGCTAAGTGAACAAGTTCAACGGGTTGCTCTCAACTATTAAAGTCGATAATATACGGAATTATCATGTGCCTTTTAATGTGCAAAATGGAATGTAAAATCGCATGTTTTATAGAGGTCCTCTAGTTGAACCTTCCCAGCAGGCAGATGACGTAATTGTGACGTCACATCAACGTCGGTGCGACGTCATGGTGTTTATGCAACGTCACATCTACGCCGGTGCATAGTACGCAAATTGATCCTGACGTTTATTAGAATCAGCCTGCTTGTGCTTATTCTTCCATTTGTTTGTTTTATTTTTCTCTAACTTGCAAACACTGAAAATTTGTGTCACGAATGTCTCAGAAACAACTGGGCCTACGATGTTGAAATCTGGTATTCATGTGACTTAATCTTCCACAGACCTGTTCAAGTTGATTTGTTTTTACAAAAGGTTTTGCTTCCTTAATCGTGTAATTTTTTTGCGTCAAATTCATGTAGATTTTTATATGTCCGCTCAATCGTTTTATCAATCGTCAGAAACACATTTTTGGTGTGGCAAAATTGAAAACGTATTTACTGAAACTAATCCATTTAACTCAGCGTATGACTGGCGGTATTCGACTTGGGGGAAATTCGAAACGTTGAGTACTTTGTATTCGACTGTAAAGTCGTGAATATTTACCCCAGATCAATTTCTGTTGTTTAGAATAATAATCGACTTATCACTAGGTCGTTTTTCTTTTCTTCGGCGAATTTTATTCGTAGATATATAGCAGTTCATACCTCCTAGATCCCTTCTGTCAGTCGATTTTACATAATTACCCAGTGGATCCGAATGTTATTTAGTGGGCGTGGTTTAGAATGCATTAAAGTTCAAGCATATTTCCTAGTGGTTTAAAGAGTAAATGTTGGATTAAAACTATGCTAGATCTACTAATAGTTGAATTCGAATGTATTTATATTAAATTGATGTGACGATATCATTAATTTAACAGCAATTTGATAATTTGCTATATAGCCAATAATTAGGTTGCAATATGAGTGTCTTCTCTTAGACATAATATTTTTTTAACTGACAAGTAAAAGCTTTAGTAAAGATTTTCATTCACATTCTTATCGATAATTTTTAAGGTCAATTGCCAACCCATTTTTTTATTATTATTAATTTTAGGTTTAACGTCCCCGTCAGCAGCGTAAGGGTCATTTCTAATCGTTGTTTCCAATATTGTGGGACATTTTACCAGACATTAAGATGAAATGACACCTCAAGCCCTGCTGCCAAATGAAACCAATTTAGGTTTTCCAGGGAAGTCTTAGAACCTCTATGTAGTTTACCAGTACTCGTGTGCAATCGGTGTTAGCTCTGCGTGGAAGCATCATGCAACCCAAACCATTTCTTCAAGACCCATTGGGCGGGGGCAGTCGACAATGTTACCAAGCACAAGATCTTTTTCAGCGCTAAAGTCCACATGACTATCGCTGATTTGTTGGTTTCGCAGTGAGGTCAGAGTGTTGCGTAATATGGTTAACTGTACAATCTGGGCTTGAACCATGCATTTGTTGGGTTTGGCAAACAGTGTAGGTCCAGATTGGACGCCACAGAACGCGGCGTCTGATGAGGATCTATACTGTTTGCTTAGATCACAATAATACAGAATATTTACATTTCCACTGTAAAGTCTAATGTAAACCTATAGAAAACATCATAGAAACACATCGAGTTACGTGATGTTCAGTGACGTCAAGTGACGTCATTCTAAACCATGATTCCCAACGGGCGTTGGTGACATCAGTGCTGTTCCTCTCTTTGTAGAAAAACAGCTTGTAAATGTTTTTCAGCTTTAAGAGTTTGCCCTATGAGCATTTTTCGCCCAGAGGTGATGGGCAAAGAATGTAAATATAGAAAATATACTTAATTTTTCTGCTTTACATGAAAGTATGAACAACAGCGAATCAATAGCAGAGTTTACATGAACCCCTTCGGGTTCAATTACTTTGCACGCGACCCACTGCGTTCATACTTTCATAAGTAGAAAAAAAAATCATTTCTTAAATGTTCTTTAAACTGCACGTTACAAAGATGCATTCAATAAGTGCGACTTTACAGAGTGTTCTTATTTCTTTCAAACTCCACATCTTTCAAGATACCATCCATTATAGGAAAACACGTTATACTTATCTTGTTTAAATATATACTTCTTATTTACAGATGTGTCAAGAGGCCCCCGCACAACGGGGCTTGAAGAAATAGATGGGCTGCATGATGCTTCCACGCAGAGCTGAAACCGACCCGCACACGAGTACTGGTAAACCGCTTAGAGGATCTAAGCCTGCTCAGGCAAAGCGGTGCGAGTCAGCCCACCCATGCTTATAAACCCTATTGGTTTCATTGGGCGGCAGGGCTTGAGAAGTCATTCCATCTCAATGTCGGGTAAAAGTCCCACAAATTTGGAAGCGACGTCTCCAAAATGACATTTACAGTGTTGACGGGGACGCTAAACCACAAATCAAACTGAGCTGTCAGTGAAACAGACTAGGGCCCCGGCAGTGCCATCAGAGGAGTTAGATTTTTTTCAAAGGGTCATAACTCTTAGAGTGTTGTAGCTAGAGTTACGTTACTTGCCATGTAATTGTGTTATGATATTGTGACCCTATACCTAAAGTTAGAAGTTGATGCATTTGACGGTTTGTAAGTTATGTGTCTGTGTGAATTCGGGTTTAACGTCGCTTTCAACAATTTTTCAGTCATAATATTATTACGACGGTGTCTGGTTGCGACAGGGAGCTCAATGCTCACTTTAAAGTGCTGCCTCACTGAAGTATCATGTCCCAGACACATTACATGATACCACACCCAGTCACATTATCCTGACACTGGGTCGACCAGTCCTAGCTCAACCCCGTAAATCTGAGTGCCAAGCGAGGAGCAGCTAGTACCATTTTTAACGACTTTGGTATGTCGCGGCCCGGGATCGAACCTGTGACCTCCCGTTCCCCGGAGCGGACACTCTACCAACTGAGCTATCGGGGCCGGTTGTAAGTTATGAATAAAAAACGAAAGGGTATTACTATATGGCAACTGTCAATAACTTCAGCTTCATTTTCATATGGATATCTATATTGGTTTTGAAATTTAGATGAAAACAAAAGACGAAAAAAGCTGATTTGTTTTGTTTTTCAAAAGGTAATAACTCTCAGAGTATAATAGCTTGAGTTAAGTAACTTGCCATGAAATGATCTTACGTTTAAAGGTTGAAAATGATGCGTTTGAAGGTTTGTAAGTTATAAAGAAAAAACATGAAAATTGTTCATGGACAGACGGTCAGATGGACAAACAGATGGACGGACGGACGCACGGGTGGACGGACGGATGGACAGACGGACAGACAGGGCACTACTATAGGGGAACTGTCAATGACTATAGGAAGTCTATATCTATATAGCGGTTTTAACATAAAGACGAAAAAAAAAACTGAATTTTTAAGTTTTTCAAAGGGCCATAACTCTGAGAGTATTGAAGCTACAGTCACATAACTTGCCATAAAATTGTGTAATGATAATGAAACAATATATTTAAAGTTTGAAGTTGATAGGTTTGACGGTTTGTAAGTTATTAAGAAAAAACATAAAATGTGGACGGACAGACGGACAGACAGGATGATTACTATAGGGCACCCGCAAATAAATTTTCGGGACCCTAACAAACAAAACAGATATGTCATGACTTCAGAAAGCGCTATAGCGGGGCCATAGTCAGTTTCTGACAGGTCTAGTTGCCCTAGCGTAACAGAAATAGACAATAAAAAAGAGAAAGAAAATCGTTTATTCTTTTGGAATAAGTTGTCGCAGGTGGAGTTTGGAATAAAGGAGTAACTCAGTCGGACTAGTTGATTTTAATTATAAAATAGGAGAAAAAGGGTGTCCTGCAACAAATACAAATAATTGTCATAGCTACTATATTATACTAATAAATATATATGACTAATTGATATTACATATATTCAATATAGCATGACAATACAAACTGTCATAACTATCCCTGAATAAATATAATAAATATAGAGAAGACTTTGTCGATATGAATCGACAAATGTCAGACGACGACAACCATTCTTCGGACAGCCGGTGCATGATAATATATGAAATTATTCCAACCTCATGCACAAATCGTATTAACATAAATAAATAAATACATACAGAAATTCTAAAATACAGAGAGGCAGATTAGACGTCACTGAGATAACAAAGATACAGATCAGACGGCTCAGCTTCACCGACCGAGCTGTATATTTGCCTCTCACAATTTATATATAAATTTACCTTGGTCAAGAAGCCGTGTGATACAGTGGTTTGCATATTATGCGCTTAATAATCGAGGTCCTTGAATTGATCCCTGGCTCCTTCAGACATCAGACAAACCGCCAGACCAAGGCCTCATCTCTGCATGACCATACTAGTTGCTGGGACACATAATTAAAACTTCACACACATTGGTCTTATTAAAACTACATAATCTTGGGACCAGCACATAAAATATTGCAGCACAGGGAAAATATTAATGTTTCACTCCAGGTTTTACCGAAATCCCTTATATAATAACTATTTTCTGTATCGGAATGTGGGACACAGACCGACATAATGAACAATGGCTGGGACAACTCTTGTTCCCCTAAATAACCAATGCAACTACATAAAACTATTCATGTACATACGTAAACTCACAAAATGAATGGCAAACATTGCAGACCCCGATCAGATGGCATCATCAGAATTCATCTGATCTGGTTCCACACTGTTTACAAAGGCAGAGATGTACATGAATAGCAGGACAAGGGATAAACTAAACCATGTTCTTCTATGGACAACTTGAAAGCATTTTGCTTATCAGCAATTTACATGTACAATGTAAATATTGGCCCATTCAGAATAAATACACAATTTCTGGTAAAATAATACTATTGTGGAAAAGGGCAAGCATTGGGGAATTACCTGGACTCATCTTAAAATAATAATACTTCTAGATCTATATCTATTTCTGAAATCATTGAAGACTTCAATTCAGTTGAAAATCAGCTGTACAAAATGGCTGTTCCAGAAATCATACAAAAAGATTTCCCGCGTGCAATAATTGTTATTGTGCATATTAAAAGTGACCAATCACACATACTGTTACTCACACATACGTTAAAAGTCAATGGGGAAAATACCTTTGGCTATAATAAAAGAAATTCCATTGGTTGACCTCAAATGTCAAAAATAAACAATAATGAAGGCACTTTCGTTTTGCCACCGGAATATAAGCCGAAGTGACGAGGTGCAACAAACTACCGAAAACGGGACAACCAAGACAATTCACCTTTACGAGTACATTACGAAAAGTAACAACTGTGACAGTGAGCTGAAATAAAAGCACGAAACAATATAATTTCGATAAAACATCGTTTTTGGTAAACAGTGTTGACTCAGATGAAAGCATTTTTACGATACTTTACGATACTTTATTAATGCAAAAAGCGGCCCATGAGCGTATATACATATACAATGACTTTCATATACAGCATGTTCACAGTATTTAAGTGACTTCTGCCCTGAAGCTACTGGTCTGGTTGTAATCAAACTGTCTGAAAGGACCGAATGATTGTTCAAGGTTTATGAATGGGGTTATCCCTCTTGTTGCCAAAATCTTCCAAAATCTCCTGTATAAGGGCTGCCTGGATTTTTATTTCACAGAAATGTTTCTTCAAATATTGTTAAAACAATTCTGTTAAGCCCCCGCCTATCGGTGCCTGAAGAAATAGATTGGGCTGCATAGTGTTACACATTGCTTACTCTATATCAAAAAAGGTGCCTGATTGGCTTGGAATTGTCAAATACTTTTGATACTGTTTGAATTCGTAATAAAGTTTATATTTTAAAAACGTTCTTCTTTTCATATTGAACCACAAAATAGTTTCAATATTCATTTCCAGGATCTCTTACGCCGTTTATCTTGTTCAAAAGATATTTCTTGTTTATCATTATATTGAATGTTCCAATAATAATAATAATAATAATAATAATAATAATAATAATAAACTGAAAAATTAAACATTAAGTTACACTTACGATCTTCCAATTTGCATTTACTTAATGTTTGTATTCTTAATTAGAAAACATAGCACGTACCTAAATTTAACATACATGCATTAGCCCAAATAGCTAACATCACAAATATGCCTTTCTGGTCCATGCTTTCTCTATACGTCGTTCGTTAAGCTTAGCTACACGCAGACTGACTTTTACACTGATTCTTCGAGAATTCAAATGTCAGACTTAGGTTTGGTGCCACACTTCTGCTGGCAACAAAGTTTCATTTGCGAAATTTAAATCGACGATTGCAATACGTTTGTAAAATAGTTCTATATAAAAGTTTCTTAATATCAACAAACAGTGTGTATCTAGATAGAACGGCTCATTCAGAGCCATCTCAGATGGATCTACGCAGTTCACAGGCCATTTGTAATCGTCTGTGGCGACGAAAGGGTTTCAAGGGATATCTTTGAATATCGTTTCCCAGTTTCTTTCTTTCATTTCTTTCTTTTTACCCTTTTTGTTGCGAAGCCCAAAAACGTTTTATTCATTTCCAACAATTTCGTTATTAAATATTCATGAGTATCTTCATATTTCGCGTTTTTAGCATTTATTGTAACTCGCGACTGTAGTAAGTTTCGTAATTTTCATGGGCAGCAAAATTCCTGTATTAAGACCACCTTTGGGACTGTTCAAAAGTGGTCTTTAAGACCACTTTTGAACAGTCTCAAAGGTGGTCTCTGACCAGAAGACACTATGGGCAGAAAACACACCGAAAAATTAAGTCCAACCTACTAAATAAGCTTTTTAAAGCAAAACTAGTCTTAATTTTAGGTGGTCTTAATAGGGGAATTTCACTGTACTCTGGTCCTCTTCTTCTTCTGTTTTCAAAATTATTTTAGAACTCCAGGAATTGTTTGCTCTCAACCCGTTTATGGTTCTTGTTAAATAAGTTTTGAATAATTGATAAACTACCTGTTTGTGGTATTCATCGCGAAAACACGCCTATAGAATTATGACCCCTTTGAAGCCCACTATTATATAGAAAAACTGTTGGTTTAAGGCGTAAACCTTATTTTTCTTATTTCTGCTCTAAAATAAAGATTGTGGGTACTCTTTAGAACCGCGTCGATGAGGCGGTTCAAGCGTGTACCCACAATATGTATTTTGAGCAAAAATAAGAAACATTTCAAAATTTGTCATCTATTTTTCGGCCAAATTATCAATGTACACTGCTCAAAACAATTAAAGGAGCAAACGTTTAAGCCTGTATAAATCACCGCTTGGCAATTTTCAAACTCAAGGAAATGCACTATTTTAAAGTGACATCTCTTAACAATGTTCATGCAAACGTCAAGAAGCAAGGTTCACGTGCAAAGCAAGAATGTGGGCTACAGGATGTATACCCTATAAAACGGCTGAAATTCGGTATGGGGCGATCTGTTCAAAATTTGAGTTTGGGTCAGAAACATGTCAATCTTCGGTGATGCGTTATTTTGGGCTTCATAGTGACTTCATATGGTGTTAGGCCGTTCTTAGAAGAAGTTTAGGTCGATCAAGCTGTCGCTTTGCTTGAATTGGGTACACCCAGAGGATCGTTGCTGAATGCTTTGATGTATCGAGAAGTGTTGTTGCCAGGCTATGGAAACGCTACCAGGAAACGCGCGTGTTTACTAGACGACAAGAGCAAGGCCGACACCGCATGACGTCTCAACGGGAAGATCGATAACTTCGAAATCTAGCGCTACTGAATCGGCAGTACACGGCCAGAAGGCTACAAATCGATTTCCAGCTTGTCTATCTATCTATCTATCTATCTATCTATCTATCTATCTATCTATCTATCTATCTATCTACTGATACTGCGTCAGTCACATTTGACCATTACCGCAGGTGTACATTACATACACTCTAGATTTGCAGGATGAAAGCCTACACAGTAATCATGTAATGCCGGTAGGGATCTTTAACCTGCACAGGGGATGGTTCTCCCTGCACAGTTCATCAATTAACTCCAGTTAACGTCCCGATCCGAAGGACGGTGCACTTTATGACATTCATCCCTGTAAATGATGCCAATGCAGCGTGTTCGGACACCGAAATTTTATCGCCGCTGCCGGGGATCGAACCCGGGACCTCTAGCATCAGAGGCAAGTGCACTAACCACTGAGCTATCACGCTCCTTGTCAAAGGATATCCGATCAAACAATACATAACAGGTTACATGAAGGTGATCTGAGGGCCAGACGTCCGGCCAGAGGGCCTATTCTCACCAGGCAACATCGTGCACAGCGATATGAGTTTACCATAGAAAATCAGAACTGGCGATTGCAAGACTGGCGTACAGTTCTGTTCACGGATGAAAGCAGCTTTCACCTGAGTGCATGTGATCGACGTGTTCGAGTCTGGCGACGACCCGGAGAACGATACGAGGACTGCAACATTGTGGAAACAGACAGATATGGAAACAGTGTTGGTATATGGGGTGCAATTTCTTATGAAGGCCTGACGGACTCTTGTACGTGATAAACGGAGGTACATTGACTGCATTGCGGTATCGAGATGACATTCTAGATCTTATTGTGAGGCCTTTCGCTGGGGCAATCGGTGACAATTTCATTCTGATGCAGGATTATGCGCCCCCCCCCCCTACTGCTAGTGTGTGCATGGATTACCTTAATCGTGAGATTAATGAAATAATGGACTGGCCGGCACGTTCTCCTGACTTAAACCCAATAGACAGTGTGGGACATTCTTTACAGACGTATATCACAGGGCGATCATCCACCAATGACTATTCCAGAACTCACAAACATCCTTAGACATGTGTGGGAAACACTAGCTTTGCAAACTGTTCAAAATTTGGTTCGTAGCATGCCTCGGCGATGCCAGGAGTGTTTTGCTGCTCGAGGTGGTCATACATATTACTGACAGGAAAAAGTGACTGATTTGCGCATTTCTATGACATTTGAAGTAATCTGACGTAAAGATGGCGATTTCTCAAACATTTATGCAAATTCTTCCTTAACAGGATACAGGCCGTGATTTGTGAACTGGTTGCCAATGTTTGCCTTAACATGTTGCAGATGAAGTTATTCATCTTTCTGAATCATTGTTTCATCATTATTATCCAACATCTTTATACCATGAGGAAATATGTGTTTGCTCCTTTAATTGTTTTGAGCAGTGTAGTTGTATAGGAGTGTTTTCGTAGTGTGGTGGAAAATGTTGCCGGTGCTGATTTGTCTGTGTTCGTGCGTGCTTGCTCGTGAGTTGCAGGTAGCCTTATTTAGGCGGCTTTATCTGTGTTGGAGCACACGTTTTGTTTTGTTGTCTGTCAAAAAAGAACTCATCCCGATAATATATCCGTAAGACTAGTGCATGATTTCATAAATCTTTTTTTTTTTCTGACGAAAATTTGTGATATTTTTCAAATTTACACTCCAAACATAGGTTGTATGCGCTCGTTTGAACCGTGTCATTGCGGAGCTTCTAACGAGTACCCACAGCCTATATGTCTTGGAACAGATTAAGAACAATAATGTCTACCCCTATAAACCTCTGTTTTCCTCTCTAGCTATAGTGGGGGTTAGAGGGGTATTTATTTCACGGGCTTACCGTTATTAACGCGATGAAAAACTAAGGGAAACATTCACGGTATCCCCGTGATTATGAATACGACGTTTTGCCGTATAAAGTGGAGTTTACTAGAGTGGTAACGATACGGCCTTGTTAATGGGGTGGTTCTGGTGAACATACACGTTTCATACATGTTTCAACCCGTTTACGGATTACGAAAACACGCCTCTACAAACACATTGTAAATTTTTCCGCCAAAACTCTAAAATTTTAAATTGAAAAAATGTGATATTTTTCTTATTTCTGCTCAAAATATAGATTGTGGGTACATGTTAAAACCGCCTCATTGAGGCTCATTGAGGCGGTTCTAACGAGTACCCACAATTCATATTTCAGGGCAGAAATAAGAAAAAACTAGAAATGGTGTTTGTAAAACACAATGCCCCCAACCTTTGCTTGTCCCTAGATGGCAAAATATTCAACAAATATTGTTAAAGACTCAAAAACATACAACAAGAATTCCCCCGAAGGCTATGTCGCGCCTGTGGGGTCGCAAAGTCACCAAACCATGAAATCTAGGTCAAGGTCAAACATGGATGCCTGCATAAAAAATTCGCTCCTAGTTGCAAGCATGTACCAAGTATCATCAATGAAACTCTTAAAAACAGACTCTTACATCAGGGTGAAAGTTAGGGTTGTCACAGTATTTTACAAAGTCAGTGAACCATAAAATGTAGGTCAAGGTCAGAAATGGATACTTGCATTGAAGTTTCAATTTCTAAATGCAAGCTTGTACCAAATACAATTAATGAAGCTCTGAATAGATCTTGAGAAATGGACTCTTACATTAGATAGAAAGTCAGGGTGGTCGCAATAATTCACAAAGTCAGTGAACCATGAAATATGGGTCAAAGTCAAATAAGGATGCTTGCGTTGTAGTTGCAATTCCTAGATGCAAGTTTGTACCAATTATAATTTAAAAAGCTTTAATAGCTTTTGAGAAATGGACTCTTACATTAGGGTGAAAGTCAGGGTGGTCGCAATAATTCACGAAGTCAGTGAACCATGAAATATAGGTCAAGGTCAGATATGGATGCTTGCGTTGAAGTTGCAATGCCTGGATGCAAGTTTGTACCAAGAATGATTAATGAAGCTCTAAAAGTTCTCAAGATATGGACTTGCTGACAAGATTTTATTAAAAAAAAACAAGGCAACGCATGCGATACAAATCCCCTCGCACAAGATAACTTCATGTGTGGAAAACACTGAAATGGCAAAAGTCCAACTTGCTTGAGATATTATCATATGCAACATTTGTGTAAAGTTTGTTTAAAAATCCATCCATAAATGTAGGTTCTTGAGTGATGACAATATTTCTCTAAAAATAGTCATAGGGACCTTGACTTGAGGCCATGGCCGCGAAGTAGATCTTGCTCAAGATATTATCGTAAGCATCTTTTGTGTGAAGTTAGATTAAAATCATAAATGTAGGCGGTAGGGTAGACTGGAATCAGTCCAAAAGTTTAACCAATATCTTCTCCTTTGTATTAGCAATGCGTTTATTTCTCCTCTCTAATACTTTCTGATCTCCAAAACTTTTGGGACTGGACTAATGCGATTTCCAGCCGTTCAGTGAGATGGACGGTCAACAGGTAAAGGTGATTCACTATATGGTCAGTGTCTGGTCAAAGTTCATAACCCCATTAATTGTCTGCAACATGTGTCAGGAATTACAAATTCAACCTGAATCAGAACTTTATTATCTATTATTCAGTTATCTCATTTGCATAAATGCATTCTGTTCATTAGTAGCATAAAATGTGTGCATGTATATCACTATTACATGTACATATCTTTTGCTGGGAAATAGGATGTATTTTGTTTGTTTGTTTGATTTGAGGTTTAACGCCCCCTTCAACACTGTAAAGGTCATTTTGGAGACGTTGCTTACAATTTTCAGGCCTCATATTTTTCAGGCATTTGCTGGATTTCAGGCTTTAAGAGCTTGATTATTTTCTTGATTTCATGCTTTTAGATTTTGATTTCCCCTCCTTTATTCTGTTTTAAATGACTGTTTAACCCTTAATTTATTTAGCCACATCCATTTCTGACTGTAAGCCAATCACATTACTTGATATAATGTATTCATTCAATTCACAAACTGCATTACAAACAGTGTGAGCCATCTGATCTGGATCTACACTGTTTGCAAAGGTAGGTGTTGTCATGTTCAGCGACTGTAAAATCCAGCCTTTCAGGCATGGAAAAATTGGTCAGTATGAGGCCTGAATTTTGTGGGACTTTTACCCGACATTGAGATGAAATAACATCTCAATGGCCGCTCGCACCGCTTTGCCAAGGCAGGCTTAGATCCGCTAAGCGGTTTACCAGTAGTCATGTGCGGGTCGGTTTCAGCTCTGCGTGGAAGCATCACGCAGCCCATATATTTCTTCAAGCCCCGATGGGCTGGGGCCGATACAAATATATTGAAAATTTTACCACCCAAAAAAGAAAATTTTCAGATAAAAATTCTGATATTTCATCTCCCAAATGACCTGTACAGTGTTGACGGGGACGTTAAACCTCAAATCAAACAAAACAAATTAATATTTCTGCACAAAAACATAGATTGTGGGTACTCGCTAGAACCGCCTCAGTGGGTACTCATTAGAACTGCCTCGGTGAAGCGGTTCTAACGAGTACCCACAAGCTGTGTTTTGAGCAGAAATAAGAAAAATAATGTTTACCCCCTTAAATCCCAGTTTTACTTTATAAAAGTGGGGTTTAAGGTGGGGGTGCAAAATTTTATAGGCCTGTTTTCGTGATGAAAACTTTTTCATTTTACTTCATAGGAAAACCGGCCCCGATAGCTCAGTTGGTAGAGTGTCCGCTCCGGGGAATGGGAGGTCACGGGTTCGATCCCGGGCCGCGACATACCAAAGTCGTTAAGAATGGTACTAGCTGCTCCTCGATGGGCACTCAGATTTACGGGGTAGAGCTAGGACTGGTCGACCCAGTGTCAGGATAATGTGACTGGGTGCGGTATCATGTAATGTGTCTGGGACCTGATACTTCAGTGAGGCAGCACTATAAAAGTGAGAATCGAGCTCCCTGTCACAACCAGACACCGTAATGATATGACTGAAAATTGTTGAAAGCGACATTAAACCCGAATTCACACACACACACTTCATACTGAGGAAAAGCTGTCACCTATCACATGGAGATAACAAGCTAAAAGAACATTTATCATATGATTTCTGATGCTTTTTACCCCCCCCCCCACCCCCCCAGCATCGAAGGTCAAGGTCACAGACTTAGATTTTTTTAATGTTTAAGACTCAGGTTAAGGTACCGGCCCCAATAGCTCAGTTGGTAGAGTGTCCGCTCCGGGGAACGGGAGGTCTCGGGTTCGATCCCGGGCCGTGACATACCAAAGTCGTTAAAAATGGTACTAGCTGCTCCTAGCTTGGCACTCAGATTACGGGGTAGAGCTAGGACTGGTCGATCAAGTGTCAGGATAATGTGACTGGGTGTGGTATCATGTAATGTGTCTGGGACATGATACTTCAGTGAGGCAGCACTATAAACGTGAGCATTGAGCTTCCTGTCGCAACCAGACACCGTCGTGATATGACTGAAAAATTGTTGAAAGCAACGTTAAACCCGAATTCACACACACACACACACACACACACACACTCAGGTTAAGGTATTTGTACCAGGTAGAACTTGCTCATATTTTCCAAAGCATGTGATGGATTTGGTTTGTATTTAATATGATGATAGATATAGGTTCAAAGTTTTATTCAGCCATACCCCCACCCATAACCATGACCACAAGGCCAAGGTCACGGACCTTAGACATTTTAAATGTTTAAGACTTAGGTTAAGGTATTTGTACCAGGTAGAACTTGAACTTTTATGATTCATTTGGTTTGATGACAGATACAGATCCAAAGTTTTATTCAGTAATACCCCCACCCATGCCAATGACTTCAAGGTCAAGGTCACAGACTTAGAATTTTATAACCTTATTTTTTTAAGAGTTCATATTTTGAAAACCATATGATGGGTTGGGTTTTTATTTGGTATGATAATAGATGCAGGTCCAACGTGACATACAGCAGTACCCAACCTATACACATGACTTCATGGCCAAGGCAACAGACATAGAAATTTTTAAATTTAAAGTACGTTAAGAGCTCATATTTTCCAAACCATATGATGGATTTGCTTCATATTATGTATGATGATAGTTACAGGTCCAAAGTTGTATTCAGCCATACCACCACCCCTGATGTGGCGGTCAAGGTCACAGACTTGGAATTTTTTATGTTAAAGATTTTAGAGCTCATTGTCCGAACCGCACGATGGATTTGCTTCATATGTGGAATGGTGATAGATAGATAGTCAAAGATTTCATTCAGCCATTGTGCCACCCTTGCCCAGGGACCTCATGATCAAAATTTTAATGTTAAAGTTTAAAGAGCTCGCTCATATTTTCCAAACAATTTGATTGTTAGGATATATATGTAGTATGATGATAATTATTTTTTTCAAAGGCTGAATCGGCAATTCCCCCAACTATGCCATTGACCTCAAAGACACTGTTCCAGGTGAGTTATGCTCTCCACTGACAGCTGTTGTTGCAACCTGCTTTTTTCGGGGTGAGGTGGGCCCCTGACGGGGGCATATGTGTTCTATTGACACATTTCTAGTTCTTATTTCTAACGCAAAGCATTTATTTTGTTTACTAGTCAGAACCATTGAGGTGGTTTGACAATGTTTACTAGTATGAGGCGGTTAGCATAGATTCTGGTTAGTAGTCAGAACCATCGGAGGTGGTTAGCGTTGTCAGAACCTTCTCATTGAGTCGGTTAGTATAGATTATGGTTACAAGTCAGAACCACCTCACTGAGGCGGTTAGGACTATGGTGTCCAGTCAGAACTACCTCATTGAGGGAGTAAACATAGATTATGTTTACTAGTCAGAACCACGTCAATGAGACAGTTAGCATAGATTATGAGAAGCCTCTGTGGTGTAGTGGTTATGCTACTCTACTTGTAAATCACGGGTCGCAGGATCGATCCCGGGCTTCTTCAGACTTTCGGATGAGTCTTTAAACTGAGGTCCGTCTCCGTATGACCTTAGCTGTTGGTGGGACGTAAAACTCAAACACTCACTAAATCAGTACAGATTATGGATACTAATCAGCACCACATTACGAAAACACGCCTATTCAAATACATTGTGAATTTTACCGCCAAAAACAGAAAATTTTAAATGAAAAAATGTGATATTTTTCTTATTTCTGCTCAAAATATAGATTGTGGGTGCACTTGAGGCGGTTCTAATGAGTACCCACAATCTATATTCTAGAGCAGAAATAAGAAAAGATAGAGCTGTCAGTGAAACTGACTAGGGCCCGGCAGTGCGATCAGAGGAGTTGGATTTTTTTCAAAGGGCCATAACTCTCAGAGTAAAAAACATGAAAAATGTTGATGGAAAGACGGTCAGATGGACAGATGGACAGACAGACGGACGGGCAGACAGACAAGGCATTACTATAGGTGAGTGAGTGAGTATTTGGGTTTTACGTCCCACCAACAGCTAAGGTCATACGGAGACGGGACCTCGGTTTAAAGACTCATCCGAAAGTCTGGAGAAGCCCGGGATCGATCCTGCGATCCCTGGTTTACAAGGCGAGTACATTACTATATGTGAACTGTCAATAACTAAAGGAAGTTTCATTTGAATATCTATAGCGGTTTTGAAATAAAGATGAAAAAAAGACGGAAAAGACTGAATTTTTGTTTTTCCAAGGGCCATAGCTCTGAGAGTATTGAAACTACAGTTACTTAACTTGCCATGAAATTGTGTAATGACAATGTGACCGTATATTTAAAGTTTGAAGTTGATAGGTTTGTCGGTTTGTAAGTTATTAAGAAAAAAACATGAAAAATGTGGACATTTTTAAGTTTTTCAAAGGGCCACAACTCTAAGAGTATTGTAGCTAGAGTTCTGGCCCAGAAAAAGAAATGTACATTTCATATTTTTCAGTTCTGTGGTGTATTCCTTGCTTTCAAAAGATAAACCTTTTAACGTCACTACAGTCATTGTATTTGATTTCTTTTTATGCTGAGTGATTACAGATCTACAGTACAGTAATGATCCTAATTATTGGGACAGATAGGCATTAGCAAACAGTGCAGTGCTCCTGAAGGAGCATCTGATCAGGGTCTACACTGTTTGCCATTCTGTATGCACTTTAAGATGCCTTGCTGGATTGTAAAACAGATTTGTTAAAATTTTAGGAGAATTACAGCAAGCCTTCAAAGGTGTCCGAATTTTTAGGATTTTACGGTGCACTGTATTACAGAAACTAACATGGAATTCTACAACTGCATGTTTTCATATTTTAAAGACCAACTGCAAAATCATATCTGCTTTTCAAGGCATAATACACAGGAATGACCAAATTGTCTAGAATACACCTTATCTTGGTGGCTAGAGGACATAAATCTATTCACACGCCATTAGCAGCAGCCTTGGAGTAGGGTTATCAAAACATTAGCAGCTGGACTGTCTGTTACCTTGAAGGGGTCAACAAACCATTACATCATGGACCATCGCATTAGTCCAGTCCATTCATTTGGTGCTATGGGATGGAAGTCATTGCTTTTGAGCTGGGTTAAAATTAATAAGATTATTCTTATAAGTGAAATGATTAAATGAATGGACTGTTTCCAGTCTAGCGGTAGGGCAATGACAAAGTTTTTCTCAAAATAGCCATAGTGACCTTGACCTTGAGGTCATGACCTAGAAAGTCAAAGCAACTCGAGATATTACCATAAGAAACATTTGTGTGAAGTTCTATTAACATCCATCAATAAATGTAGGCACTAGAGCGATGACAAAAATTTTCTAAAAATAGCCACAGTGACCTTGACCTTGAAAGTCAAAATAGCTCGAGATATTGTCATAAGGAACATCTGTGTGAAGTTATACTGAAATCGGTGAAGAAATATAAGCGCTAGAGCCATGTCAAAGTTTTTCTAAAAATAGCCACAGTGACCTTGACCTTGAAAGTCAAACTCACTCGAGGTATTGTCATAAGGAACATTTGTGTGAAGTTATATTGAAATCAGTGAAGAAATGTAGTCGCTAGGGCGATGACAAAGTTTTTCTAAAAATAGCCACAGTGACCTTGACCTTGAAAGTCGAAATCGCTCGAGATATTGTCTTAAGGAACATTTGTGTGAAGTTATATTGAAATTGGTGAAGAAATGTAAGCGCTAGAGCCATGACAAAGTTTTTCTAAAAATAGCCACAGTGACCTTGACCTTAAAAGTGGAACTCGCTACAGATATTGTCATAAGGAACATTTGTGTGAATTGATTTTGAAATTGGTGAAAAAATGTACGCGCTAGAGCAATGAAAATTTTTTTCTAAAAATAGCCGCAGTGAGCTTGACCTTGAAAGTTGAACATTTTGGAGGTATTGTCATAAGGATCATTTATGTGAAGTTATATTATAATCGGTAAAGAAATGTGGGCGCTGGAGCGATGACAATGTTTTTCTAAAAATAGCCATTGTGACCTTGACCTTGAAAGTGGAACTCGCTAGAGATATTGTAATAAGGAACATTTGTGTGAAGTTATATTGAAATCGGTGAAGAAATGTAGGCGCTAGAGCGATGACAAAATTTTTCTTAAAATAGCCACAGTGACCTTGACCTTGAGGTCATGACCTTGAAAGTCGAACTAGCTGAGATATTGTCATAAGAAACATTTGTGTGAAGTTATATTGAAATCAGTGAATAAATGTAGGCGCTAGAGCGATGACAAAGTTTTTCTAAAAAAAGCCACAGTGATCTTGACCTTGAGGTCATCGAACTCGCTCGAGATATTGTCATCAGAAACATTTGTGTGAAGTTATATTGAAATCAGTGAAGAAATGTAGGCGCTAGAGCGATGACAATTTTTTCCTAAAAATAGCCACAGTGACCTTGACCTTGAGACAATCACCTTGAAAGTCAAACTCGCTCGAGATATTTTTATAAGGAACATTTGTGTGAATTTATATTGAAATTGGTGAAGAAATGGAGGTGCTAGAGCGATGACAAAGTTTTTCTAAAGATAGCCACAATGACCTTGACCTTGAGGTCATGACCTTGAAAGTCTAACTCGCTCGAGATTTTTCTATAAGGAACATTTGTATGAAGTTATATTGAAATTGGTGAAGAAATGTAGGCGCTAGAGTGATGACAAAGTTTTTCTAAAAATAGCCACAGTGACCTTGACCTTGAGGTCATGACCTTGAAAGTCGAACTCGCTCGAGATTTTTTTCTAAGGAACATTTGTGTGAAGTGATATATTTAAATTGGTGAAGAAATGTAGGCGCTAGAGCGATGACAATGTTTTTCTAAAAATAGCCACAGTGACCTTGACCTTGAGGTCATGACCTTGAAAGTCGAACTTGCTCGAGATTTTTTTATAAGGAACATTTGTGTGAAGTTATATTGAAATTGGTGAAGAAATGTAGGCGCTAGAGCGATGACAAAGTTTTTCTAAAAATAGCCACAGTGACCTTGACCTTGAGGTCATGACCTTGAAAGTCGAACTCGCTCAAGATATTGTCATAAGGCACATTTGTGTGAAGTTATATTGAAATCAGTGAAGAAATGTAGGCGCTAGAGCGATGAAAAAGTTTTTCTTAAAATAGCCACAGTGACCTTGACCTTGAGGTCATGACCTTGAAAGTCGAACTAGCTGAGATATTGTCATAAGAAACATTTGTGTGAAGTAATATTGAAATTAGTGAAGAAATGTAGGCGCTAGAGCGATGACAAAGTTTTTCTAAAAATAGCCACAGTGACCTTGACCTTGAGGTCATGACCTTGAAAGTCGAATTCGCTCGAGATATTGTCATCAGAAACATTTGTGTGAAGTTATATTGAAATCAGGGAAGAAATGTAGGCGCTAGAGCGATGACAATTTTTTTCTAAAAATAGCCACAGTGACCTTGACCTTGAGGCAATCACCTTGAAAGTCGAACTCGCTCGAGATATTTTTATAAGGAACATTTGTGTGAAGTTATATTGAAATTGGTGAAGAAATGGAGGCGCTAGAGCGATGACAAAGTTTTTCTAAAAATAGCCACAGTGACCTTGACCTTGAGGTCATGACCTTGAAAGTCTAACTTGCTCGAGTTTTTTCTATAAGGAACATTTGTGTGAAGTTATATTGAAATTGGTGAAGAAATGTAGGCGCTAGAGCGATGACAAAGTTTTTCTAAAAATAGCCACAGTGACCTTGACCTTGAGATCATGACCTTGAAAGTCGAACTCGCTCGAGATTTTTTATAAGGAACATTTGTGTGAAGTTATATTGAAATTGGTGAAGAAATGTAGGCGCTAGAGCGATGACAAAGTTTTTCTAAAAATAGCCACAGTGACCTTGACCTTGAGGTCATGACCTTGAAAGTCGAACTCGCTCGAGATTTTTTTTATAGGGAACATTTGTGTGAAGTTATATTAAAATCGGTCAAGAAATGTAGGCGCTAGAGCGATGACAAAAGTACGTAAGGGACAAATGCTATATCCCCCCCTCACAACTATGTTGTGCGAGGGGATAATTAAAAAAAAATTCAAAGGGCAATAACTCTTGAAAGGGGCATAATCCGGATGAGAAAAATTACGCGTCAGCTAATTTTCCATGAGGAATCCATATATGGATGAGAAAAAAAATACGCGTCAGCTTATTTTCCATCAGAAATGCATATATGAAATTTTAAAACTATAGCATACACGGTTCTCAAGTTATGCTATGCATCACTTTTAGCATACTTTGGGCACAAATTACCGAAATGACAAAGGGCCATAACTCACAAAGTATTTTTCGGAATTTTGTCATAAGTTAATCAGTTCATCTACTCATCACCACCAATATATTCACCAACTTTCAAGGCTCTAGCTCCAATAGTTTTTGAGATATCTTGCTGACAAGATTTTATTAAAAAAATTTCAAAGGGCAATAACTCTTAAAAGGGGCATAATCCGGACGAGAAAAAAAATACGAGTCAGCTAATTTTCCATGAGGAATCCATATATGAAATGTCAAAACCCTAGCATACACGGTTCTAAAGTTATGCTATGCATCACTTTTAGCATACATTACAATGGGCACAAATTACCAAAATGACAAAGGGCCATAACTCACAAAGTATTTTTCGGAATTTTGTCAAAAGTTAATCAGTTACTACTCATCACCACCAATATATTCACCAACTTTCAAGGCTCTAGCTCCAATAGTTTTTGAGATAGCTTGCTGACAAGATTTTATTAAAAAAATTTCAAAGGGCAATAACTCTTAAAAGGGGCATAATCCGGACGAGAAAAAAAATACGAGTCAGCTAATTTTCCATGAGGAATCCATATATGAAATGTCAAAACCCTAGCATACACGGTTCTAAAGTTATGCTATGCATCACTTTTAGCATACATTACAATGGGCACAAATTACCAAAATGACAAAGGGCCATAACTCACAAAGTATTTTTCGGAATTTTGTCAAAAGTTAATCAGTTCATCTACTCATCACCACCAATATATTCACCAACTTTCAAGGCTCTAGCTCCAATAGTTTTTGAGATAGCTTGCTGACATGATTTTATTAAAAAAAAATTTCAAAGGGCAATAACTCTTAAAAGGGGCATAATCCGGACGAGAAAAAAAATACGAGTCAGCTAATTTTCCATGAGGAATCCATATATGAAATTTCAAAACCCTAGCATACACGGTTCTAAAGTTATGCTATGCATCACTTTTAGCATACATTACAATGGGCACAAATTACCAAAATGACAAAGGGCCATAACTCACAAAGTATTTTTCGGAATTTTGTCAAAAGTTAATCAGTTCATCTACTCATCACCACCAATATATTCACCAACTTTCAAGGCTCTAGCTCCAATAGTTTTTGAGATAGCTTGCTGACAAGATTTTATTAAAAAAATTTCAAAGGGCAATAACTCTTAAAAGGGGCATAATCCAGACAAGAAAAAAAATACGCGTCAGCTAATTATCCATGAGGAATCCATATATGAAATTTCAAAACCCTAGCATACACGGTTCTAAAGTTATGCTATGCATCACTTTTAGCATACATTACAATGGGCACAAATTACCAAAATGACAAAGGGCCATAACTCACAAAGTAGTTTTCAGAATTTTGTCAAAAGTTAATCAGTTCATCTACTCATCACCACAAATATATTCACCAACTTTCAAGGCTCTAGCTCCAATAGTTTTTGAGATATCTTGCTGACAAGATTTTATTAAAAAAATTTCAAAGGGCTATAACTCTTGAAGGGGGCATAATCCGGACGAGAAAAAAATACGCGTCAGCTAATTTTCCATGAGGAATCCATATATGAAATTTCAAAACCCTAGCATACAGGGTTCTTTAGTTATGCTATGCATCAAAAGCGTAACGGACGGACGAACGGACGAACAGACGGACGGACGAACGGACCAGAAGCAATATGCCCCTCCAACGTTTTCAAAGTTGGGGGCATAATAATGTATACCCATGTGGGGTTTGAGGGGATAAAAATTATAAAGGCACGTTTTCGTGATGAAGTCCGTGTAATGAACACCATGCTACACCCCACTTTATATAGAAAAAACCTGGTGTTTACTTTCTGTTTCTATACATTTAGGTTTTGTATACTGATTGGGGCGGTTCTAATGAGCACCCTCTACCTATGTTTGGAAAGAAAAATATCACAAAGTTTCAGCAGAAAATTCATCACAAAAACACACCTATGTAATTTTGACCCCCTTGAACCCAACTTTTATATAGTAAAACTGGGGTTTGCATGGGTAAACCTTATTTTTATTGTTTCTGCTCTAAAATATAGATTGTGGGTACTCGTTAGCGGTTCTAACGAGTGCCCACAATCTATATTTTGAGCAGAAATAAGAAAAAATATCACAATTTTTCATCTTAAAATTTTCATTTTTTCGGCGATAAAGGTTACAATGTAATTGTATAGGCGTGTTTTCGTAATGGCCCTTTCAGGGATATGAGGAAAACACGATATTGCATGGATTTGGTACCGTAATGCCAAGCTGAAATAATAAAAAGATGTCGGTAATCTACACTCTTATGACCATGAAAGAACACATCGTTTTACATACTTTATGGGCGTATTACCGAAATGACCACGGGACTCCTTTAAAGAAGAGGATGTAGATGTATTGTTGTTAATCATTTGGGATGATTTTTGTATGGGCCTGGAAGAATCATAATTGGTCATTTGAACATGTTCAAAACATAAAGCGCAGGTTGCTCTTCAGAGCTAACGTCCACGTGACTATCACTGATTTGTAGGAAGTTATAGAAAATAGCAGCGTCAATTTTATCGCAGTGAGGTCATCGTATTGCGTAAAAGGGTTATCTATAGAATCTCGGCTAGAATCATGGTTTGAGTTTGCCAAACATTTTCGACCCAGATCAGACGCCGCTTAATGCGGCGTCTGATCAGGGTCTATATTGTATGCTACAGTTTAGGAATTTAAGGGTCAGATGACGCAGAACGCAGCGTCTGATCAGAGTCACATTGTTTGCTTACGTTACTGGAAAGTATCGATTAAAGGAAACGTTCACAGTGTAAGTCACCGTTCAGTGTCATTTTCCCAATCTACACTCAGAGAAAATCAACCCACCAATCTCCTCAGTGCTTTGATTGTCATCTCTGTGTGCACAGTTTGAAGGTACATAGTTGCTTGTCTCGGCTCACGGGGGCAATTCTTAGACACATAGAAGGGGTAATGGTTTCCTGGGTAAGTATCTGAGACCATTTTATAGGGGCCCCAAAACGAATCACTGGCAGACAATACATACACATTATTACTGCAGTCATTGTATCACGTCGGAACGACATCGCTGTCCGGGGCTTGGAAAAATAGATTGGGCTGCATGATGCTTCCACGCAGAGCTGAATTTGACCACACACGAGTACTGGTAAACCGCTTAGAAGGACTAAGTCTGCCCAGGCAAAGCGGTGTGAGTCAGACCGTCCGATGCATATAAGCCTTCTGGTTTCATTGGGCGGCAGGGCTTGAGATGTCATTTCATCTCAATGTCGGGTAAAAGTCCCACAAAATTGGAAACAACGTCTCCAAAATGGCCTAAATAGTGTTGACGGGGACGTTAAACCCCAATGCAAACAAAATAGATAACCCTTTTACGCAACACGCTGACCTCACCGCGATAAAGAATCTATAAATAAGTTACATGGATATCCTACAAATCAGTGATAGTCACGTGCACCCCAGCGCTAATAGAGGTTTGTCCTTATAACTTTGGGTCGATTGATAAATAATCGACCTAATTACTGTTGATCCCTTTCTGAAATAGACTGAGTTTAGTGAAAAGCAAACACCGGACCAAGTTATACATGTAATTGCCGGAAACTACGTCACGCGTTGACCTAAGCAAATGCACTCGAACAAACTGTCACATTTTTATATTGCGAAATAAACCCGTTTTTTAGTCAAATAGTCGTTTCATTCACTATGTTTATAAGAAGAAATTCTATAAACTCTCAAGTTTTTGATGTACAGAAAGAACATAGGAGATAGGACAAAGTAGCTCTTCGAGTATTTATAAATCGAATGTTTGGCAGAATACACGAAATTAAAGACTTTTTATTCTATTCTTTGAGCCGCGTCACTCCAGCATACGTCTTTGGAAATATCCGCTCAGAGAAGCGGCAGATCAGCCTACGTACATTCTCAGTCATAAGCTGTTTACACAATGTCTACATAGCGAAGATTCACATCACGATACACAGTGCATTCTTTCACATCCCCAAAATGGCTACATTTCTGATGAATTTCTTAATTTAACTCATAAAACAGGTTGTGAGTGCTCATTGAGGCGGTTCTAACGATCACTCACAACCTGAGCCCCGCCAAGCGAATTTGTGTCTTCGAGCATTCCGTCATGACAAATTTTAACTGCGCATGCCCAGCCAATCCGAGGGGCCAGGGATATGGCTTTCTGTCTAAAGGTTCCTCTTGATTCACTGCTTGTATGAACCTGAACCTTCGCTGCTCGCATAGGCGATAAGTACCAAAATCGCTTGACGGGGCCCAACCAAATGTTTGGAGCAGAAAGGGGAAAAATGATGTATATCCATCTTTCCTCAGTTTTCTGCATATAAAGTGGGGACTAGAGGGGCGTTCGTTTCACGGACCTGTGAACATGATGAAATCAGAATGAGTCGGTCAGAACACACATTTTTCTTAGTGTTCTACAAAGCGAAAAGAAAACATTTTGTACGAACATGTCCGAAGAAGCATTATCGCTTGTCACTGTTTTATTCTTCTTTTATTTAGTTTTATCCCCACGCTTTTCAAAATAAAAGTGGGGATATTGTAATGGTCTTCGTCGTCCGTACGTTCGTACGTCCGTCCGTCCGTCCGTCTTACCGGATAACTCCTCCTAGACGGTTATAGATAGAAACTTGAAACTACATTACAACCAAAATTTGACCCCTAAGGTCAATTTTGAGGTCACCAGAGGTCAAAAATTGATTTTGACCCCTTTACCGGATAACTCCTCCTAGACGGTTATAGATAGAAACTTGAAACTTTGGGATTTGATAGATCTTTGGTCTGGGGAGTGCATGGCACTTTCGGAATTTTGATCACATCCCTACGGGTGGGGCCCGCGGGGGTCAATAATAAAAATTTCCAGAACATGGTCGTGTAATATATCAAAGCGAATGTCATGATGAGTAGAAAACATTACAACCAAAATTTGACCCCTGGGGTCAATTTTGAGGTCACCAGAGGTCAAAAACTGATTTTGACCCCTTTACCCCCATACATTACTGTTACCGAATAACTCCTCCTAGACCGTTATAGATAGAAACTTGAAACTTTGAGAACTGATAAAACTTTGGTCTGGGGAGTGCATAACACTTTAGGAATTTTGATCCTACCCCTGGGAGTGGGGCCAGGGGTGTGACACCTTGGGGATAAAAAATCAAAGTTTTCAGAACATGGTCGTGTAGCATATCAAATCAACGGCATGATGAGTAGAATACACCACAATCAAAATTTTACCCCTCGGGTCAAACACCCCTAGGTGATGGCCCAGGAGGTGGGGCCCGCGGGGAAGCGTGGGGATATGCGATGGCTTGCCATCGACTGCACGATTCTAGTTATTTATTTTTTTATATTTTGGTTTTGGTTTTACTGCACTTACAAAATTATTTCACTGATATCGAGCCGACCGTTAATCAGAGATTGATGAAAACCGGAGTACCCGGAGAAACATCTCCTGAACTAGACGTCTTACATGTGGCCCGAGCGAGGCGCGAACCACAGCGGTGAGAGACCTGATGATTAAGATACAACGTTGTTTAGGCCGCGGAGGCCCGGCAGGGTTTATTCTGGGGCCACTTCATGGTGCAATGAACACCCGGAATGAACATGCAATCGAATTCGCAAACTCCATACCTCCATAACTCCAATGCAGGTTATATACATTGTACATTGTTAAAGGGTACAGTGGGTCGTGGCGTCTCAATAGTTAGTGCACTTGCCTTTGGTGCTAAAAATCCCGGGTTCGATCATCGACAGCGGTGTTCCATTCCACCGAGTACGTCATCCTTCGAATCGTGTTTTTGAGTAGAAGCCTCCTGTGTACGAAGATTAATTCCCTATGCAGGCTCAAGTTCCCTACTAGTTAAATGTTCACAGGCAGGTCTGAGTTTTCACTCTGCACTATACGGATGCCCTTTGACTCTGAACTTCTTTCTTTTTACAGTCAGTGGAGGTTATGTTGAACATCAAACAAAGTACAGGGCCCTTTTTAGCTCACCTGAACCGAAAAGGCTCCTGGGGAGCTGGAGCTATTGCCACTTTTGTGATCACTCTTCGCCTTCCGTCCTTCCATAATTTCTTCAAATGACATCTCTTCCTAAACCACTGAACAGATTTTAACCAAAGTTAGCAAAATTATCTTTGGGTGGTACTCTTTCAAAGTTGTTCAAAATGTAGAACTCTGGCTGCCAAGGCTACAAATAATAAGCCTATACCAAAGTTGTTCAAATTATAGCTCTGTGGTCAACACTGGCACGGTCCTAGGATCACGTTTTACATAGACCCTTATACGGAAAAATTTTTTAAAAATTTATTGTCTGAAACTAGAAGGCACATGCCTTTGCACATGTCTTTGCTATTATGCATGTAGCTTTATCTAGTGAACCTCTACACATGTTATTCAAATTATAGCCATGGGGCCAAAAATGACACCGCCCTGGGCCAAAAATGGCCCCAACCCGTGGCCCACTTGTGTTTAGCTCACCGTCACGTAGTGACGAGGTGAGCTTTTGGGATAACTTTTCGTCCGTCGTGCGTCCGTTCGTGAGTGCGTCCGTCCGTAAGCAATTTCTTCAAACGACATCTCCTCCTAAACCACTGATCGGATTTTGACCAAACTTCTCAGGAATGATCCTTAGGTAGCCCCCTTTCAAAGTTGTGCAAATGGTTCCGGTCCGTTGCACATCTAAGTCACAGGAGCCAAAAATAGAATTTTTTTTTCACAGAAAACTTTTCTTCTCTGAAAGTACAAGGCCCAGGTCTTTGGTATTTGGTATGAAGATTCATCTAGTGGAGCCCTTCAGAGATTGTTCAAATTATAGTACTGGGGCCAAAAATGCCCCCGCGCCGGGGCCCTTTGGTTTTACATGGGTTTATATTGGGAAAATCTTTTAAAAGCTTCTTCTCTGAAACCGCAAGGCTCAGATCTTTGATATTTGGTATGAAGCTTCTTCTAGTGGACCCCTGCCAAGATTGTTCAAATTATAGTGATGGGGCCAAAAATGCCCCGCCCCGGGGCCCTTTGGTTTTACATGGGCTTATATAGGGAAAATCTTTAAAAATCTTCTTCCCTGAAACCGCAAGGCCCAGGTCTTTGATATTTCGTATGAAGCTTCATCTTGTGGACCTCTACCAAGACCAAAAATGCCCCGGGGCCATTTGGTTTTCATAGGCTTATGTAGGGAATATCTTTTAAAAATCTTCTCATCTGAAACCGCAAGGCCCAGGTCTTTGATATTTGGTTTGTAGCTTCATCTAGTGGACCTTTGCCAAGATTGTTCAAATTATAGCCTTTATTGATATTTGGTATGAAGCTTCACCTTTTTAGATCTCCCTCAACATTATGCACATTATAGCTCTTGGGTCAATAATGGCCCCCTCCGGGGCCCACTTGTTACTCTATGGATCAGGTGAGCGATCCAGGGCCATCATGACCCTCTTGTAATAATCTTCCTTAGGAGAACACTTTCAAAATTTTCTTATCTGATTGTCTGAAACCAGAAGGCCCAGGTCTTTAATACTTAATATATAGCTTTACCTAATGGACCTCTACCAAAGTTGTTCAAATTATAGCCCTTCGGTCGAAATTGGCCCCCCACCTAAGGGCTACATATATTACATAGACCCTTATACGGAAATACCCTTTAAAATCTTCTTGTCTGAAATCAGAAGGCCCAGGTCTTTGATATTTGGTATTTAGCTTAATCTAGTAGACCTCTACTAAGATTGTTCAAATTATAACTCTGGGATCAAAAATGGCCCAATTCCGGGACCCACTTCTTTTACATAGATTTTTATAGGGTAAACCTTTAAAAAATCTTCTTGTCTCAAACCAGAAGGCCCAGGCCTTTGCTATTTGGTAGACAGCTTCGTTAAGTGCACCTCTGCCAAGATTGTTCAGTTATAGCCCTAGGGCCAAACGTGTCCCTGCCAAGGGATCCACATGTTTAACATAGACTTATATAGGGAAAATCTTCTTTTCTGAAACCTGAAGGCCCATGTCTTTGATACGAGGGCTGTTCTAATATGAATGCAACTAAGCACATAAAAATGATTCCGTGATAGATTTCGATGAAAAATTTATTTTGTCCCCTCAAAGTATTCCCCTTTAACAGATATACAAACGTTCAGTCTTCTGATCCAATCACTGAATGCATTTTGGTAGTCTTTTCGAGGTATACTATGAAGGCACTGGAATATTGCAGAACCGAGGTGTTTGCGCTGTACAAATTGTCGACCAGAAAGGTATTTTTACAGCCGCGGGAACAAAAAAAAAGTCACACGGGGCAAGGTCAGGGGAATACGGGGAGTGAGGGAGTTCAACAACATTTTCCTGCTTCAGATAGTCTTGCACAATGAACGCCTTGTGCGATGACGCATTGTCATGTAGCAATCTGACAAAACCAGTTGCGGGTCTTCGTTCTTTGAAATATTTCTTCAATTTTCGAAGTACTTTATTTTTGTAAAACTTCGCATTTACAGATTTGCCTTAAGGCACAGCAACCTGAATAGCAGGGCCCTAATTTGAAAAGAATATGGCATGCATTACCTTCTTGACGCTCATGGTCCGCTTTGCAATGCATGGTCTTTTGCAATACTTTGTTGCCCATATTTTGTTCTGAATCTTTCGTTTTGGCTCAAAAAAGTGAACCCATGTCTCGTCACCTGTGACGACATTAGCGAAAGACCGTGCAATGTAATTTGGAAACTTTTTAAGGAACTTCTTGGCGCACTGAACGCGAGTCTTTTTCTGCTCATCTGTCAACAGATCTTTCTCATTTTCAAATCCCGTTTCAGAATTGTATGAGCTGCTCCTAATGAGATGCCAACCATACTAGCTAATTGCCTAGAGGTGTATCGTGCATCGGTAGCCACTACTTCTTTCACTCTAGCAATCATCTTGGCAGATGTTGCTCTTTTCTGCCGACGATCATGTGGTGCATCTTCTGTTGAGCCTAGCCCACAGCTGAATTTCTTACACCAACGAAAAACTGTCGGAAAAGACATTTCATTATGCCCATAAACCGAACATTTTTCATAAAAAAAGTCTTTGCACCGTATACCAAGAATACAACGATTCTTAATATAGGACCGAATTTCAACGGCGTACTCTGACCTTCTTCCGACCATGTTTTGTATTAGTATACAAGAGTAGACAGTGTTTATCGAACGATATACATGGCTAAAGTGCGCAGATTTTAACAGGTTTGGTATCAATGTATAGGTAAAATATTTTTCTACGCTGTGATATTTATTTCCAGGTGATTTTCGCATTAGTGCATGAAAAAACGTTCTACTTGCATTCATATTTGAACAGTCCTCGTATGTGTTATTCACTTCATCTAGTGGGCCTCTGCTCAAAGATTATTCAAATAATATACCTGGGACCAAAATTGGCCCTGCGCAGGTGCCCATATATTTTACATAGACTTACCTGAGAAAACCTTATAAAATCTTCTTGTCTGAAACCGGAAGGCCCAGGCCTTTGATATATGGTACACAGCTTCGTCTATTGGATCTATGCAAAGATTGTTAAAATTATATCCGGCCTTGACCAGGTATCCACAAGTTTTACATAGACTTATGTAGGGAAAGCCTTTAAAAATCTTCGTCTGAAACCAGAAGTCCTCGGTCTTTGATATTTGGTTTGCAGCTTCATATAGTGGATCTCTACCAAGATTGTTCAAATTATAGCACTGGTACCAAAAGTGGCCCCGGTCCTGGGGCCAACTTGTTTTGGTTTAAACAATATTATTTTCAAACTTCAGCAGACGAGCAACAAAAATACATAGATACAGATGGCCCCCACTCATCGGGGCTTGAAGAAATAGATGGGGTGCATGATGCTTCCATGCAAAGCTGAAACCGACAGCTCACGAGTACTGGTTAACCGCTTAGAGGATCTAAGCCTGCCCAGGCAAAGCGAGCTGAGTCGGACCGGCCATGCTTATAAACCCTATTGGTTTCATTGGGTGACAGGGCTTGAGATGTCATTTCATCGCAATGTCGGGTAAAAGTCCCACAAAATTGGAAGCAACGTCTCCAAAATGGCCTATACTGTGTTGACGGGGAGGTCGTTAAACCTCAAATCAAACAAACAAACAAAAGAAAAAAATCATAGATACAGAATATATGAGAATCTGAACGGAAACCTATGGCTTTTAGAGTTCATTTCCTCGAAATACCATAAATTCACAACAATAAATTTTTTGCTCAGTGTGACAACATGAATAACTGGTTTATATCAGTTGGTTTAAACATATTTATTTTACTATTACAAATACAGTGAATACAAATATACCATTGTGTGAACAAAAGAAAGGATAAGAACAAAAGCATATGCTTATAGAGTTCCGCTCCTTGAAAGCAATCATCAGATATCATTTAAACGCATATCAGATATGTTTCTGAATAGAGAAATGAAAAGACAATGACATATAAACAGATAGGGTGATAAATGACTAAATGAGATCATGAAACCATCAGGCCAATCAAGCTTGGTTCTGATCAATGCACATAACGCGCAGGCAACGCCGCATCAACGCCGATACAACGCCATGGCGTTGCACTGACGTTGATGCGACAACGCCCAGGCGTCATGCGCCGAGTGGGAGTGGTCGACGACTGGCACTCCGATTTTAATCAAACCGTTTAGTAGCAAAAAAATACAACTTAACGCGTCTACATAACGAAACACGCCTATAAAATTTTGACCCCCTCGAACCCCACTTTTATATAATGAAACTGGGGTTTGTAGGGGTAAACCTTATTTTTCTTATTTCTGCTCTAAAATATAGATTGCGGGTACTCGTTAGAACCGCCTCGATGAGGCGGCTCTAACGATTACCCACAACTTATATTTTGAGCAGAAATAAGAAAAATATCACATTTTTCATCATAAAACTTTCATTTTTTTCGGCGATAAAGGTTACAATGTATTTGTATAGGTGTGTTTTCGTAATGAAAGAAAGCATTATTCACGGTTACGTTTTCATCTGTTTTCCCATTCACTGTGCGTTTATACAATATGATTCGTTAGTTCTAATGGTCACTGTTTTATTCAGCCGCTTTTAAAATTGAATCTGTCAACTTATCTACATATTCGTTTATACGAGGACTGTTCAAATATGAATGCAACAAAGCACATAAAAATGATTCAGTGATAGATTTCGATGAAAAATTCATTTTGTCCCCTCAAAGTATTCCCCTTTAATAGATATACAAACTTTCAGTCTTCTGATCCAATCATTGAGTGCATTTTGGTAGTCTTTTCGAGGTATACTATGAAAGCACTGGAATATTGCAGAACCGAGGTGTTTGCGCTGTACAAATTTTCGACCAGAAAGGTATTTTTCAGCCGCGGGAACAAAAAAAAAAGTTACACGGGGCAAGGTCAGGGAAATACGGGGGGTGAGGGAGTTCAACAACCTTTTCCTGCTTCAGATAGTCTTGCACAATGAACGCCTTGTGCGATGACGCATTGTCATGTAGCAATCTGACATTGGCCAAACCAGTTGCGGGTCTTCGTTCTTTGAAATATTTCTTCAATTTTCGAAGAACTTTATTCTTGTAAAACTTCGCATTTACAGATTTGCCTGTAGGCACAGCAACCTGAATAGCAGGGCCCTGATTTGAAAAGAATATGACATACATTTCCTTCTTGACGCCCATGGTCCGCTTTGCAATGCATGGTCTTTTGCAATACTTTGTTGCCCATATATTGTTCTGAATCTTTCGTTTTGGCTCAAAAAAGTGAACCCATGTCTCGTCACCTGTAACGATATTAGCGAAAGACCGTGCATTGTAATTTGGAACCTTTTTAAGCAACTTCTTGGCGCACTGAACGCGTGTCTTTTTCTGCTCATCTGTCAACAGATGGGGAATCCATCTAGCACAGATCTTTCTCATTTTCAAATCCCGTTTCAGAATTGTATGAGCTGCTCCTAATGAGATGCCAACCATACTAGCTATTTGCCTAGTGGTGTATCGTGCATCGGTAGCAACTATTTCTTTCACTCTAGCAACCATCTTGGCAGATGTTGCTCTTTTCGGCCGACGATCATGCGGTGCATCTTCTGTTGAGCCTAGCGCACAGCTGAATTTCCTACACCAACGAAAAACTGTCGGAAAAGACATTTCATTATGCCCATAAACCGAAGATATTTCATAAAAATGTCTTTGCACCGTATACCAAGAATACAACGATTCTTAATACAGGACCGTATTTCAACGGCGTACTCTGACCTTCTTCCAACCATGTTTTGTATTAGTATACAAGAGGAGACAGTGTTTATCGAACGATATACATAGCTAAAGTGCATGGATTTAAAAGGTTTGGTATCAATGTATAGGTAAAATGTTTTTCTACGTTGTGATATTTATTTCCAGGTGATTTTCGCATTAGTGCATGAGAAAACGTTCTACTTGCATTCATATTTGAACGGTCCTCGTATTGTTTGTCCCAGTCCACCTGAGTCAATTTGTATCTGTCATATAGCCGGATATCTCGCTTGTATGTCTTTCCAACAGGTTTTCGATATTTTAAATACAGGACAGTTGGGCAAAAATACCGAACAAGGTTTAGTGTAAAACTTGTTTTACATAGGCTTATATAGGGAAACCGTTTGAAAATCTTCCTGTCTGAAACCAGATGGCCCAGGCCTTTGATATATGATACATAGTTTCGTCTATTCGGCCAATGCTAAGATTATTCAAATTATACCCCTTGGGTCAAAGTGGCCCCGCCCAGGGGTCCACATGTTTTACATTGAATTTAATTCAGAGAAAGCATTTAAAAATCTTCTTTTCTGAAACCAGAATACCCCGTCTTTCATGTACATTTCTGCTACGAGCAAGCCTAGCAGACAAGCCTTAAAATAATAAAATTTATTGACAAACTTTAGACAATAATAAACAAAAGTGTACTTTACACAGATTTTACCTGCCCTTAAAACCCTATTTTCTGATCCCACAGAATGAGCACTGATTCCAATACAAGCCCCCGCCCATAGGGGCTTGAAGAAATATATGGGCTGCATGATGCTTCCACGCAGAGCTGAATCTGGCCCGCACACTAGTACTGGTAAACCGCGGTGTCCAGGAACCGCGGTGCGAGGCGGACCGTCCATGCTAATAAACCCTATTGGTTTCATTGGGCGACAGGGCTTGAGATGTCATTTCATCTCAATGCCGGGTAAAAGTCCCACAAAATTGGAAGCAACGTCTCCAAAATGACCTTTACAGTGTTGACGGGGACGTTAAACCTCAAATCAAACAAACAAAATTCCAATACAGAATTTAGAATGAAATTTTCTTAAAATACCCAAATTGAAACTAGGATAACTTTTATGTCATCGAAGGTTCTGGAAGACTATAATAAAATTCGACCATATACCAACAAGAAAAATGCCTAATGGCATTATGGACGAGTTTTTTTTTCAGTACGGTTAGGATAGTGGTGGCATGGGTGGGGTAAGGTGGGGTGTGCTGGTGTGGGGTAGGGTGGGGTGGGGTGGGGTGGGATGGGTTAGGAGTCGGGTGGGACGGGGTGGAATTTGTGGTGGGGTGGGGTGTGGGGTGGGATGGGGTGTGGTGGGGTTGTGGGGTGGGGTGGGCTTGGGTGGGTGGGATGGGGTGAGGTCGGGTAAGGTGGGGAGTGGTGGGATGGGGTGGGGTTGGGGATGGATTGGGGTTGTTTTGGGATGCGGGTGGGGTGGGGTTGTGGGTATGGTATGCTAGGGTAGGGTGGGGTGGGTAGGGTATGTATGTAAAACTATGTATGCATGTATGTACAGAACAAATGCAATATCCTAACCCAGTAACAATTTTTTGTGGAGGCGGGGGGGGGGGGGGTTGATTTGTTTATGTGTTTTACGAAGAAAAAAAAAATCCTATTTTTAGCTCTATTTTTAGCTCTAGTGGCCACTGATTTTAGCAATTATGAAAAAGGGTCACCTAATGAACATTTCTGTAAAATAATTTTGAAATCGGGCCATTATCCCAGGAGGAGATGTCGTTTAAAGAAATTGTTGACGGACGACGGACATCAACTCACCTTGAGCACTTCGTGCTCAGGTGAGCTAAAAAAAGAACGAAAAAAAAAAAAAAAAAAAATTCCATGCCTGTGCATGCATGTATATATTATTACTAGCAACTATCAGGGGAGGAAGATAATAATTGTTCATATGTGTTTATGGAGAAGAAAAGAAAAATAAAGAAAAAAAAAGAATAAAAAAAGAAGGAAAAAAAAAAAGAACAAAAAAAAAAAAATGTTTCCACCGGGGTTTGAACTCACGCCCCTCAGATTCATAGTCAACAATAGGATTCGTAGTTCAGCACTCTATCCACTACACTGGCATTTGAAAAAACGTTAACCAAAAGGTAAACCTGAAAAACACAAGTTTGAAAAATGACAATTTCTGCCAAAATTTTAGTCTTTTGCGCCATTTATGGATAATACATGAAAGCGGTACCTCCACTTATGCATCAGTCCTGATATAAAAACAATCTGCTAAAGAATAGATGAAAAATATCACTTTGAAAAAAAGGTTAACCAAAAGGTAAACCTGGGACGACGCCCGCCCGCCCGCAGGACGCCCGCCCGCCCGGACATCGCTATTTTAAAGGACGGATTTTTTTAAAAACCCGTCTAAAAATGTGATCTAAAATTTTCTAGATATATCTTTTGACCCATTCAGTACCAGAAACCCTTAAAGGGGTACCTTGGCAAACAGTGCAGGCCCAGATCAGACGCCGCAGAACGCGGCGTCTGATCAGGGCCTTCACTGTTTGCTAAAAGTTCAGTCATTTTTCAAATAGATTTTGATGAAAAAAAAAACCTGACACCCCTAAATTTTGAAATTAACTCCTGCCATACATAAGGAGGAAGATTCAATTTGGAACAAAAAGGGCTAATACCTTTTCTTGTTAACAGGTTGTTTATCAACAATTATTTTCTGACTCGATATTCAAGAACATTCCATCAATATAGGAACTGAGTAAATAAAGTGTCAATTGATTAGAAAAGAAATTTGAGCCGGGGCACAGCATTTCCTACAATTTATATGTGCGCCCAGTGAAGAATCAGATCAGCCTGTGCATCGATATAGTCTGACCAGAGACTTGTCTTGCTGCATGAGCGAGCACTGGGCCCTAAGCTATCCTAACAACGCACGATGAAGACTCTGAACAGACCGCGCGCATGCGCAGGCTGATCTGAATCTTCGCTGGGCGCACATGTTCTGTTCTGTTCTGTTGTAAATCCCGCCAGTCGATGGCGCACCGGTGATCCCTCGTTGAAGAATCGCCGTAACAATCGTCGTTAGTTAATCCAATGAAGCGAATCGTTGACAAAATATTCACAGGTTAACACAAATCAGGCCAGGACTGGAATATTTACAAGCTTGGGCGTTGAGAGGGGACGGCCATATATACAGGAAAAAGAGTTTTTTAAGTTTTTGATAAAAATGTTTGATGAAGTTGCAGCCAATTCATGTGCAACTTATTACAAAATCGTCTACCCAGGGCTTCCAGACGGAATAAGAGGTTACTCTCCCTTTTCTCTGACGTCTGCTCTAGTAGGTTTGTACTGTCCAATAACAGTGCCACTAGCTGATCTCTGGAACGTGATCTCCACCAACTCTGCCCAAAACGACCAGTAAGAAGATCCCGAGTCTCCCCCAAAACCGATACTCTAACTTCGTGCAGCGCCGGACACCTCAGCAGCATATGCTGAAGATCTTCTGTAGCTAACCGACATAGAGGACAAGTTTGTTCAACACTGTATTGATTAAATCTAGCCTTCGTTGATTGAAGTATGTAGACACCAGTAAGCATCCTAACCTTAGTAATGCATCTCTTGACATCGCTAGCATTGTTGGATACGGAGTCCCACACCATATGAGTCTTTCCGACTGACATCAAGGCAATATTACAATGACTTAGTGTTAAATTGTATGTAAATTGTAGGAAATGCTGTGCCCCGGCTCAATTCTTAAAATAACAACTGGTCATGAAATCTTTTCTACGGTCATTCTCATCCGACGGACATTTGTCGGTTTCCGGCAAAAGAATGCGCACTTCACTGCTTAAGCGCTTATATATAAGCCAGCTCTGAAAAATGTGGCTAGGTAAAGTGAGCGGCCCGCTATGACCTTGTTGACTTGGCCGTTAAATTCCAAACATTCTTCATGTGTCAGAAAGAATCTGACGGCGCAAGAATATGAAGTGTGTACTGAAAGGAACTGGATTCACTTGACATTATGTACTGTATTTTTTTACAAGGGAAATTACGTCCCTACTTGCATTTTTGTAAATAAAGTCCCTTAATGAAAGGGACTTCTAAGGAGCAATTTCTTCCCTTTATGATTAGGTCCCTGTCGATCTGGGATGTAGGCAAGTACCGGCAGCATCGATTTCTAAAGCAAATAACCATTATCCTGCTTAACACAACAAGCCTTACTTTTGTAAACAGTGTTAGATCCAGATCAGATGGCTTCTGATCAGGATCCACACTATTTGTGATGCAGTTTGTGAATTGAACGAATACATTACATTAAGTAACTTGATTGGTGGATAGTCAGAGATGGGTGTGACCAAATTATTTGTTTCAGCAGAATAAGGGTCAAGACAAAATATCACCCAGTCTGTCCCCATCTTGGATTTGGGTATTCCCTAAGAATCCACTAGAACGGGTTATGTTGTTGACATGTTTGTATTTTCATCTCTAATAGCTAAGTTTAAAGACAACAAGCGCCAACATACTCCAGTAGGAATAGATAAGAGCCGGACTAGAGTTGTCACCAGATGATGGCGTAGTGATCTGTCTGGCACGGTCTGTACACACGCATGCGCCCTCGTGACAAATCCAGTAACTGTTGCTGATTATCTGCGTACAGGAACCGCTGCACTCACTGGCGGATGTACAGTTGTCACCAGCTGAAAAGAATGGAATGTGGAGAGAAATAAACCTACCTAATTTTCAGTCGGGCACTACTTTCATTTTCAAAAAATAGAAAGCTGTGCCCAGGTGAAAAAAAGAGTAACTAACAATGCATAAAATAAAACAGGATATAAACTAACCACAAGCAGCATAGCAACCAGCTCCTTTTTATGGGTCAATAAGGGAGACAAGAAGTTGTGGAGGAGTTGCCTCCACTTTAGTAGCCATAGAGAGAATCGTAACACATTTTTCATGGATTACAGCGGGCTTGACAATGCAGTCATAATGTCCCAAAGTACAGTAAAATATCTGTATTAAGGCCACCTTTGGGACCGTTCAAAAGTGGTCTGTAAGACCACTTTTGAACAGTCCAAACCGTGGTCTCTGATCAGTTTGTTTGTTTGATTTGAGGTTTAACGTCCCCGTCAACACAGTATAGGTCATTTTGGAGACGTTGCTTCCAATTTTGTGGGACTTTTAACAGACATTGAGATGAAATGACATCTCAAGCCCTGTCGCCCAATGAAACCAATAGGGTTTATAAGCATGGACGGTCCGCCTTGCACCGCGGTTCCTGGACAGGTTTAGATCCTCTAAGCGGTTTACCAGTACTAGTGTGTGGACGGTTTCAGCTCTGTGTGGAAGCATCGTGCAGCCCATTTATTTCTTCAAGCCCCGATGGGCGGGGGCGGGGTCTCTGATCAGAGGACGCTGTATGCAGAAAAGACAAAGAAAGAATAACTGCAACCTACTAAATAAGCTTTTTCAAGCAGAATTAGTGTAAATTTTAGGTGGTCTTAATAGCAGAAAACACTGTACATTATGCAAAACTGGAGCAAAATCTAAATCTCAGACAGTAGTATCAATATTCTTAACATTAGGCCTTGATAGTCATTTTGCTTGAATTAGCTTTCAGTCGCTATCAGTACAATATATTATTTTTGTTCGGGTTGTCAAATTTTCCTATGGAGCTCTGTATTTCCTTAATTTGTGTTTTCAACATAGACTGTTTGTGCCCACCAGAACCACCTCTGTAGTTTTGATAAAAAAAATAAAAACACAGCGTATACTGTCATGCGACATTCCTTTGTTGGTTGTTCGTGGTTGGTCATTATTATACTTTTGTGCTAAATTCTAAATTTAGCGCACCACCCAACTAAGGTAATGGCCAAGTATGACCGACTCAGTATATGAAGATAGATAGACATGTAAGTACAATCCAAATAATACAATTATTAAGCCCACCCCGCTTATAATGCTCTTGTTCGCCGGTCAAAAGCTTAGTTAAACTTCCTTGTTATTTCAAATTACCATAAGAGTCTTGCGATTATATGCAACTTATGTTGATAGACTTGTAACAAATTTCTGTTCTGTTCTGTTCTGATACAGAGCTGCTGTTCATTTTTGACTCGACAGGCAGCATACTTACAAGGACACCATGTGTCTCCCGGGGTGATAGAGGAAGGGCCCTTGCATTCTAAGCTCACGGACATCACCAGGCTCACTGTAACAGAAAAAAAAAAACGTTTCAAAAATATTTGAGATCGTACACAGAAAAGTGACACATGGAATACGCGACATCACATCTGAATATAGTCAAATATTTGCGTTGGTATTCTGCGATATATTATAATGTTATTAATCAAGTAATTTCGTATTGGCCCAGGTACAGGTCCGAGGTCGGCTGCATTGGCCCGAGGCCGAAGGCCAAACATGCAGCTGACCGAGGAACTGTAACTGGGTCAATACGAAATTACTTGATCATTTGATATAGGCCAAAATTGTAATATTTTTCCTTAAAAAATGTGTGTAGCTTGCTACTCACATTTTCAGCAAAACTGTCACTATATATCATGTACATATTGTAGTAGCTTAAACAGTTTGACCCCGCCCCCGCCCATAGGTGCTTTAAGAAATATATGGGCTGCATGATGCTTCCACGCAGAGCTGAATCCGGCCCGCACACTAGTACTGGTAAACCGCTTAGAGGATTTAAGCCTGTCCAGGAACCGCGGTGCGAGGCGGACCGTCCATGCTAATAAACCCTATTGGTTTCATTGGGCGACAGGGCTTGAGAAGTCATTTCATCTCAATGTCGGGTAAAAGTCCCACAAAATTGGAAGCAACGTCTCCAAAATGACCTTTACAGTGTTGACGGGGACGTTAAACCTTAAATCAAACAAACAAACAAAACAGTTTGACCACTAACGAGCTCGGTAAGCTAACGACGCTTTGAACAACTAGTCCCTGTACTTGTCACGTGCATGTGGAACACAATTTCTTGCACACCAGACAGGCCTAAGGAAATCCATTGTTTTAGCTTGGGATAGAAATTCTGTTCTAAAGCTGGTGTTCTTAATGAAAATCGATTATTCTCGCGTGTTTGATAAATCAATAAAACTAAAAGGAAAATATGTAGTATGCGACAAAAAGAGTCTTAATCTGTTTGGCTTCCATATCCAACCCTCGGGATCTCCGGGCCGGACGAAACCTCGGCAAAGCCTCGGCTCCGATTTCCTCGGACATCCCTCGAGTTGGAGGAAACACTTATATCATATTCTTGCACACCAAGTTAGGAAAGCCTTGGTTTACATGTTTGGGGTTTAACGACACGTTAACCCTTGTGGGCCATTATGTGTCGTCTCTGAAATATAATTATAGTAGTGTCGGTGAAAGTGAGGGACAGATCATAAAGAGAAAAATGAATGGAAGTGCAGAAAAAGAACAGAAGAACATCCCCCCCAGCTGTACCTTTACCTGCTGCCAGGACAATTGACCTTGCCCAACAGTTGGATGCCCAAGTGGCACAAGATACACGTGACCTTTGCCTCACCCAACCACCCCTGATTTATTCATTGTGTTTACGATGTATCTTCGGTGCAGACGGTAACCTCTCGCAAGTTTGTTATTGCGTTGCCAAGGCAAAATGTGACGCGTATTGTAACGCGTTATAAAATTTCTTTACGAAAATATGGTAAAACAGAGGTCGAGATAAAATGAAAATGTAAAGAAAACAAATGCAAAGTGTGTAGAACCTTAAGTATTTAAAGATCATTTAAATGCATCAACCTTTAACCCGCTGAACACGACAACCCCTACATTTGCAAACAGTGTAGATCCAGATCAGATGGCCTCTGAGAGAAGGATCTACGCTGTTTGACATTCAGTTTTTGAATTTTCAGAAATAAATTATATCAAGTAATCTGATTGGTTCAAAGTCAGAAATGGGTGTAGCTAAATTTATTATTCAGCGGGAAAGGGTTAAAAACAAGTTTGTAATTGCGGTTTTATCGTCACTCTCTATAATCACGCCTTGCAAATAATGCACATCCGGGTTGGATAAGGCGGCTTAGATAACTATGAGGAGATAAGAATGTTATACCCTGAGATTTTATACCCTGAGCTGTAGCAGTATTTTCTTTCTGTATGTATGAACCTTACGTTGTCGGTGTTTGTTAGAACAGTCTCAATGAGGTTAAATTAATAATTGTCTATGTTCTTTGGTAAAGGGTGGAAAATTTTAATATCGACAATTCTCAATTCCACTTTTTCTCTATTCAAAATGTTGTGTATTCACCACATAAACGAGTTAAGGATAGACTAGATACCTTTGGACAGTGGTCATCTTTAAATGATTCTTTCTCACCCTTAACAAGGCACAATCATATAATGTTATACATCAAATTAAAGCTAAGGAACTGAAATTTAATATAAAGTATTCAATGTATTGTGAAATAAGGTTTTATTGATATAACCAACTGAAAAGTAAAAAAAAAACAAAAAAACATGAGTTTTTACATTTTTGGATTCATGTTTTTACCATTTGCTTAAAACAGGGCCATTTTCCTTGGATTGGCATCACAAGGACATGCTCTACACTAATGTTCAAAAGAAAGATTTTGTAATTTTTATATTCTGGAACGAAATTAATTGGTCATTCTGAACAAAAATTTAATTATATCCCAATGGAATGAGATATCGAAATTCTGTGATACAATTTTCACGTTGTGACTTTTAAGAACATTTGCGCCATATATTATGCAATTTAGGCGCTAATTTAAGAAATTGAATCACTTTAAAGACAGGCACCCACAAAGAATTTTCATTTTTCAGGAAAGCTGTTCAAAATAAGAAACAGAATTGTTACTGGTGACACATCAAATGATAGTCATACACCAGGACCAGTGATGGGAAGTTAGTCCCTAACTCTCACCAAAGTGGTAAACAATCCTCAGCACCTTCAGCAGTGGATATGATCGAATGGGGAAGGGCATTCCAATATCTAATGGTTCGGGGGAAGAACGATTCTTTAAAGATGTCAGTTCTTACAGTAGGGGTCTGAAACGCCAGTGATTGATGATTTCTGCAGAGCCTAGCTTGGTGTGGGGGTCAACTGTTGGAATGTTGGAATGCTGGCAGCACCCTTTAAAAATAATAATAATAAAGGCTTTATTTCCAGAGGATTACATATTTAGTATAAAGAACTAATCTTCCATATGCTCCTCCATAAAACAAACAAACAAAAAAAAAAACAAGGTATTATGTACAATATATACGCTAACATTACACATATGGCAAAAGTCTAGGAATATTATAACTAAATCTTTAAAGTTTGTGTTACAATAAATGTTAACTGACATAAAATTAATCAGAGGATGTTCAAGTAAGATATCAAACTGGTAAAAAAAGAATATATTTTCAAATGCTAAAATATGTTATAAAATATTTTTTTCGGTGTTTAAGAACATCTGAATTGTAAAAGATCGTATTGACATTCCATTTTTGGATGGAAATTAAAAATATGGTACTGAAAATGGAAAGCAGTAACCTCGAATTGTTAAGCATATCACAGATGTGTAGTGCGAGACAAAACAGGGATACAAATGTCACAGCAGTTACACGATTCCAAGAGGAGAAACTCATATGGTGATAGTGTAGCTAAGAGAGATGCCTCCTTCTCCTGCAACTCATGCCCTTCTCGTTGGCATAGAAAATAACGTTTAACCCGCCAGTGTCATGTAGATATACCAGCTGTACGGACAGTCCACACTCGCTGGGCATCGAATATGACGATATATGGCGAACAGTCTGTTCTTGTCTCATTGATAACAGTAAGTGACGGCATAGGGAAACTGGCTAGTTGAATCGTGGATTAGCAATTACTCGCAGACCCATTATTAGGCGATTAATTTACAAAAATACACTGCACCCGGTCAGCAAGATTATTATTATTATTATTAATATTATCATTATTAAGTATCAAGGTGACTACCCTGTTCAGAGGAGGGATCATAAGTAAAAATTGTTTATTCTGAGTGATTTGCTTGTAGAAGGTGAGCCTAAAGCGAATTATTGAAAGCATTCAGGCCGGAAGTATTTCGAATATCTAATGGCAATATGTTCCATAGTTTAGCTGCTGAAATCGAAAATGAATTTTCAAAAGCATTTGTTTTAGAGCTAGGAACTCGTAACGGCTCAATATCAGCTGATCGTAAGTTTCGGGTATGTGTATCTGAAACTTTTGTAAAGATGTCACTTATGTATTCTGGCGTTAAACCGTTGAGAGCCTTAAAAACCATAAGATTCGAATGATATTGGACCCTTTTAGGAAACGTTAACCAATTTAATTCTCAAAACATTTCATGTGAAGGGGTCATAATATCAGCTTTTAAGATGATTCTTGCTGTTCGTTTTTGAAGCCTAAGAATTCTAAGCATATTTATTTTGGTATACCTTCCCAAATAAGACACCCGTGATACATTATTGGTAATATATATGGATTGTAGTATAATTACATGTTTGGTATGTCCATGTATTTTGATAAAAGTTTCAAGAATGTTATTCTTCGTGATATATAAAGACAAACAGAATCAACTTGTTTGTCCCAGCTAAGATTCTTATCAATTATAACACCTAGTATTTTTTGTTGTGCAACGGTTTGAATGATTTCATTTTCAATATATAAATCGAACTGCCCCTTTCGTGCCAAATTTTGCCGAGTTCCTAGCGTCATAGACACTGTTTTAGATATATTGACATACATATCGTTTGTCTGGCACCATTCAATAAACCCAGATGTTCCGCTTTGGAGTTTTGATTCTAATATTATCAGGTCTTTGTTAGACGAATGAATAATTGTATCGTCAGCATAGATATCGACATCGGCTTCTCTTGTAAATAAGGGCAAATCGTTTATGAACAGAATAAATAAAAATGGCCCCAATACTGAACCTTGCGGGACACCAGATTGCACTGTCTGTCTCGCAGAGCTTAGATTTTTCCTCAACAATACACTGATTCTTTGTATAAGAGTATGAGCTTACTGTCTCTTTTCCTTTTCTTGAGAGACTTCCATCTTAATTTTCTTAGAATTCCAGTCATGCTTCAAGTTTCAAAGCAGTAATTGCTTGTTACAAATCTAGCAGCTCTATTAATTTCTTCATTAAGGACTACTTCGACATTCCAAAACTGGTCGAACACGTCCCTTGTAAGCTGTCTCCTTCACATCCTGAGGACACTGATGAAGATTTCGACTCAGGAAACCAAGTGTTCTAGTCGCTTTAGTACACATGTTGCTTATGTGTGTATTCCATCTCAAATCGTGTATGATTGTCACATGGAATTCACATTTTCGAGGACCGTTCCCTCTAAGGTGTACGCTGAAAAAAATAACTAGTACATTCGACTAGTTTACCTAGTAAACACAGAGGGTCACCTAGTCGTCTGTAGGTTGACTGAGCATTCTTAGTCAATTTAACTAGTCTCTCTAGTAAGCGTAAATCAATAATCGTTGACAGGGCATCTGGTCAGTATGACTACCCTTTCTAGTCAGTATGACTAGGGTGTCTAGACAGTTTTCCCGCCGAATGTTGATTGACGGCTTGCAGAATGTGTAGAGGAAGCGTTCCAGACGCCATCTTAACGTTTAGGAGAACATGCTCCAATATACAGTGGGTTGATTCTGATATTATTTCACCCAACATACAGTGGGTTGTTGTACTCACCTTGAGCACTTTGTTCTGATTGTTTGTAACTCTGCAGATAAGAAATATTCTTTTATTTCTTAAGCACCTAGTGGTTATAAGCAGCGTTATAATGCTTACAAGATAAACAACAACAACAACAACAATGTCAACATACAAATATACGTCCAGAAGCTCTAAAGTCGACATTTCCGTGAATCCAAGCATAAATAATGGGGATTTTCTTTTCTGCAATATGAAAATATAACTCTGCAGGTAAGAAATATTCTTTTATTTCTTCTCTTATCTTCCTAAAGGCGCCTTTACACAGCATGTTTTTCCATATGTGTTTTGAGTACTAGTAATCAGTACTAAGAATCTAGTAATCTACGACTAAAGCAACTAGTAATCAGTACTAAGAATCTAGTAATCCTGACCATGCTTGCTAGTACTTTTGACAGTCACACCAGTACATTTGACTATTAAGCTAGTACATATGACTAGCTTAAACTAGTGAACTTTGACTAGATGAAGCTAGTCAAATGTACTAGGCTAAGTAAAGCTAGTCAAGTTGACTAGTTTTTTCTAGTCAAAATGCTTGACTAGGTCTTCCTAGTCACATCGACTATTTTGCATAGTGGTTTTTTGGACAATCATATTGACTAGGTTCCTTAGTCGGCATGACTATTTTTTTTCTCAGTGTAAGAAGCTTGTCCATTAAAACTATTTTAAAAAGGAATGGCTGGGCTGATACAGCAACCCTTCACCAAATTTACCAATCAGCGTTCATAAAAAATCATCGATATTAATACTTTTGGCGTGTTTTAATTCATTAAATGTGTAGTTTGCTAAATTTTTCTTTTTTTATTAACTCACAGACATTCAAGTGCCGACAGGTAAATGATTGACCATTTTGCTAGATGAGTGCATAATGGCTCCACACCATTTTACAGACGTATAAGTTTATCGAAGATGAACCAAGGGAGTTTTATGGCAGTTAACCAAAGCTGTGTCTTGTGTTTGATTTTCAATATCAAATATTCCAACAATTAAATGGCCTGAGCATGCTAATGTGAACCAAAAACAAATCTCCTAGAGTTACGGTTACTTTTAGATTTCTTAACTCTTATCTTGCTGTTCACGTCAACCCCTTTCTTTGCAAACAGTGTAGATCCAGATCAGATGGCTTCTTAAGAAGCCATCTGATCAGGATCTACACTGTTTGACATTCAGTCTATGAATTTGTAGCAATAAATTACATCAAGTGATTTGATTGGTTGGTAGACAGAAATGGGTGTGGCTTAAATGAATATTCAGCAAGATAAGGGTTAATTTTGCAAGCTCATCACCAAAGACAAAGTCATACTTTTGACATAAGATGTGCAATTAGAAAATGTAAATTGTGAAAAATGCAGAAAATTATGATGTCATGGTGTAGTCAGTCCATCCTTAAAGTTATGGCTATTTCTTACAGAATGAAAAAGAAAATGCATAATGATGACAATAGATTACCTAGACATAACCCCGCCAAACAACACAGAATCGTCTTCATTCTTGAGATTAATCTCCAACCAAACACGAACAGATTTTAAATAAGATTCTAAAGTAAATATTGTAGTTCTGTAGAGACTCTTAGGGCTGGTCTTTACTGCTCTCATATGATACTTGGTATAAATTTGGGTATATTCATACTCATATCCTTCTTATGACGTCAGAAACGCGTCAAGAGAATTTAAACACACGCCACCACTAATGACACTGCTATGGCGTCTTTTGAAGTCATCCTGACGTCACTGTAGGGTAAAATATTGGTTACTTAGGGATGCAACGTGAAGCGTTTCATCAAAATCCCAAAGACCTCCTCTTGCGGCATGTAATTCGGGCGAAACGAATATTGGCTTATTTTTTCTCTCGGCTGCTTACTCTTTCGTGAGAGGTCAGTAAATGCTTCTGAGCATGTAAAAGTGTTTATTATTGTACATTACACAACCCGGAACTTTGTGATTACGATCTGTTCATTTAGGATTTACAATCAAAATGACCTCATGATAAAAATGACATAAGACTTACATTCCGACGATTTGGGATGCGAATCCTACCTCAGATATGCAAAGTAGATTTTGCACAACATTTCAGCCAAGTCATGACAAAATCTGATTTAGCAATTTACGAACAACAAAGGTGCAGACCCGTCTGCGCATGCGTGTAGTCTGATCAGTACCATTGTATTCGCTTTTCAGATCATCATCATATCAAATCCGTGCAATGAACACCCCCTTTATACAACACTTTATATAGAGAAAACTGGGGTTTTCGGGCGTGTAAAGTATTTTTCTTATCTCTGCTTAAATACATAGGTTGTGGGTACTCGTTAGAACCGCCTCAGGGAAAACCTTTAAAATCTTCTTGTCTGAAACTCGAAGGCCCAGGTTTTTGATATTCAGTATTAAACTTCCTATAGTGGACCGCTTTCAAGATTGTTAAACTTACAATGTATAGCCCTGGGGCCAAAAATGACGCTGCCCCGGGTTTTACATAGGCTAATATAGGGAATACCTTTAAAAATATTCTTATCTAAAATTAAAAGGCCTAGATTTCATCTCGTGGACCTCTTCCAGGATTGTTCAAATTATAACCTAGGGGCTAAAAATGACCCCACCACAGGGCCCACATGTTTTACATAGGCTTATTAGCTCACCTGAACACGAAGTGCTCATGGTGAGCTATTGTGCGTGCGTCGTCCGACGTCCTGTGTGCATCGTGCGTCGTCAACAATTTGCTTTAAATGCGGAATCCTCCCAAACCCTTGGGCCAATTTGATTGAAACTTCACAGAAATGATGCCTTGGTGGGTCCCTACCAATTCCGCTCCGATGATCAAGGTGGCCACCAGAGCTAGAAATAGAAAAATCTTGAAATGACAACTCCTCCTGTACTCTTTGGTCAGTCATAGGAATGTTACTTAGGTGACAATCTACCAAAATAGCTAAAACGGTTCCACTCCAATGAGCAAAATGGCCGCCAGAGCTAAAAAAAACATCGCAAATTTGCTTCAAACACGAGCTTCTCTTAAACCCTTGGATCAGTTTCATTCAAACTTTACAGGAATGTTGTCTTGGTGATTCCCTACCAGAATAGCTAAAATCTTTCAACGATAACTCCTCCTGCACCCTTGGGCCTTCATAGGATTGTTGCTGAGGCGTACCTCTACGAAATTAGATAATTCGGTTCTGCTCTGATAAGCAAAATGGTCGCCAGAGCTGAACATAGAAAAGCAAAATAAAGCTTCAAATACGAACACCTCCTAAGCCCTTGTGCCAATTTGATTCAAACTTCACAGGGATGTTGCCTGGATGGCTTCCTACCAAAATAGCTAAAATTATTATACTCCCGATTAACGTCGTTAAAGATTTTTTTTCTCTATTTTTGGCTAAAAATAGAAAAAAAAATCTTTAACGACGATACCTCCTGTACCCTTGAGCCAATTTCATTCAAACTTCATAGAAATGTTTCTTAGGTAACCCTCAACCGAAATGGCTAAAATTGTCAGCTCAAATGAGCAAAATGGCCGCCAGGGCTAAGAATAGAAAACATCATAAATTTGCTTCAAACGCAAACTCTTCCTAAACACTTGGCCCAATTTGATTCATACTTCACAATAAATGTTGCCCAGGAGACTCGCTGTTAAAATAGCTAAAATCGATCTGCTCTGATGAACAAGATGGCCGCTAGAACTAAAAATAGAAAAAAATCTTTCCACGCGACAACTCCTCCAGTACCCTTGGGCCAATTTCATTCAAACTGCATAGGAATGTTGCTTAGATGACCCTCTACCAAAATGGCTCCCATTAGCGAACTGGCCAACAGAGCAAAAAACAAAACACAAAAACCATTGCAAGCAAATTTACTCATCCTTCACCCTTTGGACAATTTGATTCAATCTTCACAGGAATGTTACTTTGGTGGCTCCCTACAAATATAGCTAGAATCGGTCTTCTCTGATAAACAAGTTTGCTGCTAGAGCTAAAAGTAGAAGAAAAACGTAAATTTGCTGCAAACGTGAATTCCTCCTAAAGCCTAGGGCCAGTTTGATTCAAACTTCACAAGAATGTTGCCTATGTGACTCCCTACCAAAATAGCTACTCTGATGAACAAGTTGGTTCCCAGAGCTAAAAATAGAATGTACTAGAGACACTGGCACTCAGGTGAGTGAATCAGTGCCATATGGGGCCTCTTGTGTTTTTATTCACCAATACTTTGAGTCATGAGAACGTGATGAGTAAGATGCGACGGGACGAGACGTGATACGGTGCGGGAGATCAGGATCATGTATTAGAGAAAATAATATGTTCATAATCTTATACAGATATATTTCAAACGTAAGTACAATGTAAGCATGAAAATATGACGTTGTGTCCTGTGTGTAAGTAATGTTATAGAGAATATTTGAGTCGAATTATATTCATCGTATAAACACAGTACATGTATTTTCACGAATGGCGTAGCCAGGAGTGAAAATACCAGTTTTGGTGTTTATGATTAAAAAATGGTCTTACACAAAAATAAAAAATTTCTGTTGCTTACATAATTCAAACCGGCAATATCTAGCTTCACTAATCGCGTGACGCACCGACGGAGAAAACTATCTTTGTTCCTGGTCGTTTCGCGCCAATTTAGGGTATCCAACGAGTTTCTTGGGTATAACTAAAGGTTCGCACCCGAAAAATATATAGCCTGGGATGACAATATTTTGAATGGTTACTGAAATCATTGAGAGAGAAGATTCCCAAAGAAGTTGCGGACTGATCTAACGTCGCGCGTAAAAATACGCGACGTCACGGTCGAAAATGACGCCATTAAAGTCGTCGTGAACAGGCTAAGCGTCAATTCTAACACTGTTCAATAATTTTCTATCATCTAAGAATGTAATAAAAAAAAACTGATCATGGAATTAGATTTGAAGAAGAAAGAAGTCCCGAACATTTTTAATACCAAATAAAATGGTATCAGTCATTGTTTGAAACGGTTTTTCGATTTCAATTAGAATTAAGAAATATTTTAGCTCTAACTGTGATTTGTTGTTGAGTAATTAATCACAGTTTGGAGGTCAGTTGTAGACAAATCACGAGCGCGTAGTGCGCGTGATTTGTCTACTTACAACTGACCGAAAAACTGTGATTTTTTGCCCAACAAATCACTGGCTAGAGCTGATCTATTTCGATTCTAACACGCTGAAAACCGGCAATAATGTTGTTGGTTCCTTCAAATTCCCACAACCTTTCGCCATTGTTGAAAGCAATCCCGCAAAAAATATTGACTGAAACAAATGCATTTATATCCGTTTCTAACGTTTTCGATGCGATAAAATGACATTACACCGTCTATCGTCAAAAAAATCGACTAGTGACATCATAAATTGGCAGGTTTTAATGACGTCAGTCGCCACGCTCTCCCTTGCCGTGATTTGTTGTAGATTCTAACACGGCGCGCCTATATAGGCAATGGAAAATAACTGTGTTTTATTCTACAACAAATCACGACAAGGAAGAGCGTGACGAGTGACGTCATTAAAAACTGCTAATTGATGACGTCACTTGTCGATTTCCTTAACGTTGGACGGTGTAACGTCATATTCTCGCATCGAAAACGTTAGAAAATGATGTAAATGCATGTGTTTCAGTCGATAATTTTAGCGGGATTTCTGGCGAAAAGTTGTGAGATTTTGAAGGAAACAACAGCATTATTGCCGATTTTCAGCCTGTTAGAATCGAAATAGATCAGCTCTAGCGTGTGATTTGTTGAGTAATAAATCACAGTTTGTCGGTCAGTTGAAAGTAGACAAATCACGCGCGCTACGCGCTCGTGATTTGATCTACTTTACAACTGACCTCCAAACTGTGATTTATTACTCAACAAATCACAGTTAGAGCTGATCTGTTTCTTAAATAAAACACAGTTATTTTCCATTGCCTTTATAGGCGCACTGTGTTAGAATTTTCTATATTTCTTTGAAAAGCATGTAAGAAATCAAGTTTAAACGTCTTCTTTCCTGTTGCTCAGGGGCTGCTTACTGACCGGACCCCGGCGATTCGGAAGAAGAGTGATGATACGGGTTCTGCATTTCTTGACAGAAACTGTAATTAGATAGTCGTAGTAATATGGCAGTTATGATAAAAAAATACTTGTCGAATCCTTCAAGATTCTTGTTAGTTGATGTAGCTGAGCACGCCAGTGTGTTTACCAGGCTCTGAAGATACAGAAATTTTTTCATGCTCAACTCACTTGGTCATGCTCATAGTTCTTAAAATACAAATATATATGGCATTTTCCTATTCAGATCAGTAAAAATTATGGTTTGTCCTGCCCATAAATTTTTAAATGCCAACAATAGTTGTCATTTTAAAATTTATGGGTAGAACAAATTTCGTGCTCAAGTGAGTTGAGCATGTAAAGTGTTATAATTTCTGGGCCTGGTCGAAACTCCTGAAGGCTCAGTTGTAACTTGAGAACGTGATGAGTAAGATGCGACGGGACGAGACGTGATACGGTGCGGGAGATCAGGATCATGTATTAGAGAAAATAATATGTTCATAATCTTATACAGATATATTTCAAACGTAAGTACAATGTAAGCATGAAAATATGATGTTGTGTCCTGTGTGTAAGTAATGTTATAGAGAATATTTGAGTCGAATTATATTCATCGTATAAACACAGTACATGTATTTTCACGAATGGCGTAGCCAGGAGTGAAAATACCAGTTTTGATGTTTATGATTAAAAAATGGTCTTACACAAAAATAAAAAATTTCTGTTGCTTACATAATTCAAACCGGCAATATCTAGCTTCACTAATCGCGTGACGCACCGACGGAGAAAACTATCTTTGTTCCTGGTCGTTTCGCGCCAATTTAGTGGTATCCAACGTGTTTCTTGGGTATAACTAAAGGTTCGCACCCGAAAAATATATAGCCTGGGATGACAATATTTTGAATGGTTACTGAAATCATTGAGAGAGAAGATTCCCAAAGAAGTTGCGGACTGATCTACAGTAGGGCATCAGAGTGGCCAGCGTAGGTAGATTTAAAAACAAAATTCTCGTGCGTCGATTCGATGGGACTACTTCCGAATTTGACGCTCCCATTCGACTAACTATTTTGGCATCAAATTACGTGATTGTCGTTTATTTATTATCTTTGACAAAGATAAAAGCGTTATATATAAATATTGCTGTATTCAATATAAAGACTAAAACCTGAATTAGCATTTTTGCGTGGGCAGACCAAGGGTTTGAAAATGGCGAATTTTCAACCATGTCGGTACCATCGGGAAAACCAAAAATAGACTATCATAATATTCCTCGCGATAATGCTCACCTATATCATCAATTCCGGCATACATTAATCTGGTCACCTTGAAATTTGTGCTAAAATCGGCGAGGGAGCATTTTTTTGTGCCATTTTTTTCTACCCACTTCCGGTCGAAACGTGTGTACAAAAGCATTTTTTTCTCTCCAAAATGGTAGGTTTGGCTAAAAGTTATAAGTGAAACTCACAGAATTCCCCTGTATTCGACAACAACGAATGAAAAGCGAGTGGAATACAAGTCTTGTGGTACCATACTCATCTTCTTCACTGAACAATCCACCTTTCAACCGTGTTTGTTTATTACATCAACAATATATGTCAATACACTGAATGTACAGTATTTACACCAGCATGACACAGCTGTGTAGACAGTTTGGTGTGACGAAATCATATTAAATTACGTCATATTTAATGACGTCAGTAAATCTGATCGATTAAATCAAAGTCCGCATACTACTGATTTTTTTTTAACTGACATATTGGTCTCTCTCTCTCTCTCTCTCTCTCTCTCTTTCTCTCTCTCTCTCTCTCTCTCTCTCTCTCTCTCTCTCTCGTCATTTCTTTCGGTTCATGGTGCATCCTTACGCGTATTTGTAAACTTTCATCATTTTGATTTCTCTCTCCCCCCCTCTCTCTCTCTCTCCTCTTTCTCTCTCTCTCTCTCTCTCTCTCTCTCTCTCTCTCTCTCTCTCTCTCTCTTGCTATCACAAAATAGTGGGCCAACGTCGGGCCCGGACAGACACGCTGTATCGCTGTCGGCTCGACGTTGGTCCGACATACTCTGCTGGCTGGGTCTCTCTAACTCTCTCTCTCTCTCTCTCTCTCTCTCTCTCTCTCTCTCTCTCTCTCTCTCTCTCTAGTATGGTTAGATTACCAAAATAATTCAACTCATCAGACCTGAAGGCATATTAAACAATGTCCCCCCCGTAATCCTGAAGCATGCGAGAAAAAATGACTTGATAAGATATCGAAACGCGCATGCGTAATCTTCGTAAACCCAAGCAGAATTGGCTCTCAGTTGAACAAGGATTTTCTAAATGTAACACGCTCGCGACAACTGCCACTCAGTCCTTAAGACGGACTGATATGTCCTTGACAAATGTGCGAAAAATAATCTTAATCCGGAGGGGAGCATTTTTTTGTGCCATTTTTTCCCAACATGTGTATCAAAGTACTTGGACGTCAATAAATTGAGGGGCCGTTGTTTCGCGGCGTCTGCTAAGTCGGTTTAAGCCTTCACACTCTCTACCCTTTTCTATAGACCTCAGAAAAGATGATTCTCATTAACTGTCCTTCATTTGTCTCCAATCTACATCTCGTAACATAATGTAATGGCCTATAAATTACCGGAAGTTCTTGTGATTTTCTTCCTTATATTTTTTGACAAAATATAGTCCCAACCGGCGGAAGCAGATTGCGAATAGAATCATAGCAACGGCCTTAGATGCCGCCCTACTGCTAACGTCGCGCGTAAAAATACGCGACGTCACGGTCGAAAATGACGCCATTAAAGTCGTCGTGACGCGTGAACAGGCTAAGCGTCAATTCTAACACTGTTCAATAATTTTCTATCATCTAAGAATGTTATAAAAAAAATGATCATGGAATTAGATTTGAAGAAGAAAGAAGTCCCGAACATTTTTAATACCAAATAAAATGGTATCAGTCATTGTTTGAAACGGGTTTTCGATTTCAATTAGAATTAAGAAATATTTTAGCTCTAACTGTGATTTGTTGTTGAGTAATTAATCACAGTTTGGAGGTCAGTTGTAGACAAATCACGAGCGCGTAGTGCGCGTGATTTGTCTACTTACAACTGACCGAAAAACTGTGATTTTTTGCCCAACAAATCACTGGCTAGAGCTGATCTATTTCGATTCTAACACGCTGAAAACCGGCAATAATGTTGTTGGTTCCTTCAAATTCCCACAACCTTTCGCCATTGTTGAAAGCAATCCCGCAAAAAATATTGACTGAAACAAATGCATTTATATCCGTTTCTAACGTTTTCGATGCGATAAAATGACATTACACCGTCTATCGTCCAAAAAAATCGACTAGTGACATCATAAATTGGCAGTTTTTAATGACGTCAGTCGCCACGCTCTCACTTGATGTGATTTGTTGTAGATTCTAACACGGCGCGCCTATATAGGCAATGGAAAATAACTGTGTTTTATTCTACAACAAATCACGACAAGGAAGAGCGTGACGAGTGACGTCATTAAAAACTGCTAATTGATGACGTCACTTGTCGATTTCCTTAACGTTGGACGGTGTAACGTCATATTCTCGCATCAAAAACGTTAGAAAATGATGTAAATGCATGTGTTTCAGTCGATAATTTTAGCGGGATTTCTGGCGAAAAGTTTTGAGATTTTGAAGGAAACAACAGCATTTTTGCCGATTTTCAGCCTGTTAGAATCGAAATAGATCAGCTCTAGCGTGTGATTTGTTGAGTAATAAATCACAGTTTGTCGGTCAGTTGAAAGTAGACAAATCACGCGCGCTACGCGCTCGTGATTTGATCTACTTTACAACTGACCTCCAAACTGTGATTTATTACTCAACAAATCACAGTAAGAGCTGATCTGTTCCTTAAATAAAACACAGTTATTTTCCATTGCCTGTATAGGCGCACTGTGTTAGAATTTTCTATATTTCTTTGAAAAGCATGTAAGAAATCAAGTTTAAACGTCTTCTTTCCTGTTGCTCAGGGGCTGCTTACTGACCGGACCCCGGCGATTCGGAAGAAGAGTGATGATACGGGTTCTGCATTTCTTGACAGAAACTGTAATTAGAAAGTCGTAGTAATATGGCAGTTATGATAAAAAAATACTTGTCGAATCTTTCAAGATTCTTGTTAGTTGATGTAGCTGAGCACGCCAGTGTGTTTACCAGGCTCTGAGGATACAGAAATTTTTTCATGCTCAACTCACTTGGTCATGCTCATAGTTCTTAAAATACAAATATATATGGCATTTTCCTATCCAGATCAGTAAAAATTATGGTTTGTCCTGCCCATAAATTTTAAAATGCCAACAATAGTTGGCATTTTAAAATTTATGGGTAGAACAAATTTCGTGCTCAAGTGAGTTGAGCATGTAAAGTGTTATAATTTCTGGGCCTGGTCGAAACTCCTGAAGGCTCAGTTGTAACTTGCAACATGTACACCCAGCAAAGAATCAGACCAACATGTGCATCTCCGTAGCCGGATAAAAGTCTTAGCTCGGCACAATTTGGATAGTGGGGTCTATACTGATATTTTGGTGGGGTGGGGTTGGGTTAGGTTGACCGAAATTTGGCCGGCTTTCTTTGCTAGTTGTGTCCTTTTCTTCAAACAATATCTGTACAAGTATAGCTTTTGCCAAACGCTATGTCTATGCTTAGCAGATATAAAATGTGAATGTTTAGGATTATATACCGGAAATGTTTTATACAATTAACTGTCTTTGGCAATATTCTTATTGCAAATCTGCACCCAGGATCCTGCCGACTGAAGTACAATGTCTGAAATGTCAAAATTGCAAATGTTGTAATTTTGCCAAAACGTACTTTTTCATCATGTGCAACTTCAAGATGCTTGTGGCATCTTATCAAATGCAATGCTTGAACACTGTTGGGAGAAGTTAAACTTTCTTACACTCTATAAAGCACTTATTGAATTTTGCTAATGATGATGCGAGTTTTAGCCCACCAAATCTGAAGGCTCATAAGGAGTTCATCCGATATGCAGTAGTTCGTCGTGGTCGAGAGATCATAGATGTATATTCTGTATTAGCCTGTACAAATATGACAGCAAATATGGGCTTGTACAAATGTGACAGCAACCCTGTGCCACAGCTCTACCCGTAGAGCCTTTTTTGTGTCCCCGTGAGGGGAATTGACTCGGATAACAAATTAAAAAACAACTTAAGTGGATTTTTCTAATTTTAATTGTTTTAAAAGTACAATGTTTTAGATTATAAACTGTTAGCTTTAATATCTTTTAAACAAAACGCTAATTTCTGTATGATAATATTTCTTAGTCCCAATTCTTAAATGTTAGTCTCTATGCCGTCTCAAAAAGCAAGTATATTAACCAACTCTCTCACAAACAGAACCTTCAAAACAATTAATATGCTCATGTTCACATGATAAATACAAATAAGTCTTTTCCACATTTCCTGCAGAGATGATAGCAGAAAGGCAGGCATCCGAACAACCAACACACCTTGTTAGCAAGATGATTTTGTTTTGTTTGATTTGAGGTTTAACGTCCCCGTCAACACTGCAAAGGTCATTTTGTGGACTTTTACCCGACATACAGATGAAATGACATCTCAAGCCCTGCCGCCCAATGAAACCAATAGGGTTTATATGCATGGACGGTCCGACTCGCACCGATTTGCCTAGGCAGGCGTAGATCCTCTAAGCGGTTTACCAGTACTCGTGTGCGGGTCGGTTTTAGCTCTGCGTGAAAGCATCATGCAGCCCATCTATTTCTTCAAGCCCCGATGGGCGGGGGTCGGTTAGCAAGATGATAGTTCAAGGGATAGTGTGAGAGATCAAGACTGAAATCAAGATAAAACCTGTGCAGCCGGCTTATGGTCTAAAAATAAAGCTATATTGCAGTTTTAAAGGGGAATGGGAACACGTAGCACATTTTTCCACCATTTTTCAAAAGGGGACAACTTTGGGGACTTCCTGATCGCTTTTCTATAGGCTCAGCCTCGCTGAAAAAAGGGTGTTCTCTTAGAGGTTTCCTTTTAGATTTGACCCCTCTTGACATGGGAGACAAAAATACATTTGCAGGAGTTGCCTCCCATGAAGGTGTATCCATTCCCCTATAGTTGAGTACTTCCAAATATTCGATATCAAAATCAGTGGATTCAGTTTCAGTCTTTGTATACAATGACAAAGGTCGTTGATTCGTCATTGACATTCAAGCTTCGAATTACAGATGAATGTTTTTTTTTTTTTTTTTTTCATTTGTAGAAGATTTCTTTAGTGTTAGACTGAAAGGATCAGTTTACCTAGAAGTTTATGTGCCATCATTATCACGAAAACATGTCTATATACTTTGACCCCCTTTAACCACACTTTTATATAGTAAAACTGGGGTTTACAGGGGTAAACCTTATTTTTCTTGTTTCTGCTCTAAAATATAGATTGTGGGTACTCGTTAGAACCGCCTCGATGAGGCGGTTCTAACGGGTACCCACAATTTATATTTAGAGTAGAAATAAGAAAAATATCACAATTTTTCATCTTAAAATTTTCGTTTTTTCGGCGGTAAAGTTTACAATGCATTTGTATAGGCGTGGTTTCGTAATGATGATAATGTGCAAAAAATGGCGTCTTTCTTACCTCTAGAAGTTTTTTTTTTGTTTTACGGCCCTTTCAAGATTATTTCACTCATATCGAGTCGATCGTTAACCAGAGGTGGGCGAAAACCGAAGTATCCGGGGAAAAACCACCTGACCTTCCGTTGTAGAACTTGGCGTCTCGCATTTGACCCGAGCGAGGCTCAAACCACAGCGCCGTGAAAGACCTAATGATCAAGAGTCAGCGCTCTTATCCACTAGGCCACGGAGGCCCGTTCCCTCTATAGAAGGAGATGACTTCTTTTTTTTTTTAGATATAATTGTCTTATTTCTTGTCCAAACATAGATTGCGGGTGCTCATCAACATGTTAAGAAGTCTGTGAAATGATCAACCCTCCGAGTAAACCCTTCAAAATATAGAGAAAACTGGGGTTTATAGATATATACATAATTTTTATTATTTCTGCTCCGAAAAATAGGTCAATGACGCGGTTTTATCGAGCACCCACAACATATGTTTGATAGCACATTTTTTCAGCAGAAAACAAACCATTTTGGAGATATGAAAGAATGTATTATTTTACACGGGTGTGTCATCGTCATGTCGAATCGCCTCAATCAGGCGGTTCTAACGAGTAGCCACAATCTATGTTTCTCATCATGTGAACAAGTTAGTGAAATGAAAACCCCACTAAACCCCACTTTATATGAGAAAACTTGGGTTTACGGGGGTAAACATTATTTTTCTTATTTCTGCTTCAAGAAATAGGTTGTGAGTACTCGTTAGAACCGCCTCAATGAGGCGGTTCTAACGAGCATCCTCAACCTATGTTTGCGGTATAAATAAGAAAATTATTACGCAATTATCATATGCATATTACCCCTATTGGTTCGTTTGGGCGGTAGGGCTTGAGATGTCTTTTCATCTCAATGTCAGGTAAAATTCCCACACTGTTGGAAGCAATGTCTCCAAAATGACCTAAATAATGTTGACGGAGACGTAAAACCTCAACTGAAACAAACAGTGCTGTCAGTGATTCGATTTGGTCTTGTCCAGCTGTGTCATAAGCCGACCCCCGCCCCCGCCCATAGGGGCTTGAAGAAATATATGGGCTGCATGATGCTTCCACGCAGAGCTGAATCCGGCCCGCACACTAGTACTGGTAAACCGCTTAGAGGATCTAAGCCTGTCCAGGAACCGCGGTGCGAGGCGGACCGTCCATGCTAATAAACCCAATTGGTTTCATTGAGCGACAGGGCTTGTGATGTCATTTCATCTCAATGTCGGGTAAAATTCCCACAGAATTGGAAGCAACGTCTCCAAAATGACCTTTACAGTGTTAAACCTCAAATCAAACAAAAAAAACATAAGCCGACCGTTTTGTGGACATAAGCAAACAGTGTAGATCCAGATCAGACGCCGCAGAACGCGGCGTCTGATCTGGGTCTACACTTTTTTGCTCAACGTCCATACACTTTTGCAAAACGTACCACAAACAAAACCAACCTGACACCCTTATTCTTAGAATTGGACCATTCCAAACGTATTTAGGTCGCAGATCCTATTGTCACATATGGGTTAATCTACCTGTCGCTTTACACGCATGCGCAACAGATGACTAGCACAGCACATATTGAAATTAAGAAGTCTCTGTATCTAACTGCAGAAGTTGAACTAGAATTGACTGGTCCAGGTGTCGTGTTCTGACCTTGCCCGGGTGCACCAGTAATCTGTTTGTCGGTACACACGCATGCGCCATCGTGGCAAACCCAGTAGGTATTGCTTATAATTAGAGTGCATGATCCATGACATTCGTCGGCCGACGTACAATTATCACCAGCTGTAAGAAGATAAAGTCAAACCTCCACTTATGATAAATAATAATAATAATAATAATAATCGACCTTATTTACATAGGGAAACACATTAAGTATAAGTACTAATCTTCCATGTGGCTCTCTTTTCCTGGGTGGAAACTAGTAGTAAGCAATGTGGATAAAGTCTCTTGCTCAAGGAAATGTGATCAACTCTAAATTTAAGAGCCACTTTACTTACCTCTGTTAAATAGACGGCCCTCGCCCATCGGGTCTTGGAGAAATAGACTGGGCTGCATGGTGCTTCCACGCAGAGCTGAAACTGACCGCACCTGAGTTCTGGTAAACCGCTTAGAAAGACTAAGCCTGCCCAGGCAAATTGGTGTGAGCCAGACCTTCCAGTGCATATAAGCCTATTGGTTTCATTGGGTGACAGGGATCGGGACTCAATAATGGGTGAAAGTCCCACAAAATTGGAAGCAACGTCTCCAAAATGACCTGAATAGTGTTGACGGGGACGTTAAACCTCAGTCAATTCAATCAAACAATCTAAACAGAGTTATATCAATAGCCAAACATTGGATTTTTGTTTTACGGCCCTTTCAAGATTATTTCACTGATTTTGAGTCGATCTTTCATCAGAGGTGGGCAACAACCGGAGAATCCGTGGAAAATCCAACTGCTCTTCCGTAGAACTTTCCGTCTTACATGTGACCCGAGCGAATATGTCCTAAACAATGTTTTGAAATTCTATAACCCTTTCAACAGACTAATTGTTTTAATTTTGCTAATTGTTGTTAAGAAAAAATTTACGACAAAAAAATGATCTCCAAAACTGTAAATGATGGTTATTTAAGGTGAACGAGGAGTTGCAGAGATAACAATTCTGTTAGCAACATGACTAAAAGTAACAAAGTAAAAAGTAGTGAAGTGCACCTTGGTATAATATAATCCTCTTCAGGTCATGGGAACAATAACTGAAAGGTTTCATCCAAATTCATTTAAAACTGAAAGAAGTGCTGCAGGGCCAAGACTTCATATGGAATAAAAATCTGTTAAGCGTTACCTGGATAAAATATGGGCCCCGTCAAGCGATTTTGGTACTTATCGCCTATGCGAGCAGCGGAGGTTCAGGCGAGCCTGCGCATCCGCGCAGTCTCGCCAGAACCTTCGCTGCTCGCTCATACAAGCAGTGAATCAAGAGGAACCTTCAGAAAGAAAGCCATATCCCTGGCCCCTCTGAATGGCTGGGCATGCGCAGTTAAGATTTGTCATGACGGAATGCTCGAAGACCCAAATTCGCTTGGCGGGGCTCATATGATTGAAACAATAACTGGAAAGTTTCATCATAATCCGAAATCCCTTGAAACTGTAGGAGCAGTTGCGGAGACAAGATTATGTCTACGGATGAACAGACGGACTGATGGACTGACAAGCTGACGCACGATGACCTCAGTAAAATAAGATCACCCGTAGGTCATGAAACAATACTTGGAAAGTTTCATCAAAATCCCATGAGAAACGGAGGAGTAGTTGCGGGGACGAGAATTTCTGTTGATAAAATAGTTACAACTGACAAAGGGCCGTAAGTCTGGAAAAAAAGAAGTCAAGCGCGACGTCGGTATAATATGATCCTCTTCAGGCCATGGGAACAATGACTGGAGGGTTTCACTATAATCCACTGTAAACTGCAAGAGGAGTTGCGGAGCCATCTTCACATCATGGGAACAATAACTAGAAAGTTTCATCAAAATCACTTGAAAACTGTAGGAGTTGGGTTGACAAATACTTTCATTGATAAAATGGTAAAAAATGACAAAGGGCCATAACTCTAGTAAAATCAGTCGAGCATGACCTCGATAGAATATGATCATCTTCATGTCATGGGAGCAATAACTGGAAAGTTTCATCAAAATCCCTTGAAACTGTAGAGCGCGTTATGGTGACAAGATTGTGCCTACGGACGGGCGGAAGGAAGGACGGACGAACCGTTACTATAGTCTAACGGTGGGGGAGAATAAGTTGCAAACGTATGGTAAATTTAAGCATAAGTTCTGTTTTGAAAAGTATTCATCTTGTCAATTAGAATTGGGAACATGTACAGCTTTGCAAAGAGATGACATAAATAGACGACATTTTCAGAACCATTTTCTTGGGCGATTTTTATTCAGAGATGGATACAAGTACATTTATACAAACAGTATATACAATTAAATATATACACCTTAGATGAGCCCCGCCAAGCGAATTTGTGTCTTCGAGCATTCCGCCAAGACACGTTTTAACTGCGCATGCCCAGCCATTCAGAGGTGCCAGGATATGGCTTTCTGTCTGAAGGCCCCTCTTGATTCACTGCTTGTATGAGCGAGCAGCGAAGGTTCTGGCAAGACTGCGCGGATGCGCAGGCTCGCCTGAACCTTCGCTGCTCGCATAGGCGATAAGCACCAAAATCGCTTGACGGGGCCCATTTATACAAACAGTATTAACAATGAAATATATACCCCTTAGATAGATATGAATGTGCCAAATTGAAACTGGTTTTCTGTCAATCATTGTTACATATTTGCCTTGTGAAGCCGTAAATTATTGAATGATGGCCATTTAGTGAACGTGGTTTGGAATGCATTAAAGTTAGCATATTTCCTGGTAGATTTATTAGTTAATGTTGGATTTAAACTATGTTAATAATATTTGAATTTGAAGAGATTTGTGCTAAATTAATGTTACTGTATCATTATTAAACAGCAATCTAATAATTGGCTATATATGAGTGTCATTCCCTAGACATAAAATACTTGTTTTGTTTGTTTGATTTTAGGTTTAACGTCCCCGTCAGCACTGTAGACATTGCTTCCAATATTGTGGGAAGTTTACCCGACATTAAGATGAAATGACATCTCAATCCTTTCCGCCCAGTGGAACCAATAGTGTTTATATACATGGATGGTCCGACTCGCACCATTTTTCGAGTGCAGGCTTAGAACCTCAATGCCATTTACAAGTATTCGTGTGCAGTCGGTTTCAGCTCCGCGTGGAAGTATCATGCAGCCAAATCTATTTCGAAGTTTAAACATATTTTATTCGTATTCTACATGTATAATACAAAGCAAAAATGATTGAAATCATACAAATGGGATTCAGAAGAAAGTGAGAGACTTATATGAGTCTGTGTCCCTAAGTACTTGCAATGAAACCATTGAAATGAGTCTACATGTATATAGTCGTCGATACAAAACAGTAACTGTTGAGCGAAAAATAGATAAGGTGTTGGGAGTGGGTGCGGTGGGCTCCACGGGGAATCCGTTGGATGAATAACCAGGTCCCGCCGCTCTCTGGTAAAACTTGAAACATTCTAATCAAAGGTGTTATATCGTGTACAATTAAATGGAATTCATCCAAGGCTGAATATGTAAAATTGTCGTTCTGTGATAGTTGGATATTACTCAAGAAATAGATCAGCTCTAACTGTGATTTGTTGAGTAATAAATCACAGTTTGTCGGTCAGTTGTAAGTAGTCAAATCACGCGCGCTACAGTTTGGAGGTCAGTTGTAAAGAAGACAAATCACGCGCGCTACTTACAACTGACCGACAAACTGTGATTTATTACATAACAAATCACAAGCTAGAGCTGATCTATTTCGATTCTAACACGCTGAAACTCGGCAATAATGCTATTGTTTCCTTCAAAATCTCTCAACTTTTCGCCATTGTTAGAAGAAATCCCGCTAAAATTATCGACTGAAACACATGCATTTATATAATATCCTTTTCTAACGTTTTCGATGCGAGAAAACGACGCTACACCGTCCAACGTCAAGGAAATCGACTAGTGACGTCATAACTTTGCAGTTTTTAATGACGTCAATCGTCACGCTCTTCCTTGCCGTGATTTGTTGCAGAATAAAACACAGTTATTTTCCATTGCCTATATAGGTGCGCTGTGTTAGAATTAGGTTAAGGCATTTTAGTTAAGAAATAGATCAGCTCTAACTGTGATTTGTTGAGTAATAAATCACAGTTTGGAGGTCAGTTGTAAAGTAGACAAATCACAAGCGCGTAGCGCGCGTGATTTGTCTACTTACAACTGACCGACAAACTGTGATTTATTACTCAACAAATCACAGACAAGAGCTGATCTATTTCGATTCTAACACGCTGAAAATCGGTAATAGCCTGTTTTGACGCAGATAATGTTGTTGTTTCCTTCAAAATCTCACAACCTTTCGCCATTGTTAGAAGAAATCCCGCTAAAATTATCGACTGAAACACATGCATTTATATCCTTTTCTTACGTTTTCGATGCGAGAAAATGACGTTACACAGTCTAACGTCAAGGAAATCGACTAGTGACGTCATAAATTAGAAATTTTAATGACGTCACTCGTCACGCTCTTCCCAGCTGTGATTTGTTGCAGAATAAAACACAGTTTTTTTTCATTGCCTATATAGGCGCGCTGTGTTAGAATTAATTTTAGTATCATTTTTGCGAGCTAATACGCAAATATATTAACAAATTCGGGATTACTCCAATGTACTCGTTAGAAAATTACAAGAGACTATCACAGAAGTATTTATATGGGTCAGCATAAGATAACTTATTCATTAAAATAGGACTGAGCCTGGTTTCACAAAGGACATTTCGCGTTAGTTAAAGATAAGACATCTACTAATTGTTCACCCTGTCCGCGGATAAATAGTGTGGGTGTGACGTAGGGGGCGTATCTGCAAAATTACTAACATGTATTCGTAAGCTGGGTGTAGTACTTTAGCGGATTAACGGTTAGTTTGGAATCTTTTAGTTTCCAAAATAAAGTTACTGACATTGAGGAAGACTTGCTTATTCTCATTGTAAGTTAATGTTTGATAGCCATAAAGTAGTGTATCGAGACTTGGTTGACAAAGCTGAGAAACAGATCTTAACATATCTTCCCTTATGTTCACACACTGAGGACAGTGAAGGAGAAAATGTTCAGTGTCTTCCACGAGGCCACATACACACACATCACTTTGGACAGAGTCGGATTTTCTGTCAAGTAGAAACTTTAGTTTAGGCATAATATTAATTTGAGTCCATGTTTTTGGTTTGATTATCGGTCCTAAATCATTTTCTTCAAACCCCCATGGACGAGGGCTATCGACCATGTTACTATGCACAAAATCTTTTTCAGTGCTAAAGTCCACATGGCTACCACTGATTTGTTGGAAATTCAGGTAACAAGAAGCCTTATTTTTTATCGCAGTGAGGTCAGCGTGCTGCGTAATAGGTTAAGCTGTAGAAAATTGGATGAATCATGCATGGGTTGGGTTTGGCAAACAGTGTAGATCCAGATCAGACACCACAGAACGCGGCGTCTGATGAGGGTCTATACTGTTTTCTTAGATTGCAATAATATAGTATGAACTCCAAACTGCATGTGTTACAAAACATATTTATCATATGACGTCGTTGATAAGCAATGGATAACGTCGTGTAATAAAAATCGTATGACCACACGTGTAATAACACTTTGGCTGGATTAAGTACGTCACGATGACGTCCATATCAACAATGCATTTTTCGTAGAAAGATCGTCAAATTATAAGGCGATAAAATCCAATTTAAAGGAGTCATATGATAAAGAGAATCTTACACTCGTGGTCATGTCATATGATACTTATGAAACTCGCCGAAGGCTCGTTTCATAAATATCACATGGAATGACCACGCGTGTATATGAAATGACCACTCGTGTAAGATCCTCTACACATCAGACCCATTCAATAAATACAACTATACAGATCGAGTTTTCATATTTCTTTCAAATCCCACATCTTTCAAGATACTGTCCATTATGTTGGAAAACACATTATACTTTTCTTGTTTATTTTTTTTTACTTGACACTTTAAGGATTAGGACCACAAAAGTAAGACCACCTGCCATAAAGAGGATCTAAAGGCTTACGAGGGTAGGCTGGAATGTTCTGAGCCTGACCAAGAAGCAGGCATCGGTGAGCCATGAAATTTTGTATTCATTAAATCAAAACCATTATTACTTGATTTGACTCAAATGAGTTCAAGTTTTCCTGCAATAACGTAGAAATTCTATACTTTGAAAATTGATACTAGCACGTTGTTGAGAAAATGGACACAATCTGGCATCGTGGTGTCATCAAGTACCTCCATAAAAAGGGGTTAGCGCCTAAGGACATTCATGCCGATATGGTTGCTACATTAGGGGATGATGCTCCTTCGTATGCAACCGTGAAAAAGTGGGCAGCAAACTTTAAGATGGGCAAGGACAGCCTTGAAGATGATGACCGGTGTAGACGACCCACAACGGCAACAACTGAGGAAACCATCAGCCAAGCGCACAGGGCCGTGATGGATGACAGGCGTTTAACTGTGAATCAGTTAGCTAACACTGTTGGCATCTCCCATGAACGAGTAGAGAACATTCTACACAGTGAATTAGGAATGTCGAAGGTTTCCGCCAGATGGGTGCCACGGCTTTTGACGCCTGACCAAAAGTTGACTAGACTGAACCTGTCACAAGCCAACTTGGCTATTTTTGAAGCAGACCAAGATGGTTTTCTTGACCGTTTTGTCACTCAGGATGAGTGTTGGGTTCATCACTTTGAGCCAGAGACCAAAAGACAATCCAAGCAATGGAAGCACCCTGGCTCACCCCCTCCAAAGAAGGCAAAGGTCGGCTCCTCTGCAGGGAAGATGATGGCATCAGTGTTCTGGGATGCCAAGGGCATAATATTCATAGATTACCTTCAAAAGGGCAGATCAATTAATGGGGAGTATTATGCAGATCTGCTAAAACAATTGCGAAAAGCAATTAAGGCTAAACGACCCGGAAAATTGACAAAAGGCGTCTTGTTCCATCAGGACAATGCGCCTGCTCATAAATGGGTTGTCGCAATGGCTGCTGTGCATGACTGTGGCTTCACACTTGTCGATTACCCTCCGTATTCACCTGATCTAGCTCCATCAGATTATTTCCTGTTTCCAAACATGAAAAAGCACTTGGCTGGGCAGCATTATCGGTCAGACGAGGAGGTGATAGCTGCTGTGGAGGAGTTTTTCAGGGACCAAGATGAGACCTTCTATACCACTGGGATCCAAGGACTCCAGCATCGCTGGAGGAGTGTGTGGACAGGAAGGGCGACTATGTTGAAAAATAAGGCACTTTCAGCATGGACAAACCATTGGATCTTGGTCAGGCTCAGAACTTTTCAGCCTACCCTCGATTTGTTATTTGATATGCAAATTACGAGTTGCTTATGTAGAAGTCATATGTGGGAAAGTTTATTTTAAAATTATATGAGCCGGTGCACAGCATTTCCTACAACTTACATGTGCGCAGAGCGAAGAATCAGATCAGCCTGCGGATCCATATAGTCTAACCAGAGACTTCTCTTGCTGCATGAAGGAACATAGGGCCCGTAGCTATCCTTAGAGTGCACAACGAAGACTCTGATCAGACTGCGCGGATGCGCAGGCTGATCTGAGTCTTCGTTGGGCGCGCATGTCTTATTGTAGGTTTTGTCCTGCGCTGGCTCGTATACGAATGGCTTTCTGGTGTGCATATAGAATAAAGGGATGTTAGATGACAAAACACATTAAACATAAAGCTTATTTGTTATTTTATCTCCAGTATAAAGACCATCACTTAGGCGCAGTCCTTTAGAGCGATTTTCTGCATTTTCTGTATTTGTACACATGGCGGATGTCGTTTTTTTTTTTGTTTGATTTGAGGTTTAACGTCCCCGTCAACACTGTAAAGGTCATTTTGGAGACGTTGCTTCCAATTTTGTCGGACTTTTACCCGACATTGAGATGAAATGACATCTCAAGCCCTGTCGCCCAATGAAACCAATAGGGTTTATTAGCATGGACGGTCCGCCTCGCACCGGGGTTCCTGGACAGGCTTAGATCCTCTAAACGGTTTACCAGTACTAGTGTGCGGGCCAGAATCAGTTCTGCGTGGAAGCATCATGCAGCCCATATATTTCTTCAAGCCCCTATGGGCGGGGGCCAGGCGGATGTCGTGTAATATACTTACATGGACACCATGTCTGTCCCGGGCTAATTATGGAAGGTCCCAAACACTGTAATCTGACTGATATCACCAAGCCCGCTGAAACTGAAAACAGAGCACTAACAGCACAAATGTATTGGAGTTATTGACTTTTTGCGCTAAGGTGACGACTTTCAGTCCGATGATGACGTCATATATGTAGTGGATGACTATCTGAACAGCCAAGAAAAAGAGTTCTATAAAAGTGGCATTGAGGCCCTTAAACGCCGCTGGCAAAAGTGTATTGATACTGAAGGGGGTTATGTTGAAAAGTAATACAATATGTCCGACAAAATTCAAATCCTTCTATATGAGGCTCACAACATATCAATCAGCCCTCGTATGTTTTCCTTTTTATGACTGTTTTCTTTTTTCTCCAGCTCGTGTCATACTAAATGCAAAATTAGAAAAAACTGTGTTCTGTAAGACAAGTTATAGCAAGTTTCCTGCTTGAAAAGTAGTTATGCTGCAAAATGCAAAATTAGAAAAAAGTGTGTTCTGTAAGACAAGTTATAGCAAGTTTTCTGCTTGAAAAGTAGTTATGCTGCAAAATGCAAATTTAGAAAAAAGTGTGTTCTGTAAGACAAGTTATAGCAAGTTTTCTGCTCGAACATTGTGACTTAAGCCTAAAGCAACCGCAAATGCGATGTCACTGTTTGTTTGTTTGATTTGAGGTTTAACCTCCCCGTCAAAACTGTAAAGGTCATTTTGGAGACGTTGCTTCCAATTTAGTGGGACTTTTACCCGACATTGAGATGAAATGACATCTCAAGCCCTGTCGCCCAATGAAACCAGTAGGGTTTATTAGCATCGACGGTCCGCCTCGCACCGCGGTTCCTGGACAGGCTTAGATCCTCTAAGCGGTTTACCAGTACTAGTATGCGGGCCAGATTCAGCTCTGCGTGGAAGCATCATGCAGCCCATATATTTCTTCAAGCTCCTATGGGCGGGGGGCTTAAATGCGATGTCAAACTGTAAAAGGAATAAACGGAATGAAATAATCCTGCAAGCAAACTGGCAATAGCGAATTTACGTTGGATTCGATATTACCATTCAAGTGGCAAAAGCCATATTAATGTAAAATCGCTATTGCCCCGATAGCTCAGTGGTAGAGTGTCCGCTTCGGGAATTGGAGGTTGCGGGTTGGATCCCCGGTTGCGCCATACCAAAGTAGAAGTAAAACAAAGATCAGGAATTGATACAATTAACTTACTCCATCCATAAAAGACACCAAAGGGAAAGAAATACAAACATTAAGCGACCAGACCATAATGGAAACCTAAACAAAGGAAGGCCATATGGACAGTTACTTTCCCACAAAATGGCCATATGGCCATCCAAAATTAAAAGACACAAGTGATATACACAGTAAGTAACAAACAACAACATAAATAAATCGCCACGGAAGAGCCGCCTTGGAACGGTCAGTGGAAGATTTCCACTGGGGGGCTTAAATCGATTTTACGTGGCCACAATCCTCGCCCTTACTTCCGTCGCGATTTAGACAAATAATTAGTTCAGTCCGCATGAAGGCCTCCTAACTCATCAGTGCAACATCTCCGTGAACACAAAAATCAAAGAACCACAGAGGTGAGACAACGGTGAGGACTCGACAGCAAGAAACCACTGAAATGCTGGAGCAAAAGAAAACCAACAGTTAGACTCCGATGAGCCCGACCAGAGACAGAGCATCAGGCACCAACCGACATTATCTCTTTAATTTTCAATAAGCCTTTACGTTGGAGCCGTCATAGAATCTGAGGCCTGACCCACCGGCGTGCAATTAAAGAGGGAAGCAAAGTTGCCAACCGTGATTGGGTTAACTACCATGCATGCAGTCTGTCGTATAATATCCATGTTGTACCCAATCTTTTTATATCGAAGAATGATTTTACGAAATTGGGTGCTGAAGTCATTGCGGTTATATATTTTTCTGAATTTATATGCTAAGTCACCATAAAATTCGGGTTCCGATAGACCTTGTTGCAGAAGAGATTTAAGTCCAATATTGAATTTTGAAATTAAATCAGAATGGCGTCTATAAAATTTTGAAAAGGCTTTGCGTAGTTTATGGTACCGATAACCCTGATTAAGGAGTTTAGCCGTTAATAATTTATTACGAGTGTTGAAGTCACTTACATGACTACACACTCTAGCAAATCGAATTAATTGCGAAATATAAACGCCATAGGATGGCGCACGAGGAACATCACCATCCAAAAAAGGAAAATTTACAATCTCAAAATCAAAGTCATCGCGTTTATCATAAATTTTGCACGAAACAAATCCATCTACAATAGATAGATGTAAATCCAAAATCGGGGCCTCGGTATCAGAAGAATTTGCTTTATTTAACTGAAGTTCTAGGGGGTAAATCTGACTGATCAAACCATCAAAATAGGTATTATCAATATTTAATAAATCATCTAAATATCTAGAAGTAGAGCTAAAAGCTTCAATAATTTCAGATTGGTTATCAATGGAAAGCGACAAAATGAAGTCTCTTTCATAACAATACAAGAACAGATCAGCCACAAGAGGTGCGCAATTAGTACCCATCGGAATACCCACAATTTGTCTGAATAACTTAGTACCGAATCTAATATAAATATTGTCAAGTAGAAAGGTGAGGGCATCACACACTTTCTGACATGACCAAAGTGTAAAGACGTAAAAATGGCACTAGGCGCTCCGTTGGCTGATGCTCGCGTCCTGGGAAGATAAATGAAGGCATGTAAGTATTTGTTACAGGCTACTTTGTTTGTCGCAATAAAAGCTCTACAGAGCTTATGTTATTTGTTTAGGATATGCGACGTTAAATAAAGCTTCTTTATCTTTATATTTATCTGTCAATAGCCACTTCGATAAAAATAAATAAATAAATAAATAAATTAATGACTAAAGAGAAGAAATCAATAAATTATCATACCAAGCCCCAGAGCCACAGTCCACAACAGAGAATTTCTCATTGTATGTGGTATATGGTATACCCTGACAATATCAGTAATAAATGCTGTTCAACACCCTTATATATTTTAGCGAGCTTTAACCACACGGGGTATTCGACTACCTGGAACGCAGACGGATACCAAAAACGCCGACTGTTTACTTTCGATTTGAAAGAGGGTGAGTCGATAAAATTCTTTTTTTTTTTTTTTTTTTTTTTTTTGCGACCTTGTTAAAAAAATCTGTTTTGATTTTTTGCTGTTTTCTTCTGGAACTGTCGCAGCTGTTTCGTAATGGTGTTTTTGCTTCGATTGATTGTATGCAAGCGTCTTTACAGACAACTAAAGTGCAAAACATGCACATTTTCTATAAAAAAAATAGTATAATTACCAGAAATGCGACTGATTTATCCAAAATGTCATGAAGCTTGAAAGAGAAATAGTTCTTGTTCAAAAATAAACTCCTATATTCTTGTGTCACACGCTAGGGCAGCAGTAAGCATGAGCTTGAGTGCACCATGCTGAAAGAAGATAATCTTTACGACAGACGCAATCCTTTGATGTTACTGTAACAGGTGAAAAAAATCCTATCACCTGTACCCGGCCGGGGATCGAACCCGGGCGGCCGGATTGGTAAGCAAACACTCTACCACGTCGCTATAAAAGCCGGCTCATCGGAGTCTAACTGTTGGTTTTCTTTTGCTCCAGCATTTCAGTGGTTTCTTGCTGTCGAGTCCTCACCGTTGTCTCACCGCTGTGGTTCTTTGATTTCTGTGTTCACGGAGATGTTGCACTGATGAGTTAGGAGGCCTTCATGCGGACTGAACAAATTATTTGTCTAAATCGCGACGGAAGTAAGGGCGAGGATTGTGGCCACGTAAAATCGATTTAGGCCCCCCAGTGGAAATCTTCCACTGACCGTTCCAGGGCGGCTCTTCTGTGGCGATTTATTTATGTTGTTGTTTGTTACTTGCTGTGTGTGTCGCTTGTGTCTTTTAATTTTGGATGGCCATATGGCCATTTTGTGGGAAAGTAACTGTCCTTATGGCCTTCCTTTGTTTGGGTTTCCGTTGTGGTCTGGTCGCTTAATGTTTGTATTTCTTTCCCTTTGGTGTCTTTTGTGGGTGGAGTAAGTTAATTGTATCAATTCCTGATCTTTGTTTTACTTCTACTTTGTACCGCAAGCAGTACAAGTGTGCTATATACCTATACCCTATGACATTCTCCCCCTCCACATTGAAATTCGTCTTCGAATTTCTGGGAGTCCGAGAATCACGTGAAATGATACTCAATGAGTTTTTAATGCACATATGTGGGTTATTTACGGTGGGCGCCAAATGTAACAGGTGAAAAAAATCCTATCACCTTTACCCGGCCGGGGATCGAACCCGGGCCGCCGGATTGGTAAGCAAACACTCTACCACGTCGCTATAAAAGCCGGCTTGTACCGCAAGGCAGTACAAGTGTGCTACATACCTATACCCTATGACATTACCAGGGTTTACAATTTATGCCTAAATCAGTACCTACTTGCATATCTCCTTAATTTGGAGGGTCAAAAAGCACGGTTACGAACGGTCTTAAATATTTCCCATGTATATAAACAACGACAGTGAAAACAGCTTAAGAAAATTAAATGATTACTCTCTCTCTCTCTCTCTTTCTCTCTCTCTCTCTCTCTCTCTCTCTCTCTCTCTCTCTCTCTCTCTCTCTCTCTCTCTCTCTCTCTCTCTCTCTCTCTCTCTCTCTCTCTCTCTCTCTCTGCATGTGCCTGGTATAGGAACTATGAATTTCAACAATTTGCCATTTCATAAAATGTTTGGATAGTTCATGGTTCCTATACTTGCAAAAGTGTCTTAAGAAGATAACTGATAAATAGGAACAGTCAGAGAGCCTTTCCTTGGTACTGATAATTTTGTTTACTATAATAGTTTCACATTTTATTGAATAAAATAATAATAATGAGAAATCATAATTCACAGAGGATTTTCCAGATAAATCATTCATAGAGGATTTTCCAGATAGACCACAAATCGGCTAATACGGCTAATAAATGTTCCAGAGTTGCTTTTTGGCGGGCCTGCAGGCCTGCGGGCCGCGGGCTGCGGGCTGCAATTTTATGATTTTATTTTATGAATAAACAGTAAATTACTTGCAGCTAAATAATAAAATAAAAGAATTGTTATTTATTATTCCTGCCATATATTATTTGGAATTCTATTATATTAGTATAAACTAAGGACACTTGCGTACAAGTCTGTGATAGATCGGTGCGACTTCATTTGTCAGACATAATACCTTGTCAAGCAATGCATCTTTGGGCCTTGATTCCTTTAAATTACTAATTGAATACAACTAATTGTCCATGTGACTAGTAATCCTTGTATCAATGCTTATGGCTATGCTATTCTTGTCCTTGTGACCACAGAGTGCTGTGTATAGCGGGTTATCTGTAAACCCTGGACTAGGCATATGTGCTTGAACACTGGCAAGCAAAATACATCAGGGCACTGCAGGAAGCGGACATCAGATCTGGGTCTACAATACTGGCTTAAGGGGCATGGGAACAACTAGCAGATTTTTCCGCAATATTTCCTGGGGAAACAAATTTCAGCAGCCTCTGTTCACTTTTCTATAAACTCCGTCTCACAGAAAAAGGCGCTGAACTCTTAAAGGAAAGAATTTGCTCCTGGGAGGAACAAATTCTTTCCTTTAAGAGTTGACCACTATTGACATGGGAAACAAAAATACTTTTGCAGGAGTTGCATCACCTGAAGCTGTGTGTTCATTCCACTTAAAGTTCAGGAATTCAATGAACAGCCTATGCACCCACCAGTGCCGTCAGCACTTTGATTAATTGTGAAATACCAGATGCCCAATTTAATTATATTAAATTGAAGCATGTTGACAGATAAAAAGTGCACAAGAAATAAATGAAATAAAATAAGAAAATAAAAGAAATTGATGAATCTTCTGGCTTCAAGTGGCCTTAAAACTGCTTGATCGGGTCGGCTCACTGAATTTTGCACATGAGCTATCAGATATTATATCATGTTGCAGCCTTTAAGCTTATTTATTATTATTATTTTTATTATTATTTATGTCTCACAACCCGCAGCCCGCAGCCCGCAGCCCGCACTTTAGTCACTTTGTAAACGTTCGAGGTTTCATGCAGTTATTCTAATGTTTGACGTTTCATTCCGATATTCTATTTAGAAGTCAACCTCTAGACCCAAACCTTTTTTTCCTTCGGATGTTTGAAGGGCAGGATACCGACAGTGGGGTTTCTTGTGCAAATATATGTACATTGAAACTTCTAAAGGTCCGCAATTATTGGCGGTTTCGTTCAGCTAGTCTATATAATATTATATCAAAACCCATAAACCCACTATTTCAAATGCGAACAATGGGCCTACATGGCCTAGTGGGTTAGAGCGCTGTCTCTTACTCATATCGTCTCTTACTGCTGTGGGTTCGAACCTCGTGCGGGTCACAAGAAGAAGAAGAAGAAGAAGAAGAAGAAGAGTCACACAGATAAAAGTGGCGGAATTTATACGAAATGAACGTGTATAGGAAATGTGAATGCAATCCGTCAAAATTATTCGGTAGAAGGCAGGTTTCAACTGCTGACAGATAGACGTTGCTCAAACCTGTTCATGGTTAAAAACTGTTGTGCATCTGCAAGCCAGTTGGCTTGCACTAGTGCACAAAATGCGTGATATTTCTTCATTTCTGTCATTCTTAGCAAAATGTAGACACTCATATGACACTGTTTGTTCGAAATATTTGGACATGTTTCGCATCGGCGCAATTTGAGTATTAAATCATTTTTGCACCGAGATGCATCTGAAAGCAATCAGACTGTACAGCTACACAGGTTGATATTATTCTTACCTGGTCGCAGGCGCCTTTCATGGTGCATGTACCCCGTATATGACAAACAGAATCTTCCACATAAGAATACTTGACAGGCGGCTTTGTCCTTTGTTTTATTTGTTGTAAGTTTTACAAATAGACCGGCGGTTTAAGCAAACTGTGTATACCAATTACCCGTTTTTGCGGCGTCTCATCTTGATCAGCATTGCCATATTTGGGACTCTTGACAAATGACCTCAAACTACACAGCTTAATTAATCGCTCCGACAGCTGACAAAAACTTTACACTTACGTCATGAGTTTTTGCTACTTTCATCTATGAATTTAGCGAAAAACATGCATAGTTGCTATTATGTCAGATGCTTCAATTAAAATCATCAAAATGTGAGATAAAGTAGATCACGATGAGACAGCTCCGAATGAGAGTTCATATCTTGGCATACTCTGCATAGGCATCTGTATAAACACCATGTATTACATGCGTATTATTGTTTACGCCCACTGGCGTAGACAATCTCAAGGATGACTTTTGCTCCGGAAGCATTTAAGAAAAGGTCATAACTAGGTGAATGTTTTTTCTATGCTATGCTTATAGGTGTAGACTACCTAAAGTTTGCATTTGCTCTAGAAGCAGAAAAGAAAAGGCCATTACTGACTGAATGCTATATTCTATGACTGATCAGCAGTGTTATTTGTTATAATGATTAAAAACCGGGATTGACCGGAACACTTGCGTAAGTTTATCACACCCTCTGGTGATGTTGACTTCCCTCCGATGATACAGTACATCTTTTTAGTTTGTTTTCACTAAAAGAAGGCAGATGCATCTGTTCTATTGATTTTTCGTTTCCTTAGTAAGAGGGGTTATTATTGTAAAAGATTGGTAGATTTGTTTATATAGGAAACTGGAGTCCACTTTTGGAATCTTTGGCTTCAGTATTCACTGGCACACTTATACAGAATACACACGAGCAGCTTTGTCATTTGACATTCCAATCCTATGACTACACAAATTAAAGTGCGCTAAGCGTAGACTCAAGCTTTTTGTAAAAGCTAATACTTGTATCCCTATATGCCAATTAAAATTGTAGAGGATAAGATATTCGCCTCACAAACCAAGGGTCGTGGGATCGATTCCTTGCTTCACCAGACTTTCGGGCGAGTCTTTAAACTGAGGTCCCGTCTCCATATGACCTTGTTGTTGGTGGGGACGTAAACTCAAACGACTAAGCCAGCCCAGGCAAAGTGGTGTTAGTCAAACTGTCCAATGCATATAAGCCTTTTGGTTTCATTGGGCGACAGGGCTTGAGATGTCATTTCATCTCAATGTCGCGTAAACTGAGTCCAACAAAATTTGAAGCAGCGTCTCCAAAATGACCTAAATAGTGTTGACGGGGACGTTAAACGTCAATTCAAAAAAACAATATCCTGGCAATATTTAATTTTGGACACCTGTTTAGCCATTCATTCTTTTCTGCTGAAGGGGGTGGGGTGAGGGAAACAAACTATTCTTCTATGTTTTAACCCATATATGACATTGGAATCTTCCACAAAGTAAGTTTGGAGTGGTCATTTCCAATTATAAGCGTGTCAGGCTTATTTATTTTGGTGGCAAAAAATGAAAATTCTTTTAGCAAACATTGTAGACCCAGATCAGACGCCGTGTTTCCCAGAAAAAGGGCCGCTAAGCATATATGGGTTAATTATTTTGCCATTCTTTCATGTGCGTCATTCTTTCCCGGAATTTTTCTATAAATTTCACATTGCTTATCTAATAAGACCGATTAGTAATTGCCTAAGACCCGACCCTACCAACACGTACCACACACTGAAACAACGTCATATCAACGTCGTAATAATAATGTATACTCATATTTATCTGTCAAAAAAAAATGAAATTAAAAGTATGCTGCATGGACAAAAGGAAACGAGAAGGACTGAATTCATGTCCGTAGTTTTTTCGCGGGATTACGCTAGTAACAGACCAAAGGAAATTTACAAATCTTGCCTATTTGATCGTAAAATCACAGATTTATGACATCTAATAAAAAAGTGACACGTCATGTTAAGAAGTCCGTGTAACGAACACCCTTCTAAAACCCATTTTATATAGAGAAAACTTGGGTTTAAAGGGTATACGTTATTTTTCTTATTTTTGCTCCAAGACATAGGTTAAGGGTACTCGTTAGAACCGCCTAAATGAGGCGGTTCTAACGATAACACACAACCTATGTTTGCAGTATTTATAAGAAAAATGTCACGAAATTCGCTCAGTAAAGTAGCCATTTTGGAGATGTGAAAAATGCCCTATGTCACACGCTATGCGCTATTTAAAGTCAAATGCATATGACGCACATGCGGTATTAAGACATGCCGTCCTGTTGGTGTCTTTTGACGAAAGGCGAAAGGCAAACGTATCGATTCCTGGTCATTGACTTCCCTTCTACATTGAGAATACCCTCTTGGGTCGAGGTACACTGTCGAGATACACTGTGGTAAGGCTACAGTATCTGGATTAATTTTCAAATTAAACGGAAACAGAATGTATTTTACTGTATTTTTTCATTTTTCCACGCTTGTGGTTTTTACGTCAGTGGTAACCATAACTTTGTGCCGTCTGCATTGCGTGGTATCTGTGCGGGTCGTCATTGGTATCCTTATTCGAACACCCTCATCATGAATTTCACATCTGTTATTCTAAAATCCTGCTTTTTGCTAATTCTAAGAACGCATGGCAGGTACTCAATGCATAAGTATTTTATGCTATCCAGGAAACATTGAAAATTATGTATGAATTATTGCTGTAAAACTAAACAAACTGTCGACTTGCATCAAACATCTATATCAGTGGAGCACTGTGGTGCAGTGGTAAAGTATCGGACTCGGGATCGAAAGGTACCGGGTTCGATCCCCAAGAGCGGCAAGTGTTGTTTCCTTGAGCAAGAGACTTTATCCACATTGCGTAGTACTGGTTTCTACCCAGGAAAAGAGGGCCACATGGAAGATTAGTACTAGTGCTACCCTCTATAAATGACGTCGATTATTATTATTATTATTATTATTATTATTATTATTATTTTGCCGACTAAAAAAAGGTTATAATTCGTCACTGGTAGAAGGATTTACGTCCGCAGTTCGTGGAAAGTATTCCGAGACACTGCGAAACGGATACCTATCAACGTCTGTGGGCATCTATTTAATATATGCCCGTAAAATGCGATTTTATTCAACTCACCGAGAATGTTTATTTGTTTGTTTTCAGTCGGCGTTTTTGGTATCCGTCTGCGTTCCAGGTAGTCGAATACCCCGTGTGTTAACGCTCTGCATGCTGGGTATTTGTTCGCAGCAGACGACATTTCGAAATATTTTTTTCTAATTTTCCAACTAAACAGGATTTGACATCTCATGCACTTTGTCTCCTATGGGATTTGACATCTCATGCAAATTGTCTCTTATGGAGACAATTTGCATGAGACAGGAGACATTTTGCATGATGATGTCAAGTCCTGTTTTCGTCGATGCAATAATTTCGTCTATGCGATAATGCCCCTTTGCTCAGGAGCTGGCCCATTTCGCTTTCGGTTTTAGGGGATTTCCGTTTCAGTACGAATATGATCTTTGATTGAGTCATCTTGACAGATGGATAATATATCTTTGTAAATGATATTCCGAATGGCAGTTTTCAGTTTCTAGCTAAAATATGCGCACTGTACTGATGAACAAGTTAAGCTATCGCAGGGAACATGTAATTAGGTAAACTGACCTGCGCTATATGACCTCAATAGTGTTGACCTACAGTAAAACTTCAGTGGTTCGAACATCATGGCTCAGTCGAGGTCAGTCGAGCCCGCTCTTGAGTTCTTTGGCAACTGTTACAACAACACGCTCTAAGGATAGCTAAGGGCCCAATGCTCCTTCAGGTAGCAAAACTCTGGATATATGGATGCCTAGGCTGATCGTATTCTTCGCTAGGTGCACATGTAAACTGTAGGATATGCTATGTCCCAGCTCAAATGTGGTTGTATCAGGCAAATGCTTGCTTGATACAGGTAGGTTTTAAAATACATCTCAAAATATCGTCTGTTTATGCCGTCTTCTTCATCTCTTGGCAAACATTTCAAACATATGTTTGCCTACAGGCAGACAGTGTGGACTCTGATCAGACTGCTCCTCCAGTCGCAGTTTGATCTGGGTCTACAATGCTCACAACAATGACTTTTAAAGCAACCAGCAGACGACAAAGCCGAAGACAATTGTTGTGATTGACATTTTAAGGGCTTTTTAGGCAAGTGCTTATTGCATTCAGTTCCCAAAAAAGGCACCAACCGCTAAATACAGGTCGGTTTTAGTGCAGTGTTGAAATGCGACCTCAGTGGCTATTGATTTCGTCATTCTAATCTTTATTTTTTTTTTTTAAAAAAATATAAGGTAGTATAAATAAATAAATAAATTGTAGAGCAGGATTAAACTAGAGGCTTTGTTGAAGATTAACGGCCCTGTGAACGCCATTTAGGTCATGTTTACCCGACTGTTTTTTTTTTTCTGAGCAGGCTTAATCAGTATAGTGCAGTGCACATTCTTTGGCTCTTAATAGCAGAATTTACTACAATAAAAATTCCTCTATTATGACAACGTTTGGGACTGTTCAAAGGTGGTCTTTAAGACCACTTTTGAACAGTCCCAAAGTAGGTCTCTGACTAGGGAACAATGTATGCTGAAACAACAAAGTTTTAACATTAGACCAGCCCAGCAGCAAGCATGAAGGAACAGATCGGACTGGGAGGATGGATGCACAGGCTGATCGGCGCGGCTCATGACATGTATTTTCAGGGACTTGCATTACGATAACAAATCCGTGTGGTATAGTGCACTTTTTATACCTCAAAAAAGGTAATTTTTCTGATGAAAATTTGTGATATTTTTCTTACATGTATTTATACTCAGAACATAGGTTTTGGGTGCTCGTTAGAACCGCCTCATTGAGGCGGTTCTAACGAGTACCCACAAATGAGGCGGTTCTAACGAGTACCCACAACCTATGTCTTGGGGAAGAAATAAGGAAAATAATGTTTACCCCCTTAAACCCCAAGTTTTCCCTATATAAATTGGGGTTTAGGGGGGGTCTTTATTTCACGGACTTGTTCACGTGATGTTTGTCTGTCTATCCAAGGTTACTAAGTATAGAAGCTTTTCTATGCCGAGGTCTACGTCACTTTCACTGATTTGTAAGAAATCCAGGATACGTACTTATAGAACATAGGCGGCCCCCGCCCATCGGGGCTTGAAGAAATAGATGGGCTGCAGGATGCTTCTTTGCCGGATCATTACAGGGTCACTGATGAGGCTTTATTAGCCGAAACTACGTAGTATGACCCATCTTCTTTCTTATGAATGTTTTCATTGCAACTCATTTTTGATTTTTATTTGCCTTCACTGCAGCTGGTGTCGTGCCGTGTGGCGGCCGTAAAACGTCTCCCCGTACATCAACCATAGTGCAGTTTATATTTTACTTTTGGTCCTTTGAGATCAGCGTGAATATGCTGAGAAATCGGAAATAAATTATTGGTTTAGACTCATATTCTAGACAGATTTTTAATTATTTGGACCCCATTTTGATTTATATCAGTCTTTGAATCGACTGCCTATTCGAAATTCGCAAAATTGCAGTGTTTCCTCTGGCTTTCTTTACCGGATCATTACAGGGTCACTGATGAGGCTTTATTAGCCGAAACTACGTAGTATGACCCATCTTCTTTCTTATGAATGTTTTCATTGCTCTTAAAGGAACTAATTTTTGATTTTTATTTCCACGCAGAGCTGAAACCGAGCCGCACACGAGTACTGGTAAACCGCTTAGAGGATCTAAGTCTGCCCGAGCAAAGCGGTGCGGGTCTGACCGCCCATGCTTATAAAACCTATTGGTTTCATTGGGCGACAGGGCTTGAGATGTCATTTCATCTCAATGTCACAAAATTAGAAGCAACGTCTCTAAAATGACCTGTACAGTTTTGACGGAGACGTTAAACCTCAAATCAAACAGAAGGTTACTATTCTTGTCATTGTGACGTAAGAATGTTGTGAAAAAGAAAGCATGTTGTAAAACATTGACTAGGCACATGTTCTGGGACATTGGCAAACAGTTAAGACCCAGACTAGGCACTAGAGAAAGCGGCGTCTAAGCAGGGTTAACACTGTTTGCATACACTACATGACTTTAACTGTTAAGCAAAACAGTCTGTCCCCGTTCAAGACCATTCTCTCAGCCTACACACAGAGACAGTCGACCCCCCCCCCCCCCCTACACACACACCGCCTAGACACGCTACCGGGCGCTCGTTGTTCATAGCTATCGATGTCGTTAGCTAAAATATGGTTTAAAAGGAATGGGAACACCTTCAGGGGAGGCAACTCCTGCAAAAGTGGTTTTGTCTCCCATGTCAATAGGGATCAACTCTTAAAGGAAAGAATTCGCTCCTGGGGAGTAAGACCCCTTTTTCAGTAGAGTAGACCCCTTTTTCAGTGTAACAGGGTTGAGGAAGTCCCGAAAATTACATCTCGTTGAAAAAAGGCGGAGTTATCCGCCAGGTGTTCCCATTCCCCTTAAAACTGAGATCTTTTTTATTTAAATAGCCATTGTGCCAATATAGATCCATAGCAAAAACGCAAAAGGACAGTTACTTTTTCCTACAAAATGGCCAATTGGCTATCCAAAACAAAAAGATATAAACAATTCACACAATCAAAAACGAACTATAATAAAAATAAGCCGCGACAGAAGAACCGCCTTAGAACGGTCAGTGAAACGTATTTTACTTTTTTTAGGGTGGGGTGGGGGTTCCTAATTCATCGGTGCAATGTCTCCCAGAACAATTCACACAATCAAAAACGAACTATAATAAAAATATAAAAATAAGCCGCGACAGAACGGTAGAACGGTCAGTGAAACGTATTTCACTTTTTTTTGAGTGTGTGTGTGTGTGTGGGGGGGGGGGGTCCTAATTCATCGGTGCAATATCTCCGAGAACACAAAAACCAAACGACCACATAGAAGAGGCAACGGCGAGGACCCGACAGCAAGAAATAACTAAATTGCTGCAGCAAAAGAAAAACAACAGTTAGACTCCGCTGGTTCCCCGTTTTCTGCAGAGAAAACTTTGACTTACACTATTTTTCCCACTTCTTGACACATAGGTTGTGGGTACTCATTAGAACTGCCTGAATGGGCGGTTTTAACGAGCTTTAACAACCTATGTTAGAAGTATAAATTTGTGGGGAAAATAACACAAATTGTCGTCAGAAAAATCGCCTTTTTAGAGATAAGAAAGGAGTCACAATTGAGAGGTTGCAGACATAGCACTATTGTAAGATTATTCTCCCTTGATCCGCCATATTGGAGACACCAGACAGGTTTTTGTGTACAAAGTTATTCATTTCTCAGTGATAAAAACACTGAAGGTGTCAATCTGTAACTGTCATTATTCTTAAGGGTCATAATAATAAAATTATCAAGGTTTAGTCATAATTTTCCGAGGGTCAACGAAGTTATTTACAAGGAAAGTAAATAAAAATTATGTTGGAAATTAACATTGGTGTCTCCAGCAAGAAAGATAACTGTGCGTGTGTGACGCCATCTGCTACATCTCAATACCACACGGATACCTTTGCTTAATGTCTTAATGTTCTTGGACAGAGCATATATAAATATTGGAGAAGTGTCACGCCGATTGCATTCGTAGACATTTTACTGATCACGAAAATACGCCTATATAATTTTTATCCCCTTGAACCCCACTTTTATATAGTAAAACAGGGTTTACAGGGGTAAACCTTATTTTTCTTATTTCTGCTCTAAAATATAGATTGTGGGTACTCGTTAGGTCTAACGAGTACCCACAATCTATATTTTGAGCAGAAATAAGAAAAATATCAGTTTTATCTTAAAATTTTCTTTTTTTCGGCGATAAAGGTTACAATGTATTTGTATAGGCGTGTTTTCGTAAAGGTACATATGCCTTGGATTTTCTGGATTTGGTTTTGGTTTTTCGGCCCCTTCAAGATTATTTCACTTATTTCGAACATCACTTATTTCGAACCGATTATTAACCAGAAGTGCATTCGAAAACCGCAGTGCCCGGAGAAAACTCACCTGACCTTCCATTGCAGAATATGGCGTCGATCGAGTCGCGAACCACAACGGTGAGAAACCTACTGATTAAGAGTCAGTACTCTTACCCATTAAGCCATTGGCAATTTATCTAGCCCAATGTTATTGATAGTATGGGAATTTAAAGAAATATACGACTGCAGGATGGTAAATTGCGTGATATGAATTGCTTGAAAGCATGACTTTCAACGGCTATAAAATGTTCAAAGTCAATAACTGTTCCTCTAAGTACTTTTCCTCTGCGGCCATAAATCGTCTGTATGCGTGTCTGCTGTTGTTTATTACATGAGAGAATAATGGTATCTTATCTCTCTTACGTAATCAACCCTGTTAATAGCCAGAAGAAAGACAGGCAAGGCATCCCGCCCCTTAATAAAAGAGGAGGGGACGGGGTTGCTGAATCAGACTCTGAAAGGGCAGAGGAACTAGTTGGTCAATTCATTGATGCGTTTAATAAAACTGAGTTCACGGAGGTTCCATTGACTGGAAGATCGGCCCCATTCATGAATAATATTGTTGTGACAGCTGCAGGAGTGATCAAATTACTCCAAGGCTTAAACCCCAGTAAGGCCTTAGGACCTGATGAGCTTCATCCCAGAGTCCTGAAGGAACTAGCAAATGAGTTGGGTCCAGTTTTCGCACACTTGTTTCAACAGTCTCTTGATACGGTGAAATCCCCAAAGAATGGCTCTTAGCAAACATTTGTCCACTCTTCAAAAAAGGAGATAGGGCTCTTGCCCGTAATTTTCGCCCTGTGTCTCTGACTTGTGTTCTGTGTAAATTGCTGGAACATATAGTCTGCTCAAACATCATGGCCCACTTGGACGAGCATAAACTTTTGTCAGACAGGCAACATGCATTTAGGAAAAGGCACAGTTGTGAAACTCAGCTAAGCACAGTTATTAATGACTGGGCAAAAATCTTGAACAAAGGGGGACAGGTGGACACATTTATTCTGGACTTCGAGAAGGCCTTTGACACCCCTCCTCATGAACTACTTAAATCTAAGTTATTTGGTTATGGAATTGGGGGAAAGACCCTCATATGGATAGATTCCTTTCTTTGCTACAGAAAACAGCGGGTTGTTGTTAATGGTGAATCTTCGGAGTGGGCTCCAGTTTTGTCTGGAGTCCCGCAAGGGACCGTTCTTGGTCCACTTTTGTTCTCCCTGTACATCAATGATATTTCCACTGACATTGACTCAGAAATAAGACTTTTCGCAGATGACTGTGTTTGTTACCGGGAAATTAAAGATACAGATGACTCATTGAAACTTCAGGCTGACATAGATAGATTAGGATGTTGGGCACGTAAATGGGGCATGAGATTTCAGCCAGTTAAATGCAATATTATGCAGATAACTAGGAAGAGATCTAATAAAGTTGAGGCTTCTTACACCTTAGAGGGAACGGTCCTCGAAAATGTGGACTCCATTAAATACCTTGGAGTGACAATCTCACACAACTTGAGATGGAATACTCATATTAGCAACATGTGTACTAAGGCAAATAGAACGCTTGGTTTCCTGAGGCGAAATCTTCATCAGTGCCCTCAGGATGTTAAAGAGGCAGCATATAAAGGTCTTGTTCGCCCAATCTTGGAATATGGTAGTTGTATCTGGGACCCCAGTGGAGTGGTCCTTAATGATGAAATTGAGAAAGTTCAGAAAAGAGCTGCTAGATTTGTAACAGGCACTTACTGCTTTGAAACTGGGAGCATGACTGGAATACTTGGAAAACTAAAATGGGAGTCTCTCAAGAAAAGGAGAAAAGACAGTAGGCTAATCCTTTTATACAAAGGTCTAAAGGGTGCTGCCAGCATTTCAACAGATGACCTTGTTTCCCCAGCTAGACACTGTAGAAATCACCATTCGTTGGCGTTTCAGACCCTTAGCGCAAGAACTGACATTTATAAAGAGTCGTTCTTCCCCAGAACCATTAGAGATTGGAATGCCCTTCCCGATTCGATTATCTCGACAGCTGAAGGTGCTGATGATTGTGTAGCTAAATTTACCTCTTTGGTTAGAGCTAGGGACTAACTTCCCACATCACAGGTCCTGGTGTATGAATGTCATTTGACGTGTCACCAGTAACAATTCTGATTCTGATTCTGATTCCCTGAAGGATCAGGTGACTGCAGAATCGAGTTTCTGCAATCATATATGCGTAGCGACCACAGGGCGTATTAATTGCGATCTTGCGTTGCTACATGTATAAATCACCCTAAATAACAGCGTTGCGGGTGTCCACGGTGCGAGTCGGACCGTCCATGCATGTAAACCCTTTTGGTTTCATTGGGCGGCAGGGCTTGAGATATCATTTCATCCCAATGTCGGGTAAAAGTCCCACAAAATTGGAAGCGTCTCCAAAATGACATAAATAGTGTTGACGGGGAAGTTGAACCTAAAATCAAACAAACAAAACTGGGGAAAGTTCTCAATTTCTTTGCAGAGGTCTATACGGATGTGACTTGTCCTTTAACGTCACTAAATGTATTTGCTATGTTTATTTACTATGCACTAATGCCACCTGCGTGAGGCCTGTTGTATTTATAAGAATTCTTTCCTTCGTTTGTGTGGGCTGCTCTTAAAGGCAAGAATTTGTTCCACAAAGGGAGCAAATTCTAGCCTTAAAGTGTAACCCCCACTTCGGCGACCCCCCCCCCCCCCAAAAAAAAAAAAAAAAAAAGATTTTTTTTTTTTTTTTTTTTTTGCTGTGCCGCAGTTGTACTTTTGTTCTGGCTACGCTTCTGGTCATACAGATGGAATAAAGCATGTTGTAGTGACCATCTTTATTATGCAAGCAAGCCTATTAAGCAAAACATGCAATCAGCTCCCGAAAAAGGCACAATGCCTCATGCAGGCGCCTGTCTAAAGCAAGCACATTTTCATTATCCACAAGGTGCTTGTTTGAAGCCTCCGCGGTGTAGTGGATAAGCTACTCGGCCCGCAAATTAAGAGTCGTGCGATCGACTCCAGGCTTCTCTAGACTTTCGGATGCGTCTTTAAATCGAGGTCCCGTCTCCCTTAGTTAATGCTGGGACGTAAACACACACACACACACACACACACACACACACACACACACACACACACACACACACACACACACACACACACACACACACACACACACACACACACACCCCACATACACACAAACACAAACACCCCCTCCCCCCCACACACAAGACGGTATACAGTTGTGTTTTGTTTGTTTCATCTGATGACGGTGCAAACAGTCCAGGGACTTTCAGTCAAAAAAATAAAAATAAAAACAGAAATCGACCTACCACCCCAGATACGACAAATGGACTTGCCTAACATATAGCAATGGAAGAGTCCACCAGTATACAATGGATTAAACACAGAGAGGAGTATGATCCAGGTCTACACTGTTTGACATTCCATCTGCACTTTTTGGACTCCTTGCTTGATTGTTAAAGTTTTAGGAGAATTATATCAAGTTCTCAAGATGTCCGAATGTTTAGGATTATGCGGTATATTCCCCTCGGTCTGCTTCGTATACCGTGAATATAATTAATCCTTGTCCTGCTGAATATTTATAAATGCCACACCCACTACTGATTATCAACCAATCAGATTACTTGATGCAAATAATGGCAAAAACTTCATAAATGAATGACAAACAATGAAGATCCTGATCAGATGGCTTCTTCAGAAGCCATCTGATCTTGATCTTCATTGTTTGAAAGATAAGACATATCCGGGCTCAGCAGGACAAGGGTTAATAAGTGTCTAGGTGGCACACAACGTTGACTCCCTGTTGAAACAACATTTTCGGTGTTAGACTGTTAACACTCAGTCTCATATTCAAAAATACCTCTTCCTTCCCTCTTTTAATTCAAGCGGAATTCTTCAAGCCAAAGTAAAACTGAAAATAAGTAAGCCTGGGAAGGAGAGACAGAAATTACAAACAAACAGAAAGGAAAAGTAGGAGACTTGTACAAGTCTACAACGTTGACTGTCCAGCGGGATATGCTTAGCGTGGACAAGGTTCGTGAGGAAGCCAATACTTTTCAATCTAAGCATAGTAAATCGCTTTTTAATGACAGACAGATTCCATCTTTCTTTTCATGCTGTGCTGCACGTCTTAAAGTAGTTCGGCTTTATTCCGGCTTTGACTGCCATACGAGTCCGCACAAAATATATTCCGGTTTGGCGCAGTAATCAAAATTGTACAATTAGTTATCATTTAAGCGCAATAAAATTTTTGAAACAGACGACTTGACGATTCAGAGAATATATTTTGCATTTCATGTGAATCAGCTACATCATGCGACGGGTTTGGCAAACACTGTATACCCTGATCAATGCGGCGTCTGCTCAGCCGTCTGCTCAGGTTCTACACTGTTTTCTAACAGTGCTGTCAATATTTAACCCTTAAAGACCAGCCTGCTGTAGGACAAGGTCAGCTGCGGGCAAGTTTTCTGACTTTCGAGGTCAAGTCTAGGTCAGTTACAACTTAGTTGTATATTGGATTTTGCATACACAGATATGACTGGAGAAATTGGAAAGAAAGGCTGTCCCTTACAACCCTGGAATATGGTACAGATACCTATGCGAACATGATATAATTATAGGTGCCATGTTTAGCAGAATGGACGAGCCCAGCTTCAGTGATGGAAGAGTGCACTCCAGAAACTCAAGGCAGTGAATGATCAAAGCACTGATAACTCTCATGCCGATTGTCTCTGAGTGCAGGCTGGTTATGACCGGGGACTTGGGCTGTTTTGTTTAAACTTAAAATGTTAGTAACTAATGCAAAAAGTGAAGAACAAGATCAGCACCGTTATTTGCCGCGTTTGATTTTGCTAACGTCTACGTGACGATTACTGACTTGTCAGAATAACCTTTTTTCTTGTAGAAAATATATCCGCAGAGAGATCAGGGTATTCCAAAAGACCAAAGAGGGTTATCCTGGAATCATAGGGTGATCTTGGCAAACAGTGTAGATCAAGATCGAACACTGCAGAACGCGGCTTCATATCAAAATCTTCACTGTATGCTTGTAATTTCAGAGTTAAATGAAACAGTTTAAACCTCAGCCCAGGACTAATACCCCAACCTGCACTCGGTAGCAGTCGACCCACCAGCATTCTCAATAGGGCTGGCTAATCGGAGCTGAAAAGATAATCGATTATCAGTCCTGTCATTGCGATCGATAATCGATTAGTAATCGCTAAGGTTTTTGTCATAATTTTACCTGTCTGGCTTTCTGTCTGAGCATGACTCTTACCATATGTTGCACTTTACCATATGTATATTGGAACAGACAGGCCTGAGCAAACAGTGTAGACCCAGATGAGACGCCGCAGATGCGGCGTCTCATCAGGGTCTGCACTGTTTGCCATTCATCCAGCTATTTTAGGAATAACTTTTGGTACTAAATTGTACATATCAAGTAATCGATTAAAAGCAAATCAGAAATGATAATCATTTTTGTGGATTTTATCGATCGATTAATCGATTATGCGATTAATCGTGTCAGCCTTAATTCTCAATGCTTTGATTCTGAAACAAACGATACGCTTAGGCACCATTCCATTAAGCAAAAAAAAAGGTGAAATGAAACAACCGTGACTTTTGGTTACCAGTCCGGTCACGTCGATCCTGTGCACCATCTTCACACCAGTTCGGATAGAAATCACATGTTCAGGACCAAACTTTTGATGTGTAATGTAAGGTCGTGCCTAGAAAAGAATAAACTGAATTTTTTTCTCAAAAAGAATTAAGCCAGAGCGTATTGCGATGTTTTTTCATTAAAGGATCGGAAGCGTGCCCCTGGACAGTTAGAAGCTGGTCGGAAAGCGGATGACGTTGACCCTGATTTTGGGTGCCACATGTGTATGATCTATCGTCTATTGGAGCGTCATCTTACCATATACAGACGACGCTAGTGGACATCGACGTAGCGGAAGACCGACATCAGTATGTCAAGATCGATTCATCCGTCAGACGCATCTGCGAAACAGATTTCAGCCGACTAATAAGCGCCGACACTGTTCGTCCTCCTTAAGCGATGCACGTTTGAGAGCTAGACGTCCCTGTCGTGACCAAAGTTAACGCGTCGACACAGTACGGTGCATGAAATACGTAAATTTGCATCTATGCGACTGACGTGATGTGCGTTTCAGTAACAAATCGCACATCAGCGTGAATCACGCCGATTGTCGTTTCCGGGTGTTTCGACGAATAGGTGAAAGGTATGCCGAGGCGACGCGTGCGTAATAGAGCGTGACATGCGTAATTGTGTGGCGAGGTATTGCATGTAATTAGCGAACGCAGCTCAGTGTCATCAAGAACATTCAAGATCATGGCCGAGACGTGGATTGAACAGCGAGACGTTTCATCAGTAAAGAGCTTCGGCCGCACATTGTTCCATTTATTTAAGCTCCGAATCCGGGATATCTTATCCAGCAGGATTACGTGCGGGCTCATAGTGTTGTTCTTACTCAAAAATTTCTTCAAGCCAATGGAATGCATGTGCTGGACTAGCCAGTCTTTCTCCTCCGATCTCTTTCCCATAGAGTACTCTTTGTGAATAGGTGTACACAGCCGACCAGACAAAAGCTGTGACTTATGGGCATAGCACTGTTAAAACTTGAGTTCTAATGTTTGGTTTTGAAAACGTAAACAGTTTCTTTCAAAAATTCGAAACACCGAATGGCACTTCATAATAATACCACCGTTGTATAGACATCTGCAAACATATCATATAATCGAATTTTCTAAATTTAAGATCTTTTTAGAAAGGCTTTCTGTAAGTTTTCACAGTGTTATGATTTTCTCATAAATCTGTCATTTCAGTGCCTTTGGCGCTTTGATTTTTTAGAGTGGTCATTGATTGCAATTTAATTCGTTTTAAACCGCAAAAACAAATTTCTTTACTAGACAACGGCGTTTCTTGTCTTTATTTTGCTTAACAAACTGTTTTAAATGATCACTACTTAAAGTTGCGATAGGCGCTTTAACGGCATTTTGCAATTGGTTGATTTTTGGTTTGGTCGCCATGAGGCGAGCAAACCGGGTATAATGACCAGATTGTAGCTGTTCCATGGAGGGGCACGTGATGCGATCAACCAATCAGCTTAAACGATGATGCAATTTTATACGACAATTACAGGAAACAGCCTGTCTGAATAGCGAAACAGACCGAAAAGCATGCGTTTCAACTCCAACATTAAAAATGGATACACCTGGCAGGTGTGGCAGTTAGTCTACCAGTTTTACCGTATTTCGAAACACACCTACTCAAATACATTGTCATTTTTTGGTCAAAGAAAAAGAAATTTTAAAAAGAAAAATTGGAATATTTGCCTTTTTTGCTCAAAACATAGATTGCGGGGAGTCGACAGAAACGCCTCGACGAGGCGATTCTATCGAGTACCCACAATCTAGTGTCTCAGAGCATGAATACGGAAATTAATGTATACCCCTGCAAACCCGAGCTTTACTATATAAAAGTGTAGATTATATTTTCTTGTCCTATGGTATCATTGATTCCATTGTGGAATTTTGACAATATCTGTGGGTAACTGATGAGGCCTAATTGGCCGAAACTAGCTAGTCTGGCCCAGAAAACATGTACACTCCATATTTTTCAGTTCTGTGGTGTATTCCTTGCTTCCAAAGGATAACCATTTTATAGAACATACTGTAAATGACCAATTAATTCGAACAGTAAAAAATAAATACTGATCCGGGTGTTGGAATTATTAGAAAATATCAGATTGGAAATTTATCAGTGTTAGAACTGTTTGATCTGAAAGAATTCCATACATTGGATCAGGCTGTGTTCAATCTTTTATACAACAACGTTTTTTTTTTTTTTTCCCGTGGCCCTGTCAATCCGCACGTGATTAGAAGTTATAAATATCACTTATGCAGTGCAGAAAAGTTTGATCTATAAATAAGTCAGTGTGTGCAGGGGGTCTTTGAATGCGATACACATTGTCATTAATGACATTTACACCTATTGCACTGTCACTATTCCCTTTAAAATGGGCGAGTCAATTTGTGATCTCAGGAATAACAGAAATTGATTTGTTTGGAGCAAATTCTTTTCTTAAGAGTAGCCCATATCTAGAAAAAAGAGGATTTTTCAAAGAATTTCCTTATAGTCTGTAATATTTTTTTTTTGTTCCGGACAAAGTCCAGCTACATGTATATATGGGATGGGATGTTGAAACCCGCACGTGCAGCTACCCAGTGGAGCTAGGCGCATAGATACTTCACACCCCCACCCCCACCTATATTGTTTAAGCGCATAGTGAAGCCTCAGGCGAGACTGCGCAGCCTTGTTTGTGTGTTCTCTGTTTACTAATAAGCAGTCTCAAATCAGCGTGAGCCGGGGGCATGTAGCAATTCAATGCCCATCGAAGTAGTCCGGTGAAGACTGATTAGACGGTGCGGATGCAAAACCATCATGTTATTTAGATAGGCAAGTAACAAGAAAAAGAAAATGCGGACATCATACACAAATTTGATCTTCACTTTATGCGCGATGAAACATTTCAAACCTCTTGAACATTAGATTAAACATATTTTATTGCATTCCTCTAAACAATGGGATTGGACACAAGTTATACAACATTAGATAGTCCTCTCCCTAAACATTTACAAAGTAGTTTTAAATGGTACAGTGGTAGATATGAAACAGTTTTAAGTAACATAACACATGTTTTTTTTTTGTTGTTGTTTTTTTGCCATACATGTCACGAACGATTACGACCCGTTCGGGGTTCCTATATTTCAGAGACATCCCTTCTCGGCGCGGAACGAATATGATTGATTTGCCGAGCATAGGAGCATTCGAAACAGGGCCTTAATTACAAAGAATAAATATTCAATCGAATCTGTGGCTATCTTTAATAAAGTTTAGTACTGCGGATATGATTCGCTTATTGGTTTGTATGTCAAATGTTCTGCTGCCGTACAGAAGTAAATCTTGAACATTGAAGACACAATCCCGATTGCACAACTGTGCAGACTTATCAGTCTTTTCTGTACGCACATGCGCAATAAGTATTTTACTCGAGATAGGAGATCTGAACAGACTGATCCTTGCACTTGGTAGCTTAGGATGTGTTTGTAACGTCGCAAGCAGATTGGGCCGGTAAAATGTACATGCCGTCGTTTTAAGCCGGCGCACGGCGAAAAAAAAAGGTTTCAAACGAAGGACCAGATTAGCCTGCGCATCTAGCCAATGTGGCCATAGTTTTCACCTGTTGTTCTTTGATTAGCACAGAGGCCATGGTAGGCAAATACGAACAACGAAGACTATTCAGACTGCATGAATGTGCAGGCTGACCTGAGTCTTCCCCCCACACCGAATATGACTTATTTTCTTAATTATGTTCCCCGAAATTACTTCCAATAAAACCTTGTCACCGTGAAATAAATGGGCATCTTCACTTGCTCCTCAGAAAAACCAGGGTAGCCCAACCAGGTAACCTGAATTAAACTACCTTTTTGCATGCAACAACCATGAATTTCACTCGCACGTGCTCAAAGACGTTCTGTGGGAAAAGGCGGGAAACTCAATTAATATTAAAGGGGCGCTTCTGCTATCAAAGAGGCATTGAATCAATGCCACAGCACATGGAAAAAGGGTAACATTGTCACACAAATAATAATGAAAGCTGAAGCTACGCTCCAAAGAGTCTGAGAGCAAAGCGAAAACACTTGCATATGCATGGTGATCCAAGCCTTTGTAGGCCACAATGCTACACCACCGACTAGGATCAGCCTGAACATCGATGCAATGTGATAAGTCTTTACTGAACCCTTAAATCTTACGAAGTCACAAGGCTAAGTGAAACCCTTTGCCTTGCATACCGGTAGTGGGTGCGCATGTTCAGTGTTTGCAGGTCGTTGAGAAACCAGCGAAGACACATCTTAGCGTATTCATTCATGCAATCCAATTAGAGTCTTCGCTGATCGCATGAGCCTGATGCAGACGATGGGATTTTCACAACATAAATAAGCGTAGGCAAATACGAACAACGAAGACTATTCAGACTGCATGAATGTGCAGGCTGACCTGAGTCTTCCCCCCACACCGAATATGACTTATTTTCTTAATTATGTTCCCCGAAATTACTTCCAATAAAACCTTGTCACCGTGAAATAAATGGGCATCTTCACTTGCTCCTCAGAAAAACCAGGGTAGCCCAACCAGGTAACCTGAATTAAACTACCTTTTTGCATGCAACAACCATGAATTTCACTCGCACGTGCTCAAAGACGTTCTGTGGGAAAAGGCGGGAAACTCAATTAATATTAAAGGGGCGCTTCTGCTATCAAAGAGGCATTGAATCAATGCCACAGCACATGGAAAAAGGGTAACATTGTCACACAAATAATAATGAAAGCTGAAGCTACGCTCCAAAGAGTCTGAGAGCAAAGCGAAAACACTTGCATATGCATGGTGATCCAAGCCTTTGTAGGCCACAATGCTACACCACCGACTAGGATCAGCCTGAACATCGATGCAATGTGATAAGTCTTTACTGAACCCTTAAATCTTACGAAGTCACAAGGCTAAGTGAAACCCTTTGCCTTGCATACCGGTAGTGGGTGCGCATGTTCAGTGTTTGCAGGTCGTTGAGAAACCAGCGAAGACACATCTTAGCGTATTCATTCATGCAATCCGATTAGAGTCTTCGCTGATCGCATGAGCCTGATGCAGACGATGGGATTTTCACAACATAAATAAGCGAAACTCCCGTGGCTCATCAAGGTTGATCTAAGCACTTGCAGCCTGCGTTTCTCGCAGTCTGATCAGTATTCGGTGAGGGTATGAACCTTCCACTACCACAGGGCTATCCAAAGTGAGAGAAGCGAAAACCATTTGCCTTACAGAGTGCATGTTAATCCGAGTCTTTGGAAGTCGCACACATTTCATGCTAAGTCTTCTTTGTTTCGTGCGCTAGCTCATATACGACCAGTACGATGTTGTAATGAAAACCCGGGAACGGTCCAAAATGCTTGTTCTGGATGCATTTTTCGGCATTTTTTTTGTGTGTGTTCGAAGTATTAAAAAATCTGATTTCTGAAAAATTTGGGAGTTCGAATTAAATGATAAAGTTTTCAGCCACAAATTCGAAATAATTTTGGGTGTTCGAACTGCTTGGGTGTTCCAATTAATTGGTCACCTACCGTATTTAACTTCACTACAACTGGTGTGTGGGAATGTGTGGCGGTGGTAAAACGTCTCCCTGTCCTACATCATATTGTAGATTATATTTTCTTGTCCTTTGGGATCATTGATTCCATTGTGGAATTTGGAAAATATCTTAGGGTCACTGATGAGGCCTAATTTGCCTAAACTAACTAGTCTGGCTCAGAAAACATGTGCACACCATATTTTTTAGTTCTGTGGTGTATTCTTTGCTTCCAAAAGATAACCCTTTTATAGAACATATTAAAGGGGATCACAATTCTATAGGCATGATTTCGTTATGGAAATACAATTTTAAGAACCTTATGGTTGCTACTCTGTTGGCTCTGTCCAACTGAAAAAGGGGTCTACTCTAATAGGGGAAGAATTTGCTTCTCAAGGGGTCTACTCTAAAAGGGGAGAATTTGCTCCCCAGGAGCAAATTCTTTCCTTTAAGAGTATACCCCTTAGACATATCCAAAGAGAAAACTACTTTTGCAGGAGTAGCAGTCATTTTCGCAAATTTTACGTCTTGCAATGCCATTATGGAGTAAGTCCATGGGGCCATGGAAACGAAAAACAACAGAACATAACTACTACTACTCACAAAGTGTGGCTGGCTGTGATAGCTCAGTCGGATGCAGTCTGACTGGCGATAAGGAAGACTCGGGTTCGATACCTACCGGGGTCGGCAACATTCTTTCGTGGAGATTATGAAATCTTTTCTATGGTCATTCTCTCCCTTCCGCTGATTCAGGAAGGGCAGGGGTCAGTTTTTGGCGACAGAATGTGCACTGAACTGGTAAAGCGCTTACGGATAAGCCTGCTCAGGAAAAGCGTGGATAGGTACACTGACATGCTCAAAAAAGACCCAAATCAGTGTTGAGTGGGCCGTTAAATACAAATAAACAAAACTTGCAAAGTTTACTTCACACAGATAGGAACAGATTTATATATTCTGAAAATCTTTCGGTACGCTCTAATAATAAGTATATGTAAATGTTGGAAAGACAGAGAACTTTATTTTTCCTCATTTATAAAGATCGCTGGGAGTAACGGGCCTCCGTGGCCTAGTGGATAAGAGTGCTGACTCTTAATCATTAGGTCTCTCAACGGTGTATGTTTGAGCATGGCTCAGGTCACATAATGAGAAGTTCTGCAACGGAAGGTCAGGAGGTTTTTCATCGGGTACTCTAGTTTTCACTCACCTCCGATTAACGAGCGGCTTGATGTGAGTGAAATAATCTTGAAAGGATCGTAAAACCAAACATAAAAAAAAAAGATCGCTGGGTGTGTAAAAACATTTTCTTGTCTGTGCTACTAGAATTAACGTCAGTGCCAAGGTCGAAGGTTCTAACTCTTCCAAATATATACAATATTTAGGGAGCGAAACAAAGTCATAACGTTGATGGGTTGCTGTTTATTGTTCTTGAGCCCAGCACAGATAGCAATAGTTTCTTTTCAAAAACTTCATGACTACTAAGTGACCTGCCACCAGTTACAGACTGAGTTGTTAAAAGACTTTTTGACGCATTCGATGGGAGCTATTGTATCTGATAAGCCGAGAGTGGTGTTCTTTATTTCCACTCAATACTTGACGCTTTACTAATCAGTTTCTTTTACAATTAAATTTTGATCCAGAAAGATATACAAAAGGATAGCAAATTTCAGGTTTTTGCGTAGGTACTGCTCAAAGAAACTGCCGAGGTTTAAGATACAGTCTGATTCGCAGCACTTTGTCTGGGCAGGCTTAGATCTTCCTAGGCGGTTCAGCAATACTTCAAATTTCGGTCGGTGCCAGCTCATGCAGTCCAATATATTGCCCCAAGGTCTGATCGGCCCCCGTCCATCGAGGATTGAAGAAATAGATTGGGCTGCATGATGCTTCCACGCAGAGCTGATACCGGCCGCACATGAGTAGTGTTTAATCGCCTAGAAAGTCTAAGCCTGCCCAGGAAAAGTGGCTCGAGTGGGACCGTTCATGCATTTCAATCATTTAGTTTCATAGGGTGACAGGGCTTGAGAAGGAGTTTTATCTGCCCGTTTTATCTCAGTACTGAGTAAAAGTCCCACAACATTGGAAGCAATGTCTCAAAAAGACTCATACAGTGTTTACAGGGACGTTAACAACAAATGAAATAGATAACCAAGGCCCTACAGAAGGCCTGATGACTTAGGAAAAATCTTTTCATATGCCCGTTTGAAAAACAACAATAACAAAAAAAAAAAAAAAAAAAAAACGGTCGTATTAAGTTACGGGGTTGGTGTCCGTCCGTCCGTTCGTAAGCTTTTTTTCGTTTCCGTATAAATCCTACTATAGATGAGTTTAGGACGCCACCGGTCGCTAAGGAAATGCTATCCCACGATTCCGTATTTTTGCGCATGCGCAGTTTTGTGTGGCAAAAAAAAAATAATCCGTTGTACAGACTGAGCCGATAGCAGTTATTAATTTCTTTGAATTTGACAATTTTAAATAAAGGGTAAGGTAAAGGTGACGTATGCCTTTCGTCACTGTGGCGTCCAACTGATATTGGCTGACAATTGGGTAAGACCTGCTATCCTTGCAACAGGTAAGGGTAGAGGGGGTGCTCTTATTCCTTCTATTTCTACACTGTCATTCATTTTCCTCTTTCTCCTGTGTCCTATAATTTGACCTACGATCTCTTCTATATTTTTTCTCCCTTTCTCTGGGAGACGAGACAAAAATTATCCACATGGGTTGACGTGCCGTTAAACCCAAAACAATTAATACTCGAATAATTAACTGACAATGGTCGCGCCATGTTGCGCTAATCGCAAGACAAACGATGCGACAGTGAAGATGATTGGTTGGTTGGTTGAATTGTGGTTGAATGTCCCCGTCAACACTATTTAGGTTATTTTGGAGACGCTGCTTCCCGTTTTGTAGGACTTTTACCCGCCATTGAGATGAAATGACATCTCAAGCCTTGCCGCCTAATGGAACCAAAAGGCTAATATGCATTTGACAATCTGACTCACATCACTTTGCCCGGACAATCTTAGTCCATCTAAACGGTTTACCAGTACTCATTTGTGGTAGGTTTCAGCTCTGCGTGGAACCACCATGCAGCCCAATCTATTTCTCCAAGCCCCGATGGGCGGGGATGTGAGGGTGGGGTGAGACAGTGAAGATGAATCGAAGGATTACTAACCTGACGGATTCAACAGGTGGGTGATAAAGATCAATCGTTTACAACCAGCAAAAGGGTTGTTTGAACATTGAAATTCACCGTCCCCGCGATCCCCGCCCATTGAGGCTTGAAGAAATTGATGGGCTGCATGATGCTTCCATGCAGAGCTGAAACCAACGCACACGAGTTCTGGTAAACTATTAGAGGATCTAAGCCAGCCCCGGCAAAACGGTGCGAATCGGACCGTCCATGCTTATAAACCCTATTGGTTTCATTGGGCGACAGGGCTTGAGATGTCATTTCATCTCAATATCGGGTAAAAGTCCCACAGAATTGGAAGCAACGTCTCCAAAATGACATATACAGTGTTAGCGGGGATTTTAAATCTAAAAAAAAAAAGAAAATCACCGTCCCCGTTAACACTATTTGGGTCATTTTTAAGACGTTGCTTCCTGTACCCACATTGAGATTAAATAAGATCTCAAGCCTTCCCGCCAGATAAAAAAGATGTGGTTTATAATGGTTTAACAGTACATGTACTCATGTGCGGTCAGTTTTAGCTCTGCGAACCCAGGACTCCTCGTATACCGTACAAACACTCTACCGACTGAGATACCGAGCAACACCTTCAACCTTTTACATTTCCCCGCCTGCCTAATGAGATTCGTCCCGAATGTCTAAGTGCTATCCAGTCTGGCTATGGTACTTGCGTGTTCAGGTTTTTCAAAGTATCGCTTCTGAGACTCTGCCAGTAATGTTTTTGCTTAACTGCTCATTTTTTGTCTTGAAAGTCAAGTCAGGTCAAAGATTTATTCAGGGCCCCCTAACTCAGGGTATGAGAATTAAACGCGCATTCATTTAAAACATACAGCAAACAACAAATAGCATGTACATGTATATAATGGAATAGTAAAATTAGAATTCGGACATGGTATCTGCTAAGTACTGTTGTGATTCAAAAGATTGTGAACTGCAATTTTTGAGGTTTAACGTCCCCGTCAACAATATAAAGGTCATTTTGGAGACGTTGTTTCCAATTTTGTGGGTTTTCTACCCGACGTTGAAGTGAAATGACATCTTAAGCCCTGCCTCCAAATGAAAGCAATAGGGTTTATAAGCATGGATGGTACGTCCGACTCGCACCGCATTGTCTGGGTAGGCTTAGATCTTCTAAGCGGTTTATGAGTACTCGTGTGCGGGTCGGTTTCAGCTCTGCGTGGAGGCATCATGCAAACCATCTATTTCTTCAAGCCCCGAACTGCAGTATAAAAGTCTGTGAATGTTGTGGATGAAATGAAAAAACACTATGCTTAAAAAATCTTATTTTTCCTTAGTTTACTGTACACAAACGGGCCCGATTGATTACTTTTTGCCACACAAAACTGCGCATGCGCAGCGTAGCCAAGGAAGTGAATCAGCCTAAACTCATCTATACAGTTTTCATCCGATCAAGCCTAAAATGTGTATGTAGTAAGGCTAAGATGTGAAGATATGCCACCAAATATTAACAGAGTTATGACCCTTTGAAAAATTCGGTTTACATTTTCATTTGGTTAAGTTTTGTGCTATACATGTGCAAATCATATGTAAGTTACATTTAGTTTATACTTGTCATGGCGTTAAACAATTTACCACAGAATACTCATCACTACCTACCCTTCCTGATACCAAGGTCACAGACTTCGAAATTTTTTTACACGTTTTGTATTAAAGTTTATTTTTTGTATTCAAAAAATGCACTAATTGGGATAATGATATCAACTTGCTCAAATCAGAATTTAGACTGACAAGACCAAACCTATTGGATGCTTTTTGAAAGCAGCCAACTTGTTACCTTAACCTATTGCATGCGGGAATTCCCTAAAACTTGTCAAACAGAACGCGGCGTCTGATTAGGACCTGCACTATTTTGCTGACCGAATGTTCCGTCAAAAATAGAATAAAAACGAAAAGAATAAGGCCTGACACCCCTATATGACAAATGGACTTGCCCAGCATATAGCACACTAGTATACAATGGATTAAGGATTTATTGTGTAAACGGATTGAATTACTTAGGTTGACTTGATATTTAATACTTTGTCAAAGGAAAATAAACACACCAGGAAATAAATGAAAAACAGCGTTTTATAAAGCATGGAATATATGAAAAAAATGTGGAATAGGGCCGGATCACAACGTAACCGACTAGATTGATTTTGTTTGTTTGATTTGAAGTTTAACGTCCCCATCAACACTTTAAAGGTCATTTTGGATAGGTTGCTTCCAATTTTGTGGGACTTTTACTCGACATTGAGATGAAATGACTTCTCAAGCCCTGTCGCCCAATGAAACCAATAGGTCTATAAGCCTGGGCAGGCTTAGATCATCTAAGCGGTTTACCAGTAGTCGTGTGGGGTTGGTTTCAGCTCTGCGTGGAAGCATCATGCAGTCCGTCTATTTCTTCAAGCCCCGATGGGCGGGGTCAATCCGACTAGATTGATATAACGCGGCTTGTGCATTCGCGCAGTTTAATCAGTGTCTATTCTTGTTTGGCTTATTTTTCGGTTGTTATAGATTTCCATGCTCAGCTGAACCGAGCAGGGATTCCATGTTCAGCTGAACCGAGCAGGGATTTCCATGCTCAGCTGAACCGAGCAGGGCATAAGGATAACTATCACGTGAACAAGTCCGTGAAATGAACAGCCCCATTAACCCCATTTTATATAGAGAAAACTGGGGTTTAAGGGGGTATACATTATTTTTCTTATTTCTGATCCAAGACATAGGTTGTGGGTATTCGTTAGAACCGCCTCATCGAGGCGGTTCTAACGAGCACCCACAACCTGTGTTTGGAATATTAATAAGAAAAAATATCGCAATTTTCATCGGAAAATCAGCCACTTAGGAGATATGAAAAAATGCCTACAGTGCATTCTTTCACATCTCAAACATTTGTATTTTTGTGATGAAAATTTGTATTATTTTTGCTTAAAAAGTGCTAGAAAATATTAAGGTCGGTAGGGAAGAAAATATTTTTTCTGGATGGCAATAAAAATTGCAGGGTCGGCAGAAAAAAACAGGGTCGCCTCGGTCGGGTTAGCGGAAACACAGCTATTTTTAGGCATCATTACTGCCCTAAACATCAGGACATTCACTAGAGTTTGATCACTACCGCCTTGAACATGCGGAAAATCCGTGTATCCTTGAAAACACTTGTGATGACCTTGACAATTGTAAACATTCCACTTTTAATGTACCTCTTTTTCAATATACACAGAGGTAGAACCATTATTTGGCCGACAAGCATTCAAGTAGTTTCAGTTCGAAATGTAACCGTGATCACTTCTTGTCTTAACAAAACAAATGGTGCTAGGTCTCAAGAACAACAACAACAACAACAACAAACAGATTTGAACAACAACAACAACAACAACAACAATACCGACAAGAAGAAGAACAGCAATCACAATAAAGCACAGGGTCAGTCGTTTCTGACACATGTGTTTGAAAATCTGACGGACAAGTGGAAACCTATAGACACTGATCCAAATGCTCATTATGTCTTCTCTGCCTTTCTTTATATAATCGGATCGGCACCAACGATTAGAATTGTCGGCGCTGCTTGCCCAAAAGCGATTGAATCGCCAATATTCTGTCAATTACGATATAAAAGCAGTTATGGAAATGAATCGATGTTAACGGTAAAAGGAGCTGTGGAACAATTACCAGAGGGATCTGGATTTAAGTAAGTTGCTATTATACATGTAGATTATGCCAACAGAAAAGCAAATGTCTTAGAGAAAGATGATTTTTGTTAGACTTTCCTTGTTGTGAGTAAGAATATTTATTTTCTGGCTTCGACAGAGTAAAAGGTATCCTATATATATTAACCCTCTGATCTTGAAAGTGTTCATCTGATTGGTATATCCATTATGAATAAAGTTCTTAAAACACAAGCAAAAATACACATGTATTTACATTGCTGGCTGTTTCGGACAGGTCAAGAGCTCTGATTTCTACTTCCGGTCATTTCGGCTATTTCCGCTACTCATCGAGTCAGCAGCGAAATGAACCGGGACGGGACCTACAAACTTCCAAGGATCCATGACCCCATTTTCGCTGCTCACTCGCGGAGTAGCGGAAATAGCTGAAGTGACAGAGCTCTTGAAGTAGGAAAATGACTAGTCCGAAACAGTCAGCAATGTAAATATATTTTTGCTTGTGTTCTAAGAACTTTATTGATAATTCAGATATGAAACAGGTGATACCTAAACCGCAACCAACCAACTTATTGCAGCTGAAGGCTAGCTATATATTGTTGTAAGAAAATAAACAAAATAGGACAATTTTGAAACCTAAAATATTCTTAAAACTTGATACATAAGTGGCAATGTTTGTCTGAGAATCAAAATGATCACAACACTAATCATATCTACAGAAAACTTGGAGGGATGCTCAGATAATGTAAATATATAGAGGCTTAAAGGTAGGGTATTTGTCAGTGCTATACTACAACAACACACGCATCAACGGCCCGCCTATCGAGTCTTGGGTAGGGCTGGCTAATCGGAGCTGAAAAAATAATCGATTATCAGTCCTGTCATTGCGATCGATAATCGATTAGTAGTCGCTAAGATTTTTGTCATTATTTTGCCTGTCTGGCTTTCTGTCTGAGCATGACTCTTACCATATGTTGCACTTTACATTATGTATCTTCGAACAGACATGCCTGAGCAAACAGTGTAGACCCAGATGAGACGCCGCATAATGCGGCGTCTCATCAGGGTCTGCACTGTTTGCCATTCATCCATCTATTTTAGGCATAACTTTGGCTAGTAAATTGTACCTATCAAGTAATCGATTAAAAGCAAATCAGAAATGATAATCATTTTTTTTTTAATTTATCGATCGATTAATCGATTAATCGCGTCAGCCTTAGTATTGGGGCAATAGATTCGGCTGGATGATGCTTCCACGCAGAGCTGAAACCAAGCGCACATGAGTACTGGTAACCCGCTAAGGAGGGCTAAGCCTGTCTAGGTAAAGTGCTGCGACTTAGACCGTCCATGCATATAAATCCTATTGGTTTCATTCAGTGGCATGGCTTGAGATGTCATTTCACCTCAATGTCGGGTAAAAGTTCCACAAAATTGGAAGCAGTGTCTCCAAAATGTCCTAAATAATGTTGACGGGAACGTTAAACCTAAAATCAATCAAACCAAACAAACACATTGGGAGGTGGTGGGGGGGGGGGGGGGGGGCTTGAATCGATTTTACGAGACCACAATCCTCGCGCTTAGTTCTCTCGTGATTTCCCAATCATGGAGGTTTTTCTTTCTCATCAGTGAACGTAAAAATCAAACAAATTACAGGGATGAATCTACGATGAGGACTCGACATCATGAAATAACTGAAATGCTGGGGCAAAAGAAAACCAAGTCAAACTCCGGTGTACCGCGGGCCCGACCAAAGACAGTGCATCAGGCACCAATCGGCGTTAATTAAAAAGTTTCAAAGTAAACGTGGTATTAACCATGTTAAACAGATTTATTTTATTTCAAATATCAGTCATCATACATATGTACATAATACAGACATATATATGTGGCTCGGGTTGGGCGTAGGCTTGGCCTATATTTGCCCTGTTATTACAGATGTGGGACCTCCAGTTACCTACCCTACCCTACTGTTACTCCGATCTGTCACATTTGACCATTATTTACAGTCGTACACTCCAGATTTGCAGGATGAAACACTCAAAGTCACAGTGGTGCTGTTGATGGGACGCATATATTCACTCAGTTACCGCCTTCGTAAACTAAAGGGTAAAAGAAACACATTTCAGCATTGAGTTAGCTTTTTCTATCAGAAACGGCTGTATTGTGAGACAGTTGATGTAGCCCAGCCATGCTCGTTTAAAAATTTCGAAAAGATGAACGTGTGTCCATGGTATGAAGCTGCATATATAGGCATATATATATTACACCACCGCGGCCTTCCGACCTTGTACGCCAATTTTAACATTTATAAACCTTTAACGTCATTGGCGCTATTTAGAGACCTTTCATTTACCGCCATAGGCGACCCTATCATTTTCGGTTCTTTTTTAACCTATATATACTCAGTCAAAAAAGTTCCTATACCTAAAAATGCTTCTGTTACTATAGCTACTACAGATAAAAACTACACAAAGTTTTTTATGTTTTGATAAGAAAACTCATTTTTCCGTGCAAAAGCACCATTCGTTTTTGTTTTCGTAAACATATCATCGTAGACTATTGCTTTAAACACCCAAGGGGTCACTGTGTCATTTTCGCAGAGAAAAATCATTAAAACATGCTATGATTTAACATCACAAAATTTCCCTGTACCCTACAATTCTAAAATTAGGTACATGTGACATTTCTTTAGATACCATTTGCGTCTATTCACAAAAGATTTGGAACTTTAGTTGCATCAGCTACAAGAAACAGGCTATCACATATTGACCTCCTATTCTTAGAAGTTGTGTGAAAATGCTGCTTTCAATGGGAACTCCATAGAAAATCGCAACCGATAGTACTACAGGCTACATGAATTTTCTGTATTTTTTACCATCATGATGAACAGCAATGGTGGACACAAAGTATTTTTTGAAAAAATGGCAAAAATTTATTGACAGGAACGAAAATTACAGCAGTTCGAAAATTGCTATATTTTTAATTGCAAGGGAGATAATTTGAGAATTTCACAAATTAAAACCTCGCTTATAATGCGAGATCATGAGATATTGTAAAAGTAAAGTGTTATCCGATGTTCAGAGAATATTGTCTTTCATCTTACAGAAAAAAGAACTTTCTGCGCATGCGCAAAGTCCATTTTCTACCAAAATCTTTCCAGGCACATATTGGAAGACAACTCATGAGCAGAAAGGTATGGACAAATGTAAGTTTGAGCATTCTCTAGCTAAACGTCCGATTTAAATGTCTACAGCCAAATTTAGCTCAATAGCTGCCAGATATCTAGTGAGTTTCACCCGAAAGTTGGTATAGTTACTTTTTTGACTAAGTATATATATAACCGGAAGCTTCATCAAATTTTTGGCATTAGTGCTGTTGGTTTTGAATGGGTGTGGTGTGTGTCCATAAATAAATACACGTGTTACCGTTAAGCAAACAACATTAACCCTCTGCTGACAGACGACATTTTGAAATACTTTTCTTTTTTTCCCGCCAGAAAGCAGGATTTGACATTTCATGCAAAAAATAAAAAATAAAAAAATAATAATACAGAAGACCTTCGATTGCTCGAACACCGATGGCTCGTTTACCATGGATGCGTCGAACCCATTCTTGAGCCCCTAGCGAAATCCTCTACATAAGAAATAGTGGGGGATAATTAAGGAAATTTTAGTCTTTTACCTTGCAAATATATGCTGTATGTATTCATTAGAATCGCCTCGATGAGGCGATTCTAATGAGTACACACACCATACGTTTTCATTATAGAATACCGAAAAGATGTATAAAAGTATCTCGTTATGCCTCCTGATAGTAACCTCAGTGCCTCGAACTACTCCTGTCTCAAACAGATTTTCGAGGTCCCAAAGGTGTTCGAGCCATTGAAGTTCGACTGTAATAATAAAATAAAAATAAAATCAAGTCCGGTTTTCAAGGAAAAATGTCAGCAATGGTTAAGGTTAGGTCAAATCAAGGACCATGATAATTTGTTTGGATAATTGAGCCCCGCCAAGCGAATATGTGTCTTCGAGCATTCCGTCATGACAAATTTTAACTGCGCATGCCCAGCCATTCAGAGGGGCCAGGGATATGGCTTTCTGTCTGAAGGTTCCTCTTGATTCACTGCTTGTATGAGCGAGCAGCGAAGGTTCTGGCGAGACTGCGCGGATGCACAGGCTCGCCTGAACATTCGCTGCTCGCATAGGCGATAAGTACCAAAATCGCTTGACGGGGCCCATATGTAAATAACTCAATGCATTTCAGTAAAGTCTTTAAGCCCATTGCATGCAAGGGGTACCTTCGCAAACAGTGCAGACCCAGATCAGACGGCGTCTGATCAGGGCCTGCTCTGTTTGCTAATACACATTTCTTTAAAAAATAAATATATAAGAAAAATAGGCCTGACACCCCTTATAATGACAAATGGACGTGTCAAACATATAGTAATAGAAGAGTCCACTAGTATACAATGGGTTAGAATCAAAGTAAAAACCGTTCCCTGTATTTCAGATATAAAGCTGCGTTTTTCAACTGTCGCCTTCCAGACGAGAGGATTCCAGACACGGTTTCTGTAATAACACGTACCGACATGCCAATATTGAATTTACTTCCGGTTAGAAGTGGTGTGGTCAAACCGACTTATCAGAAGAAATTTGCCGTCTGCGTGTCACCATTGTTTGGAGAGTACAACTCGACTAGTGATCTCATTCAATGGATAGAGCTAAACAGAATTCTTGGAGCTGAATTATTTGTGTTTTATAACTATTCAGTGGGTAAAGATGTTGACAAAGTGCTACAATTTTATGTAGAAAAAGATTTGGCAAAAGTTATACCTTGGGACGTATCTAAATTCCGTCCACCAGGGGGAAGGCATGAGTTATCGTATGTTGGGCAGACTGTTGCTTTGAATGACTGCCTAATGAGGGTAAAACCCATCTCAGAATTTGTGGTAAACTGTGACCTTGATGAAGTTATAGCCCCCCATGGAGGTCTGACTACATGGCATGACATCGTAAACAAACATCCTGACGTGTCTATCTATAACTTCAAGAGTTCGTTTTTCAGACTTAATTGGAACAACACAGAAAAAGCATTTCCAAGAAAACATATAGCAGAGATGTATAAACTAACATTCCTGTTAAAACTTGACCGTGAAGTTAAAATATTTCCTCCTAATGACAGAACGAAGTATTTTGCAAAAACAAATGTGGCGGACACTCTGGGTGTTCATAAAGTGTTTGAAACAAGTTCTCCTCACAAATCGGAAATGTTTCCGTTAGGGGTGGGCTTGATTCACCACTACAGAATAATCTATGCGACGATCAATGGTATATCACAGCCTGACTACATTAATAAGGGACCCAAAGTGTTTGATGATACAATAAACCAACAATATAGAGACAAACTGATAGACAATGTCATAAAAATATATGAAGAACTGTACGGATAATCGAGAAGAAAAAATAAACCAGCTCATAAATTTTTGTTTGTTTGTTTGATTTGAGGTTTAAAGTCCCCGTCAGCACAGTATAGGTCATTTTGGAGACTTTGCTTCCAATTTTGTGGGACTTTCACCCGACACTGAGATGAAATGACATCTCAAGCCCTGTCGCCAAATTAAACCAATAAGGTTTATAAGCATTGGCGGTGACCGACTCGCACCGCTTTTCCTGGGCAGACTTAGATCCTCTAAGCGGTTTACCAGTACTCGTGTGTGCTCGGTTTCAGCTCTGCGTGGAAGCATCCTGCAGCCAATCTATTTCTTCAATCCCCTATGGGCGGGGGCCGAAGAAGAGCCCTTATCATTATTCTCTTAAACCCTTTTTGTACCAAATGGAATCTTCCTCCTTATATATAGCAGGAGCCCACTTCAAAATTTAGGGGTGTCAGGTTGTGTTTTCTTCAAAATTAGTTTGGAAAATGACTTAACTTTTAGCAACAGTGGGGCCGCGTTCTGCGGCGTCTGATCTACGCCTGTACTGTTTGACAAATACCCGTTTTTGGGTTTCTGGTACAAAATGGGTTACGTGTGCGTGCTTATGAATGTATGAAAAATAGTCACAGGGACAAAAGTCGCTTATTTTTATTTTGCTTGGTGTATGTTAGTTTAAAGGTATGATGCCAAAGGTTGACAATGACAAACAACGAGAGACAACAGAGATTCACATTCTTTTTCTAGCCCAAATATAGATTGTGGGTGCTCGTCAGAATCGCCCCGTCGAGGTATTTCTAACGACAATCCACACTTTATGTTTCTGACAAAAATAGGAAAATAATGAATTTTATGTGAGTTACTGATTAAAAAGTATGTTTTAAAAAGTGTTGACAAAGACAAACAACGAGAGACAACGGAGCTTCTTACTGTGAGCCTTCATATTACGATAACAAGCCCGTGTATTATATTTGCTGAGATCCCATGGGTTATGGTATAATCTGACAAAGTCAATGAAGAGTGAACTTGATATATGTCTAGGTCACTGTGTTAAGGTGTATGCTGAGACAGAATATGTCAAGAAGAATCATTATTTAGAGTTTGAAGGTTTTAGCAACCATAGTTGCTGAGATGACAACCAAAAATAGATTATTAAACCTCAAGGTATCTTGGAAATTCTGTGTCTGTGAGCTCGACCTTAGGTCACGCCAAGCAACATGGTTAGCGGTAATTAAACCGTTAGACTTATATCTACCATCATACAAAATATAAAAGAAATCCATCTGATGGTCTGTTAATTATATGGTTTTATAAATTTTAACGCAAAAACTTTGACACAGTGACAATGTTCTATGTCTGTGTCCTTGACATAGCCCAAGCCAGAGGCTTGACACAGGAGCTTAGATATACCATATGAAAGGTAAAGCTATAGAGATATCCTGTAGCATGTGGTTACAGAGATATGAGTATGCTTTTTGATGTAAAAGTTGACGAACGGCGGGACGAACGGAAGAACGAACGAACGAACGGACGTGGTCGAGTCCTCACTGTTGTCTCAGTTCTGTGGTTGATGGTTTTTGTGTTCTCGGATATGTTGCACTGATGAGTTAGGAGGTCTTCATGCGGACTGTATAAATTTGTCTAAATCGCGACGGAAGTAAGGGCGAGGATTGCGGCCGCGTAAAATCGATTTAAGCCCTCCAGTGAAATTCGTTTCACTGCCGTTCCAAGGCGGTTCTTCTATCTCGGTTTATTTCGTTATGGTGTGTCTTCGTGTGTGTGTGTGTGTGTGTGTGTGTGTGTGTGTGTGTGTGTGTGTGTGTCGCTTATATCCTTTTTGTGGGAATGTAGCTGTCATTTTGGCTTTCCGCTGTTGATATATATATTTCATGTTTGTGTTTCTTTCCCTTTGGTGTCTCTGATGGGTGATGTGGGTTTGTATTGATTCCTGACCATTGCCTTCACTTCTATTTTAATAGCGGAAATTCAAGGTAAATATTTTTTGTAAAAAATATTCAGTTAGTGCTTTTCTTTTTTATTTTTTGTTTGGTTTTACGGCCCTTTCAAGATAATTTCACTCACATCGAGACGATCGTTAATCGGAGGTGGGCGAAAACCGGAGTACCTGAAAAAAAAAAAAACGACCTGGCCTTCCGTTGCAGACCTTGGCGTCTCATATGTGACCCGAGCCAGACATGAACCACAGCGGTGAGAGACCTAATGATTTAGAGTCAGCGCTCTTATCCACTAGGCCACGGAGGCTCGTTCAGTTGATCTAAAGTGAGGCTTACGGAACATGTGGGACAATTGTAATCTGCCTATTACCTGTGTCCGATTTAATCCGCGCGACAAATTGTATAGAAAATAATAGGGCATGTGAATCTAAGACATGATTTAAAAAATACTAGGCTAGATAGCGAAAATGTGATTGAAAATTATGAAAATTCAATCTTTTATCTTAATTTTGGTTATAATTATATATTTTTTAGATAAAATTTGAACTGTCAATTTTGAAATGAAAATCAGACCCTTCGTCTCGTGAACCTCTCGTTTACTTCAATAGAAAATTAGCAAAAAACTCACGAGGGTGTCTGTTTTTAAACTGTAATAATTAAATTATAAAATACGTTGTTAAAAAGGTGACTTTAAATTGTAGAAGAAAAATAATTTTTCTTTCCAACAGTATCAAATAATTGAAGATCAAATAAAAACAAAGTTGGTCATTTTCAGGTTGTTTTCTTGCCATTTTCAGTACCTTTAGCCGTCTCTCCTCATTGAATCTATTTATAGCTTTCGGTTCTCATATTACGTGATTATCGGATTAAATCGGAAATTTCCGGGTTTTAGCTGGTTTATGACGAATGTCAAAGTGCGCTGCTGAAAACATTTTTGTTAATGACATCTAATGCTGAAATAAATTTATTTTTATTTCGTCTTATTTATATATTTACTGTTTTTGATTTGTTTCTTTTCGTGTTTAATATATTTTTTCTGCATGTGATTGATGCGCAATTAACAAACACTTCATATTGTTTACAAAAGAAGAAGAAAGAAAAAAAAAAACTTAAATCATTGATTTTTTGACTAGCGAAAATTTATTGATTTCGGTGAAAAATCTTTTTTCCGGGTACTTCACACACATGCTTAATTGGCAATTGTTGCTAATTACTGCCAATCATGCCGGTTGTGGGAATACTACTTAAAACCCTCAGTTACTTTTTCTGATCAGAGTCTACGTTGTGCGAAAGATCCATTGCTTCTTCATGCAGCAAGAGAAGCCTAGGATGCGCACGCCGATGTGATTCTCTGCTGGGCACATGTAAATTGTAGGGTGTTCAAATATTATTTTCTGGGATAAATTTCATGTAATTACACACAGAAAAATAATCATCACAAAAACACGCCTATATAATTTTGACCCCTTGAACCCCACTTTTATATAATAGAACTGGGTTTTACAGAGGTAAACCTTGTTTCTTATTTCTATTCAGTATATAGATTGTGGTTACTCGTTACACAATCTATATTTTGTGCAACAGAAAATTTCACAATTTTTCATCTTAAAATTTTCTCTTTTTTGGCAATAAAATTTACTGTGTAGTTGTACAGGCATGTTTTGTAATGTGTTGTCAGGGTTGCAAAACAAAATATATTTTAATGCTAACCAGTAATCGACAAAAGCTGATTTAACAAGTTTCGATTAATATGCATCAGTTAATATATGTATAGAATTTAAGAGTTGACACGCGCTGTGTGTATATTCACATTAATTGCTTTATGACCCGGAAGCCTTAATTGTTGACATGATATCGACAAACTTATGTTAGGTAATCTTTAGACAAAAGTTCTCTGTAGTTAATGGACTCGGTCCAGTTAACGCTTTCCCTTTCACCCCTAAGCTTTTGTTAATTAGAATTTAGCCCACCCCGGCCTCCCAATCCCCCCCCCCCCCCCTCCCCCAAAAAAGAAAAAAGAAAGAAAAAGGGTTGAGCACAATTCAAGTCTTTCTATTATAACGAAAGAGAAAAAGAGTTGAGCACCCCGGCCCCCCAATTCACCCCCCCCCCAAAAAAAAAAGAAAGAAAAAGGGTTGAGCACAATTCAAGTCTTTCTATTATAACGAAAGATATCCATATAGCGCACAATGAACACTCCGATCAGATTGTGCAGATGTTAGATTTGTCTGGGGTTTGTCATATAATCTTATTCGCTAGTTATCAAGTATCCTATTTTCTTCTCCAAGATATATCTCTTACAGCTCTTACAGCGGTCCTAGCGAGTACCCACAATCGATGTTTTGGAGCAAGAATTAACACACTCGCGCGTCAACGTGCATTTTTTCATATCTCCAAAATAGCTATTTTTCTAATGATAACTAGCGAATAAGATTATATGACAAACCCCAGACAAATGGGGGATCACGTGGTTTAATACGTCATACAATATGGCTTCCTGTACTGAAAACGTGTCGATTCAAATAAGATTTTCCACTTGTAGTCCTGTATTTCATTTTTTAATGTTTTGGAATATGACGCAGAGTACGACAAATAAGGATCACTTCATGCTTAGGTCAAAATTTCTCGGGGCAGATTCTCATTGTTCAAGTTTAATCACTTCTAAGTAGGAAAAACACTAATAAATGCGGGGATCTAGTGCACTGTTCTTGAATTTTAGACAACAAAATTTGAATTTTATCATGTGCTACTAACATACCTATATTATTTCTGTTTGAAAATGAGCAGTTGTACAGAGATGGTTATTGCAAGACTAAAACTTTAAAATTAACATTTCATGCTTACGATTCAGGAGAAGTTTTTAGAAGTCGATCAAGTACACTACTTCGCAGCACGATGATCAGGTGCACTGCAATTTTCAACAGTATGAGAGGTGGCTTTATGGTTCTTTTTTAAAGTTGTCTGTCAGAGATTATTTGAAGGATTTTCCGCCTTGGCCTATGGGTGTGTGTGTGTGTGTGTGTGTGTGTGGGGGGGGGGTTATGATGCAGCAAATTATAGACCAGTGTCGCTAACATGCACCTGTTGCAAAGCCCTGGAGCATTTATCAGTTAGCAGCATTAACAAGCACTAGTTTATTAGTTTATTAGAGTCTCATCAAGGTTAACAACCATGTACAGATATACATTTTAACATATAAACTAGCTAAAATTAACCATGCCATTCTAATATAGAATTATAAGAGACTATCACAGTATATTTAACCAATACACAAATATACATTGTATATCAATTAAAACAAAATGCATTAAATATCAGAAATTATAAGTAGATACTAGGATGAATACCCATATATCGGCCACACGACACATACACCGGCAACTAGATGACACAGCCCAGGACAGAAGACATGTGGCGGAGCCAATGTCCAAACAGCATGCATCCCGCCCCAGCAACTGTGCCCGCCGACAAATCTATCGTGCGGTCGATCTACAGAAGTGATAAGAAGAGATGGAAGTGAAAGCGGATAAAGAAGCACAATCTATCACCTCAGCGGTATTACAGACACAGTGTAACCGAGGTAACAGAGAGGACTCCTCACCGAAAATATGTCAACAATGCTGTACAATATATACAATAAGTTGCTAATTAAAAATGGTTAAATTTTGGGGCTTAAATCGTCGGTTAAACGCATAAAAAACAGATCATGCGTATCTAAAAAAAATAACATTAAATTGTCACGACTATTTATTCATATAAAATGATCTTCGCTGAAGAATATTAAAACAGGTTTTGGCAACACTACGTATCAAAAAGCGGTTGGAGAATAAAAACGCTATTTTTTCTTCTGCTGCAAAATCAATAAAATCAGGGTTAAGAGTAATAGCTTTATTAAATAACTCGGTTCGAAAATCTTCATAAAAAGAACAATTTAAAATTACATGAATTTCACTTTCTATTTCGTTACAAGTTGGACATTTTCGCTCTTCTAAAGGTTTATTCTCATATCTCCCAGTTTCAATTCTGAGGGGTGCGACTCCACATCGAAATTTAGCAAAGGCAGCACGATGTCTTACAGGCATAATAACTTTACAGTACTCTTCTGTTTCAAATGTTGACTTGAACAAGCTGTATGTTCGTAATTTGTTTCGCCCCCTACCACTTGGACCAACTGCACTACGTATACTGTTTAGCCAATCTGTCTTAAACATATTTAAACCTGCTTCTCGCAGTTTCTTAAGAAAGTCAGTACCCAAAGGACGTCGGATATCACAATCCATGTTTAACTGAAGCTCTGCAATTTGTTTTTTGATGAAATGGAACCAATTCCTACAACCTGGAGAAGCTTTGGAAAATGCCCATACTGCTATGCGTTTGTTGATTCTAGTGGTCGCCGTACACGAGACTCTTACCAACTGGCGCCCAATGCATTCCCATTGTCTTATAAAACTAGATTCCCATCCCATTTCGCCATGTAAAGCAGACACAGGGGTGTATTTGCCGACGCCCAGAAAGAAGCGCATTGCTCTGTTTTGCACGGCGTTGACACACGAATATTGCTTGAGCCCCCATACGCTAGCACCGTAATTGATAACTGGGTAGACGACTGAGTCGTACAACTTAGTAAAGACATTGTATGGAAGTCCACCAGCTAATTTGCATTTAGATATCAGAAGCCCAAGAGCACGACTTGCGCTCTGTGCGACAGACTTAGCAGTTAATTCAAAATTTAAATGTTCTGACAGCAATAAGCCAAGGTAGGTATATTTCTCAACAACAGTGAGCACATCATTGCCACACTTAAATGGGAACTGTGTCCTGTTAATTGAAGGGTTACGGAAGTGAATTATATTACTTTTACTACAATTAACAACCATATCATTGGTATTACACCAGTCGTTCAGTGCCGTTAAAAGTGTTTGCAAATCTTGTTCTGTTTCTGCAAGCAAAACTATGTCGTCTGCGTACATTAGAATGCATACAACGTCATCGTCGCATTTTATACCAATCCCAAGCGACTTAAGGTAAACTGCTAAATCATTCAAAAATAGATTAAACAAGATTGGTGAAAGAATACATCCTTGACGAAGACCAGAATGTACATCGAACCAGTCAGTATGTAAATTGTTTAAACGGACACATGACGAAACTGAAGAGTACAACGATTTTACAGCGTGAAACAGCTTCCCATTAAGGCCTATGCTACTTAAGCGGTGCCATAACTTCGTACGATTAATGTTGTCATACGCCTTTTTAAAATCTATGAAAGCGCAATAGGTGGATTGCTTGCATTTCTTTCTGGTGTCAATGATGCTGGTTAACGAGGAAATATGATCTATAGTGCTCCTTTTCTTTCTAAAACCGTTTTGCTCATCGGCAATAAGATCATTGTTTTCTGCCCAGTAAGACAAACGCTCATTAATTACAGAACAATAAACTTTGTAAATCGCTGATGCGAGAGCTATACCTCTATAAGATAAGGGGTCACGGGGGTCGCCCGAAGAAGACTTTGGTATAGGTTTTATCACGCATTTCCCCCAAATGGCGGGAACAATACCCTTGTTAAAACATACATTAAACATTGCGTGCAGAAAATAAATCGACACGTCATTTTTCAAAGCCTCACTTGGAATTTGATCGATTCCAGTCGCTTTGCCACGCTTGGCTTTTTCGACGGCTTTTTTGACCTCCAAAATAGAGAAGTTTTCATCAAGCAAGGGCGTATAATTACATGTATTAGAATCAGCTTGATTATTCGGAGCCATGTCTTCCACCTCATTTATGGAACTGCAATTCAGAAGATTACTGAAGTCCGATTTCCATTTTTGTAAAACTTCACCAGAATCGTTAGAAATTGAGCCGTCCGGTCTTTTAATTTCAAACGGTATAACATCTTGGTTAGTAGAACGGACACCTATTTTGCCTATTGACTTCCAAAATTGCTTATGATCTATATTGCACTCATGCTCCAGTTCAGACTGAAGAGAAAACCAGTATAACCTCTTACACCGCTGGACTTCCCTATCGAAAGCCTTACGCAGCTTAACATATTCAGCCTTAAGGAGTGATTTTTCATTGCCGCATGTACTTCGTAGCCAGGTACGTTCAGCTTGGCTTAAACTACACCATAATGTAGAAAGCTTATCGTTCCACCAGGGTTTTCCCGGCCTGAGTCTTTTTGAACTGTTACAATGTGACACTCGCTTATGCGGGATCGACGCATACATGTTTTGTGTGACAAAATCGCACCATTTGCTATAAATAATGTCTATGTCCTGCTGTTCCTGCTGGTTTTGATCCAAATAGTCAATTGCTTCCTGTACATAACCAAAACAGTCATTACTTGTCATAAAAGACTTGGGAATTTTTGACAGATCGAATTTATCATAGCAAACATCTGAAAAAATATCACTGTCATCTGTATTTTTTACCTGAATCGAACCAATTTCTATTTTCCATGATAACAGCGCATGATCAGGAGCACCACGCGTCGCAGCTTGACATAGATCAGGAATAGCGTTTATCAAATCGCATGTACTAGTTACTCTAAAGTCATTAAATAAATGTAAATCGCTATGAGTGACAATGCAGTAATCTACAACTGAAGAACCCTTGGACGATACAGACGTAAAATTGTCGTATGTTTGATCATATCTACCATTTAGCATACACATATTTGTATTGGTTAAAAATTCTATAAACCTTTCCCCATAATAGTTTGTATTGAAATCTATCACATTGCGTGGTCTTATGTCATCGATGCCAGCAATAAAATCCTCGAGGTCACCACATCTGGAATTCCAATCCCCACAAATGACAGGTAGCCCGATGTTTTGAAAAACATAAAAGTCCGACAGTAAATTATCAAAAAATTCAAACACATCGATTCGCCTCGAGGAATTTTCTGGTGGCAGATAACATACACACGGCAATAGTGTAAAATTTTCTGTTTTATGGGCCAGCTTAAGCCATAAAATACCCTCATACGACTCCTTCAAAATGGAGACGTTGAAAATGTTTAACAGACTGTTTTTAACAAAAAATCCAACGCCCCCCGAACCCATTCTAGCACGTCTGTGTATGAGTTTACGGTTGTAACCAAACCAAGTATATCCCTCAAGATGTAAAACGTCATTTCCCTGAAGATGAGTTTCAGCTATACCTATTAAGTCCAAAGAGCTGTTTAAAATACAAGAGGATCGTAAGATATTATTGTCCGACTGTGCATTCACACTCCAACCTCGTACATTCCAAAACCCGGCTTCAATCTATCGGCGACTGCCTCTAGTGTCTTTCTGATGTGGACGTCTGTTATTCCAGCCCCCGGCACCCCGAGACCTTTCGGCCTGTTGGTCATTTCCTCGGGCCCGTTCCGAACTTGGCGATCTAGTACCTCTTTCCGATCGCGGCCAGGTATCTCCGGATCTTTTGGACGGGGAAGACTGACGGGATTCCCGGGTGTTTCTGTCTGTTTCGTGGCCCGACCGGACCACGCGAGATCCGCGCATGTACAAGTTAGTATCGCCCCACTTTACTGCAGACAGGATGGCGCGAAAATTGTCTGCCAGTATCCGATCACTTCTTGACTGGTCATTGTTAATATACACTTTAGAGTACTGCTTATGATGTTTTAATTTGCTCTTCGCAGCCATAACCTTTTCCTTATCATCTTTGCATTTCAGAGTAACGACAACTACCCCCGGGCTATTGCTGCTCTCTTGTGGGATTTTACGTTCCGCTGAGTCGACTTTAACGTCACTGAGCCTTAAAGCGTCACGAAATAGCCCGTTGACCTTGCTGTCAATTCGTTCATTGCTAGACGCTGGGAGGTTGCGTATGACGACGTTGCGCGACAGATCAGGTTGAGTCGAAGGCCTGTCCGGTTTAAGGTCTTCTAGCTTTTCACTGATTTCAGATATATCTGCCGCGAATTCGTCCTTTACCAAATTGATCTGAGCGTCAACGTCCTTCTTAATGCGGCTCATCTCTGAGGTGACGCGCTTATCCAATAGCTGAACTACTTTCTTAGAGATCCTCTGTTCAAGCCCAGCCTCCAACCTGTCAATTCTGTCACTTAAGTCCGAAAACATACTGCGAACGTCTGATGAAAGTTTAGTGATTAAATGTTCCACTGACATATCCGCACTAACGTGAACGTCCGCCCCTGTTACAACGAGCCGCCCACCTTTGGATGGAGAAGGAGAACCTTTTACGAGGGTACGCCTTGCTTTCTTAACGTCCTTACGAGACCCTGACTGGTGTTTGCCGCCCGACTGCCCGAGATCCTCCATGCCGTCGGTATCGTCCACCCCCGGCTGGCTCGACGTTGAGTGTTGACGCTTTCGGCCATTAACGACTGGTGTTTCCACTCTGGTTATTCTCTGTGATGACATGATGGACTCGACGTATTCCTCGGCTTCCTCGGCGTCATTTCCACCGACGGACCCGGTGGCGTCTGAATTACATACGGTAGGTTTTGACATGCCTCAACCCTCAACCCAACGCTTTTCTTTGTAACTATAACAAAGGACTGGATTAACCCGCAAGTGAGCTAACTCACGATAACACAATAATATGAATATGAATTCCCTTTGTTTATTCCTTTGTTTACTGGAAAACACCGAATTTCACTTAATTAAAACAATGAATCACTCAAAAACTCAAAAACACACATAAAACGAATCTCCGTGAAGCAAGGAATATAACTATATAAAATTTATCCAAATAAAACTTAATATTCCTGGTTAATAAATCCAAATTCACCAGCAACCAAAAAACACGTCATGCACCAACCGCCAAATACGTAATATGCACGTAATGAGTTCTGGTTAACCGGTAAGAGGTTCAAACATGGCCAGAAAAAGTGTTGCAAGTTGGACCATTTATGCATATAAACCCTATTGATTTAATTGGGCGGCAGGGATTGAGATGTCATGTCTTCTTAATGCCGGATAAAAGTCCATCAAAATTGGAAGCAACGTCTCTAAACAAGAGAGTCATGATGGCATTGGATCGCTCACCTGATCTATAATGTAACAAGTGGGTCCCGGTAAGGGCCATTAATGGCCCCAGGACTATAATTTGCATAATCTTGAGGGAGATCTAACAGGTGAAGCTTAATACCAAATATCAAAGACCGGAGCCTTCTGGTTACAAACAAGACGATTTTTAAAGGGTTTCCTTATATACGTCTATATGAAACCTATGGGCCCCTGGGCCGGGCCAGATTTGGCCCCAGGGATTTAATTTGAGCAATCTTTGAAGAAATCCACAAGACCAAGCTTCATACCAAATATCAAAGACCTTGACCTTCTGGTTTCAGACCAGAAGCTTTTCAAACGTTTTCCCAATATATGTCTATGTAAAACAAGTTGGCCCCGGGGTGACCCCATTTTTTGCCCCAGGGCTATAATTTGAACACTTTTGGTAGAGGAACACTAGATGAAGCTTCATACCAAATATCAAAATCCTTGGCCTTCTGATTTCAGACAAGAACATTTTCAATAGTTTTCCTATATAAGTCTATGAAAAACAAGTGGGCGCCGGGGTGGGCCAAATCTTGGCCCCAGGGCTATAGTTTGAACAATCTAGGTCTACTAGACAATGCTTCATACCAAATATCAAAGACCTGACCGTTCTGAATTCAGGAAAGAACATTGTTAAAGGTTTTATGTAAAACCAGTGAGCCCCGTGGAGGAGCAATTTTTGGCCCCAGGGCTATAATTGAACAATCTTGGTCGAGGTCCACTACACAGAGCTTCATACCAAATATACAGGAACTGAGCTTTCTGGTTTCAGACAAGAAGATTTTAAAGATTTTGCCTATATAATTCAATGTAAAACAAAAGGGCCCTGGGTCGGCTGGGCTCCCTGTCGCAACCAGACACCGTCGTGATATGACTGAAAAAATGTTGAAAGCGACGTTAAACCCGAATTCACACACACACACACGCGCGCGCATGCGCGCGCGCACGCACGCACGCACACACACACTTGCGGTTTCAGAGAAGAAGATTTTTAAAGATATTTCCTACATAAGTCAAAGTAAAAACCAAAGGGCCCCAGAGCGAGGAACTTTTATGGTCCCAGGGCTATAAATTGAAAAATGTTGATAGAGGTCCACTAGACATTTTGACCTCAGGGCTATAATTTAACAATCTTGATAGAGGTCCACTAAATGAAGCTTCACCCCAAAAATCAGTCTTGGGCCTTGCGGTTTCAGAAACAAAATAGTTTAAAGATTTTTCCTGCATAAGTCAATGTAAAACCAAAGGGCCCCAGAGCAAGGACATTTTTAGCCCAGGTCTATAGTTTGATAGATGTCCACTAGATGAAGCTACACACCAAATATCAAAGTCCTGGGACTTGTGGTTTCAGAGGAGAAGATGTTTTTAAAGATTTTTCCTATGTAAGTCAATGTAAAACAAAAGAGGGCCCGAGGCGGGGGCATTTTGGCCCCATGCTATAATTTAAACAATCTTGATAGAGGTCCGCAAGACGAAGCTTCATACCATATATCAAACACCTGACCCTTCTGGTTTCAGATTAGAATTTTTAAGGTTCCACCATATAATAAAAATCAAAAAAGGGTTCCTTTAAGAGCAATGAAAACATTAATAAGAAAGAAGATGGGTCATACTACGTAGTTTCGGCTAATAAAGCCTCATCAGTGATAGTCTATGTAAATCTAAAGGGCCCTGGGGCGGGGGAAGTTTTGGCCCAATGGCTATAATTCGAACAATCATGATAGAGGTCCACAAGGCGAAGCTTTATACCAAAACTCAAACACCTGAGCCTTCTGGTTTCAGACGCGAAGATTTTTAAAGCTTTTCCCTTTGTTAGACTATGTAAAACCAAAGGGCCCCGGGCGGCTGCATTTTTTGGCCCCATGGCGATAATTTGAAAATCTTGGTAGAGGTGTACTAGATGTCGTTTGAAGAAATTGTTTACGGACGGACGCACCCACACAAGACGAGCGACTGACGAAAAGTGATCTTGTCACTTTGTGACAGATGAGTTAAAACAGGGGGTGGGGAAGGGGTACATTTGTTTTACATTTAACACGGGTCCTTTCCATATTGTCGAAGTGATGACACCTGAAAAGTGACAAGATCTTACTTAAAAGTGGACAACAAATTTGGTCAGTGAAGTTTTCCCCTCTTCAACCATAAAAATTACGAAAACAAATTCTTGCTCCATTAAATTTGAAAACTACTAATAAATGATCACGTACACTGCATACCCCATAAATGAAACCGTGCACTGCCAAACAAGATCGATGATCTCGTGTACTTATATTATTCTTAAAGATCATCGCATGGAGTTTTGGTTAACACACGCGTTATCAAACCGAAGCTCCATTATCATCCCGAAACTTTTGACTTGCATTCCGGTAAAGATAAGTATAAAGGGCAATTCCCAACCTCCATGATATTATTTGTTGCCATATATTCCATTCTGTCTATTTAATGATTGTCATGCAGAAGTTTACTGTTACATGTGCGCAACATCATATACATTACTATAGTCACACCATTAAAGGCGTGGAAACGTAACACCAGAATATGATAATACTTCCCGATCAAAAACGGGAAGGTAGTATATCTTTACACCTGCAGAATTTGTGTTATCACGTAAAATGTAGTTTAGGTCGTAGTACCAAAGCGTTAATCCAAAATCATTAGTGCATAGACAAAATGGCAAATATCAATGTTCATATCAACAGACATGGATTCCAGAAGAGTGTAATCTGGCGTCCGTGGATAGTAAGCATTACTTGGTAAGCAAGCTTCGCCCACCATGCCCATCGACCCGAACGAAGAAAAGGTGTAAATGGCGAGAAGGGTATGTCCGAGATTTTGGAAGTCTTCCTATGGCTTTCCATTGGCAAATATATCAGAAATAATTCTGGAAATGGCCACATTGTACGGATCAACAAGATCATGGTGTCTCCCATAGAACTTCTTTAGTGTTGATACCAGTTTGGTTTTCTGATACCCCTGGCATAACAACCTGGTAGTGAGTACCTTCCCACGTTCCACAAAGTCCTGATACTTGGAACAGGCTCTAGTATAACGGATTAACTGTGAAACGTAAACTCCATATGCTGGTGCAGACGGGATATTACTGCTCAGGAAGGGAAAGTTAACAATGGGAAAATTGAAGTCATCTCGTTTATCGTACAGCCTAGTAGTAAGCTTCCCGTTGTCAATATATAGATAACAATCCAAGTATGAGGAGGAGGTTGCAGTCTCTGTTGTTTCCTTAATTTCAGGTTCACGTGGATAGATGAATTCCAAGTCCTCTGCGAATTTAGCATTTTTCAGAGACAATAAATCATCTATATATCTTTAGGTGAAATTGAATTGTTGTGCAAGGCGTTTCTTGCCTGCTTTGAGGAGACCTTGTACAAACTCCGCCTCATACGAGAACAAGAACAAGTCGGCAAGCAACGGTGCACAATTACTACCCTTTGCTATGCCAATTGTTTGCTGAAATAATAGGCCACTGAACTCCACGAAAATATTGTCAATTAGATATTCCAGCATCCTCATGACATCTGCATCAATGTACTTTTGTGGTGCATAAGAGTGATCTCGAACGAATTATTTGTCTTTGTAGCCAAGGACAACATACTGGTAGCGACGGTTACCATTCTTGTGGTAAAAACATTGATTTATGATTTCCTTGAGTTTAGATTTCAATTTATCATGAGGAATAGTTGTGTAGTGTTGAGAAATCGAAAGCTTTTATGCTGTTTACTGAGAGAAAAGACTGTGCCTGAAGATGTTCTACAAGCTCTTTGCAGTTTTTCAAGATCCACATCTGATTCACACCACTCCCTGCATATGCCGTGTCACAATATTTCTGAAGGCCATCTTTAACTGCAGTAAGGATTCGTGTTAGAATCTGTGAAAGAGGCTTGGTTGAGCACTTAGCTGAACCCGCGATATATCTCTGCTTGTATGGATTCTTATGAGTTTAGGAATCCAGTACAACTTTGGAAGTTCCATAGCTTCCTCTGGGAGGGTGTACACGATATTAATTAACATAGCGCTGCCTAACACGCTTTAACCTATTTAGGCGGTCGAAAAGTTTGTTATGCATGTTCATTTCAAAACTGAAATTCTTACCAACATGTTTATCTGACCCCGCTCAGCAAAAGTCGGGACCCATTCATATAATTTTGCTTCGCTCGAAAATCAAGATTGTTGCACCATATTTAGCTTTTTGGTCCTTCGAGCTCTTTATACATATTCTGAGAACTTACTAATGGTTTAGACTCAAGTAACTAAACTACTGTTATTCGGGACGTTGTTGTTTATATCACAGTCTTTCGAACAACTGACCCTTTGAAACTTTTAATGAAACAACTGTCTCTTTGAAACTTTTAAGGAAATTTCAGCACACTTTGTCATTGGTTTGCGTCATCAATCTTAACAGGGTAACTGATGGTACTTTAGTATTCGAAACTAGGCTGCATTAAGAAAACATGTCTATACAAATACAATGCCAATTTGTGGAAAAAAAATGAAATTTTAAGATGAAAATTGTGATATTTTTTCTATTTCTGCTCAAAACATATGTTTTTGAGCAGAAATAAGAAACAGAATGTACATCCTTAAAATCCCACTTTAACAATATAAATGTGGGATTGGAAGGGGTCAAAATTATATAGGCGTGTTTTCGTGATGGTCTGACCCGCTTTGGGTTGTTAGAAAACATTTATTGTTCTTACGGAGTACTCATTTTATTCCTTCCTTTCTTGGTTTAAATATGTGTATCCGTTTTAAGTGTTGAGAGTACAGATAATAGACAGTCAATTTCACAAAACTGTGATACTCGTAGAATTATAGGTTACACAGCTATAAAATCTTAGATGTCTGCTGCTGGAGACACTCCGGTATTTAAAACATTGCAACATACTAGTAAATCGCCATTCATTTAAGTTCTATAGCGAAATGTAATGCTGTGTGAATTATTCAAGTGTACTAAGTAATGCAGTGTGCGAGATCAAACTACATTGAGCGCAGTGCACGCGATCATTTCTTCATCTTACCAAAAACGAATAAGTATCTCCTATTCCAAATCCAGAGATGGAAGGTCCGTCTCCAATTTAGACAGATGTATTCGAAATCATATGACTGGAAATATTTCTTTTTTAAATCATTCTTTTAAAATGCAATCAAGATATGGCGATATTTCTTTTAACTCAAAATGTCTGTAAAACTGTGTAATTAATCTCAATAGCTGTGTAAATGATCATTTTAGTTCAAAAGTAGGGAGTAAAATGCTCAGCAATTTATCTGTTGGTTTCAATTGGGGGGGAGAATGTTATGAAAAGGGGGAAGTACGTAGTAGATCCATACATAAATTGGCCTATCTAACTTTATATTTAAACAACTGTCTGGTTTCTTAACATCATTTTAGTCCATCTTAGGTACCTCCTCAACATATTCACCGTTTTGCTCTTTATATCACTTTTCTTCTAGTTTGTTAACCGGTTTTCTTAGGATGCGGTACACAAAGGTTCTGTTAAAACAAAAATTACGTATGCCTAACAGACGAAGACGAATCCCTGTCAAGTTAAAACTGTAAGATAAAGTAGAGTTAAAACAAAGATCAGAAATCGATACAATTAACTTACTCCACCCATCAAAACACCAAAGGGAAAGAAACACAAACATGAAGCGGCCAAACCATAATGGAAACCTAAACAAAGGAGGGCCACAAGGATAGCCACCCTCCGACAAAACGGCCACACGGCCATCCAAAACAAAAAGACACAAGCGACACACATAGCAAGTAACAAACAACAATATAAATAAACACGTATATGACTTTTAAAGGTATTTGAAATGGGTGAATTTAAAATAAAATAGAATTGAAGCAATGATCCGGAATGTACACAATTAACTTACAGCTTCCATCAGAGACATCAAAAGGGAAAGAAACACAAATATGAAGTATCTAGACTCAGACTTTTATGGAAACAACAATAGAGAAATCCCAATTGACTATCCAAAATAAAACATAAAAGCGATACATACATTCGATGAACAATAACAAAAAGTAAACCATGACAGAAAAGCCATGGAACGGTCAGTTAAAAGAATTCCACTTGAGTGGTAGGGAGGAGGGTTGGGGATGGGGGGGGGGCTTAAATCGATTTTAAGGGGCCGCAATCTTTGCCCTGTTGAGACAATTTTTTGTTCAGTCCGCATGAAGGCTGGAAGTCCATCGCCTTACGGTTAATAAAATCTCCTTCTCTTGTATTTTTAAGCTCCCAATCAAACATAATATATACCATCTTGAGCAGTGGCTCATAAATACGTTTTGAAAACACTGCTCATTGCGGACGCTTAGTAGGAAAGCCAGGATAAAGATCACTATAATTCCTACGTCATCAGGTAGTCATTCTATTCCCCGACATCAACCGGTGTTTGGAGTAACAACAATGCTTGTCATAATGGCACATTTGGAATTAATACGTAAAAAATTCTTTTCGCGGCCAGTTATAATTACTGCCGGTTTTACAACATTTTTACGGGGCTCGACCTCCATCCGCATCTTCAGCCGCGGTAGAAATCGCTGTAATTGTATGGAATAATTCTCGATTTTGCAAGCATAGAATTATTTAATATTCTTCATATAACTAGGTCATCCGAGTCCGAAAATGGTGATTTACTTATTGTGAAATAAAAGTGGAGGCAATGATCAGGAATCGATACAATTAACCCACAGCCCCCATCAGACACCAAAGAGAAAGAAAATCAAACATGAAACAACAGACCTAATCAAAACATCTAGCGGAAAGCAAAAAGGACAGATACTTTCGGACAAAATGGCCAATAGGTTAGCCAAAATAAAATAACATAGGCGACACAAACACCCAAAGACAAACCATAACAAAAACAAGAGCTGTCACCAGACAGCATAGTCGCCTGTTTGGCGCCTTCAAGATATAAAGTAAAAATACTGAACCATGAAATATAGGTCACACACACCTAGGCACATTTTGAGGTCAGTGATCAGGTCACAGGGAACATATATGCCAGATATAACATTTCAGAATCACATTGTGTATGAATTATAAGGAAAACTCAATGAACCATGAAAATAGGTCACACTGACCTAGATATATTTCTATGTCAATCATCTGGTCACATGGAACTTATAATTCAGGACTGAAGTTTCTAAAAAAAATAGTATTCAATTTGACAGAGTCACAGAATCATGAAATTTAGGTCACACTGACCAAGATATAATTTCGAGGTCAATCATGGGGTCACATGAGATAAATAATCCAGGCATGATGTTTCTTCATGAAAAAGTATTCAAGATAATAGGCAAATCACTGAACCATGAAATATAGGTCACAGTGACCTAGATATATTTTGAGGTAAATCATGGCGACACATGGAACTAATAACCCAGGTATGACATTTCTCCATCAAATAGTAATAAAGATAATAGGAAAAATCACTGAACCATGAAATATAGGTCACAATGGCCTGGATTTATTTTGTGGTCAATAATTAGGTCACATTGAATAAATAATCCAGGTGTAACATTTCTTCATCAAATAGTATTCAAGATAATAGACAAAATCACTGAACAATGAAATATAGGTCACAGTGACCTAGACATATTTTGAGGTCAAGCATGGGGTCACATGGGACTAATAACCCAGGTATGACATTTCTCCATTAAATAATATTCAAGATAATAGGCAAAATCACTGAACCATGAAATATAGGTCACACTGACCTAGCTATATTTTGAGGTCAATCATGGGGTCACGTGGAACTAATAACCAAGGTATGACATTCCTCCATCCAAAAGTATTCGAGATAAAAGACAAAATTACTGAACCATGAAATATAGGTCACACTGACCTAATTATATTTTGGGGTCAATTATCGGGTCACATGGAACTTATAATCCAGGTATGACATTTCTGCATCAAATAGTATTCGAGATAAAAGGCAAAATCGATGAGCCATGAAATATAGGTCACACTGACCTAGATATATTTTGCGGTCAATTATCGGGTCACATGGAACTAATAATCCAGGTATGACATTTCTCCATCAAATAGTATTCGAGATAATAGTCAAAATCACTGAACCATGAAATATAGGTCACAGTGACCTAGATATATTTTGAGGTCAATCATGGGGTCACATGGAACTAATATCCCAGGTATGACATTTCTCCAACAAATAGTCTTCAAATAGTATTCAATTTGTTCGGTACCATAAACTACGCAAAGCCTTTTCAAAATTTTATAGACGCCATTCTGATTTAATTTCAAAATTCAATATCGGACTTAAATCTCTTCTGCAACAAGGTCTATCGGTACCCGAATTTTATGGTGACTTAGTATATAAATTCAGAAAAATATATAACCGCAATGACTTTAGCACGCAATTTCTTAATATCATTCTTCGATATAAAAAGATTGGGTACAACATGGATATTATACGACAGACTGCATGCATGGCAGTTAACCCAATCACGGTTGGAAACTTTGCTTCCCTCTTTAATTGCACGCCGGTGGGTCAGGCCTCAGATTCTATGACGGTACCAACGAAAAGGCTTATTGAGAATTAGAGAGATCTAATTCAAGGTAATGTTGGTTGGTGCCTGATGCTCTGTCTCTGGTCGGGCCCATCCGAGTCTAACTGTTGGTGTTCTTTTGCTAAAGCATTTCAGTGGTTTCTTGTTGTCGAGTCCTCACCGTTGTCTCACCTCTGTGGTTCTTTGATTATTCGTGTTCACGGAGATGTTGCACAGATGAGTTAGGAGGCCTTCATGCGGACTGAACAAATTATTTGTCTAAATCTCGGCGGAAGTAAGGGCGAGGATTGTGGCCACGTAAAATCAATTTAAGCCCCCCAGTGGAAATCTTTCCACTGACCGTTCCAAGGCGGTTCTTCTGTGGCGATTTATTTATGTTGTTGTTTGTTACTTACTGTGTGTATCACTTCTGTCTTTTAACTTTTGATGGTCATATGGCCATTTTGTGGGAAAGTAACTGTCCTTATGGCCTTCCTTTGTTTAGGTTTCCATTATGTTCTGGTCGCTTAATGTTTGTATTTCTTTCCCTTTGGTGTCTTTGATGGATGGAGTAAGTTAATTGTATCGATTCCTGATCATTGTTTTACTTCTACTTTTCAAGATAAAAGGCAAAATCACTGGACCATAAAATATAGGTCACAACGACCTTCACCCTTTTACACTTGAACCAATGTCACTTGGTTGGCTGATGCATAACCAATTCTGTCTATAACTTGTTAGAATAAGGGAACGGTATACAACAAATTACAAAGTTGTCCTAGATTTTGACCCCTAGCCCCTCCCCATCCCCATTCCCAGGCATGAACCCAGGGATGTGTTGTCTTGGAATCTCAGAAGACACTCCCAGGTATCCCAGGTGTAAATATGAATGCTTTGTGATGCGTGACTGCTGAGATATAAGCATTTCAAAAACTTTAACACAGTATTACATATGTGTTCTAGATTTTGACCCCAAGCCCCACCCCGGGGCACGACTCCAGGGGTCTGTTCTCTTTGAACATCAGAAGACCCTCCCAGGTACTAAAGTTCCAAATATGAGTGCTCTGTGATGAGTGACTGTTGAGATATAAGCATTTGAAAAACTTTAACGCGCACGCGCCCGAGCACGAGCACACGCACGCGCACGCCATCCGAGGTGACAACAATAGCTCTCCATGTACTTCGTACAGGCGAGCTAATAAACCGCGACAGAAGAACCGCCTTGGAACGGTCAGCAGAAACGAATTCCACTGTGGGGCTCAAATCGATTTTACGTGGCCACAATCCTTGCCCCTACTTCCGTCGCGATTTAGACAATAATTTGTTCAGTCCGTATGAAGGCCTCCTAATCAAACAACCACAGAAATGACACAACGGTGAGGACTCGACAGCAAGAAACTACTGAAATGCTGGAGCAAAAGAACACCAACAGTTAGACTCCGATGGGCCCGACCAGAGATAGAGCATCAGGCACCAACCAACATTACCTTGAATTAGATCTCTCTAATTCTCAATAAGCCTTTACGCTGGAACCGTCATAGAATCTGAGGCCTGACCCACCGGCGTGCAATTAAAGAGGGAAGCAAAGTTATCAACCGTGATTGGTTAACAATTTTACGAAATTGGGTGCTGAATTCATTGCGGTTATATATTTTTCTCAATTTATATACTAAGTCGCCATAAAATTCGGACTCCGGTAGACCTTATTGCAGAAGAGATTTAAGACCAATATTGAACCTTGGTATATGACTGAAATCGCTCCAATTTCTAACCCAACTTCTGAATATATCAACTGAATTTGAAAGGTAAAACTGACTGATTTTTTATTGTTTTCTCTCTAAAAATGGTTTCTTTTGTTTAATGATGATAAAGAATAAATCATCAATTTAAAGTAGAAGTAAACAAAGATCAGGAATTGATACAATTAACTTACTCCACCCATAAAAGACACCAAAGGGAAAGGAATACAAACATTAAGCGACCAGACCATAATGGAAACCTAAACAAAGGAAGGCCATAAGGACAGTTACTTTCCCACAAAATGGCCATATGGCCATCCAAAACCGAAAGACACAAGTGATACACACAGTAAGTAACAAACAACAACATAAATAAATCGCCACAGAAGAGCCGCCTTGGAACGGTCAGTGGAAGATTTCCACTGGGGGGCTTAAATCGATTTTACGTGGCCACAATCCTCGCCCTTACTTCCGTCGCGATTTAGACAAATAATTTGTTCAGTCCGCATGAAGGCCTCCTAACTCATCAGTGCAACATCTCCGTGAACACAAAAATCAAAGAACCACAGAGGTGAGACAACGGTGAGGACTCGACAGCAAGAAACCACTGAAATGCTGGAGCAAAAGAAAACCAACAGTTAGACTCCGATGAGCCCGACCAGAGACCTTTTTCATAATGAGTTCAAAATTGCTTGACCTACGAATAACAAAGTAGATCACTGAGACATTACTTTCTAGACGGGTTATCTAACATTGAAAGAGAACCAACGCAACCGAACCCATCTTTAGGGGATCTGGTCCTAGTTTAGGAAGCTAACTAAAGCCGAATATGTAACTACAGTGCACGTGATCTTATTTACTTCAAAGTGTCAGTGCACATGATGATTGTCATTGAACAGATGTACGTGATCAAGCTGGACAAAAACGCTAAATTTAAGCGGGAATACAGATTTGACTGGTCAAATTTTATTAATACACTAATTTTGTTGATGAAAAGAGTAGCCAGAGTGCGTGATTCCAGACTTTATTCTTTAAATTTCCTGTTCCATTCGTGAAAGTTCAAGAACAGTGTACGGAATCCCCGTAATAATAAGTCTATGTCAACTTGGAAACGATTAAACTCAAACAAAAAAAGATCTTTTGATACTTTGAAGTACACTGTCTTGCCTTAATTACTTTTTGTCGTACTCTGCACAGTATATTATTCCAATATTTACATCTAAGGACTTATAAACGACAAAAATATATCTTAAGTGAAAGGTTTCTAGTCCTCGTCGGCCATATTTGATGACGTATAAAACCACGTGATCCCCCACCCTGTATCAAGTATCCTATTTTCTTCTCCAAGATATATCTCTTACAGCGGTCCTAACGAGTACCCACAATCGATGTTTTGGAGCAAGAATTAACACACTCGCGCGTCAACGTGCATTTTTTCATATCTCCAAAATAGCTATTTTTCTAATGAAAATCCGTGATAATTTTCTTATTTATACTGCAAACATAGGTTATGGGTGTTCGTTAGAACCGCCTCAATGAGCGCAAAATAGTGTATACCCCGTAAACCCAAGTTTTCTCCTATACCAAGTAGGGTTTATGGGGTGTTCATTTCACGGACTTGGTTAACATAATGTATGTATTTACTTTTTTTTAGCTAAATACCAAAAATATTATTTCATCGAGTGTATTGAAAACATAAAATTTTTCACTCGTGGAAAAAAAAAAGAAACTTTTCTAACGAGTGGGTTGAAAACGTCATAGTTTTCACGAGTATGCAGCAAGGGTGATTTTTTTTATTATTTTCAATTCACGAGATGAACTATTTTCTGTTTTTTTGATTGTTTTTTTTTTCGACAAAACAGAAATCTTTTCATTTTATACGCGCCTATGCCGGTATACTGTAGATAAACAGCCTACACTGTTTTAAAAAATTCAACCATTTTCCAAATAGGTTTTGAAGAAAACACAACCTGCCACCCCTAAATTTTGAAATGGATTCCTGCTATAGAAGGAAGATTTCACTTGGTATAAAAAGGGTTAAGTGATGTTAGGTCAGTATGGGTTCAACGGATTAAAAACCGATTAGTTGTCAAATAAAATGATTAAAAATGAAACAGTTTGCTTACTGTGTTGCCCTTTATTGCTTAACGAGGTCAACAGAGCTTTTGTTTGTATTGGAATTTAGCGGTCCAGTCAACACTATGTTAGGTCATTTTTGAGCCGGTCAGTTTACATATCTACTCTTTTCCTGGACAGAGTTATACGTAAGCGGTTAACCAGTACAGTGCACATTCTTTCGCTCTCTGACGTGAGGCTTTAAATAGCCGTTTCCCATCACGTAAAGCAAGTCCTTGAAGAACCCCTCAAAAACACGCTCTGTATTAACAGGGGCATACGTTATTTTACTCTTTCTGGTCCAAGACATAGATTGTGGGTACTCGTTAGAGCAGTCTCAATGATGGGTTTCAAACAAACCAGTGACAGGCACGTGAAATCAGTAGCGCAAAGGTACTGTACTTAGAAGCGTTTGTCAATCCGTCTCAAAACTATCAAAACTTTAACATTGAGTCAACTGCGTTCTACTTAACACACATTAAGCATCAAGGCCAAGTTCAAAGCAGCGAAAGTTGACCCTTTTTGTACCAAATGGAATCTTCCACCTTATATACAGCAGGACTCCATTTCAAAATTTAGGGGTGACAGGTTATGTTTTCATCAAATTCTATTTGGAAAATGACTGAACTTTAAGCAAACGGTGCAGGTCCTGATCAGACGCCGCGTTCTGTGGCATCTGATCTAGGCCTGCACTGTTTGCCAAGGTACCCCTTTAGGGGTTTCATGTATACTGAATGGGTTAATGAACTCGCTACTGGTCAAAACGTTAACTATTCAATAGGTACCAAATACTCTTGTATCTGCTGGAAAATGTGAGGAGTTTTTTGCAAAATTGATGCAAACCCTATTCGGATTGTTTTTTTTTTTTTTTGCTGTACAAAATGATAAAAAATTTAACGACTCGTTAACTAAAGACTTCGAAAAAAAAAAATAAATAAATAAATAAAAGTGTCATTAGGTTATTTTATAAATGCGGCATAAAACAAACACTTTCCCTTAAAATACTATAATATTTTAAAAGCAATTAAATCCGTATTATATATGGACCAATAAATCCTCATATTTAGTTAGAACAAATATGCCACTGTAATACCCTTAAGCAATTGTCTGAGACAAGGATTAACGGTCACAACCGATTGTCATCGAAAACTGCCGACAATAGCCGAATTGCTTTAAAACAGGTGTCAAGTAGCGTAATTCTGGAGGCCACCTGGAAAAACTGCCAGTACAGGTTTTTTCCCTTGATTTCCCTTGACTTCATATGGCTGAACTTTTCCCGTATGCATATCATATATACAACACTTCCTTAGTATAACTAGTGCAATTTGACATGAGACTGTTTTGGCGTGATATGTCGGTTTTCGTAAACGTCTCAAGAGTTTTCGGCATCTCGTGAATGGCGACCCATTTACCGACCTCTACGTATTTGATAACAATATCGACCTCTTCGGAAAACGGCGAAGATAAATATATACGCATTCAGGTGTGAACTTATGGTAATAGAGTTCACCAGTCTCATGTCAAATTGTTCGAACTATACAATTAGAAGCAATGACACGAACACAAAACCAAAACCGCTTTAATTTTTTTTTTGTCGAGTTTCGATTATTTGTCAATCGACCCAAACTTACTTATCACAGAACCTCTTCAGTGCTGATGTTAATGAGACTATCTTTGTTTTTTTTAGATGCGTAAGAGCGTTCTTTAGAATTTGGACTGAACTTGGCCTAAAGAGTAGACCTAGACCAGACTCTCGCATGCGCCGCACAATGCGACGTCTAATCAGGATGTACACACATATAGTACAAGCATTTAAGGGTTAAAGGAAACAGTCTAAGACCACATTCAGAGCCATTTTTCCAATTACGAAAACATGCCTATACAAACACATTGAAAAGTTTACCGCTCCCCCCCCCCCCCCAACAAAAAACACGAAAATCTTAAGATGTGATATTCTTCTTATTTCCGCTCAAAATATAGAGTGTAAGTACACGTTAGAACCGTCTAGATTTATTTCTGCTGAAAATATAGATTGTGGGTACACGTTAGAACCGCCTCATCGAGGCGGTTCTAACGAGTACCCACAATCGATATTTCAGAGCAGAAATAATTAAAATAAGGAGTAAACCCCAGTTTTACTATATAAAAGTGGGGTTCAAAGGGGTCGGAATTATATAGGCGTGTTTTCGTGATACCAGCCTACACTCACCAGTGCTGCTTACATAATGACTATTTCGCTTATCGGAGCAACCTAGAGGACATAAGAGTCGATCGCGGCTGTCTAATCCACCAATTTCTAAAACAATATTACAATAATAAAACAAAAATAAATAAATATATAAATAAAAAAAAACAAACAAATAAATTCGGTTGGTAGACCGACAGCCCTTCTTTAAGAATGACCTAGCGTATGACGGGGCCTGTGTGGGACTGTAGAGGTCATTTGGGAGTATGATCAGCCTGCGTATCCGCATAGCCTGATCCGAACCCTACAACCTCTGCAAATACTATGGTCAGCTTGCAGGCTGTTTCCATTGACTGATCTGAATCAACAGTTTCACCACAGGCTTATGTTAGTTACAAAAATTCAAACACAGCAGTAACCCCACCCCCACACACACCTAACAAGAAAAATGCCTAACGGCATTATGGACGGTTTTTTCATTTTCTTTTGTTAAAGAGCCAAACAGACCACAGCAATTAAAGAATAATCAAACAGCACCCCTAAACTGAACAAGAATTCTGTTTCAAGTGGTTTTATTTAAAACAAAAATAATTCGACGGTTTTGCCCCCAAAAGTCATTTTCTTATGTAAAAGAGCTAAACAGACTGCAGCAGTTGAAAGAGTATCAAAACTATCCCTAATTACAAATGAACAAGAATTAAATCCTGTGTTCAAGCCTTGCATAAAAAAAGAAAAAGAAGAAAAAATTCCTCCACCGTGATTTGAACTCACAACCCCTTGATCTGTAGTCCAGCAAAGACCTTGACCTTGAGCCCAGAATCATGAAAGTCAAACTTACTCAAGATATTAAAATATCAAACATTTGTATGAAGTTATGTGTAAATTCATCAATAAATGTAGGCGCTCGAGCGACGACAAAGGTTTTCTAAAAATAGCCAGAGTGACCTTGACATTCAGCTCTGGACCCTGGAAGTCAGGCATGCTCGAGATGTTATCATATTGGACATTTGTGTGAAGTTATATTAAAATCCATCAATAAGTATAGGCACTAGAGCAATGTCAATGTTGTTTTTTTTTCTCCAAAAATAGCCACAGTGACCTTGACCGTGGGACCAGGACCCTGAAAGTCGATCTTGCTCAAGGTATCATCATAAGCAATATTTGTGTGAAGTTATATTAAAATCCATCTATAAATGTAGATGCTAGAGCAATAACAATGTTTTCTAAAAATAGACACAGTGACCTTGACCTTGTGGCCAGAACCCTGAAACTCGAACTTGCTCAAGATATCATCATAAGCAATATTTGTGTGAAGTTATATTAGAAAAGAAAAACAAACAAGCCTTTTGGAAAAAAATTAACAAAATTTATTTACAAGGTCTCATTAACCTGTTGAAGTAAGAAAATTAAATGTACTTAGCTCTGTTATGAAATATCCTTCAATGAATCTATTTTCCCTGATCCCACAGAATTCACAGTCCGAAATGGAATATAATATTCTTTGGCAATTCAACCCAGAATTCAGAAATAACTTTTCTTATAAACTCTAACTTCAAACTCCAAAGCCTGACTCAAAGAGAAAAATCAAGCTCTTTTATAGACCCTAAGATTTCTCTAGAATGTTCCACAGGGCTTTGGAATAAGATGATGTAATTTTTATAAAAATAATGCAAACCTGAACTTTCTTGAAGGTTCCAAAGTACTTTTCCTTGTAAACAAGTTGTTTTCAAATATAGGACTCATTTCGAGAATGATCTTTAAAAAGATATTTATAGCATTATTAGGTCACCCAGTGGGGTGAAAGTGGGAATCAGAAAAATAAATTCTTATGCATAATACTCCCCCTCTTCGAGCAAAAGAAAGATTTATGTGATAAAGCTTTCTTTTGCTTTAAGAATAACAAAATATTGAGCATAGCATATAAAATAACATGAACATGTATCAACAATCCACTTCAGTATGAAAGAAAACCCACAATACCTGACACTGCTCAAGCATTTAAAGGGCATCAGGGATAATGTTATCTCCCTCTGACATGTCTTATGTCTAAATTATACTCTTGTAGCATAAGACTCCACCTGAGCAACCGCTGATTTTTGTTTTTCATCTTATGTATGAAAGTAAGTGGACAATCTTAGTTGCCTAGCAATAAATGAACACCTTTAAAGGTAAAAGTCTAATACCAACAGCCACTGAACCGGATACAAAGTCTGATGACATAAACGGTATGAAGCGGAACATTAACAAATCCACATTCCACACCCTCAATAAGGACACTTTGGCCCAAAGAAGTCTTCTCAGAAAAAGGCAGAGTATCTGCAAGAATAACAGATTGAGAAGCTCCGGTATCTCGTAAGATTTCAATAGGGGTAGGATGGGCATAACTGTCACTATTAAGTGACACAAAACCATCTGATAAGAATCGTTCATAAATCTCCAAAACTGAATCAGTCTCAGATAATTTGGTATCAGAAAGAGTTTCCTCCCTTACACAAAATAGAAGTAGAGGCAATTATCAGCAATCGATACAAAGCTCCCATCAGAGACACCACAGGGAAAGAAACACAAACACGAAGCAACAGACCCAAACGGAAACACCAACAGCGGAAAGCCAAGAGGACAGTCACTTTCCCACAAAATGGCCAAAAGGCTATCCAAAAAAAAACAATAATATAAGCGACACAAACACCTAAAGACAAACCATAACAAAAACAAGAGGGCCCAATGGCCCTATATCGCTCACCTGTGTACCAGAAAATCATTAGTGTAGGAAACCACTTGACACTGCTACACTAAATATCTAAGCTCTGGGCCTTATGGCTTCGGAGAAGAAGATTTTTCCATTATAAGTCTATAGGAGCTAAGGGGCCCCAAGGCGTGGCCCATTTGGACCCCAGGGGCAGGGTTAGCAGGATTTATGTAGGTGACTATTTTATGTTGCTAGATACTACATATCTAAGCTCTGTGCTTCACAGTTTCAGAGAAGAAGATTTTGGAAGCTTTTCTCCATTATGAGTCTATGGGAGCTAAGGGGCCCAGGGGCGTGGCCCATTTGGACCCCAGGGGCATGATTGGCAGGATTTATGTAGGTGGCCACTTGCCGTTGCTGCATGCTAAATATCTCGGCTCTGGGCCCTGAGGTTTCAGAGAAGAAGATTTTTGAAGCTTTTTTCCATTATGAGTCTATAGAAACTAAGGGGCCCCGGGGCTTGGCCCATTTGGATCCCAGGGGCATGATTGGCAGGATTTATGTAGGTGACCACTTGCCGTTGCTGCACCCTAAATATCTAAGCTTTGGGCCCTGTGGTTTCAGAGAAGAACATTTTTTAAAGATTTTTCCATTATGAGTCTATGGGAGCTAAGGGGCCCCGGCGCGTGGCCCATTTGGACCCCAGGGGCATGATTTGCAGGATTGATTTAGGTGACCACTTGCCCTTGCTACATGCTAAATATCTAAGCTCTGGGCCCTGTGCTATCTGAGAAGATGATTTTTGAATCTTTTTTTCCATTATGAGTCTATGGGAGCAAAGGGGCCCAGGGGGCGTGGCCAATTTGGACCCCAGGGGCATAATTGGCAGGATTTATGTAGTTGACCACTTGCCGTTGCTACATGCTAAATATCCTAGCTCTGGGCCCTGTGGTTTCAGAGAAGAAGATTTTTGAAGCTTTTTTCCATTATGAGTCTATAGGAGCTAAGGGGCCCCGGGGCGTGTCCAATTTGGACCCCAGGGGGCATGATTGGCAGGAATTATGTAGGTGACCACATGCCCTTGCTACATGCTAAATATCTAAGCTCTTGGTCCTGTGGTTTCAGAGAAGAAGATTTTTGAAGCTTTTTTTCCATTGTGAGTCTATAGGAGCGAAGGGGCCCCTGGGCGTGGCCCATTTGGAACCCAGGGGCATGATTGGCAGGAATTATGTAGGTGACCATTTGCCATTGCTACACGCTAAATATCTAAGCTCTGGGACCTGTGGTTTCAGAGAAGATTTTTTAAGCTTTTTTCCATTATGAGTCTATGGGAGCAAAAGGGCCCCGGGGCGTGGCCCATTTGGATTCCATGGGCATGATTGGCAGGAATTATGTAGTTGACCACTTGCCCTTGCTTCATGCTACATATCTAAGCTCTGGGCTCTGTGGTTTCAGAGAAGAAGATTTTTAAAAATTGTCCCTTTATGGGAGCTATATGTTGCCATGGCAACCAGAATTCCAATCTGCTCAGCCCTAAAACCTTATGCAGCCTTTCCCCCTACCTGATGATGCTTCACATGAAATTTGATCAAGATTGGCCATGGGGTATTAGAGATATACTTATTTGAAATTGTTTACTGACGGACGCACGCACGCACGGACGCACGCACGACGGATGACGGACAAAAAGTGATCCCTAAAGCTCACCTCGTCACTATGTGGCAGGTAAGCTAATAACCGCGACAGAAGAACCGCCTTGGAACGGTCAGCGGAAACGCGATTGAGACAAATAATTTGTTCAGTCCCCATGAAGGTCTCCTAACTCATCAGTGCAACATCTCCGTGAACACAAAAATAGAACAACCACAAAATTGAAACAACGGTGAGGACTCGACAGCAAAAAACAACAGAAATGCTGGAGCAAAAGAAAACTAACAGTTAGACTCCAATGGGCCCGACCAGAGACAGAGCATCAGGTACCAACCAACCATAAGCATTTACGTTGGATCCGTCATAGAATCTGAGGCCTGACCCACCGGCGTGCAATTAAAGAGGGAAGCAAAGTTGTCAAGTAGAAGTAACACAAAGATCAGGAATTGATACACTTAATTTACTCCACCCATAAAAGACACCAAAGGGAAAGAAATACAAACATTAAGCGACAAGACCATAATGGAAACCTAAACAAAGGAAGGCCATAAGGACAGTTACTTTCCCACAAAATGGCCATATGGCCATCCAAAATTAAATGACACAAGTGATACACACAGTAAGTAACAAACAACAACATAAATAAATCGCCACAGAAGAGCCGCCTTGGAACGGTCAGTGGAAGATTTCCACTGGGGGGCTTAAATCGATTTTACGTGGCCACAATCCTCGCCCTTACTTCCGTCGCGATTTAGACAAATAATTTGTTTAGTCCGCATGAAGGCCTCCTAACTCATCAGTGCAACATCTCCGTGAACACAAAAATCAAAGAACCACAGAGGTGCGACAACGGTGAGGACTCGACAGCAAGAAACCACTGAAATGCTGGAGCAAAAGAAAACCAACAGTTAGACTCCGATGGGCCCGACCAGATACAGAGCATCAGGCACCAACCAGCATTACCTTGAATTAGATCTCTCTAATTCTCAATAAGCCTTTACGTTGGAGCCGTCATAGAATCTGAGGCCTGACCCACCGGCGTGCAATTAAAGAGGGAAGCAAAGTTGCCAACCGTGATTGGGTTAAATACCATGCATGCAGTCTGTCGTATAATATCCATGCTGTACCCAATCTTTTTATATCGAAGAATGATTTTACGAAATTGGGTGCTGAAGTCATTGCGGTTATATATTTTTCTGAATTTATATACTAAGTCACCATAAAATTCGAGTTCCGATAGACCTTGTTGCAGAAGAGATTTAAGTCCAATCTTGAATTTTGAAATTAAATCAGAATGACATCTATAAAATTTTGAAAAAGATTTGCGTAGTTTATGGTACCGATAACCCTGATTAAGGAGTTTAGCCGTTAATAATTTATTACGAGTGTTGAAGTCAGTTACATGACTACACACTCTAGCAAATCGAATTAATTGCGAAATATAAACGCCATAGGATGGCGCACGAGGCACATCACCATCCAAAAAAGGAAACTTTACAATCTCAAAATGAAAGTGATCGCGTTTATCATAAATTTTGCACGAAACAAATCCATCTACAAAAGATAGATGTAAATCGAAAAACGGGGCATCGGTATCAGAAGAATTTGCTTTATTTAACTGAAGTTCTAGGGGGTAAATCTGACTGATCAAACCATCAAAATAGGTATTATCAATATTTAATAAATCATCTAAATATCTAGAAGTGGAGCTAAAAGCTTCAATAATTTCAGATTGGTTATCAATGGAAAGCGACAAAATGAAGTCTCTTTCATAACAAAACAAGAACAGATCATCCACAAGAGGTGCGCAATTAGTACCCATCGGAATACCCACAATTTGTCTAAATAACTAAGTAGCGAATCTAATATAAATATTGTCAAGTAGAAAGGTGAGGGCATCACACACTTTCTGACATGACCAAAGTATATAATTCTTATGCTCTTTAGAAGTGAAAAATGCATTTCTGACATTACATGCAAGATAGAGAGAATCTTCTCTGTGAAAAGCCCATTCAATTAAACCATTAAGCTTTTCTTTTATAAGATTATGAGGAAGTGTAGTGTAAAGAGTGGAAAAATCGTAAGTAGACAGACTAGAAGCACGAAAATGTCTGGATTTCAATTTATTTAAAACCTCATTCGAATTTTTTATAGACCAAAAAAGATTTCTTCCTGATCTTTCAAAGACTTTATCACAATATTTAATTACATGCGTTTTAATAGCAGTAAGACAGGAAGTTAATAATTTAGAAACACACTGGTCTATGGGTAACTACCATGCATGCAGTCTGTCGTATAACATTTATGTTGTACCTTTTTTATTATATCGAAGAATGATTTTACGAAATTTGGTGCTGAAGGCATTACGGTTATAAATTTTTCTAAATTTATATACTAAGTCACCATAAAATTCGGGTTCCGATAGACCTTGTTGCAGAGATTTGTTTGATTTAAGGTTTAACGTCCCCGTCAACACTGTAAAGGTCATTTTGGAGACGTTGCTTTCAACTTTGTGGGACTTTTACCCGACATTGAGATGAAATGACATCACAAGCCCTGTCGCCCAATGAAACAAATAGGGTTTATTAGCATGGCCTTGCACCGTGGTTCCTGGACAGGCTTAGATCCTCTAAGCGGTTTTCCAGTACTAGTGTGCGGGCCGGATTCAGCTCTGCGTGGAAGCATCATGCAGCCCATATATTTCTTCAAGCCCCTGCAGAAGAGATTTATGTCCAGTATTGAATTCTGAAATTAAAAGTAGAAGTAAAACAAAGATCAGGAATCGATACAATTAACTTACTCCACCCATAAAAGACACCAAAGGGAAAGAAACACAAACATTAAGCGACCAGACCATAATGGAAACCTTAACAAAGGAAGGCCATAAGGACAGTCACTTTCCCACAAAATGGCCATATGGCCATCCAAAATAAAGACACAAGTGATACACACAGTAAGTAACAAACAACACCATAAATAAACTGCCACAGAAGAACCGCCTTGGAACGGTCAGTGGAATGATTTCCACTTGGGGGCTTAAATCGATTTTACGTGGCCACAATCCTCACCCTTACTTCCGTCGCGATTTAGACAAATAATTGGTTCAGTCCGCATGGAGGCCTCCTAACTCATCAGTGCAACATCTCCGTGAACACAAAAATCAAATAACCACAGAGGTGAGACAACGGTGAGGACTCGACAGCAAGAAACCACTGAAATGCTGGAGCAAAAGAAAACCAACAGTTAGACTCCGATGGGCCCGACCAGAGACAGAGCATCAGGCACCAACCAACATTACCTTGAATTAGATCTCTCTAATTCTGAATAAGCCTTTACGTTGGAGCCGTCATAGAATCTGAGGCCTGACCCACCGGCGTGCAATTGAAGAGGGAAGCAAAGTTGCCAACCGTGATTGGGTTAACTACCATGCATGCAGTCTGTATAGTTTTTATGATCTTCTAGAGTGAAAACGCATTTCTTACATTACTTGCAAGATAGAGGGAGTCTTCCCTATGAATCAGAATCAGAATGATGTCTATAATATTTTGAAAAGGCTTTGCGTAGTTTATGGTACCGATAACCCTGTTTAAGAAGTTTAGCCGTTAACAATTTATTACGAGTGTTGAAGTCAGTTACATGACTACACACTCTGGTTAATCGAATAAATTGTGAAATATAAACGCTATAGGATGGCGCACGTAGAATATCACCATCCCAAAAAGGAAAGTTTAGAATCCCAAAATCATAATCATCGCGTTTGTCATAAATTTTGCAAGAAACAAACACATCCACAATAGATAGATGTAAATCCAAAAACGGGGCCTCGGTATCAGAAAAATTTGCTTTATTTAACTGCAGTTCTGAGGGGGGGGGGGTTAATTTGACTGATCAAACCATCGAAATAGGTATTATCAATATTTAATAAATCATCCAAATATTTAGAAGTGGAGCTTAAAGCTTTAATGATTGGTTATCAGCAGAAAGGGACACCATGAAGTCTCTCTCATAACAAAACAAAAACAGATCAGCCACAAGTGGTGCGCAATTAGTACCCATCGGAATACCCACAACTTGTCTAAATAACTTAGTACCAAACCTTATGTAGATTCACACACCTTCTGACATGACCATAAAGTATAGTTTTTATGATCTTCTGAAGTGAAAAACGCATTTCTTTCATTACTTGCAAGATAGAGGGAGTCTTCCCTATGAAATGTCTATTAGATTAAATCAATAAGTTTTTCTTTTATAAGATTATGAGGAAGTGTAGTGTAAAGGGTGGAAAAATCATAAGTAGACAAACTTGAAGCACGAAAACGCCTGGATTTCAATTTGTTTAAAACTTCATTAGAATTTTTTATAGACCAAAACAGATTACTGTGTGTATCACTTGTGTCTTTTAATTTTGGATGGCCATATGGCCATTTTGTGGGAAAGTAACTGTCCTTATGGCCTTCCTTTGTTTAGGTTTCCATTATGGTCTGGTGGCTTAACGTTTGTATTTCTTTCCTTTTGGTGTCTTTTATGGGTGGAGTAAGTTAATTGTATCAATTCCTGATCTTTGTTTTACTTCTACTTTCTACCTGATCTTTCGAATACTTTGTCGCAATATTTTATCACATGCTTTTTGATGGCAATAAAAATGAAGTTAATAATTTGGAGAGTTCAGTGGTAGTACATGAGCTTGAATTTTCAATAAACCGTGCTTTGTATGGTCTTTTATGAAGTTTAGGTAACCAATATAGGGTAGGAAGCTTATCTTGGCCTTCTGTAACACTGACAGCAAACTTGGAGGCTGAATGACAAATATGGTCATCATCTAAAGCCCTCACTACAGCTAAAGGCTGAAGTTCATAGGCCTTAGTACCACCAAGTTCTTGCTGTAAAGGGTCACTGATGAGGCCTAAATGGCCGAAACTAGCTAGTCTGGCCCAGGGGATATGTACACTCCATATTTTCCAGTTCTGTGGTGTATTCCTTGCTTCTAAAGGATAACCATTTCTAGTTCTTATGCATAAGAATTTATTTTTCCGATTCCCACTTTCAACCCACTGGGTGACCTAATAATGTTATAAAGATCTTTTTAGAGAATATTCTCGAAATGAGTCATATATTTGAAAAAAAACTTGTTTACCAGGAAAAGTACTTTGTTTGATTTTTGTGTTCACGGAGATGTTGCACTGATGAGTTAGAAGGCCTTCATGCGGACTGAACAAATTATTTGTCTCAATCGCGACGGAAGTAAGGGCGAGGATTGTGGCCACGTAAATGCGATTTAAGCCTACAGTTGACCGTTCCAAGGCGGTTCTTCTGTCGTGGTTACCATTATTATGGTTTGTCTTTGGGTGTTTTTGTCGCTTATATTATTTTATTTTGGATAGCTTTTTGGTCCTTTTGTGGGAAAGTAACTGTCCTCTTGGCTTCCGCTGTTGGTGTTTCCGTTGGGGTCTGTTGCTTCATGTTTGTGTTTCTTTCCCTTTGGTTTCTCTGATGGGAGCTGTGGGTTGATTGTATCGATTCCTGATCATTGCCTCTACTTCTATTTTCCTATGAATTTTTTAAATACCTAGTTTAAGGTGACGTAAAGACGTCTTAGGTTTAGGAGGTATTAAGTTCGTATTTTGCGAATAAAAAAAAATGCGTTTGTTCACTAATTTCAGAGTCCTAAGTTTCCTTTCTTTCAGAGCACCGGGCTCAACGTACTCACGTTTACACCATCGATTACCAAATTCATTCAAAGTAGCAGCGATTTCATCTCTACATTTATTGAAATCAATTATAGAAGGAAATCGATATTTAGGTCCTTTAGAAATTATATTTCGTATCCTAGAATCAGGAATAATTTTTAAATTGCCAGTAATAATATGACCAACAGGAGGACAGCAATACACTGAATTTTTACAATCACATGTATCAGGGTGTTAGTGTCAATAACAAGATCAATAACAAGTTTATTGAAATTAAAAATGATAGATCTAACAGGTTTAGATCTAACAGGTTTTTAAACCCTATTGGTTTCATTGGGCGACAGGGCGTGAGATGTCATTTCATCTCAATGTCGGGTAAAAGTCCCACAAAATTGGAAGCAACGTCTCCAAAATGACCTTTACAGTGTTGACGGGGACGTGAAACCTCAAATCAAACAAACAAACAAACATCTAACAGGTTTATTGTATCTATAGCAAATTATGGGTGTTCAGTATTTTGAAAATAAGCAGGAATAGATGAAACTTCACGAAAACACGCATACATAATTTTGACCCCCTGTTTTGAAGAGTCCCCGATAGTGGAAAATAAAGCGATAGAATGAACTCCGATTGTGAGTCCAAGAATGTGGCGATTTATTTAACTTAGTTGTACTAAAGTTATCCTACGAACAATGGCGCCGAACGTCAACTCCTAGCAACCAAGCGTTACGTTCCACACATCCGGCGTTATGTCTATGACGTAACACCTAAAAGGTTGAGTTCTGTTAATCCGGGGAGTTATCTCCTGTCCATTTTTCCCCTCCTCAAAATGCTCATTTTGATAACGTTTTTGCTCATGTAAAATTATCTTACATATGATTAAAATACTGTAATCAACTTTTCTTAAACATTATATCATTTGTTTGAACGAAACCCCAGAAATGGAATATATTTAAACCAATCAAAATTAAACACAAACAAAACAATTGTTCATTTGTGCTGATGATGTCGCGTTTTGAGTTTCATATCCCTCCGTAAAACGTTGATTTCCCTCCATGCAGCGTTGATTCCCCTCCGTTGAACATTATTTTTCTTCGTGCATCGTTGTTTCCCCTCTTTGAAACATTGGTTCCCCTCCGCGATATATTGATTCCCCTCCGTACCGAAACTGACCTGCTCAGCAAATCGACTCTGTGGGTTGACCTGTTGATTTCTGTCGTATTTCATACAGATACCAGACACTGTTTCAAATTCACGAGTGTGTCGCTTACGATTTGTGTGAATAAAAATCAAAAATGAGTTCCTTTAAGAGCAATGAAAACATTCATAAGAAAGAAGATGGGTAATACTACGTATGAAGTAGCGGATGGTGTGATTCTTGGCATCCGTTCTGTCCGCACAGATGACTCTGGTCACATGATTTTCCTTGATGCCCGTATGCCAAACAACGAAAACAAAGCTCGAAATATTTTGCAACTTTCCATCTATCAGATACACTCTTAGTAATAAATTGCTGACAAATCCAAACATCATGCTGTTTTGAACACATGGGGCATGCCTGATTGTGTATGCTACTAGGTACCATTTGACTTAACGAAAAACGTCTGTGGATTGCCTCTGTTCGGTACCTGTTGGCTATTCGAGCTATCCATCAGTCTGTCACTTACTCCGTTAACAGTTTCCGAGGCAACTGTTTGGAATTGAGACTCCTCCATGACCCATTTTCTTAGCGTGAGTACCGATTCTGTAAGGCTATTTTCGTAGATCCATCGGTGGTACCGAGCCAGCAACGATTCCGGAAGTTTGCTCTGTAACTGTGTACAGGCAGCCATTACCGAGTTCCTGGTGTTGTCCGGCTTCTTTCAGGTTGATTATTGCGATCTCGAGTAGGTCAGCGAACTCTTCAAGTTCCCTCGAATTTCCGATCTGTATCCGCCGAAAACCTTCAAGTTCTTCCAAATTTATAGCGATCTGTCTGCGCATACCGCCATACTTTCGTTCTAGTCGCTCCTTTGCTGATTTGTAAGCAACCACTGAATGTCTTAGCTTTTCGATTGATTGGAGCGCTTCTCCACCTAAATACTGTCGAAGCTGAAGAAGTTTATACTCTGGAGTTGCTGGTGCACTGTCGATACAGGCTGTAAATGCAGCTTTCCAGCTCTGGTATGTTCTTTTGTCACCAGAAAACACTGGAATCTGCACACGTTTCAATTGCCACAGATCTTGTCCGAGTATTTCAGTACCAGAACTGACGATAGATGGTTCATTTCGTTATTCAGGTACACGCATTTCGAAAGGGCTTTCATTTATGTGCATGCCTTCTCTACTACTAGATTGGTGACTAGCCGAATGGGTTGTAGTATCATGTTTGCGTGTATATTCTTTCTTATTTGATTTTCTTTCATGTATGTTTGATTCTGAGAAGTTTGTTCTTTCTGCCATTGCCGAAAATGAGTTTCGACCAAGCTGCATACTTTCAAGTGTCGAGGAATTACGAATATCTGCATTTTGATAAACAGGATTTACCTTAGATCCCCGATCAGACGGTAAAACACTCGGTGTGACGTCTACATTAGAATCCAAATAAATCTGTGTCGATTATATGAATGTCAAGAAGAACTCCTCTCCGATCTTTTCCATTTCGCAGACAACAGCTTTCCCTTCCCCAACCCTTCCGTTTTCAAGAAAGAAATCACAATAGTTTGACAGAACTTCTAAAACCGCTTCCATACATACATTCATTTTCTTGCAGGCTTCCGTTATGTCTCGGTTTTTTTGGGATATCGCGTTCTTTGAGCATCAGAAGAACGCTGTTTCTTGCGGACACGAAGTCTGCTTTCGTTCGTACTTTCTTTTTGTTATACTGCACTTCCAGTCTGGTGGCATCGACGATGTTGCCACTGTTTTCTTTGGTGAGTTCGCTTCCCGACATCGTCATTGCACACTATGATTATTTGTCTATTTCTCGTTGATACTTAACCTCGCTCTGCTACCATAATGTTTTGAAGAGTCCCCGATAGTGGAAAATAAAGCGATAGATTGAACTCCGATTGTGAGTCCAAGAATGTGGCGATTTATTTAACTTAGTTTTACTAAAGTTATCCTACGAACAATGGCGTCGAACGTCAACTCCTAGCAACCAAGCGTTACGTTCCACACATCCGGCGTTATGTCTATGACGTAACACCTAAAAGGTTGAGTTCTGTTAATCCGGGGAGTTATCTCCTGTCCACCCCCTTGAACCCCACTTTTATATAGTAAAACTGGGGTTCCGGGGGTAAACCTTATTTTTCTTATTTCTGCTCTAAAATATAGATTGTGGGTACTCGTTAGAACCGCCTCGATGAGGCGGTTCTAACGAGTGCCCATAATCTATATTTTGAGGAGAAATAAGAAAAATATCACAAATTTTCATCATAAAATTTTCATTTTTTCGGCGATAAAGGTGGCAATGTATTTGTATAGGCGTGTTTGCGTAATGAGTTACCGAATTGTCCCCGAAGATACAAGGTGCATACATAAAATCCAAACCCTTATTTATTCCCGGATTTTACTACCCAAAAAATCAAGGTATGGACATTTAAGCCTCTCCAGAAGAACAGCTCTGTTTATTTTCACTTGTCAAATTGAACTTCAATAAATCTTAGTTTCACACTGATAAGCCCCTTTAACTGTTTAAGCATATGGTGAACATTCATTCATGAAAATTTCACTTTAGAGACAGCATGTTGTTTGTTTGTTTGGATATTATAAACACTGTTTAGGCCATGCATCCAATTTTGTGGGACATTTATCCGGCACTGAGATGAAATGACATCTCAAGCCCTGTTGCCAAAATGAAACCAAAAGGGTTTATAAGCATGGACGATCCGACTTGCACCGCTTTGCCTGGGCAGGCTTAGATCCTCTAAGCGATTTACCAGTACTCGTGTGCAGCCGGGTTTAGCTCTGCGTGGAAGCATCATGCAGCTCATCTATTTCTTCAAATCCCGATGGGCGGGGCGGGGCCATCTTAAACTATTAAGAATACGTAAGTTTCCAAATAAAGTACCCGCCCTATTCATCAATATAAAATGCATTCAGTAGCACCAATGCACAGGGGTCTTCCAGGGGGATATTGTTGGTCCTTAGGATAGGACACATTCAGATAGGACACATTTAGTGATAACAACCAGGGATCACGGGTATGTCTAAGTCTGTCATTTTCATGTAGGGTTTTTGTTATGTTTTTGTTCATGTTTTATGCCCCAGTAAACATGATTCGGATAATTTTTGAGACATTGTTTCTGTTTTGGTGGGTCTTTTACCCAACACTGAGATTAAATGACGTCTCAAGCCCTACCAATCAAAAGAATCGCAATGGTTATATGGAAGTTCCTTTATCTGGATAGCCTAAGACTTTCTTAGCTGTTAACAAGCACTCACATTCGATTATGGACCCCACCTCTGATATTCTGTTGTTCCTTATTACAAAATGCACACAATGAAACCCAACTTGGAATCCCCTGGGCAACAAGGGCAAAGAACCATCCCTTCCGTACAAATGATACTTGATATATACATTTATTTGCTTTTATGGGCCTTGCAAGATTATTTCACTTATTTCGAGCCGATCGTGAATCAGAGTTAGGCTAAAACCGGAGTACGGGGAGAAAAACCACATGGACTTCCGTTATAGAGCTTGGGGTCTCGCAGTTGATGAAAGTCAGGCTCGTGAGAGACCTGAAATTTGAAGTTCAGAGCTCTTACCCACTATGCCACAGAGGCCCGCTTGGTGGGGAGGGGGCTGCTTAGAAATGCATTAATGAGGCGGTTCAAACAAATACCACTGTACTTTACAAAAATAAAATCAGCCTGGAAACCCGATCTCTCTGTGTAAGGTGTGGGATACACAAGGGTGTGCATTTGACAGACTTGCTAAGGTGGTGTATAATTAGCTTTCCCTGGAGGAAAATTCCAGTCTGGTACTGAACTGCTTAATTTAAAAAAAAATAATAAATAAAACATGAAAGAAATTCGGATGTCCAAATATTTTTTTATTTACACAACGTTTCAGTCTGTATTTGGCCTTCAACAGGTGTAATAAACAAGTAGACAGGAAATAAGATCAATGCCACACAACGTCAGCGATGACGTCAAGATGAAACACGTTGTTGACGTAATATTTTTCAATATTTATACATATTACTGACAGAGCAAACATAAATGAAGTCAGCAAATACTTTATAAAGACTCAAAACCCTTATCTTGCTGAATATTTTAATTAGCCACACCCATTTCTGAATATCAGCCAATCAGCTGGCATGATAAAATGTTTTCTTTCAAATTCACAAGCTGAAAGACAAACAGTGTAGATCCTGATCAGATGGATTCTTTCACAGTCATCTGATCCGGATCCACACTGTTTGCAAAGGCATGGCAGGATAAGGTCTAAATTACTCTTATAAAGTGTTTATGTTTGTCTAGCATGCTTGGCCATTAATCAGGATTAATTGCAATAAGTGTACAACCACATGTTGATAAATTCTGCAAGAGCTGTCAAATATTTGATAAAGTGAGGTGCTCAGTCTGGAAGTTTTAGTGAGTTTTACGATGGAGTATATTAATGAAGGATATTTTGATGTAAGGACGTTTGTGATTAATTTCCGAATCGATAACAGGACGAAGAGCATGCTGAGTATAACCTCTAGTTAAAAGAGCAGCGTCGTTTAACTGATTAGAACTATCGTAGAATTTATTCGCCTCGGTATCCAGAATCCGTAATACAGAAATGGGTAATGAGCTTAGAAAAGCAAGCATTGAGTAGCGTCCATGATTCAATAATATAATGGACAGTCACTTCAGTCTGGTATTGTTTCTTTTAAAAGCACGTAATTTCCGTTTATAATTACCATTTTGTCTGGTGCCGTCCGATCTAGTTTTACACTTTTGACAGTCCAGAAGCGAGAGTATATCAAAGTCGGGCATTTTCGGTATATTACCCTCATGATAAATGTTGTCATTAAAGCCCAATGGAAAAGGTGTCTGTAATAATTTAATCAATTTTAATTCAGTTTCATGCCATTTAATAATTTTAAACCTAGCTGTAGAATTAACATCAACAAAAATTTTTTCCACTGGCTGTATAGAAATATCTTTTATAGAATGACCTGTACGTCTGAAATGACGGTACAAGAAAGTTTCAGATTTTTTACGCTTACTCATTCTACGATATTGTTCTTTAAAACGTGTTTTTAACATGCGATTAGTTTGCCCGACATACTGCATTTTACAATTTGCAGCATGTCAGGTTATCACACATATCAAATCTGTAGACTTACATGTCAAATCAGACATGTTTACTACAGAAAAAACGTCTACCGTTTACAGACGAAGAAACAGTAGATGTTAACAGCACCTGCATCTCTTAGCATTGCACTTGGAAATACTAGGATATATTCCACTTCTTTTGAACGGATTGGTATATTTAACTAAGAATGGGTGATTTGATAGGAGATAATCTAACTGTGGTTTTGGCCTTATGGAAGTCAAATCTGTAGGCTTAAGTTACTCTCGTCTTTCTCTTTCTTTTCTTCGCTTTAATTTTAAACATTAAGGGATCAAATGACCTGTAGGTTTGTAGTTGTTACAAACTACTTGAGGTTGAGATAAGGGATTCTGGTCTTTGTTTTAACCAGAAGGTTTGGAAGAATTCTGGTTTCTATTTCCACCAGAAAGTTTGGAAGGATTCTGGCTTTTATTTTCACCAGACAGTTTTGGTATAGTACTAGATGTATAGCTATAACTACCAGAAGGATTACTAGGATAGAATCTTGGACCTGTCTGTGGATTAGAAGGTTTTCGAGGATAAGGCCTTTTCACAAATGAGACTTTACGAGTCAAAGCATAACCATCTGCCAAACGAGAAACTTCATTCAAAGTTTCAACCTGTCTCTCGTCGAGAAAAGACTTAATATAAAAATATATATATAAAGATTGGGTTCAACATAAATGTTATACAACCGACTGCATGCATGGTAGTTAACCCAATCAAGGTTGACAACATTGCTTCCCTCTTTAATTGCACGCTGGTGGGTCAGGCCTCAGATTCTATGACGGTTCCAACGTAAAGGCTTATGGTTGGTTGGTACCTGATGCTCTGTCTCTGGTCGGGCCCATTGGAGTCCAACTGTTGGTTTTCTTTTGCTCCAGCATTTCTGTTGTTTCTTGCTGTCGAGTCCTCACCGTTGTTTCATCTCTGTGGTTGCTTGATTTTTGTGTTCACGGAGATGTTGCACTGATGAGTTAGGAGGCCTTCATGCGGACTGAACAAATTATTTGTCTCAATCGCGACGGATGTAAGGACGAGGATTGTGGCCACGTAAAATTGATTTAAGCCCCCCCCCCCCCCCACACACACACACACACCCAGTGGAATTTGTTTCCGCTGACCGTTCCAAGGCGGTTATTTTTGTTATGGTTTGTCAATATGTGTTTGTGTTGCTTATATTATTTTAATTTGGATAGCCTTTTGGCCATTTTGTGGGAAAGTAACTGTCCTCTTGGCTTTCCACTGTTGGTGTTTCCGATGGGGTCTGTTGCTTCATGTTTGTGTTCCTTTGGTGTCTCTGATGGGAGCTGTGGGTTAATTTTATCGATTCCTCATCATTGCCTCTACTTCTATTTTTAATGTCTGAATTTATGCACCGTTTGAACTCTTCGGCATGGACAAGCTGTCTAAGTTTGTGATGATCAGAGCCTACTTATTTTAGAAAAAACACCACCTATCAAATAACTGTAGTTTCGTTCGAGCAAATTCTTTAAGGGTTTTAGAAATTTCTTTTTTTTACAATTCCTAAATTTCTGCCTGTAAGCCTCAGGGACCAACTCATATGCCTTAAGAATAAGCTCCTTACCCAAATCATAGTCTGAGCTTTGCTCGACAGTCAGCTGAGTGTAAATGTCTCGAGCCTTTCCGGCAACAACGCTTTGCAAAAGTAAGGTCCAATGCTCTTTTGGCAATTTTAAATTTTCTGCATTTTTTTCAAAATGCAAAAAATACTTATCTACCGCTTTTTCCTGCAATGGAGGAACTAATTTGATGTGCTTTGTGGCATCAAAGTAACTACCAGAGTCAACAAGAAAGCAGTCTGAAGGACAGCCAAATTCCCCGCCGCACTTTGTATCAAGGCTCAACCTTGTGACCTTCGTCTGTGATCTTGACCTTAAGTTGGCATGGTTATCTCACTGAGGGGGATAATTGACCAAATGTTAATGAAAATCCTTTGAGGGGTAAAGGAGATAGGGAACGGACAAAAAAATCAAAGTTTTAAACTCATAACCTTCAAATGTGACCTTCACCTTGAGTCGGCATGGTTTATTTATAGGTTCTGCACATCAGCTCACTGAGGGGGATAATTGATCAAAGTTTAATGAAAATCTATTAAATGGTTCAGGAGATATGGAGCGGAAAAGAAAAAAGTTACGGACAGACGGACAGATGGACTGACAGAGAGACGGATGGACGGACAGGGGTACTGCACATAAGCTCACTGTGAAGAATATTTGACATAAGTTTAATGAAAATCCTTCCAAGGGTAAAGGAGATATGGAAAGGACAAAAAATTCCAAGTTTCAAACTCCTGACCTTCAACAATGACCTTGACCTTGAGTCGGCATGGTTAATTTATGGTTTCTGCACACCAGCTCACTGAGACGAATAATTGACCAAAGTTTAATGAAAATCTATTGAAAGGGTTCAGGGGATACGGAGCGGACAAGAAAGTAATACTGACAGATGGACGGATGGACAGATGGACAGAAGGACGGCTAGACGAAGGCCATTCCTATAATCCCCGCTGCGCTTCACGGCGGGGGATTAAAAACAGGGCTAGGTTTCACCCTAACTTGACCCTGGAGTTCCATTTCTTTCTGCCTTAATTGAAACTGCCTTTCCCTTTCTTTTTCTTCAATGCTGTATCTCATTTTTTCCTTTTCTAACTCGAGCCGTTCCTCCATTTCTTATCTTTGTCTCTCATTTCCCTTTCTTTTCCTTTCTTCCATTTCGCTTTGCTTTTCCTTCTCTTATTCTTCCATTTCTAATCTTAACTTCTCTAAATCGTTTTGCCTTCCTATTTCAATTTGTCTCATTTGTAATTCAGTATGTGAAACCATAATGAGAGACAAAGCAGATGGATCAAAAAGTTCTTCATCAACCAAAAACTGTACCAAAAATATTCTTAATTTCATTTTTTTTCATGCTTGTTTTAACAGCAGTGACCCCATAATGGGAAGCAATAGCTAACAAATCTGTCCTTTTGGACAGTTTTTTGAAAGGACAAGCACGACTAGAAATTTCACATGAAATGACAAGTTCTAGTTCAAATGAAATGCAAAATAGAAGCATTATTTCACATGACATGACAATCCCCCATATGCCTATGGGGTAATGTGTGTGAATACAGGTTTAACGTCGCTATCAACAATTTTTCAGTCATATCACGATGTTGTCTGGTTGCGACAGGGAGCTCAATGCTCACTTTTATAGTGCTGCCTCACTGAAGTATCATGTCCCAGACACATTACATGATACCACACTCAGTCACAATATCCTGACACTGGGTCGACCAGTCCTAGCTCTACCCCTTAAATCTGAGTGCCAAGCGAGGAGCAGCTAGTACCATTATTAACGACTTTGGTATGTCGCATTCTGGGATCGAACCCATGACCTCCCATTCCCCGGAGCGGACACTCTACCAACTGAGCTATCGGGGCCGGTCCTATTGGGTTATACACCAATTTTTTGAAGAGACGGTCAAGTCTATATTTGATAAGAAAAGACAGTTACTTGCCTACAAATGAAATGTCAGCTCTAAAATGCTCAAGATGTTTTATCCCGGACGAGCCCCCAATTTCTGTTACGAGCCAGGCGTAGCAAAAAGAAAAAGCAAACAAGCCTTTTAAAAAAAGTTAACAAAATTTATTTACAAGGTCTCTTTAACCTGTAGAAGTAAGGAAATTATATGTACTTAGCTCTGTTATGAAATATCCTTGAATGAATCTATTTTCCTTGATCCCACAGAATTCACAGTCCGAAATGGAATATAATATCCTTTGGCAATCCAACCCAGATTTCAGAAATAACTTTTCTTATAAACCCAAACTTTAAACTCCATAGTCTGCCTCAAAGAGAAAAATCAAGCTCTTTTATAGACCCTAAGATTTATCTAGAATGTTCCACAGGGCTGTTGAATAAGATGATGTAATTTTCTAATAATAATGCAAACCAGAACTTTCTGGAAGGTTCCAAAGTACTTTTCCTTGTAAACAAGTTGTTTTCAAATATATGACTCATTTCGAAAATGTTCTTTAAAAAGATATTTATAGCATTATTAGGTCACCCAGTAGGGTGAAAGTGGGAATCAGAAAAATAAATTCTTATGCATAACACGATAAGTACTTCTAAGAACAATTGTATAAAAATCCTGTTTTTAAGCCTTTGCATTAAGATGAAACTTATAAAGCTATTTTTGACGAAAGATGTACAAACATGCAAGTAATAATAACTGTTATGTGCTTACATGAAAAGAAACAGGAATTCCGCCGAAGGCTATGTCGCGCCTGCGGGAGGCTGCCGCTAAGTCACCGAACCATGAAATCTAGGCCAAGGTCAAATATTAATGCTTCCATAAAAGTTGCCATCCCTAGATGCAAGTTTGTACCAAATATCTTCAATGAAGATCTAATAGTTCTTGAGAAATGAACTTAAACATTAGGTTGAATAAAAGGGTTGATGCAATAGTTCACTAAGTCAGTGAACAATGAAACTTAGGTCCAGGTCAAATATGGATGCTTGCATTAGAATTGCCATCCCTCATAAAAGTTTGTACCAAGTATCATTTATAAAGCTTTTATAGGTCTTGAGAAATTAACTTGACCATTAGGGTGAATGCTAGGGTGGTCAAAATATTTCAACAAGAGGGCCATGATGGCCCTGGATCGCTCACCTGATCCATAGTGTAACAAGTGGGCCCCAGGGAGGGCAATTATTGGCCGAAGGGCTTTAATGTGCATAATGTTGAGGGAGGTCTTAAAGGTGAAGCTTCATACCAAACAAAAACAAAGGCTATAATTTGAACAATCTTGGCAAAGGTCCACTAGATGACGCTACACACCAAATATCAAAGACCTGGGCCTTGCTGTTTCAGAGAAGAAGATTTTTATAAAGATATTCCCTACATAAGTCTATGCACCAGGCTATATAAGTCTCTGTAAAACCAAAGGGCCCCGGGGTGGGGGGGCATTTGTGGCCCCAGGGCTATAATTTTAACAAACTTGGTAGAGGTCCACTAGATGAAGCTCCATACCAAATATCAAAGACCTGGGCCTTGCAGTTTCAGAGAAGAAGATTTTTAAAAATTTCCCTTTATAAGTCTATGTAAAACCAAAGGGTCTCTGGGCGGCGACATTTTTGGCCCCAGGGCTATTATTTCAACAATCTTGGTAGAGGTTCACTAGATGACGCTTCATACCAAATATCAAAGACCTGGGCCTTCTGGTTTCAGACGAGAAGATTTTTAAATGTTTCCCTATAAAAACCTGTGTAAAACCAGTGGGCCCTGGCCCGGGGGCATTTTTTGGCCCAAGGGCTATAATTTGAACAATCTTGGTAACGGTCCACTTGACGAAGCTACTTACCAAATATCAAAGACCTGGGCCTTCTGGTTTCAGACAAGAAGATTTTTAAAGGTTTTCCCAATATAAGCCTATGTAAAACCAGTGGGCCCCGGGGCGGGGCCAGTTTTGGCCCCAGGGCTATAATTTGAACAATCTTGGTAGAGGTCCACTAGAAGAAGCTTCATACCAAATATCAAAGACCTGGGTCTCCTGGTTTCAGACAAGAAGATTTTTAAAGGTTTTCCATATATAAGCGAAATTATGTAAAACCAGTGGGCCCCGGGGTGGGGCTGTTTTTGGCGCCAGGGCTATAATTTGAACAATATTGGTAGCGATCAACTAGACAAAGCTAAATACCAAATATCGAAGACCTGGGCCTTCTGGTTTCAGACAAGAAGATTTTTAAAGGTTTTCCCTATATAAGCCTATGTAAAACCAGTGGGCCCCGGGGCGGGGCCGTTTTTTGCCCAAGGTTTTATAATCCATCCACTGGTTAAGCAGGAGAAACTCTGGTGGCCATTTTGTTCGCCCGAGCTGAACAGTATGAGCAATTTTGGTAGGGGGACACCAAACGAGCATTCCTGTGAAATAATTTCAAAATCCATCCACTGGTTAAGGAGAAGATATCCTTTAAAAGTTTTTCTATTTTTAGCTCTGGCGGCCATTTTGTTCACCCAAGCGGAACCGTATGAGCATTTTTTGATGAGATTCACCAAAGGAACATTCCTGTGAAATAATTTCAAAATCCATCCACTGGTTAAGGAGAAGAAGTCGTTTAAAGGTTTTTCTATTTTTAGCTCTGGCGGCCATTTTGTTCACCCGAGCATAACGGTTTGAGCAATTCTGGTAGAGGGTCACACAAGGAACATTCCTTTGAAATAATTTCAAAATCCATCCACTGGTTAAGGAGAAAAAGCCGTTTAAAAGTTATTCTATTTTTAGCTCTGGCGGCCATCTTGTTCACCCGAGCGGAACGGTTTGAGCAATTTTGGTAGAGGGTCACCCAAGGAACATTCCTGTGAAGTAATTTCATAATCCATCCACTAGTTAAGGAGTAGAAGTCGTTTAAAGGTTTTTCTATTTTTAGCTCTGGCGGCCATCTTGTCCACTGGAGCAGAATGGTAAGAGCAATTTTGGCAGAGGGTCACCTAAGGAACATTCCTGTGAAGTAATTTCGAAATCCATCCACTGGTTAAGGAGAAGAAGTCCTTTAAAGGTTTTTCTATTTTTAGCTCTGGCGGCCATTTTGTTCACCCGAGCGGAACAGTTTGAGCAATTTTGGTAGAGGGTCACCCAAGGAACATTCCTGTGAAGTAATTTCGAAATCCATCCACTGATTAAGGAGAAGAAGTCCTTTAAAGGTTTTTCTATTTTTAGCTCTGGCGGCCATTTTGTTCACCCGAGCGGAAGGGTTTGAGCAATTTTAGTAGAGGGGCTCCCAAGGAACATTCCTGTGCAATAATTTCAAAATCCATCAACTGGTTAAGGAGAAGAAGTCGTTTAAAGGTTTTTCTATTTTTAGCTCTGGCGGCCATTTTGTTCACCCGAGCGGAACGTTTTGAGCAATTTTGGTAGAGGGTCACCCAAGGAACATTCCTTTGAAGTAATTTCGAAATCCATCCACTGGTTAAGCAGGAGAAGAAGTCCTTGAAAAGTTTTTCTATTTTTAGCTCTGGCCGAAATTTTGTTCACCCGAGCGGAACGGTTTGAGCAATTTTAGTAGAGGGGCTCCCAAGGAACATTCCTGTGCAATAATTTCAAAATACATCCACTGGTTAAGGAGAAGAAGTCGTTTAAAGGTTTTTCTATTTTTAGCTCTGGCGGCCATTTTGTTCACCCGAGCGGAACGGTTTGAGCAATTTTAGTAGAGGGGCACCCAAGGAACATTCCTGTGCAATAATTTCAAAATCCATCCACTGGTTAAGGAGAAGAAGTTGTTTAAAGGTTTTTCTATTTTAAGCTCTGGCGGCCATTTTGTTCACCCGAGCAGAACTGTTTGAGCAATTTTGGTAGAAGGTCATCCAAGGAACATTCCTGTGAAATAAATTCAAAATCCATCCACTGGTTAAGCACGAGAAGTCGTTTAAAGGTTTTTCTATTTTTAGCTCTTGCGGCCATCTTATTCACCCGAGCAGAACAGTTTGAGCAATTTTGGTAGAGGATCACCCAAGAAGCATTCCTGTGAAATTAGATCAAAATCTGTCCAGCAGTTTTGTAGAAGAAGTTGTTTAAAGCAAAAGTTGACGACGGACGCACGGACGCACTGACGCACGGACGACGGACAAAGACCGATCCCAAAAGCTCACCTTGAGCACTTCGTGCTCAGGTGAGCTAAAAAGTCAGTGAACCATAAAATATAGGTAAAGGTCAAATATGGATGCTTGCATTAAAATTGGCATCCTTGGATACAAGTTTGTACAAAATATCATTAATGAAGCTCATATAGTTCTTGAGTGTGTGTGTGTGAATTCGGGTTTAACGTCGCTTTCAACAATTTTCATTCATATCACGATGTTGTCCGGCTGGGACAGGGTTACAACAAGGAGCTCAATGCTCACTTTTATAGTGCTGCCTCACTGAAGTATCATGTCCCAGACACATTACATGATACCACACCCAGTCACATTATCCTGACACTTGCTCGACCAGTCCTAGCACTACCCTGTAAATCTGAGTGCCAAGCGAGGAGCAGCTAGTACCATTTTTAACGACTTTGGTATGTCGAGGCCCGGGATCGAAACTGTGACCTCCTGTTCCCTGGAGCGGACACTCTACCAACTGAGCTATCGGGGCCGGTCGTATAGTTCTTGAGAAATTAATTTGACCATGAGGGTGAACGCTAGAATGGTTACAGTATTTCACAAAGTCAGTGAACCATGAAATGTAGGTCAAGGTCAAATATGGATGCTTGCATTTTAGTAACAACCCCAGATACAAGTTTGCACCAAGAATCAGTAATAAAGCTCTTACAGTGACCTCCTGTTCCCGGAGCGGACACTCTACCAACTGAGCTATCGGGGCCGGTCATATAGTTCTTGAGAAATTAACTTGACCATTAGGATGAACGCTAGGGTGGTCGCAATATTTTACAAAGTCAGTGAACCATGAAATGTAGGTCAAAGTCAAATATGAATGCTTGCATTTAAGTTGCAATCGACACAAGTTTGTACCAAGTATTATTAATGAAGCTCTTATAGTTCTTGAGAAACAAACTTGACTATTTGGGTGAACGCTAGGGTGGTCGCAAATGTTGACGCATTGACAAATGGACGAACGAACGGACGGAAAACCGAGCGCCTATATCGCGCCATGCTAATGGCAGATATGTGTTTAGTAGGTAGGTAGGCAGGAATATAGGTATTATCTCGATAGCAAGGTAGGTAGATGACTATAACTAAGAATGCCGGTAGGTAGAAAGGAAGGTAGGTACGTACGTTCGTAGGTCGGCCGGTAGGTGCTTAAGTATGGTGAATGGTCTGGCGGGTGCACAGCTGTGTGGGTAGATAGGAAGGTAGGTATTTAGGCAGGCAGGTACGGAGGGGCAGACATACATTTTCTTTCTTCTTATTTCTAACTTCGAACCTCTTACTTCTAACTTCTACCTTCGACGATGTAGGTAGGTAGGTAGTTAGGTAGACTGTTAGGTATGCATGTAGGTAGGTAGATACGAATGGTAGGTTTGGGTTTATGGCGATAGGTAGGTAGGTGGGTGGATAGGTTTATATGGTCGTAGGTAAGAAAGAAGGTAGGCTCGTAGGTATGTATCTTTTGGTAGGTAGGTAGGCAGGCAGGAATGTAGGAAACTAGACAAAAGTGCCAAGTGGGGCACGTATACCCCCGGCCAGTGCCGAACTACAAAGGGAAATAACTCTAAAAGGCCTGACCCCTTGGCCCTTATTTTCTTTCCCACAATACAAGTAGTCATACTGATCATGTGTGCAAAATTTCAAGTTTCTATGTGAAGCAGTTCCTGAGATATCTTTGACACAAAATAATTGTTTACGGACAGACAGACAGACAGACGGAAAAGACAAAAACTATATACCCCCATGGCATACGCCGGGGGTATAATTAGGTATGTACGGTAGGTAGGAATGTAGCTTAATAGATATGTACGTAGGTATGTAGGTAGGTAAGTAAGGCAGGTATGCAGATCGGCCCCACCCACCGTGGCTTTAAGAAATAGACTGGCTGCATGGTAGCTGGGGAGTCAAGTTGGTAGGTACGTACGTAGGTAGGGTGAATTGTCTGGTGTATGCGTGACTGGTGGGTGCATGGGTAGGTAGGTTGGTAGGTACACACGGACAGACATACAAGCAACGTCGCCAAAATAGCCAACACAGTGTTGACGGGGACCTTTAACCTCAAATCAAACAAACACAATTCTCCCAGGGTGGCCACTTTTCTGAAAACGAAATTCCAGGCTGTTTTCCAAACACTGTCGGAAATTCAATTTTATGACTCAAAATACTCAGTTTTCGCCCTTTTTGGCATTACAGTAAAACATGCCTTAGTGGCCACCTCTTTAAGCAAGCAACCTGTCTTAAGCAAGCAGACATTCAGTTCCCGAAGAAGGAAAATGCATTAAAATTCACCTGCATTAAGCAAGCACCTGTCTTAAGCAAGCACTTTTTGACTATCCCATAGGTGCTTGCTTAATACAGGTTGGACTGTATTTACAATAGAAAACCATTGCTCTCAAATTCAGAAACCAGATGCTTTTCATCAAATTTATGTTTCTCTTATCAGCAATCTGTTAACCATATACCTAATAGGATCAATTAACCCTCTTCATACCAATTGGAATCTTCCTCCTTATATAAAACAGGAGTCTATTTCAAAATTTAGGGGTGTCAGGTTGTGGTTTCTTCAAAATTCATGTGGAAAATGACTGAACTTTTAGCAAACAGGAGTCTATTTCAAAATTTAGGGGTGTCAGGTTGTGGTTTCTTCAAAATTCATGTGGAAAATGACTGAACTTTTAGCAAACAGTGGAGGTCCTGATCAGACGCTGCATTCTGCAGCGTCTGATTAGGGCCTGCACTGTTTGCCAAATACCCCTTTTGGGGTTTCCGGTACAAAATGGGTTAAAATATTGTTCGGAGATGAAGAAATCAAATGTTAACTGTATAAAATTTCTTTTTCTCTCATCAGCGATCTGTTATTCATGCAACCCATTGGTATCAATTTTGCCATTGTCTTAAAAAGAAGAATTTCGATGCTAGCTACAACGTTTATGTTTTTCTTTCCAGTAAATTCCAGTAACCATATACTTCATAGGTAACAAGTAAGCCATTGTTCTGGAAGTAAGGACGAGGATTGTGGCCACGTAAAATCAATTTAAGCCCCCCAGTGGAATTCGTTTCACTGACCATTCCAAGGCGGTTCTTCTGTTGTGGTTTTAATTTTGTTATGGCTTGTCTTTGAGTGTGTGTGTTGCTTGTGTTATTTTGCTTTGGATAGTCAATTGGCCATTTTGTGGGAAAGTCGCTGTCCTCTTTTCCGCTAGTGATGCTTCCATTAGGGCCTAGTTGTTTCATGCTTGTGTTTCTTTTCCTTGGTGTCTCTGATGGGAGCTATCAGTTAATTGTATCGATTCCTGATCATTGCCTTCGTTTCTATCTGTCAACAAATTGTGAGTAAAATGTAATTTTAATGTAATATTCTAAATAGAATCTTGCACTGAATTTATTAAAGCCTCACATTTTATCCCTTTTCATCAACGTTTTTAATACACTCAATAATGCATGTGCACTCATGTAAGATACTCTATAACCATACACCTCATAGGTAACAAGTAAGCCATGGTTCTGAGATGAAGTCAGATGCTAACTATAAATTTAAGCTTCTCTTGTCAGCACTGGTTACCCTCACACAACAATGGTGCCAATTAAGACATTGTTCTGAGATGGAATTCAGATCCTTGCTTCTCTAATCAGCTACCTCTTAACCATCCACCTCATAGGTATTGTGCCGTTGTCCTGAGATGAAGATATCAGATGTTAACTGAAAGGTTTATGCTTCTCGTATCATCAGTCTGTAACCATCCACCTAAAGGTATCAATTGTGCCATTGTCCTGAGATGAAGATATCAGATGTTAACTGATAAGTTTGTGTTTCTAGTATCATCAGTCTGTAACCATCCACCTAAAGGTATCAATTGTGCCATTGTCCTGAGATGAAGATATCAGATGTTAACTGATAAGTTTATGCTTCTCGTATCATCAGTCTGTAACTATCCACCTAAAGGTATCAATTGTGCCATTGTCCTGAGATGAAGATATCAGATGTTAACTGATAAATTTATGCTTCTCGTATCATCAGTCTGTAACTATCCACCCAAAGGTATCAATTGTGCCATTATCCTGAGATGAAGATATCAGATGTTAACTGATAAGTTTGTGTTTCTCGTTTCATCAGTCTGTAACCATCCACCCAAAAGTATCAATTGTGCTATTGTCCTGAGAAGAAGATATCAGATGTTAACTGATAAATTTATGCTTCACTTAGCATTTATCTGTTAACCATAGAGCTCATACAATGTATGAGATCAGAAATCAGATGTTATCTGAGCCAGCGCACGACACGCAAGACATGTGCACCCAGCGGAGACTCCGATCAGCCTGCGCAGTCTGCGCAGTCTGATCACAGTCTTAGCTGTGCGCTCTATGGTCCTACATGCAGCAAATGAAGTCTTTGGTCAGACTACACTGATGCACAGACTGATCGGATTCTTCGCTGGACGCACATGTAAAATGCAGGAAATGCTGTGCTCCCGCTCATCTAATGAGTTTAGGTTTCTTGTCAGGTGGGGGTTTGATACTGCTGGTGCCCTGTTTATCTTCTGTCTTCTCTTGTTTAACCTCGGTCTTAGGCTCGACTTTCACTGGTTCCTCAACTGAAAGCAGAAATCTGAACTTTAATCTTCATATTTTTTATTATTAAGGAGAGTATCTCCTTAAATACAAAAAAAAACACATAAAGATGTACGGTTATTTCACTATCTCTAGTTTTGATATCAACGGGTGCACTATGAATATTTCCAGAGTTGGGATATCAAAGTGTGTGAGCTAAATCTTGTCCTTTGACATCAAGCAAACATGTCTGTGAAATGAATACCCCTTAAACACTAATTTATATATATAAAAGTGGGGTTTTCGGGGGAATTCATTATTTTCCTTATGTTTATGCAAAATCACAGATTGTTGGTATTGGTTAGAGCCGCATCAGTGCAGCGGCTCTAAGCAACATTCACAAACTATATTTGTACTAGAAATCAGAAAAATATCACACATATTCATCTTAGCGCAGAGATGTATTATGATAGTCCATCCCAACTCCGCACAATATTAACCCTTATCTTGCTGTTCACGACAACCCCTATCTTTGGAAACAGTGTAGATCCAGATCAGATGCCTTCTGAAGAAGCCATCTGATCAGGATCTACACTGTTTGGCATTCAGTTTATGAATTTTTAGCAATAAATTACATCAAGAATTTTGATTGGTTGATAGACAGAAAAGGGTGTGGCTTAAATAAATATTCAGCAAGAGAAGGGTTAACTAATAGGAGTGCAATTATCTGTTAAATATACAGAGGACCCTCGTTATTATGACACTACATTTATTTTTTCCCTAACCATCACGTGAACAACCCCATGAAATGAACACCCTGCTAAGTAGAAGTAAAACAAAGATCAGGAATTGATACAATTAACTTACTCCACCCATCAAAGACACCAAAGGGAAAGAAATACAAACATTAAGCGACCAGACCATAATGGAAACCTAAACAAAGGAAGGCCATAAGGACAGTTACTTTCCCACAAAATGGCCATATGGCCATCCAAAATTAAAAGACACAAGTGATACACACAGTAAGTAACAAACAATAACATAAATAAATCGCCACAGAAGAGCCGCCTTGGAACGGTCAGTGGAAGATTTCCACTGGGGGGGCTTAAATCGATTTTACGTGGCCACAATCCTCGCCCTTACTTCCGTCGCGATTTAGACAAATAATTTGTTCAGTCCGCATGAAGGCCTCCTAACTCAACAGTGCAACATCTCCGTGAAACCCCATTTTATATAAAGAAAACTGGGGTTTACAGGAGTATACATTAGTTTGATTAATTCTTCTCCTAGACATAAGTTGTGGGTACTCGTTAGAAACCATCTAAATTAGGCGGTTCTTACAATCACCCGCAACCTATGTTTTGGGTAAAGATAAGAAAACTATTGCAAATCTCATCAGAAAAATCACCATTTTGGAAAGAAATGAAACATTGCAATATGTCGAATTGACGTGTCATCGTAAGGACTTTACCTTTATAAGGAATTTGCCCATATAAAGGATCCAAATTAGGGTTAGTATAATTGGTAATAAACAGATTTTCCCTCAGTTACTGCAAGAGGCAAATGCTGTGGACAAATCCACAATATTTGTTTCTTGGAAAAATCAATACAATATTTTTTAATATCATCATTATTTAGCCCTTCCCATTTCGGCTAAGGATTTGTTCCATCAAAATTGTCATTATAACAAGATTTGTCGTTAAATGTCCGTTTAAAGAGGATATCTGTATGCCTATAGTAATATATGTTATCAATCAAATTTCGTATTGGTCCAGTTACAGGTCCGAGGTCTGCTGTATCGGCCAGAGGTCGAAGGCTGAGGTCAATACAGCAGAGGACGTGTAAATGGGACAATGCGAAATTACTTGATTAGGCAAAAAAAAAATGTCTTGTTCCCGGAAACCTTACCGACCCTTCTTTTTTGGGGCCTACCCAAACTTTTTTTAGAGACCTCTGAGAATTTTTCTTTGATTTTAAGGGTGTTATTCAAAGAATTTATGCTTTTCCCATACAAAATAATTTTCCAAAAAAAAAAAAAGTTTGCCTACCTACCTACCCAGAAAATTATTTTTGATGTTTCCGGAAACAAGACATTTATTTTTATTTTTTTGCCTTAATGACAATTTTATTAATTAAATGAAGGCAGGAAAGTATTTTTTAATTGTTTATGGACACTTTGTTTGCTGCAATAAAAGCTCTATACAGCTTATGTTATTTGTTTCTAATATGCGACGTTAAATAAAGCTTCTTTATCTATCTGGCACCATAAAAACAGGATTATTGACTTTTGACCTCCATGTTAATACGGATGACCTCCAAACAGTACAGGACAGTCAATTAATAATTTGCCATATTAATTGTTGTTTATATCCTGAAATATGTTCTCCATAAGTCTGAACAAGTGTATGAAACTGTTATGCATGGTGGCCTTAACCCTTCTCCTGCTGTTCACAACAACCCCTATCTTTGCAAACAGTGTAGATCCAGATCAGATGGCTTCTGAAGAAGCCTTATCTTGCTGTTTACGACAACCCCTATCTTTGCAAACAGTGTAGATCCAGATCAGATGGCTTCTGAAGAAGCCTTATCTTGCTGTTTACGACAACCCCTGTCTTTGCAAACAGTGTAGATCCAGATCAGATGGCTTCTGAAGAAGCCTTATCTTGCTGTTTACGACAACCCCTATCTTTGCAAACAGTGTAGATCCAGATCAGATGGCTTCTGAAGAAGCCTTATCTTGCTGTTTACGACAACCCCCTGTCTTTGCAAACAGTGTAGATCCAGATCAGATGGCTTCTGAAGAAGCCTTATCTTGCTGTTTACGACAACCCCTATCTTTGCAAACAGTGTAGATCCAGATCAGATGGCTTCTGAAGAAGCCTTATCTTGCTGTTTACGACAACCACTATCTTTGCAAACAGTGTAGATCCAGATCAGATGGCTTCTGAAGAAGCCTTATCTTGCTGTTTACAACAACCCCTATCTTTTACAACATGTAGATCCAGATCAGATGGCTTCTGAAGAAGCCTTATCTTGCTGTTTACGACAACCCCTATCTTTGCAAACAGTATAGATCAAGATCAGTAGGCTTCCGAAGAAGCCTTATCTTGCTGTTTAGGACAACCCCTATCTTTGCAAACAGTGTAGATCCAGATCAGATGGCTTATGAAGAAGCCTTATCTTGCTGTTTAACCACAACCCCTATCTTTGCAAACAGTGTAGATCCAGATCATATGGCTTCTGAAGAAGCCTTATCTTGCTGTTTACAACAACCCCTATCTTTGCAAACAGTGTAGATCCAGATCAGATGGCTTCTGAAGAAGCCTTATCTTGCTGTTTACGACAGCCACTATCTTTGCAAACAGTGTAGATCCAGATCAGTTGGCTTCTGAAGAAGCCTTATCTTGCTGTTTATGACAACCACTATCTTTGCAAACAGTGTAGATCCAGATCAGATGGCTTCTGAAGAAGCCTTATCTTGCTGTTTACGACAACCCCTATCTTTGCAAACAGTGTAGATCCAGATCAGATGGCTTCTGAAGAAGCCTTATTTTGCTGTTTACGACAACCCCTGTCTTTGCAAACAGTGTAGATCCAGATCAGTAGGCTTCTAAAGAAGCCTTATCTTGCTGTTTACGACAACCCCTATCTTGGCAAACAGTGTAGATCCAGATCAGATGAAGCCTTATCTTGCTGTTTATGACAACCCCTATCTTTGCAAACAGTGTAGATCCAGATCAGTAGGCTTCTGAAGAAGCCATCTGATCAGGATCTGCACTGTTTGACATCCAATTTATGAATTTGTAGCAATAAATACCATCAAGTGATTTAATTGGTTGATAGACAGAAATATGTGGCTTAAATGAATATTCAGCAAGATAAGGGTTAATTTTTCATATCATTTATCAATTATACATAATTATACAGTTTTACTTTCATTAAGAAGCCATCCAAGGAAAATGTGTGACAAAAATGAGTTATGACTGGAGATAGCTCAAAATGGTTCTTTGAAAATATAAAAATTATGAGAAACTGTTCCTTTTGTCACTTCCAATTTTGGCTTTTGAGACATCTCTGGCTGTTTAATAGTTATTTTAGATGCACTTAAGCAGTGAGGGTTGGCCGCTCAGGCTAAAATGCTTCGGTGGAACGAATGTGGCTGCTGAATAGAGGTGGCTGTTAGACAGAGAGGTGACATTTAAAGGAGGTTTCACTATCAGCAATATGAAAGACTGGAAGACAACCTTGTTCCAGTCAAAGATTGCAGCCTACCAATGGCACCAAGATTAAGAGTAAAACAAAACGAGAAATGAAAGAACCACCAACAGCATAGCAACCAGCCCCCTCTTTCCTACAAGAGGTGATCACGGTGCAACAGCCACAGGTAATGAAAATTAAATAAACAAGAGGGCTAAAGTTGCCCTAGATCGCTCACCTGATCTTTATTGTAGAAATAAAACAATAGGTAAAGTAAGATGGATTGGATGGTTTGAGCAATTTTGGTTTTGACAATGATCCAAGAAACATCTCTGTGAAATTATTCTGTATATTTAGGAGTAGACGTCATTTTAAGGATTGTATATTTTGTTTTTAGTTCTGGTGATAGGGGGCTAGACTTGATACAAGAAACCTACATGCCAAATATGAAGGCTCTTTCTCAAATGGTTCAAAAGTTATGATAAAGTAGGTCAAAGGTCAAGGTTACAGGTCAAACTTTTTGTATAGGTAGGAAGCCCTCATCACAAAGTAAATACATGTAAAATATGAAGGCTCTATGTAAAATGGTTCAAAAGTTATGACAAAGTAGGTCGCAGGTCAAGGTCACAGGTAATTTTTTTTGTATGAGTGGGAAACCTTTCTCAAAAGGACCCTACATCCAAATATGAAGGCTCTATCTCAAGTAGTTCAAAAAGTAAGGCAAAGTAGGTCAAAGGTCAAGGTCATAGTTCAATTTTTTGTATGGGTGGTCGGGCATCGTCAGAAGGAACAAACATGCCAAATATGAAGGCTCTATCTCAAATAGTTCAAAAGTTATAAGAAAGTAGATCACAGGTCAAGGTTACAGGTCAAAATGTTTGTATGGGTGGAAAGCCCTTGACACAAGGAACATGCATGCAAAGTATCAAGGCTCTATCTCAAATGGTTCAAAAGTTATGATAAGTAGGTCAGAGGTCAAGGTCACAGCCAAATTTTTGTATGAGTGGTAAGGCCTTGTCACAAGGAACCTACACCACAAATATGAAGACTCTATCTCAAATGCTTCAAAAGTTCAAAGGTCAAGGTAAAAGGTCAATTTTTTTTGTATGGCTGGGGGGATCTTGACACAAGGAACATACATGCCAAATATGAAGGCTCTATCTCAAATGGTTCAAAAGTTATGATTAAGTAGGTCAAAGGACAAGCTCACAGGTCAAAATGGGTGGAAAGCCCTTGTCCAAAGGAACATACATGCCAAATATGAAGGATCATCCTCAAACGGTTCAAAAGTTATGATTAAGTAGATCACTGGTCAAGGTCACAGGTCATTTTTTGCATGAGTGGGAAGCCCTTGTCACAAGGAACCTACATGCCAAATATGAAGGCTCTATCTAAGATGATTCAAAATTTATGACAAAGTAGGTCAAAGGTCGGAGTGGAGCGCTTTGGTGCAGTGGTAGCGCATCAGATTTGTGATCAAGAGGTTCCAGGTCCGAGCCTCACACTGACCAAAGTGTTGTGTCCTTCGTCCACATTGCTTAAAAAAAATAAAATAATAAAAAAACAAGAGGACCATGATGGCCCTGGATCGCTCACCTGATCCATAGAGTAACAAGTGGGCCCCGGGGAGGGCCATTATTGACCCCAGGGTTATAATGTGCATAATGTTGAGGGAGGTCGAAAAAAGGTGAAGCTTCATACCAAATATCAACAAAAGACTATAATTTGAACAATGTTGGCAAAGGTCCACTAGATGAAGCTACACAACAAATATCAAAGACCTGGGCCTTGTTGTTTCAGAGAAGAAGATTTTCAAAGATTATCTCTATTATAAGTCTATGTAAAACCAAAGGGCCCTGGGGCGGGGGCATTGTGGCCCCAGGGCTATAATTTGAACAATCTTGGTAGAAGTCCACTAGCTGAAGCTTCATACCAAATGTCAAAGACCTAGGCCTTGTGGTTTCAGAGTAGAAGATTTTTCAAGATTTTCCGTATATATGTCTATGAAAAACCAAAGGGCCCAGGAGCGGGGGCAATTTTGGCCTCAGGGCTATAATTTGAACAATCTTGATAGAGGTCCACAAGATGAAACTTCATACCAAATATCAAAGACCTGGGCCTTGCAGTTTCAGAAAAGAAGATTTTTAAAGATTTTCCCTATATAAGCCTATGTAAAACCAAAGGGCCCCGGGGCGGGGGCATTTTGGCCCCAGCACTATAATTTGAACAGTCTTGGTAGGGGTCCACTAGATGAAGCTTCATACCAAATAGCAAAGACCTGGGCCCTGCAGTTTCAGAGAAGAAGATTTTTTAAAGATTTTCCCAATATAAGCCCATGTAAAACCAAAGGGCCCTGGGGCGGGGGCATTTTTGGCCCCAGCACTATAATTTGAACAATCTTGGTAGGGGTCCACTAGATGAAGCTTCATACCAAATATCAAAGACCTGGGCCTTGCGGTTTCATAGAAGAAGATTTTTAAAGGTTTTCCCTATATAAGCCTATGTAAAACCAAAGGGCCCAGGGGCGGGGGTATTTTTGGCCCCAGCACTATAATTTGAACAATCTTGGTAGGGGTCCATAAGATGAAGATTCATACCAAATATCAAAGACCTGGGCCTTGCAGTTTCAGAGAAGAAGATTTTTAAAGATTTTCCCTATATAAGCCCATGTAAAACCAAAGGGCCCAGGGGCGGGGGCATTTTTGGCTCCAGCACTATAATTTGAACAAACTTGGTAGGGGTCCACTAGATGAAGCTTCATACCAAATATCAAAGACCTGGGCCTTGCGGTTTCAGAGAAGAAGATTTTTAAAGATTTTCCCTATATAAGCCTATGTAAAACCAAAGGGCCCCGGGGCGGGGGCATCTTTGGCCCCAGCACTATAATTTGAACAATCTTGGTAGGGGTCCACCAGATAAAGATTCATACCAAATATCAAAGACCTGGGCCTTGCAGTTTCAGAGAAGAAGATTTTTAAAGATTTTCCCTATATAAGCCCATGTAAAACCAAAGGGTCCCGGGGCGGGGGCATTTTTGGCCCCAGCACTATAATTTGAACAATCTTGGTAGGGGTCCACTAGATGAAGCTTCATACCAAATATCAAAGACCTGGGCCTTGCAGTTTCAGAGAAGAAGATTTTTTTAATTTTCGGTGAAAAAAATCTATTTTTGGCTCCTGTGACCCATATGTGCAACGGACCGGAACCATTTGAACAACTTTGAAAGGGGACCACCTAAGGATCATTCCTGTGAAGTTTGGTCAAAATCCGCTCAGTGGTTTAGGAGGAGATGTCGTTTGAAGAAAAAGTTTACGGACGGACGTACGGACGCACGGACGCACGCACGGACGACGGACGACGGACAAAAAGTGATCCCAAAAGCTCACCTCGTCACTACGTGACGGTGAGCTAAAAAGTACTAGTAACCACCCAGGAAATCCTGCTCGTAATGCTCAGAAGTGAGCGAGTAGCAGTAATAGGAGAAAAAAAAAGGTCAAGGTCACAAGCAAAATTTTTGTATGTGTGGGAAGTCCTTGTCACAAGGACCATACATGTCTAATATGCAGGCTTAATCTCAAATAGTTCAAAAGTTATGATACGGTAGGACTCATGTCAAGGTCAAGGTCACAGGTAATGTTGTTGAATGAATAGGAAGCCCTTGTCACAAGGAACATACTTGCAAAATATGAAGGCTATATCTCATATGCTTCAAAAGTTATGACAAAGTTTGTCAAAGGTAAAGGTCATAGATCAAAATTTTTGTATGGGTTGGAAGACCTTGACACAAGGAACATACATGCAAAATATGAAGGCTCTATCTCAAATGGTCCAAAAGTAATGATACAGTAGGTCACAGGTCAAGGTCAAAGCTAGGTCATTTTTTGGTATGTGTGGGAAGACCTTGTCACTTACATGCCAAATATGAAGACTCTACTTCAAACAGTGAGTGAGTGAGTGTTTGAGTTTTACGTCCCATCAACAGCTAAGGTCATATGGAGACGGGACCTCGGTTTAAAGACTCATCCGAAAGTCTGGAGAAGCCCGGGATCGAACCTGCGACCCCTGGTTTATAAGTCGAGTAGCGTAACCACTCGACCACGGAGGCTTCTACCTCAAACAGTTCAAAAGGTTATTTTAAAATGACCTACTGATCTACTTTTTAATTTGACAAGACCCATATTCAAACCTGACCGAGATATTGTCAAGATGATGATTCTGAGCAAAATTTATGATAATTGGACTAAAGCTATGGACTCTAGAGTGTTCACAAGGTTTTTCTATGATTTGACATACTTTATGACCCGACATGACCCATATTCGAACTTGAGTGAGATGCTGTCTTTATAATTATTCTGAGCACGTTTAGTAAGGATTGGACCAAAAGTGTGGCCTCTAGACTGTTTACAAGGTTTTTGTATGATTTGACCTGCTGACCTACTTTTTGATCCCACATGACACTTATTCGAACTTGACCGAGATATTGTCAAGATGATCATTCTGATGAAAGTTTTATGTACCAAATATGAAGACTCTATCTCAAACAGTTCAAAAGTTATTTTAAAATGACCTCCTGATCTACTTTTTGATTTGACATAACCAATATTCAAACTTGACCAAGATATTGTCAAGATGACCATTCTCAGCAAGCTTTATGATGATTGGACCAAACCTGTGGCATAGAGTGTTCACAAGGTTTTCCTATGATTTGACCTGCTGACCTACTTTTCGATCCGACATGACCCATATTCGAACTTAACCGAGAGATCGTCAAGATGATCATTCTTAGCAAGACTGATGATGATCGGACCAAAACTGTGGCCTCTAGTGTGTTCACATGGTTTTTCTATGATTTTACCTACTGACCTACTTTTTGACCCGTTATGACACATATTCGAATGTGATCGAGATATTGTCAAGATTCTGAGCAAGTTTGATGACATTTGTTTCTTTGATTTGGAGTTTAACGTCCCCGTCAAAACTGTAAAGGTCATTTTGAAGACGTTGCTTCCAATTTAGTGGGACTTTTACCCGACACTGAGATGAAATAACATCTCAAGCAATGCCACCCAATGAAACCAATAGGGTTTATAAGCATGGATGGGCGGACTCCCACCGCAATGCCTGGGCAGGCTTAGATCCTCTAAGCGGTTTAACAGTACTCATGCACGGGTTTGTTTCAGCTCTGCGTGGAAGCATCATGCAGCCCATCTATTTCTTTCAGCCCCAATGGGCAGGGACTACAGTAACAAGTTTGATGATGATTGGACCAAAACTGGCATCTAGGATGGTCACAAGGTTTTTCTATGATTTGACCTACTGATCTAATTTTGACCCGACATAATCCATATTCGAAAATGACAGAGATAGTGTCATGATGATCTTTCTGACCAAGTTTGATGATGATTGCCCCAAAACTGTGGCCTCTAGAGTGTTCACAAGAAAAGTTTACCAACACACGACGCAGGAAGGACTACGCACGACGGCACCAGACATCTCACAGTCACAAAAGCTCACCATGACCTTCGGTCAGGTGAGATAATAATAATAATAATAATAATAATAATACATATCCATCAGCACATACAACATGAATTGTCGGCATCGGTTGCTCAGTTGGATGTGGGTCTGACTCTTGATCATGAAGACTCGGGTTCGATACCTGCCGGGGTCGGCAACATTCTTTCGTGGAGATTGATCATGAAATCTTATCTAAAGTCTTCCTTCCGCTGATTCAGGAAGGGCAGTTGTTAGTTTCTGGCGAAAGAATGTGCACTGTACTGGTTAAGCCCGCCCAGGAAAAGTATGGATAGGTAAACTGATGGGCTCGATATGGCCTAAATAGTTTGACCAATACAAACAAATACAACGTGAATGCCTCTGTCGGAAAATCCGACAAGCTACATTAAACATAAACAATAACAGAACCACCGTCAGGATCGAGAACTGCTGGGGAGTTTAAAACAATTCAATGAGCCCAACCTTCACTCTAGGTTCTAAAGTGGGGGCCATTAGGAAAGTATAAAATTGTACATCTCTTTCAAAACGCCAGGAAAATTAACTACATGCTACCCGTTTCATTTTATTCTGTCTGCCTTATTTCCCTTATACAGCCTGCTGTCTAAAAGTACATCTGAACTTGATATTTTATTTACTTCCCGAATAGGAGAAGATAAATAAATTGGTTAAAATCGAAGCTGAATAGCTTAAAACAGGTTAGACAAAATATTCTATAAAGCTGGTTATCTATTGAAAGCTACGAATGCATTGTAGAAGTAAAAAACATGGAGTGAATAAGTTTTTTTTTCTGGGCCAGACTGGTTAGTTTCGGCCAGTTAGGCCTCTTCAATAATCCTCAAATGTTTTTGAAACACCACAGCAGAATCAATGATCCCAACGGACAAAAAAATATAAACTACACTTTGAAGAAGGACAGGGTGACTTTTTACGGCCGCCACACATTCCCTTAACATGGCTGTAGTAACGTTTAAAGTAGAAGTAAAACAAAGATCAGGAATTAAGACGTTATATGAAAGAGCTGTTCTTTGGAAATAAGAAATGCGCTCATGAACTAAATATTATGAACAAGATTAGCTAGTTTCCGCCAATTAGGCCAATAAACCTTCTGAGTAGAAGTAAAACAAAGATCAGGAATCGATACAATTAACTTACTCCACCCATCAAAGACACCAAAGGGAAAGAAACACAAACATTTAGCGACCAGACCATAATTGAAACCTAAACAAAGGAAGGCCATAAGGACAGTTACTTTCCCATAAAATGGCCATATGGCCATCAAAAATAAAAAGACACAAGTGATACACACAGTAAGAAACAAACAACAACATAAATAAATCGCCACAGAAGAGCAGCCTTGAGACAGAAAGCTTTCGCATGACCATATACCGAGATTTCTAGTCCCATGTGTGGAAACGCTTCCGTACATGTCTCCATACGGGATCTTTTTTCTGATAAATTTCTTCTTTCTGCTGCAAACATTAACCGTGGTGCACCTAAGAACCGCTGGGGGAAACGAAGAAAATGAATGTCCTTGTTAACAAAAATTTTCTTTACAAAAAATGGTTTAAAAGATATCTGGCAGCCCGACGACCAGCGAGGCTTTGAATGACAACGAATGTTATCATATATTCTATACATGTACAGTTTGATTATGGATCCGGTTGTGCAGTGAAACATAAGAACCTTAACTATAGTAACAATTAAAACACCAACAGCACCACTGTTGTCACTTGTCTTTCTGCTTAGATTGTGAAAAGCTTAGATTGTGAAAATGGGTTTGAATAGTGGGGAGAGGGGATTAGAGTGTGCCGCGTAACATTTGGATTCCTGTACTTTAAGCAAACACTGTAGACGACAAAACCTACAATAAGACATGTGCGCCCATCGATGACTCAGATCAGCCTGCGCATCCAAATAGCCTAACCAGAGACTTCTCTTGCTGTATGAAGGAGCATTAGGCCTTAGCTATCCTTAGGGCTCATGTATATGGACACGAATGATAGTTTTGGAAAAAAAGCATGATCAAGTGTTTGACAATTTTCCGAAAACGAACAATCATGGAGTAAAAAGGACTAAGGCAAGGGCTCTTAAAACGCGGCAATCGAAGATGATACTCCTGCCCCTCGAGCACGGCGCCTCTGACTTGCAACAAAATGACAGTTATACCCTTAAGACGTTAATCACAGCTTTGTTGTCTGCTGGTTATAACAAACAGCACACTGTTTTGCCTGTGTGCAAAAGTTGTTTTTTTTTCTCTCAAAAAGTTTGCAAAGAGATTCAGCAGACGACAAATACAGACAACATATTCAGATACAGTTTTTCTTGGCGTCTTATGGGTTAAGAAGCCGGCGCGACAAAACGTTATTGACATTTTTTTTTTTGTTTGTTTGTTTTTATTGTTTTGCTTTTGTTTTATGTTTTCCAGTCGGATCATTATGACGCAAATAACATTAATTTCCTTAGAACTTGAACTTTTTAATTTTAAAAATCACTTGAAGCTGGCGTCAGAGGAATGTCTGGGATAATTATGGGGGATTTGTCTTATTTTACCTTGGTTTTTGTGTGTACTCATTAAAAACAACTCGATGTGACCGTCGGATTCTATTGAGTAACACAAAAAATCTTTATTTTATATATTGGATCGAAAATCCAGCACATAATAGTCACCATTACGAAAACACGCCTATACGAATACAGTGTAACCTTTATTGCCGAAAAAAAGAAAAATTTGAGATGAAAAATTGTGATTTTTTCTTATTTCCGCTCATAATATAGAATATGGGTACTCGTTAGAACCGCCTCCACACTCTATATTTTATCTACATTTTTGAGCAGAAATAAGAATAATAAGGTTTACCCCTTTGAATCCCAGTTTTACTGTAAAACTGGGGTTCTAGGGGTAAAAATTATATAAGCGTGTTTTCGTGATGCCAATATGCCTCAACATCACAAAAACACGACTATATCGTTTTGACCCCCACCCCCTTAAATCCCACTGTTACATAGTGCAAGAATTCCGCCAAAGGCTATGTCGCGCCTGTGGGGTGCAAAGTCACACAATGATAAAATCAAGGTCAAGGTCAAACATGGGAACTTTAATAAAAGTTGACATTTCCAGATGCAAGCTTGCAAGTATCATTTATGAAGCTCCTTTAGTTCTAGAGAAAGGAACTTAAACATAACTATGAAAGCTAGCTTGACACAATAGTTCACTAAGTAAATGAACCATGAAATGTAGCTCAAGGTCAAATATGGATGCTTGCATTATAGTTGCCATTCCAAGATGCAAGTTTGTACCAATTATCATTAATGAAGCTTTTATAGTTCTCGAGAGAGAAATAAACTTGATCATTTGGCTGAAATCTAGAGTGGTCGCATATGTTAATAAAGTCAGTGAACCATGGAATGTAAGTCAAGGTCAAATACGGATGCATGCAATAATAACTGTCATCCAACCAAGTACGTTTCTACCAAGTATCATTGATGATAATTCCTGAGAAATGGACTCTGATATAAGGGTGAACGTAATTGTTACCGGCTTGACGGACAAACGAACGGACAAACGGATGGAAAACCGGACTCTTATATCGCGCCATGTTAATAGCAGACGCGACAAAAACTGGGGTTTACAGGGGTATATATTTTTCTTGTTTATGCCTCGGACCAAATATACACGGACTAGTCATTTCACTGACCGTGACGCCATTCATCGGAAAAATTCGTGACTGAGCGTGGCTGAGCTTTAATGATTTTTGTAAGATACAATTTCATTCCTACAGATATCCCTTATTTCAACAAAAGTGCATTATTTTATTTTAAAGAGCAATAAATGAATGTATTCCTTGTAGAAATGTAACATTTTTAAATGAAAAAATTAACAGTTTTATTAAATTTTAACGAGAAACTTGGGCAGTTACTATAGGTTTTTAAGTGTTTGATTGCGACACAGTGCATTTTCTCACATCTCCAAAATGGCTACTTTCCTTGAAAATCTGTGATATTGTTTTCTTATTTATACATCAAACATAGGTGCTCGATAGAACGCCTCAATGAGGTGGTTCTAACGGGTATCCACAACCTATGTATTGGAGCAGAAATAAGAAAAATAATGTATACCCCATAAACCCCAGTTTTCTCTAAATAAAGTGGGGTTTAGGGGGTGTTCATTTCAAGGACTTGTTCACGTGATGATTTTAATAAACCACAATTAATTAAAAAAAGTTGTACAATCAAGACACGACAACATATTTTGGCAACTCAGTCATATACTAATCCGTGTATAATGGGCTCGTGTTTTTGCCCCAAAAACATAGATTGTGGGTACTCGTTAGAACCGACTCCCCGAGAGTTTTTAATCTAAAATTTCATTTTTTGGAGTTTTAAATTTTCAGTGAACTTGATATCACGAAAACACGCCTATAATATAAATCTGACCTCCTTGAATCCCACTTTTGTATAGTAAAACTAGGGTTAAGAGGGGGAAACCTATTTTTCTTATTTCTGCTTAAAAAATAGATTGTGGGTACTCGTTAGAACCGTCTCTATTCTAACGTTTACCCACAATCTACATTTTGAGCAGAAATAAGAAAAATATCACAATTTTTCATCTGATTTTTTTTTGCGGTAGTAAAGTTTACAATATATTTATATAGGCGTGTTTTCGTAATGAATAGGAGTGTTTTCATAATGTCTAGCGTTATGTATTCAACCGATAGTGGAGAGCTCTACCTCTGTTATTTTCTTGGTCCAAATAGAGGATCTTACATGAGTGTTCATGTATTATTGAATTTATTAAATGAGTTGAGGAAAAGGGATAAAATGCGAGGTTTTGCAGAGCATTTTATCCATTCTCTTCAACGAGTTTAATAAATTACTGACTTAGAGGATCTTACATGAGCACGAATGCAAGATTCTGTTTATCATATGACATTTAAAACGCATTTTATTCACGACTGTCTTACAAAAATATCAATATTCCGCCATTAGTAAACGCGACGTCGTTAAGGACGTCGTATATGTAACGTTACGGGGCGTATCTTACTAATTTGCATATTAAATCAACTAGTGGATTATCGAATTTATTACATGGCGTTATTACACTATCAGACGCGACGTCATATGATTAGTGTTCGAGCCATTGGAGTTTGAATTGAAATCTTAATAAATACTTTTAACTTCTGGCCCCGGTTGTGTAGGTGCTACGAATTTTGGCGGGAACTTCTTAGCTAGTTCGCCCAACAATAAATCAACTCTCTGTCGCTGAAACAGTGACCCTGGTTCCTCCTTCTTCTTCTCTTTCTTATCTCCCTTTTCTGAAACGACATCAACAACCAAAGTTTACAAAGATTGCCAGAGAACGTTAACATAGCTCCGATGGTTCCGACGGACCTCTTGATCAATATTTGTTCACAACTAAGCAGAAAAGAGGTCTACTTTTAGAGATAAGACTTTGTTCCTGATATTATTTTCTTGCGGGACTGATTTCAGTCTTTGAGACTGGGCTCAAAGACCCCTTCTTGCTATCAGTGATCGCTCAAATAAAATTTCAACCCCGGCCAACGGGGCTTGAAGAAATATATGGGCTGCATGATGCTTCCACGCAGAGATGAAACCGACCCGCACACGAGTTCTGGTAAACAGCTTAGAGGATCTAAGCCTGCCCAGGCAAAATGGTGCGAGTTGGCCCGTCCATGCTTATAAACCCTATTGGTTCCATTGGGTGGCAGGGCTTGAGAAGTCATAACATCTCAATGTCGGATAAAAGTCCCACAAAATTGGAAGCAACATCTCCAAATGACCTTTACAGTGTTAACGGGGACGTTAAACCTCAAATCAATTAAACGAATCAAATGGGCCCCGTCAAGCGATTTTGGTACTTATCGCCTATGCGAGCAGCGAAGGTTCAGGCGAGCCTGCGCATCCGCACAGTCTCGCCAGAACCTTCGCTGCTCACTCATACAAGCAGTGAATCAAGAGGAACCTTCAGATAGAAAGTCATATCCCTGGCCCCTCTGAATGGCTAAGCATGCGCAGTTAAAATTTGTCATGACGGAATGCTCGAAGACACAAATTCTCTTGGCGGGGCTCAAATAAAATTTGCACGAAATCCAGGTAACGGTTATTTATAGCGAACTGTTACGTCAGAAAGCTGAGTGACTCTATAAATCTGGACCTTGACTCGTGTACTCAACACTGGGAAACAGTGCAGACCAAACGTCAGATGCCACAGAACGTGGCGTCTGACCAAGGTCTACACAGTTCAGTTGGCTTTAAAACTAAAGTTTTTGTTTGAAATGAGGTTTATCGTCCCCGTCAACACTATTTAGGTCATTCTGGAGACGCTGCTTCCAATTTTGTAGGACTTTTACCCGATATTAAGATGAAATGACACCTCAAGTCCTGCCGCCCAGTGAAACCAAAAGGCTTATTTCTCTGGACAGTCTGTTTCACACCGCTTCTAAGCGGTTTACCAGTACTCGTGCACATTAAACTTAGACCCCCTTCACGACCTTTTTCCCAGTCCACACTCAGAGACAATCGACTAGTGCCGTCAGTGCTTTGGTTGCCTTGATGCCGCCAGTCCCCCACCCATAGTCTTGACGCTGACCGTCCAATGGCTACTGCCCACTTATCTTGTGCTGTGGCAATAAAACGACTCCCACATGTCAGTGTATTGTAAATCGAACTCTGCTCCTGACGAAGTATCTTCTCCTCTTTTCTATCTTTAATGTTTATTTACATAGTCTTTCTTCGGTCATTCTCTCTTCCGCTGATTCAAGAAGGACAGTTGTCGGTTTCTGGCGAAGGAAAGTGCACTGACTATACTGATTAACCGCTGATGTATAAAAAATAGAAGTTGAGGCAATGATCAGGAATCGATACAATAAACCCACAAAGCCTATTTTGCATAAATTGACCGGCTCGATATTACCATACGTGTTGAAAGGGCCCTTTAATTAACTCCAATTCTAACACAGCGCGCCTATATAGGCAATGGAAAATAACTGTGTTTTATTCTACAACAAATCACGGCAAGGAAGAGCGTCACGAGTGACGTCATTAAAAACTGCCAATTTATGACGTCACTAGTCGATTTCCTTGACGTTAGACGGGGTAATGTGATATTCTCGGAAAAGGATATAAATGCACGCGTTTAAGTTTATAATTTTTGTGGGATTTCTTCTAACAATGGCGAAAAGTTGTGAGATTTTGAAGGAAACGATAGCTTTATTGCCGATTTTCAGCCTGTTAGAGTCGAAATAGATCAACTCTAGTTTGTGATTTGTTGAGTAATAAATCACAGTTTGTCGGTCGTGAATTGCAATTGACCTCCAAACTGTGATTTATTACTCAACAAATCACAGTTAGAGCCGATCTATTTCTTAAACAAACAAACACAAAAATCCAACGGCAGCGTTTTATGAGCCAGCGCTCGACAAAACTTATAAGACTTCAGCGCGTCCGCGCAGTCTAATCACTCCTCATTGATCACCTGTGGGTATACAAAGAGATCGATGATTTGTTTGTTTGTTTGTTTGAGGTTTAACGTCCCCGTCAACACTGTAAAGGTCATTTTGGAGACGTTGCTTCCAATTTTGAGGGACTTTTACCCGACCTTGAGATGAAATGACATCTCAAGCCCTGTCGCCAAAGAGATCGATGAAAACTCGTAATACCGGGTGGACATGCAGACTTATCAGCGTGTTCTGGTCGTACAGGTCTTATTTGTTTGTTTGTTGCCATATGCCATTGATTTGCCTATAACCCAAATTATGGGTATATCTGTGCAATAAAAAATATTCTATTCTATTCTATTCTATTCTATTGTAGACTTTGGCGTGGGCTCGCTCAGGTGCGCAAAATTACTTGGATTTTTGTGTCTTGTGACAGCTTTGGATGAGTATTCATTGATTAAGGTTTTCCTGGGTAACTTTCTTTTTTACTACGTTTTTTTTCCAGTAACCTAATGAATTGTACTTTACTAGTACGATGACAGAATCCCACTTTTGCCGAAAGTGCATTAACCCTTTTTGTACCAAATGGAATCTTCCTCCTTCTATTATTGCAGGAGTCCATTTCAAAATTTTGTGTGTGTGTGTGTGTGGGGGGGGGGGGGGGTCAGGTTGTGTTTTCTCCAAAATCTACTTGGAAATTGGCTGAACGTTTTGCAAACAGTGTAGGCCCTGATCAGACGCCGCGGCGTCTGATCTGGGCCTGCAGTGTTTGCCAACTACCCTTTTCAGGGTTTCCGGTACTAAATGGGTTAAAATAACTAGATGTGAGGATTGAGCGGTTGCTCGTCCACAATGTGGGCACACTTATTTGTTTGTTTGATTTTAGGTTTAACGTCCCCGTCAGCACTGTAAAGGTCATTTTGGAGACGTTGCTTCAGAATTTGTGGGACTTTAACCCGACACTGAGATGAAATGACATCTCAAGCCCTGTCGCCCAAAGAAACCAATAGGGTTTATTAGCAAGGACGGTCCGCCTCGCACCGCGGCTCCTGGACAGGCTTAGATCCTCTAAGCGGTTTACCAGTACTAGTGTGCGGGCCGGATTCAGCTCTGCGTGGAAACATCATGCAGCCCATATATTTCTTCAGGCCTCTATGGGCGGGGCCGAATGTGGGCACGTACAATAAATTCAAGACCAAAATTATATTGCGTGCGAAGCGGCATTAAACCACATGGTCCAGCTAACGAAAAAAATGGTCATTATCGCATAGACGACCAGCAAGGACTCATGTGTGCGTGCGCACATGCGCACTCTCGCCTTTGCTGCTGACAGACATGTAGTGGAGATTTTGAGGTAGCTTCATACAAAAAAAACACGCATATGGTTCTGGTAATTGAAGGTAAATGTCATCTACGCCGGCTTGGCTGAGCCTTTTCTGGTGTCATATTGAGCCAGCACATGACAGAACCTCCAATAAGACATGTGCGCCCAGCGAAGACTATTTAGTTTTGACCCCCCCCCCCCCCACACACACACACACCCTTGAATCCCACTTTTATATGGTACAAGAATTCCGTCGAAGGCTATGTCGCGCCTGACACCAAATGATAAAATCCAGGTCAAGGTCAAACATGGACACTTTAATAAAAGTTGACATTTCCAAGTATCTTTAGTTCTTGAGAAAGGAACTTAAACACCACAATTAAAGCTAGGGTTAACTAAGTAAGTCAGTGAACCATGAAATGTAGCTCAAGGTCATCCATATACTTGTAGTATAAACAGAGACTTCTCTTGCAGCATAGCTATCCTTAGAGAGCCCAACGAAGACTCTGATCAGACTGCGCGGATGCGCAGGCTGTGAGTATCCGCGCTGTGAGTCTTCGTTGGGCGTACGTGTCTTATTGTAGGTTTTGTCATGCGCTGGCTCAATTATTATTATTCGATAAAGTGCCATTCTTACATAAGGTCATACGTAAGTAGTATAACTGTCGCATAGTGCATCAAGATTAGGGCGTATAATCCAAGCCGCGTCATACATAAAAGAGTCCTCGGAACATATGCGCTCCCTGAGCCTCGGAATAAAATCAGATTGCGTACCAACTCTGCTCAGTCGAATACAGCCTTAAATTCCCTGTCAGTACATTATGATAAATAACATACCCCTGAGACACTAGCCCCCGCCCATCGGGACTTGGAGAAATGGGTGGGCTGCATAAGGCTTCCACGCAGAGTTGAAACCGACTCGCACACGAGTACTGGTAAATCGCTTAGAGGATCTAAGCCTGTCCAGGCAATGCGGTGCGGATCGGCCAGTCCATGCATATAAACCCTATTGGTTTCATTGGGCGCCAGGGCTTGAGGTGTCATGTTATCTCGGTGTAGGGCAAAAGTCCCACAAAATCGGAAGCAACGTCTCCAAAATGACCTATACAGTGTTGACGGGAACGTTAAACTTCAAATCAAACAAACAAAAACTTTGAGACACAGTGCATTCTTTCATACCGATTTTTTTTTTCATGAAAATTTGTAATATCTTTTTTTTCTAATTTCTGGTCCAAAAATAAATTGAAGGTGCTCGTTAGAACCGCCTCATTGATGCGGTTCTAACGAGTACCCACAATCTTTGTTTTGGAGCAGAAATAATAAGAATGACATACACATCTGTAAAACCCATTTTTCTCAATACAAAGTGGGGTTTACTAGGGTGTTCATTATACGGACCTGTTAACACGATGCTTATGAAACTTTGGGCATCTATGTAACGCACGGGGAAGGCTGATCAGTCTGTACGGAGGCTCAGAATGATCAGAGTCTGCGCTGTGCGAACATGCCCAAAGACGGAGTTTCTCTTGTGGTGGCCGTTTCTTCATCCAAAACAGATACAAGGTCACTAGTGATTTTACGTTCCCAAAATATTCAAGGTATGTAGAAAAATTCCATTACCTCACGCCTGGTTACGAGTACATGTATATCTATCTATAACGGGGATTTTATATGACGTCAATGGTTGGGTAAAAACAACTCTGGGACTTACCCAGTATAATTATGCAGACTACCATGTTACAAAAAGTGCGTTTGTAATTATCCAACATGACCGCTGAACCGACGTTGATTCAACGTCGTGTGTCTATTTTGGGGGTAAATCCAATAATATTTTAGCAATATCGACAATACATGAATCTGTTTACAATTCAGAAGAATGGATACACCTTCAGGGGAGGCAACTCCTACAATAGTATTTTTGTCTCCCATGTCAATAACGGATCAAGTAAAGAATTTGCTCCGGAGGAACAGGGTTTATAGATAAGCAAACACGAAGTCCCGAGAGTTATCTCCCTTTGAAAAGTCTGACAGGTGCATCCATTTCCCTTAAAGAAAAGAATTTTCCCCTCAGTTGAGGAGCAAATTGACTCCTTCATGACCAGACCCTAGTTTAAAAGGGGTGATCAAGAAAACAAGCATGACACAACCATAGTTGGCTACATTGAAGAGAAGTTCAAATCACTGACAACACTGGTACTCGTAGCTCGATTGCCTCTGGGCTGGACAAAGGCTGGACAGAGAACTAAGCTGTTTCGTTGAAAGTTACATTCCTGTATTTTATTCAAACTGTAGAGAATCCGACCAGACGCCACGTTCTCTACACACGGTTTCCCAATATCCCAGCACATGACCCGAGTCAATGTTTAACAAAAATATTCCTTAACCCATTTTGTACGAGAAACCCCAAAACGGGTACTTGACAAACAGTGCAGGCCCAGATCAGACGCCGCAGAATGCGGCGTCTGATTAGGGCCAACACTGTTTGCAAAAAGTTCAGCCATTTTCCAAATTAATTTTGAAGATAACACAACCTGACACCCCTGAATGTTTAACTGGACTCGAGCTATATATAAAGAGGAAGATTCCATTTGGCACAAAAAGGGTTAACACAGCAATCTTTCGTCACAACAAGAATAGCGTGGCTTTAAATAACCGTAACCGGGATTTCGTACAGATCGGTGATTTTCACGTGGACATCAGCAACGTAGGCCTATTGCACCGTTTGGTCGAAGCACAGTCAACCACCCCGTCCAAAAAAAAAAAAAAAAAAAAGAAAAAAAAGACCAGAAATTTCATCAGTATCATTTTCAATATTATTCAGGCTACTCTTTTGTATGAAATCACTTGTTACTCCGTATAAGTCAAGCCTGCCCACATTAGCAGGTAGTGCAGACCCAGATCAGATGACAATGAATGTGGTGTCTGATAAATGATTCCACTGTTTGCTTAAATGATTTTTTTAAAGTTACAATAAATGAGAATTGTGTGTGTGTGTGAATTCGGGTTTAACGTCGCTTTCAACAATTTTTCAGTCATATCGCGACGGTGTCTGGTTGCGACAGGGAGCTCAATGCTCACTTTTATTGTGCTGCCTCACTGAAGTATCATGTCCCAGACACATTACATGATACCACACCCAGTCACATTATCCTGACACTGGGTCCACCAGTCCTAGCTCTACCCCGTAAATCTGAGTGCCAAGCGAGGAGCAGCTAGTACCATTTTTAACGACTTTGGTATGTCGCGGCCCGGGATCGAACCCGAGACCTCCCGTTCCCCGGAGCGGACACTCTACCAACTGAGCTATCGGGGTCGGTATAAATGAGAATAACCATACATCCTCTCCACAGCTATTATGCGGAGTACTGGAGTTAAACAGCCCAGTCAACACTATTTTAGGTAATCTGTAGCCCGTCAGTTTACGTATCCACACGTTTCCTGGGCAGGCTTATACGTAACGCTTAACCAGTACAGTGCGCATTCTTTCACCAGAAACTGACAACTGCCCTTCTTGAATCAGCGGAGAGAATGACCTTGAAAAGGATTTCATGATCAATCTCTATAAAGAATGTTGCCGACACCGCCAGGTATCGACCCGCGTCCTCCTGATCACCAGTCTAACGCGGATCCGAATGAGCTGCCGTGGCCGGCTCGCGGATGATTCTATTCGAATGCGTTAAATGACCGCAAAATAAGGTAAACGAAGGACTGAAGGCCAAGTGCAACTCGTTATATGGAGCGTGTCAGAAATGTGATAACCCTTTATCTATAATTTGCAATTTTGAATTACAAAAGGCTTTACACGAAATGGATCAATGAATAATTTTAGGTCGTAAGCACTACAGGTGGATCTGGTGAAAATTGTTTGAAGTTGAACGAACCTGTTGTCGAAACGCGGGCCTGGGCTGCTCAGTCTGATAGGCGTCTGACTGGTGACTAGGAGGTCATGGGTTTGACACCTGTCGGGAGGGCTGCATTCTTTCGTAGAGATTTGAGCATGGAATCTGTTCTACGGTAATTCTCTCCTTTAAACTGATTCTAGAACGCCAGTTGTCAGTTTATGGTGTAATGACCAAGAAAAGTGTTCAGGTAAACTGATCAGCTCGATATGACATAAATAATGTTGCCTTTGCCGTTAAACTCCAAACAAATAAACTTATCGAAAAGGGTTTCCTAGTACCTGGAAGCAAGTCCTTACCCTTATTCGGACCATGGCTCCATAATTAACCAACCCGAAAGGAAATCTTTAATGTTGCCTTTCGTTAAGAATTTCCGGCCTTAAGAGTATTCACTTACAGTCAAATTTAAATGACCCGAACTATACTGGGCAAAAAAGTTAGGGATCATGTTTTTGACTGAAAATTTCTCTAAAACAAAAAAATGTTTCAAAACACATTTTATTATATTCACTATATCATTCAAATCACTGCAAAACTGCATGACAAAAATTGGATTCCGGTCACGCGACACATCATAATGACCTTAGATAAGAGCATACACATGAAAACAAAGTGAAAGCTGGTATCTTCCAAAACCTAAAAGTTCAAGTTTCTTGATTCCCTCAATGTCAGTATTCAGTGTGACCTCCAAGGGCCTGAACAACTGCACGACAGCGCCTGGGTATGCTTCTTATCAAGCGTCTGAGTGACATTTGGGAGATTCTCTGCCATTCTTCATTTAAAACCTGGACGAGTTCATTACGCGTATTAGGAAGCACAGGGCGACTGGGAATAGCGCGTTGTAACATGTCCCAAGCGTGTTCGTTGGGTTCAAGTCAGGCGATCGACATTGCCAGTCCATACGAACAAAGGTTTCCCTCTCCAGATACTGATTCACAACCGAAGCCCTATGAGGGCGAGCATTATCGTCCATTAAAATGAAGTCATCACCTACAGCACCGCAAATGGTCTCACAACAGGATGAAGAATTTCATCCCTGTATCTAACTCCAGTCAGAGTGCCTCTGTCCATCACGTACAAGTCCGTGCAGCCACCAATGCTGATGCCGGCCCATACCATAACCGACGCACCTCCAAACCGGTCATGTTCTGCAATACAACAATCAGGTAGCGCTCACCCGACTCCCGCCATACTCGTCTCCGGCCATCGTGGAGGTCCACACAAAACCTGGACTCATCTGTGAAGAGAACAGGGGTCCAGTGACGGAGTTGTCAATTTGCATGGTCTGTCGCCCAGTGTTGCCTTGCAATTCTGTGCTACCGCGTCAAAATTGGCCTTACCGCTGGACTGCAAGCACGTAAATTTGATGCATGAAGTCTGTTTCTGATCGTTTGTGTCGAAACTCGTCGTCCAGTTGCTTGTCTAAAGTTAGCATTAAGCCTTACAGCACTCTGGAACCTTTGGCGCCTGACAATAAGACCGATATATCGTTCGTCACGAGCGTCTATACAACGCGGCCGACCAGATCGTTCCCGTTCTTGAACAGTTCCGGTTTGGTTATAGCGATTCCGGAGTCTTCAGATCACACAATGGCTCACATTGAACCTTCCAGCCACATGTCTCTCTGCGAAAATCCTGCCTCCAACAAGCCAACTGCGCGGCCAGCTTCCACAGCTGTTAAATGGTGTCTCATGTTGCCCAACACGCACAAACAGCTCCAAATCACAAACAAGAAGCACACAAAACAAAAATCCTTATGAAATATCGGCATAAAGTCCAATTTTTCGCAAACACCACTTATTGAATTCACTTTGTTTTAGACACGTTATGTGCAAATCCTCGTGTTATGCTTCAACACGAAGATCCACGTGCAATATTGTACCGTTGATTTGGAGTAGACAGACAAAAGAAACTACAGTGGCATTGTAAGGAAACAAAAACTAATTTAAGATAGAAAAAATGATCTTAAATTTTTTATCCCTAACTTTTTTGCCCAGTATACTTTGGAACCATGAAAATTCGTTTGAGTAAGGGGGTAGCTCGAGCCACCGAGGATTAATCATAGGGCCCAGTCGGGGGACATCAAGGGTAGGATTCAGGTATATCTTTCCGATATTCACCGAAATAAAAATATCGAAGCGATTCTAATGAGTACACACAACATACATGCTCACGAAAAAAAAACCTTAATCACCCCTTAAAGGCATTTATTCTTGATTATTGAAGACTCTCATTTCATTACATATTATTATGTAGCCCTTAGTGCTGACTGAAGAGAAGTCCTTTGTATTCAACAGGTAAGGGGCCTTCTTGGGGAAAATTAACAGTTTACTAACTGTTGACTATGGTGTACATTATTGATTTTCCCCTTAAGTTCCTCAGTTAGGGGATTCAGCAAGAGCTACTAACCAATAAAAAAATTACGAACACAAGGTGTGTGCTACTGGTACAAGAGTAAATGCAACTAGAACTGTCAGTGAAACTGACTAGGGCCCCGGCAGTGCCATCAGAGGAGTTGGATTTTTTTTTCAAAGGGCTATTACTCTTAGAGTATTGTAGCTAGAGTTACGTCGGTTGCCATGTAATTGTGTAATGATATTGTGACCATATATCTTAAGTTTGAAGTTGATGCATTTGACTGTTTGTAAGTTATGAATTAAAAACAAAAGGGTATTACTATATGGCAACTGTCAATAACTTCAGCTTCAGTTTGTAAACATGAAAAATGTTGATGGATAGACGGGCAGATGGACAGACGGACGGACAGACAGGGCATTACTATACGGCACACTGTCACATTATGGTTAATATTTCTGCTAAGTAATATTTAAATCCATCCAGGTATAAGAAAGTTATAGATTGGACACAATAAAAAAGACGCTTTTTTGACCTTTTATCTCTAAGTATGACCTTGACGTTTGAGGTACGGCTGTGGGTCTTGCGTGTGACACTTCGTCACATTATGGTTAACATTTCTGCCAAGTAATATTTAAATCCATCCAGGAATAATAACAAAGTTATTAATTGGACACAGGAAAGACCCTTTTTTGACCTTTAACCTCTAAGTATGACCTTGACCTTTGAGATACGGACCTGAGTCTTGCGCGCAACACTCCATCACATTATGGTTAACATTTCTGCCAAGTAATATTTAAATCCATCCAGGAATAAGAAAGTTATGGAGGATAAAAAAATTTGTGGACGGACAGACGGACAGACAGACAGACGGACGGACAGAGTGATTACTATAGGGCACCCACACTTTCAGTGGAATAAGAAAGTTATGGAGGATAAAAAAATTTGTGGACGGACAGACGGACAGACAGACGGACGGACAGAGTGATTACTATAGGGCACCCACACTTTCAGTGCGGGGCCCTAATTAAATTTTTTTTCAGGACTATTTGGAAATTTCTAGGTACTTAAGATGTTCGACCCAGCTTAACTAATCGAGCCGGCTGTGTTCGACCATCGAAGTGAACCTATATCCAACAACATAAGAAAGGCAACCAAGCTGGTACATGAAAAAAAAGGATCATTAGCAGACTCCCAGTTTTTGGCTGATTGTCGGATGTGTTAACGTAATGGTTGACTAGATCATTAACTATTGACCTGCTGAATATTTAAATATGCCACGCCCACTACTGATTATCAACCAATCAGATTACTTGATGAAAATTATTGCAACAAATTCATAAACTGAATGACAAACAATGAAGATCCTGATCAGATGGCTTCAGAAGCCATCTGATCTGGATCTTCATTATTTGAATTCGGGTGTTCAGAAGGACAAGGGTTAACGTCAAAATTGGGATACCGTTTCTTGTTTGATCAGGTTTAACGTCCCCGTCAACACTATAATTTAGGTCATTTTGGAGACGTTACTTTCAATTTTGTAGGACTTTTACCCGATATTGAGATGGAATGACATCTCAATCCCTGCCACCAAATGAAACCAATAGGGTTTATATGCATAGGCGATCCGACTCGCACCACTTTGCCTAGGCAGGCTTAGACCTTCTAAGCGATTTACTAGTACTCATGTGCGGTCAGTTTCAGCTCTGCGTGGAAGCATCATGCAGCCAAATCTATTCCTCAAAACCCCGATGGGCGGGGTCCTTTTGTTTCAAATCATAGAGATAAAACAAAAGGATAAGTTAACTAGAGAAAGTGCCCAGTGGGGCACGTATATCCCCGACCAATGCCATCCCCTTTTAGTGGAAATGAAAATTTGTTTGTAGCATTGAACCTTCCCATATAAACTTTCCATTTAGTCTACTGAGAATAACTATTGCATTTCAACAAATATAGTATAATTTATCATATCCAAAGATGAAACTGCTTGTCTTTGCTGAATAATAAAAATTCCAAGTTTGTTGCAATTTGGAACAATTTAACCTGGAAACAACAAACGTAGAATAGGCTGTTATAGAACATTTGCTGAATTAAAGTAGCTGTATAATGACATAATAAAGCAATGCATTTTTTATTATTACTTGCATCTACTATTGTCTGCATTTCAAGAGAAAATATACAAAATTTACCAGTTCTAGTTGCTGTAGTTTCTAAGATCACAAGGACCAGTATATAAGCTGACAAATCTGACAAGGGTCACAGCATAAAGAAAGAACAAACTAACTAATAATAAACAGATGGAAAGACAAAAACTATAACCTTTGATATACTTTGTATGCAAGGAGTATAATGAAAACAGTTATCAAATCCTGTATCATATACTATTATGCAATGTATACATGTGACTTTATTCTAATAAATATTTTTTAAACCAAAACAGTTAACACAAAACTTGGACGATATCAAAATGTGTAAGTCCTAATTATTGACCCCTAGCCCCACCCAGGGGCTTGACCCAGGAGCTTAGATATTCCATATGAAAGTTAATACTATAGCTATATTCTGTACCAAATATGAAGAGAATCTAACATGTGGGTACAGAGATATAAGCAATCAAAAAGGTTTAACACAAAACTTTGACGTAAAAGTTGACAAACTGACAGACAGCCCACCCAGGGGCTACTCAGGGGCTTAGATATTCCATATGAAAGGTTATGCTATAGAGATATCCTTTACCAAATATGAAGAGAATCTAACATGTAGTTACAGAGATATGAGCAATCAAAAAGGTTTAACACAAAACATTGACGTAAATGTTGATGAACGGACTGACGGGTGGGCAGCCCACCCAGGGGCTTGACCCGCAAGCTTAGATATTCCAAATGAAAGGTAATGCTATAGAGATATCCTGTACGAAATATGAAGAGACTCAAACATGTGGTGACAGAGATATGAGCAATCAAAAAGGTTTAACACAAACCTTTGACGTAAAAGTTGACAAACGACCGGACAGTCCACCCAGGGGCTTGGATATTCCATATCAAAGGTAATGCTATAGAGATATCCTGTTCCTAATATGAAGAGAATCCAACCTGTGGTGACAGAGATATGAGCAATCAAAAAGGTTTAACACAAAACTTTGACGTAAAAGTTGACAAACGGACGGACAGCCCACCCAGGGGCTTGACCCAGGGGCTTAGATATTCCATATGAAAGGTAATGCTATAGAGATATCCTGTTCCAAATATGAAGAGAATCCAACATGTGGTGACAGAGATATGAGCAATCAAAAAGGTTTAACACAAAACTTTGACGTAAAAGTTGACAAACGGACGGACAGCCCACCCAGGGACTTGACCCAGGGGCTTAGATATTCCATATGAAAGGTAATGCTATAAAGATATCCTTTACCAAATATGAAGAGAATCTAACATGTGGTTACAGAGATATGAGCAATCAAAAAGGTTTAACGCAAAACTCTGACGTAAAGGTTGACGAACGGCGGGACAAACGGTACGAACGAACGAATGAACTAACTAACGAACGAACGAACCAACGAACGGACGGAAAGACGAAAACTATATACCCCCTGGCATACTTCGTAAGTCGGGGGTATAATAAAGGGGCGGTCCTATAAGGCCCTTTTCCTGCATCGTATCAAAGGTCTTTATTTTCTCCAGATAAGTACATCGCCAGTCACATGATTTCATATGACGGTAGGTTAGCCAGAGGTATCATATTTCATGCACAGTTTCTCTTTTAAAATATACCACACCCAGTCTACGAAGGCAAATGCCTTGGGTATTTTCCCCCTTTAGGAAAACAACTATTCTATTTTAGTAAAATAACACCCTATACACAATGTAACAGTAGAAGATGAAGTATTTTGTTACGGCGCAGAAAAAAGGAGCCTAACACCACCCCTTCCCCTTTTGAGATCTTTTCATTTCAAATCGTTTCGGTTTATTTCGCAATTTGCTCTAAGTGAGCCACTTCTTTCCAACAAATTCAAAGCATTCACACAAATGCCCAGTGTACCTTGGTAAACAGTTTAGAATCAGATCGGCCGTCGCAGGGCACGGCGACTGAACCGAGTCAACACGGATTGCCAAGATGATCATTCTGATCAAGTTCGATGATGATTGGACAAAAACTGCGGCCTGTTGTGTTCACAAGGTTTCTCTGTGATTTCACCTACTGACCTACTTTTTGACCCAACATGACCCATATTAAAACTTGATCAAGATATTAACAAAATGTTCATTCCGATCAAGGTTGAAGATGACTGGACCAAAATCGTGGCCTCAAGAGTGTTCACAAGGTTTTTCTATGATTTGACCCACTGCCGTCATGACCCATATTCGAACTTGACCGAGATATTGACATCCAGAGTTTTCACATGGTTTTATAAAATTAGATCTACTGACCTACTTTTCACCCGACAGAACTCAAAGCTTCGAACTTAATCGGACAATTGTCAAGATGATCATCCTGAGCAAGTTTGATGATCAGTGGACCAAAACTATGGCCTCTATTGTGTTAACGGAAGCCTCTGTGGTGTAGTGGTCATGCTACTCGCCTTGTACACCAGGGATCGCAGTATCGATCCCGGGCTTCTCAAGACTTTCGGATGAGTCTTTAAACCGAGGTCCCGTCTCCGTATGACCTTTGCTGTTGGTGAGACGTAAAACCCAAACACTCACTCACGCACTTCATTGTGTTAATAAGTATTTTTTCTATTATTTGGCATACTGACCTACTTTTGTTCTGGCATGACCCATATTCAAACATGACCGAGATATTGCCATGATGATCATTCGGAGCAAGTTTGGTGATACTGGACCAAAACTGCGCCTCTAGAGTGTTAACAAGGTCAAGTTTTTCTAAGATATGACCTACTGACCTACTTTTTGACAGTCGAGCCCTGATCATACTGAGCAAGTTTGTTGATGATTGGACAAAAACTCTGGCCTCTAATGTGTTGTTATAGTCAACTTGTCGTTATATCTTATGTTGGCATGCATAAAGACGGCTGACTGTATAATGATGACCCTATAACTAGCCTCAAACTCTATCCATCTTTCGGCCCCCGACTATCGGGGCTTGAAAAAATAGATGGAATACACGATGCTTCCACGCAGAGCTGCAGGAGTCCAACCGCACACTAGTACTGGTAAACCGCTTAGAGAATCTAAGCCTGCCCAGGCAAAGCGGTGCTAGTCGGACCGTCCATGATTATAAACATTATTGGTTTCATTGGGCGACAGGGCTTGAGATGTTATTTCATCTTATCAGGTTCTAAGCTTGCCCGGGAAAAGTATATAGTGCGAGTCGGACCGTCCTATTGGTTTCATGGGACGGCAGGGTTTGATATGTTATTTCATCTCAATGTCAGGTAAAAGTCCCACAAAATTGAAAGCAACGCCTCCAAAATGACCGATACAGTGTTGACGGGGACGTTAAACTTCAAATCAAACAAACAAAAACCCTGAGACACAGTGCATTCTTTCAAAACCGATATTTTTTGTAATACCTTTTTGTAATTTCTGCTCTAAAAATAAACTGTAGGTGCTCGTTTCCTCATTGAGGCGGTCTGTGTTTTGGAGCACAAATAATAAGAATGACACATACATCTGCAAAACCCGTTTTTATTCTCAAAATAAAGTGGGATTTAATGGGGTGTTCATTACACGGTCTTGTTAACAAAATACTTATGGCATCTATGTAACGCACGGGGAAGGCTGATCAGTTTGTACGAAGGCTCAGAATGATCAGAGTCTGCCCCGTGTATACATGCCCGAAGACGGAGCTTCTCTTGTGGTCGCCCTTTTTCTTGCAGAGATCCTACAAGGTCACTAGTGGTTTTATGTCCACAAAATATTCAGGGTATGCAGAAAAATTCCATTACCTCATGCCTGGCTATGGGTACATGTATATCTATATATATAACGGGGATTTTATATGACGTCAATGGTTGGGTAAAAACAACTCTGGGACTTACCCAGTATAATTATGCAGACTACCATGTTACAAAAAGTGCGTTTGTAATTATCCAACATGACCGCTGAACCGACGTTGATTCAACGTCGTGTGTCTATTTTGTGGGTAAATCCAAAAATATTTGAGCAATATTGACAATACATGAATATGTTTACAATTCAGAAGAATGGATACACCTTCTGGGGAGGCAACTCCTACAATAGTATTTTTGTCTCCCATGTCAATAACGGATCAAGTAAAGAATTTGCTCCGGAGGGACAGAGTTTATAGATAAGCAAACACGAAGTCCCGAGAGTTATCTCCCTTTGAAAAGTCTGACAGGTGCATCCATTTCCCTTTAAGAAAAGAATGTTCACCTCAGCTGAGGAGCAAATTGACTCCTTCAAGACCAGACCCTAATTTAGTTTATACTAATTTATTTTAGTTCGATTGCGATGAAAGCTTTAAGCTTATTGAATCGCTCTCGAACACTCATTCCGGGTGTTTTCACGCGCGCGAGAGAGAGAGGCAGTGGCTTTTACACCACTGCTACCCATTTACACCTTAGACCCTAGTTTAATATGGGCGATCAAGAAAGCAAACATGACAAAACCATAGTTGGCTACATTGAAGAGAAGTTCAAATCACTGACAACACTGGTACTCGTAGCTCGATTGCCTCTGGGCTGGACAAAGCCTGGACAGAGAACTAAGCTGTTTCGTTGAAAGTTACATTCCTGTATTTTATTCAAACTGTAGAGAATCCGACCAGACGCCACGTTCTCTACTCACGGTTTGCCAATATTCCAGCATATGACTCGAGTCAATGTTTAACAAAAATATTCAATAACCCATTTTGTACCAGACACCCCAAAACGGGTACTTGGCAAACTGTGCAGACCCAGATCAGACGCCGCAGAATGCGGCGTCTGATTAGGGCCAACACTGTTTGCAAAAAGTTCAGCCATTTTCCAAATTAATTTTGAAGATAACACAACCTGACACCCCTAAATGTTGAACTGGACTCGAGCTATATATAAAGAGGAAGATTCCATTTGGCACAAAAAGGGTTAACACAGCAATCTTTCGTCACAACAAGAATAACGCGGCTTTAAATAACCGTAACCGGGATTTCGTTCAAAACGTTGGCCTTTTGTTCGAAGCAGAGCCCCCCCCCCCCCCCCACCCCCACCCCCCCCCCCCCCAAAAAAAAAAAAAGGGAACGAAAAGAAAAAGAAAAAGACTAGCCGAAACTTCATCAGTATCGTTTTCAATACTATTCAGGCTACTCTTTTGTGTGAAATCACTTGATACCCCGTTTAGGTCAGGCCTGCCCACATTAGCAGGCAGTGCAGACCCAGATCAGTTTGTTTGATTTGATGTTTAACGTCCCCGTCAACACTGTATAGGTCATTTTGGAGACGCTGCTTCCAATTTTGTGGGACTTTTACCCGGCATTGAGATGAAATGACTTCTCAAGCCCTGTCGCCCAATGAAACCAATAGGGTTTATAAGCAAGGACTGACCGACTCGCAGCGGTTTGGCTGGGCAGGCTTAGATCCTCTACGGGGTTTACCGATACTCATGTGCGGTCCGTTTCAGCTCTGCGTGGAAGCATCGTGCAGCCCATTTCTTCAAGCCCCGATGGGCGGGGGCGCAGACCCAGATCAGACGACACTGAATGTGGTGTCTGATAAATGATTCCACTGTTTGCTTAAATGAGTTTTTTTAAACTTTCAATAAATGAGAATAACCAGACACCCCTTAAATTGGTAATGAGTCTCTCCAAAGCTATTAGGCGGATGACTCTTTGTTTGTATTGGAGTTAAACAGCCCAGTCAACACTATTTAAGGTAATCTGTAGCCGGTCAGTTTACCCATCCACACTTTTCTTGGGCAGGCTTATACGTATGCGGTTAACCAGTACAGTGCGCATTCTTTCACCAGAAACTGACAACTGCCCTTCTTGAATCAGCGGAGAGAATGACCTTGGAAAGGATTTCATGATCAATCTCTATAAAGAATGTTGCCGAACCCGCCAGGTATCGAACCCGCGTCCTCCAGATCACCAGTCTAACGCGGATCCGAATGAGCTACCGTGGCCGGCCCGCGGATGATTCGATTCGAATGCGTTAAAGTGCAACTCGCTATATGGAGCGTGTCAGAAATGTGATACCCCTTTATCAATAATTTTGCAATTTTGAATTACAAAAGGCTTTACACGAAATGGATCAATGCATAATTTTAGGTCGTAAGCACTACATGTGGATCTGGTGAAAGAATATTTTTGTTTGTCTGTTTGAAGTTGAACGAACCTGCTGTCGAAACGCGGGCCTGGGCTGCTCAGTCTGATAGGCGTCTGACTGGTGACTAGGAGGTCTTAGGTTTGACATCTGCCGGGCCCGGCTGCATTCTTTCGTGGAGATTTGAGCATGAAATCTGTTCTACGGCCATTCTCTCCTTTACACTTATTCAAGAAGGGCAGTTGTCAGTTTATAGCGAAATAAACCGCTTATGTATAAACCTGCCAGGTAAACTTATCGGCTCAATATGACCTGAATAGCGTTGCCTGGGACGTTAAACTCCAAACAAAAGGGTTTAATAGGAAGCAAGTTCTTTAAGAATATACCCCCTTTCGGACCATGGCTCCTAAATTGACCAACCCGAAACATCACGTGAACAAGTCCGTGAAATGAAGACCCCCTATGCCCCACTTTATATAGAGAAAACTGGGGTTTACGGGGGTATACATTATTTTTTCTTATTTTTGATCCAAGACATAGGTTGTAGGTACTCGTTTTTCTATGATTTGACCCACTGCCGTCATGACCCATATTCGAACTTGACCGAAATATTGACCAAAACTGTGGCCTCCAGAGTTTTCACATGGTTTTATATAATTAGATCTACTGACCTACTTTTCACCCGCTTCGAACTTAATCGGGCAATTGTCAAGATGATCATTCTGAGCAAGTTTGATGATGAGTGGACCAAAACTGTGGCCTCTATTGTGTTAACAGAAGCCTCCGTGGTGCAGTGGTTATGCTACTCGCCTTGTAAAACCAGGGATCGCAGGATCGATCCCGGGCTTCTCAAGACTTTCGGATGAGTCTTTAAACCGAGGTCCCGTCTCCGTATGACCTTAGCTGTTGGTGAGACGTAAAACTCAATGACCCATATTCAAACATGACCCAGATATTGTCATGCTGATAGAAGCCCCTGTGACGCAGTGGTTAAGCTACTCGCCTTCTAAACCATGGATCGCAGGATCGATCCCGGGTTCTCCAGACTTTCGGATGAGTCTTTAAACCGAGGTCCCGTCTCCGTATGACCTTAGCTGTTGGTGGGACGTAAAACTAAACTCACTCACTCACTCTTGTCATGCTGATCATTCTGAGCAAGTTTGGTGATATTGGACCAGGTTGTTCTATGATCTGACCTACTGACCTACTTTTTGACCCGTCATGACCCATCGTCGAGCCTTGATCATTCTGAGCCAGTTTGATGATGATAAGACAAAAACTGTTGTCTCTAGTGTGTTGTTATAGTCAGTTTGTCGTTATTTCGCATAAAGACGGCTGAATGGCCCTATCACTAGCCTCAAACTCTATCCATCTTTCGGTTCCCGCCAATCGAGGCTTGAAGAAATAGATGGACTGCATGATGCTTTCACGCAGAGCTGCATGAGTCCGACCGCACACGAGTACTGGTAAACCGCTTAGAGGATCTAAACCTGCCCAGGCAAAGCGGTGCGAGTCGGACCGTCCATGCTTAAAAACTCTATTCGTATCATTGGGCGACAAGGCTTGAGATGTCATTTCATCTCTATGTCTGGTAAAAGTCCCAAAAAATTGAAAGCAACGTCTCCAAAATGACTTATACAGTGTTGACGGGGAAACCTCAAATCAAACAAACAAAACTATCCGTCTTTTGAGAAAGATCATAATTTTCAATAATTCATCATTATTAGTTTCATTTCCAATCTTTTCCGTGAAACCTCCAATATGCTTAAAAGTACACCTTTTCTTTTCAAAGAAGACAAAGCATCGAATTAATTTACAATAGGAGTGGAAATAAAAAGTTTTTTTTCTTTCACAAAAATAAATTCATACAAACAAATTATCACTTATACAGATGAAGAAACCTCCGTGGTACAGTGGTTAAGCTACTCGCCTTGCAACCAAGGAGTCATGGGTTTGATTCCGGGCTTCTGCAGCCTTACGGATGAGCCTTTAAACCGAGGTCCCATCTCCGTATGACCTAAGTTGTTGGTGAGACGAGAAAATCACACCCCAACCCACACACACACATTCTTAAAATAATTTGAACAAACCTTGAAAATAAAACCTGGGTCGGCCATAAACAATTTCTTGGTTTGCTGTGCCCCTGCCTACTCACCGAAATAAGCCCTATCCCACTACAAGAAACAATGACCCACTTGAACCCCACTTTGACTTAGTAAAACTGGGGTTTACAGGGGTAAACCTTATTTTTCTTACTTCTGCTCTAAAATATAGATTGTGGGTACTCGTTAGAACCGCCTCGATGAGACGCTTCTAACGAGAGTCCACAATCTATATTCTGAGCAAAAAAAGAAAAATATCACAATTTTCATTTAAAATTTTAGTGTTTTTTTTTTTTTTTCGGCGGTAAAGTTTACAATGTATTTGTATAGGCGTGTTTTCGTAATGCAGAATTGCAGAATTCCACTTGACGACCACTGACCAATGAACTTTTGTTTGTTTGATTTAAGGTTTAACGTCCCCGTCAACACTGTAAAGGTCATTTTGGAGACGTTGCTTCCAATTTTGTGGGACTTTTACCCGACACTGAGATGAAACGACATCTCAAGCCCTGTCGCCCAATGAAACCAATAGGGTTTATAAGCCTGGGCAGGCTTAGATCCTCTAAGCTGTTTACCAGTACTCGTGTGCGGGTCGGATTCAGGTCTGCGTTGAAGCATCATGCAGCCCATATATTTCTTCAAGCCCCGATGGGCGGGGGCCGCTGACCAATGATGTTAAAGCGCGCGAAAACTAATTACAAACGGAGCGCAAGTTCCCGCAAATATTGAACAGTGTTTTTCATGTTCCACGCTTATCCTGCTGAATAAATTAATTTAGCCACACCCATACCTGATTATCTACCAATCAAATCACTTAAAATAGTGTTTTCTTCAATTTACAAACAGTATAGCAAACAGTGTAGCTCCTGATCAGATGACTTCAGAAGCCATCTGATATGGTTCTACACTGCAAAAAAGGGTTTGTTCAGTGGGATAATAGTTCAGTTGATTGATGTATATATATGCATTAGGTCCAAAATGGGCAAACTTCAGAGAGCTAATGTTACAGAGTGCAGCGTCTATTCGGCTCTACACTGTTTGCTGAAAGTACAGATATTTAAAAGAAAAAGATAGTCTTGTGCAAACTAAAACAAATAAATAAAGTTAAAATCATGTAACAGTGCAGACCCTGATCTGATGCCTCGTTCTGTGGCGTCTGATCTGGGTCAACAATGTTGGTCAATGTTCCTTTTACGGGACGCTTGACATACATGGATTAATGAAACTATTTTATGCATTATGATGCACTTCCTTTTCTAAAATTTCCAAGTAGTCATTAAAAATACCTAACCCATTATTCGATTTTTCAGTGAAAAGTATTACATAAAGTCGGTCAATGCTAAAGACATGCATCAATTTGTTCAACTGGGATTGTCTATGGAGAGAAGGAAACTTACACAATCTGTGCCCCTAGTGGGCTATAAAACTTTTTCTTGCACACCAGATAAGGAAATCCGTGGATTTTTCCTGTTCTTACCCTGGTGTTCTTGCCCAGGCAAACTACATAAGTATAATGCGCGAAAAATAAAACGTTAAATACAGAAAAATGAATATTTTCGGTGGTGCTCACCACGGTCATCCCTCGGGTTGGAAACGCCCACCTACAACATAACTCCATATCAGATTTTTATAGATCATCCTGTCATGGAGAGCCATGCAAACCACACTTTACTAAGAGAAAAATGGCTGTTAAAAGGGTAAATGTTGGATTTACATGTAGTTTCATTTAATCTACAAAACAGATTCGGACTGTTCGTGGTTCGTAAGAGTCTGCATGAAATCTCTGGGCTATCCAAGAGAGAAAAGGAAATTTGTTTGATTGGATTGAGGTTTTACGCCCCCGTCAACACTATTTAGATCATTTTGAATTCCTTGCTTAAAAGCAAATAAAAACTTCAATGACTGAAAACACCAGTGGCTCGTCAACCATGTTTGAGTCAAACTCTTCTTTAGTCCCTAAAGAATTTTTCCGACATCGATTGATTGAATGTTTTGGGGTTTTTTAGGTCGGCCTTTGTTAGGCATTTGGCGTCGTCTCCCAGGAAAAAAGAGAAAAGAGATAGCAGATGAGATAAAATTTAGGGACATTGGAGATAGAGGAAAATGAATGGAAGTATAGACTACTACAGACAGAAAAAATTAATACTCTCCCTCTACCCTTACCTGCTGCAAACCTGCTACCGTTGTCGTCAGATTGTGCTCAACCATTCTTTACATTAGCTTTAATTTTTTATTTGTCGCCAGAGTGCCGTGTAAATAGAGGATCTTACATATGAGTGTTCATGTATTATTGAATTTATTACAGTTGAGGAAAAGGGATAAAATGCGAGGCTTCAACGAGTTTAATAAATTCAATAATACATGAGCAAAGCCTCGCATTTTATCCCTTTTCCTCAACGAGTTTAATAAATTCAATAATACATGAGCACGAATGCAAGATTCTATTTATCATATGACATTTAAACGCATTTTATTCACGATTTGTTTACAAAAATGTCAATATTCCGCCGTTAAGAAACGCGACGTCGTTAAGGACGTCATACATGTAACGTTACGGGACGTATCTAGCTAATTTGCATATTTAATCCACTAGTGGATTATCGAAAAATAATACATGACATTATTACACTCTCAGACGCGACGTCATATGATAAAGACGGATAGTTGGTAAATCTGGACTGTGCCCATGTGCATGCTGATGGGACTGTACACCTGCATCAGACACCGCAGAACCCCGCGTTTGACCAGGGTCCACAATGTTTGTTTAAGTGTAGAAATCTAAGAGTTAACAAATCTAGCACTCCGTTCCAGACTATTTATTTCATCAGTCTTCAAGTAGAGACAACCAGCCAGCTAGTGCTGTCAGTGTGCTTCAAGTATGCGTTGGGGCAAAACCTTATCCTACATGTATGTTTTACAATAGTCACAAATAATGTGGGTCATACAAGCCCACTCAGTTTTGGTCGCCTTAAAAAGGGCCAACCGTACAGGAGTACGTGTGGGTTGATAGCAGTATTTAAATATTTGAGCCTTGATTGCCTTCGTTCAAGTGGGTGTGTTGAGAAGTACACGCAATCACAAGTGTTACTTTCATTTTACACCTGTACGTAAATGTCTTGGAAATTTCACAACCTGTCAGCATTCGGGTGGGCTGACTCCAGTTTATAAAAAAATGCTAGCTTTTATGTTTGCACCTTTCGATACTGCTTAATGATATGGAAATCCCGCTGTATTTTAGTAATCAAGGGGGTGGAGGGTAGCAGACTGGAGATATATGCAGCGATGTGTGTTGTAATTCCACCTTCAAAAACAGAGTCACGTGCTTTGGGAATTCCGTTCGCTATGAAGTCCAGGGCCCAGTTTTTCAATGCATTGTAAGCTTAATGAGCTCATTGCGGGTCAAGTTATTAAGTGTTCTAGTAAATAAAATATCTAATATAGTGGTATTTTTGCTGAAAAAATGTGAGAAGGTTTTGAAGATATTTTTTTCAGCAAAAATATTAGCATATTTGCCATAATAAATGATCAAAGTTAACTAATGACGTCGTTAGTTTGGAACAAATGACCCCAGTAATTCTGATTCAAAAGTATAAAAAACACGTTTTGAAGGTTTCATTCATCCGTTCTTTGTGTTTCTTCTAGTAAGAGACCATCTTTGGGACTGATTTAAAGTGGTCTTCTGAAAAGCCCTAAATACCCTTATCTTGCTGAATATTCATTTAAGCCACACCCATTTCTGTCTATCAACCAATCAAATTACTTGACGTAATTGATTGCTACAAATTCATAAACTGAATGCCAAACAGTGTAGATCCTGATCAGATGGCTTCTTCAGAAGCCATCTGATCAGGATCTACACTGTTTGCAAAGATAGGGATTGTCGTGAACAGCATGATAAGGCTTCTTCAGAAGCCATCTGATCAGGATCTACACTGTTTGCAAAGATAGGGATTGTCGTGAACAGCATGATAAGGGTTAATAAAGGATTTTTACTGTGTTAAGTAAAATGAAATATTCAGAATAATAACTGTGACAATTGAACGCACTGTCAACAATGTCTTTACCCTTATCCTGCTGAATAAATTAGTTTAACCACACCCATCTCTGGCTGTCAACCAATCAAATTACTTGATTTAAGGCATCACTCAATTCACAAACTGAATGAGTATAGATCCTGATCAGATGGCTTCTTTCGAAGCCATCTGACCAGTATTTACACCGTTTGCAAAGGGGTTGTCAAGCCCTCGCCCATCGGGGCTTGAAGAAATAGATGGGCTGCATGATGCTTCCTTGCAGAGCTGAAACCGACCCGCACATGAGTACTGGTAAACCACTAAGAGGATCTAAGCTCAATGTCGGGTAAAAGTCCAACAAAATTGGAAGCAACGTCTCCAAAATGGCATTTACAGTGTTGACGGGGACGTTAAACTTCAAATCAAACAAACAAACAAAGGGGTTGTCATGTTCAGCAGGAAAAGGGTTAATTTTGAAATAAAATAAAAAGGTAATTAAGTGGAAGCATTGAGTACACAACAGAACTAACAAAACATTACGATAACACACCCGTGCGACATAGAGCATTTTTTCACATCTCCAAAATGGCTACTTTTCTGATAAATATCTGTGATATTTTGCTGATAAATACTGCAAACATAGGTTGTGGGTGCTCGTTAGAACCGCCTCAGTGAGGCGGTTCTAACGAGTACCCACAACCTATGTCTTGGAGCAAAAATAAGAAAAAAAATATATACCCCCGTAAACCCCAGTTTTCGCTATATAAAGTGGGGTATAGGGGGTCTTCATTTCACGGACTTGTTCACGTGATGAGGACCAAAATGTCCTGATCGCTCCCCTGAGCATTGAGCTTGTGGGTCTTTTAAAGTTTCATGGACATATATGTGGGCACTGCAGCTACCTTGGTTGTGTGACATGGCCCTTTTAAACAAACTTTTGTTCCTCCTTTGGCAGGAGGCTGCATATAAAACTAAGTTAAAATAACTTAATGACCTTGACCTTTGACATTCATCGCTGCTCATAAAGTATCTTCTTTCATATCATAGAGTGCAATTGTTTTGAAAGATTCGTCGCTTATGATCAGTTACCCCCTACATTAATTGCATTGTAGCACACTGACCTGATAAAGATCTGCTATCTCAGGACACGTGAGCTTTATCAGGTCAACGTCACATTGTACTTTTATGAATGATCCGGACTACTAGAAAAAATGGCAAAAATGTTATTATTACTGGAAAAAAGGACAAAATACTTGAAAAAAAAAATATTAAAGGAAAACAAATGGTCAGCTAATACAAAATATATCGACCGCCGGAATGTTCGGCCGCACTTAGGACCATCGATAATAATCGTAGATTGCTAATGTAAGAGTGTACAAGGGGATAAACTGATAAACAGAATACCAGACCCGTGTCATTTGATATCAAGTTTATCAGGCTCGGCTTCGAGAACGCATGTAGAATCTACAAGCGTTCTCGAAGCTTTGACTGATAAACTTGATATCAAAAGGCACTCACCTGGTATTGTCTATATCTATTCAAAAGCCTGATGAACCAAATCTGACAGTGCTGTCAAATGGGACAAGGTCAATCAAAGATTATCATTAGAATAATTATGACAGTACTTAACCAACTGATGCTGCATACCAAGTTTTTGAAGGCAGTTGGCCCCGTGGTTCTAAAAGAAAATTTCAGGGCTTGCTGGCCGTCTTCGTCATACATGTACGACCTGGACCAAGAGGCTGCATATGAAATTTTAATTACAACTAACCCATACGTTTCAGAGAAAAAATAAGCCCTTTGAAATGTTGACGGCAATTCAATACTAGTGAACTTGGCGTTTGGCATTCATAGAAGACCATGTAAAATCTACATACTAATTTTGAAACAATAACTCTTTTTTTTTTAAATGCATTTTTACTCTTTTACCATTCAAATGTCCAATGGACAATATTTGACCTTGTTGTAAAATAGATTAACGTCAACATAAGGCCATCATTTGAACGCATGCACGTACACCACCACCACCCCTTCTTTTGACGTTATGCTGTTCAAAAAATGAGCCAGCGCACGACAAAACCTACAATAAGACATGTGCGCTCAGCGAAGACTCAGATCAGCCTGCGCATCCACGCAGTCTGATCAGCGTCTTCGTTGTGCGCTTTAAGGATAACTTAGGGTCCATTGCTCCTTCATGCAGCAAGAGAAGTCTCTGGTTAGACTATATGGATGCGCAGGCTGATCTGAGTCTTCGCTGGGCGCACGTCTTATTGTAGGTTTTGTCGTGCGCTGGCTCAAATTCAAAACATTGACTCACGAGACGATGATCATAAAGTGACGTTGAAATAAATAATGTTGGCATTTTACTGTCCGGCCCCCGACCATAAGGGCTTGAAGAAATATATGGGCTGCATGATGCTTCCACGCAGAGCTGAATCCAGCCCGCACACTAGTACTGGTAAACCGCTTAGAGGATCTAAGCCTGTCCAGGAACCGCGGTGCGAGGCGGACCGTCTATGATAATAAAAACTATTGGTTTCATTGGGCGACAGGGCTTGAGTTTTCATTTCATCTCAATGTCAGGTAAAAGTCCCACAAAATTGGAAGCAAAGTCTCCAAAATGACCTTTACAGTGTTGACGGGGACGTTAAACCTCAAATCAAACAAAACAAAAAGACATTTTAATGTCAACGTAACACACCCGTTCGAAGAGCGTGCATTTTTTCAGATCTCCAAAATGGCTACTTTTCTGATGAAAATCCGTGATATTTTTCTGATTTATACTGCAATCATAGGTTTTGGGTGCTCATTAGAACCGCCTCATTGAGGCGGTTCTAACGAGTACCCACAACCTATGTCTTGGATCAGAAATAAGAAAAATAATGTATACCCCTGTAAACCCCAGTTTTCTCCATATAAAGTGGTGTTTAGGGGGTTGTTCATTTCACGGACTTGTTCACGTGATGTTTGGCTGTTACCAGAAAAAAGGGTGTAATTGTTTTCTTGTTTCAACACTTGCCCTCAAATCATATTTTTTGTCAAATATTTCACTTAATGTACATTTAAACACAGGCAATAAAGGTAATATTCTTAACATTCATTGCTGTACGAGCAAAATCTGGGGAACAGCAAATATACTTTGCTCATGACAGTTGACTTCTGCTTTTTTTTTTCTTAATTCAATGTGCGTTAAAGAGTGTCTTCATTTCTTAATCTGATACATGTGATTGTCAACAGAGTATGTAAATTATTGTGCATCGCAAGAGTCAGCAGTAAAAAACGACATCATTAAAATATTTAAATATACTTTCATGATGAACCTTTCATAAATTTCGACTTGAATGGCAATTTCAACTTGAATAGCAACACATGATAAAGGAATGCTTATACATAAATATATAGGCATTAGCACTTTTTAAAACATGATAACAGGTTAAAGAATTTTATCTTTTCAATTGGTCTCTTAACCTTCAAATTTGTGTCAGTGTTTGTAGGTCTGACAAGATTAACACGACATGTCTTGTACTGACTGATTTGACGTTCAAATCTAATCATAAACAAAATGGTACGGCAAGAAATCTAAATTGGCAAACTCAGCTGGTTTGTATACTTTGCACGCTCATTTATTTTCCGATGGAAAATTTGTGATATTTTCCTAATTTTCTGCTGTAAATAAAATAGAAGTGGCTCGTTAAATAAGTTCTGAATAGTTGGATCCTTTGGAAGCAAAGAATAAACCAAATAATCGAAAATAACAGACCCGGTTTTATTAAATCTGTTCATAACCAGTACTGAAATGTGCAACACCGGCCACGCCCTCTAGCATCAGCTTAAGCAAAACTCCATATTCAAAATGATTCTAAATGAACTCAATGATCCCAAAGGACCAGATAATATAATCTGCCCTATGATGATGTATGGGAAGATTTTCTACGGCCGCCACACGGCACTGCACCAGCTGCAGTGAAAATTAATAAGTTCTGAGTAGTTGGATCCGCTCCATCGTTTTTTTTTTTTTTTTGTTTGTTTTTTTTCAGCAAAAATGCAAAACAAAAATTTCTTCAGTAAACCCAACTTTTTTCGATAACACAAGGGGTTAACAAGGACATTCATTTCATGCACTTAGTAGTATGATGAAAACGAAGCTTTGCTGATATATACAGCAGATCACCACGAAAATACGCCTATATAATTCTGAGCCCTTTGAACCCCACGTTTGTATTGTAAAACTGGGGTTTACAGGGATAAACCTTGTTTTTCTTATTTCTGCTCTAAAATATAGATTGTGGGTACTCGTTAGAGCCGCCTCGATGAGGCGGTTCTAACGAGTCCTACAATCTATATTTTGAGCAGAAATAAGAAAAATGTCACAAATCTTCATCTTAAAATTGTAGTGTTTTTTTTTGTTTTTTTTTCGGCGGTAGGTTTACAGTGCATTTATTAGGTGTGTTTTCGTAATGTGTTCCGATGAGACGTTATATTTGCTCATGAACTGTTCTCGGCGTTTGCTTTTCGTATGTATTTTTTTTTTTTTTTTTTTTTTGTCCTACGTTCTGCGCAATTACATTTCGAAATCAAGATCAAATATTTAATAAAAGTATGTATATTACTTAATCGGAGTTAATGGCCTGACATAACAAACCAAATATATTTCAACGGGAATCCAATGCTGAGAAAAGGAAAAATTCCAATGGAAAATGAAAAATGTATTAAAGCGTAAAATAGAGAATTAAATAATAAGTTTAAGTAATGCTAAAAAAAGTATAACCTAAAATATGAATAAAACGGAGTGGCTTCAACTTCAGTCTCAAGAGATAATACATCCCAATTCCAATTAAGTATCATATTTTTGGTTTTGGTTTTTACGGCCCTTTTCAAGATTATTTCACTCATATCGAGCCGATCGTTAATCAGAAGTGGGTGAAAACCGGAGTGTTCGGAGAAAAACCACCTGACCTACCGTTGCAGAACTTGGCGTCTCACATGAGACCCGAGCCAGGCTCGAACCACAGATGAGAGAGACCTAATGATTAAGAGTCAGCGCTCTTATCCACTAGGCCACGGAGGCCCATTAATTATCATATACAAAAAAAAAACAAAAAAAAAAAAAACAATTTGGTCCGCTCATGTCAGTAAACATCGCAGTCTAACATTAATTTGTTTGATTTCTAATTTGCATCACGTGAACAAGTGCGTGAACTGAATACCCACTTAAACCCCATTTTATATATAGGAAACTGGGGTTTACGGGGATATACATTATTTTTTCTTATTTCTTAGGCGGTTCTATTGGGCACCCACAACCTATGTTTGCAGTATAAATAAGAAAAATATAACTGCTTTTCATCGGAAAAGCAGCCAATTTTGAGATGTGATAAATGCGCTATGTAGTGCCCCCGCCCATAGGGGCTTGAAGAAATATATGGGCTGCATGATTCTTCCACGCAGAGCTGAATCCGGCCCGCACACTAGTACTGGTAAACCGCTTAGAGGATATAAGCCTGTCCAGGAACCGCGGTGCGAGGCGGACCGTCCATGCTAATAAATCCTATTGGTTTCATTGGGCGACAGGGCTTGAGATGTATTTCATCTCAATGTCGGGTAAAAGTCCCACAAAATTGGAAGCAAAATGACCTTTACAGTGTTGACGGGGACGTTAAACCTCAAATCAAACAAACAAAATGCGCTATGTCTCACGTGTAATCGTGATGGTATGTTCTCGTAAAACTGGACACCCTTCGCATGGCCTGAACGAATCAAATCACTACAGAACCAATGGAGAGGCTGATCGATTTAAGCCTCCCCGCCACCCACCCCAGAGTAATTTTTACTGACCGTTTAAGGGGAATGGGCGACACCTTCAGGAGAGGCAACTCCTGCAAAAGTATTTTTCATGCAAATAGGGGTCAACTCTTAAAGGAAAGAATTTGCTCCAGAGGAGCAAATTCTTTCCTTGAAGAGTAGACTCCTTTTTCAGTGGGACAGGGCTTACAGAAAAGCGAACAGGAAGTCCCTAAAGTTGTCTCCCTTTGAAAAATGGCAGACAAATCTGCTAGGTGTTGCCATTCCCCTTAAAGGAGGTACTTCTATTGTGGTTGAAAATTGTTATTTTACGTCATTGCATGTTATGTTCTGGAAAAAAAATATTTGCCTTTTGTGTGTGTGTGTGTGTGTGTGTGTGTGTGTGTGTGTGTGTGTGTGTGTGTGTGTGTGTGTGTGTGTGTGTGTGTGTGTGTGTGTGTGTGTGTGTGTGTGTGTGCATGCGTGCGTGTGTGGGTGTGGGGGGGTAACTTTTCTTTTGGCAACCCACTTGTTATGTGTAAATCATACATTACGAAAACACCTATTCAGATATATTAAATATGTTACTACAAACACAATTTTGCCGGCCTCGGAAGCTCAGTCGGATGCGCGTCTGACTGGTGATCAGGAAGACGCCGGTTCGATACCTGCTGGGTCGGCAACATTCTTTCGTGTTGATTGATCATGAAATCTTTTCTCGGTCATTCTCTCCCTTCCGCTGATTCAAGAAGGGCAGTTGTCAGTTTCTGGCGAATTAATGTGCACTGTACTGGTTAACCGCTTACGTATAAGCCTGCCCAGGAAAACTGACCGGCTCAAAAATAACCTAAATAGAGTTGACTGGGCCGTTAACTTCCAATTCAAACGCATCCAACACAATTTTCTGATATTTCCATATTTCTGCTCAAATAACAAAAATATGAATACCCCTGTAAACCCCAGTTTTACGAAATAAAAGTGGGGTTTAAGGGGTCAAACTTATATAGGCATGTTTTCGTGATGATGTTTTCCCTTTATTTACACCATTCTTTCCCATCGGTATATTGAGCGGAAAGGGTAATTCCTGATCATTGTCTTCTCTTCTAATTTTTAAAGGGAACACTGGGGTGTACGTGGACATACATATTTTTTTCAAATTTAAGGATTAGGCTGTGTGTCCTCGTCAGAATCGCCTCATTGAGGCGGTCCTAACGAGCACCAACAACCTATGTTTTGAGTATAAATAAGAAAAAAATGTCACACATTTTCATCAGAAACTCAACCGTTATGGAGATATGAAAGAAAGCAATATACTGCACGGATGTATTATAGAAATGATTCTTGAAAAGTTTCGGGATGAGGATGCCATAGAGTACGCCTCGGAGAGCACTTCCGTCGCAGTGCGCATTACCAACACAGCGAGCACTTGCGCTCTCTAAATATTCTGATCAAATCTCTGATACTTTTTCTCTGGGCGGGCCAATCAGTCCAACTGTTAATTTTCTTTTGTTTCGGCATTTCAGTTAGTTCTTGATGTAGAGTCCCCATCGTTGTTTCTCCTCTGCATTCGATTGACGGTTATAGAGATCAAAAAGAGGGAGGAGAGGGGAGGAAAAAAATAAAAAAAATAATTTTTTTTTTTTTTTTTTTTTTTTTTTTTTCTTCTTCATCTTTAATGAGCCGTGTTATGAGGAGGTCGTGATACATGCTATTGTATGTTTTTCCTTGTTTCATTGTTTCTTTGCATTAATCTAGTTTCATTCTTTCACGTTAGTATGTCCATCAGGGCTTTCCTGTTTTCTTAATAAACTTTGAAACTTTGAAACTTTATATTCTCGGAGATGCTGCACTATTGAGTTGGAAACTTTTCAAGCAAACTGTAAATCACGGCAGAACCAATGGGCGAGGACTGTGGCCATGTTAAATCAACTATACAAAATAGAAGTGGAGTCAATGATCAGGAATCGATACAATTAACCCACAGCTCCCATCAGAGCCACCAAAGGGAAAGAAACACAAACACGAAACAACAGACCCCAATGGAAACACCAATAGCAGAAAGCCAAAAGGACAGTTATTTTCCCACAAAATGGCCAATAGGCTATCCAAAATAAAATACTAAGCGACACAAACACCCAAAGACAAACCGTAACAAAAAATAAACCGCGACAGAAGAACCGCCTTGGAACCGTCAGCAGAAACCAATTCCATTTGGGGGCTTAAATTGATTTTACGTGGCCACAATCCTCGCCCTTACTTACGTCGCGATTAAGACAAATAATTTGTTCAGTCTGCATGAAGGCCTCCTAACTCATCAGTGCAACATCTCCGTGAACACAAAAATCAAACACCACAGAGATGAAACAACGATGAGGACTCGACAGCAAGAAACAACAGAAATGCTGGAGCAAAAGAAAACCAACAGATAGACTCCAATGGGCCCGACAAGAGACAGAGCATCAGGTACCAACCAACATAAGCCTTTACGTTGGAACCGTCATAGAATCTGAGGCCTGACCCACCGGCGTGCAATTAAAGAGGGAAGCAAACTAGAAGTGGAGGCAATGATCAGGAATCGATACAATCAACCAACAGCTCCCATCATCAGAGACACCAAAGGGAAAGAAGCACAAACATGAAACAACAGACCTTATGGAAACATCAAGAGCGGAAAGCCAAACGGACAGTTACTTTCCCACAAAATTGCCAATAGGCTATCCAAAATAAAATAATATAAGCAATACAAACACCCAAAGATAAACCATAATCATGGAAAAATAAACCGCGACAGAAGAACCGCCGTGGAAACGATTTCCACTGGTGGGGGGGGGGGGGGGGGTGCTTAAATCGATTTTACGTGGCCACAATCCTCGCCATTACTTCCGTAGCGATTTAGACAAATACTTTGTTCAGTCCGCATGAAGGCACCACAGAGATAAAACAATGATCAGGACTCGACAGCAAGAAACCACTGAAATGCTGGAGCAAAAGAAAACCAACAGTTAGACTCCGATGGGCCCGACCAGAGATAGGGCATCAGGCACCAACCAACATTACCTTGAATAAGATCTCTCTAATTCTCAATAAGCCTTTAAGCTGGAACCGTTATAGAATCTGAGGCATGACCCTGCGGCGTGGAATTAAAGAGGGAAGCAAAGTTGTCAACCGTGATTGGGTTAACTACTACCATGCATGCTGTCTGTCGTATAACATTTATGTTGTACCCAATCTTTTTATATCGAAGAATGATTTTACGAAATTGGGTGCTAAAGTCATTGCGGATATATCTTTTTCTGAATTTATATTCTAAGTCACCATAAAATTCGGGTTCCGATAGACCTTGTTGCAGAAGAGATTTAAGTCCAATATTGAATTTTGAAATTAAATTAGAATGACGTCTATGAAACTTTGAAAAGGCTTTGCGTAGTTTATGGTACCGATAACCCTGATTAAGAAGTTTAGCCGTTAACAATTTATTACGAGTGTTGAAGTCAGTTACGTGACTACACACTCTGGCTAATCGAATTAATTGCGAAATATAAACGCCATATGATGGCGTACGAGGAACATCCCCATCCAAAAAAGGAAAATTTACAATCTCAAAATCAAAAATCTCGAAACAAACCCATCTACAATAGATAGATGTAAATCCAAAAACGGGGCCTCGGTATCAGAAGAATTTGCTTTATTTAACTTAAGTTCTGGGGGGGGGGGGGTAAATTTTACTGATCAAACATTCGAAATAGGTATTGTCAATATTTAATAAATCATCCAAATATATCTTGAAGTGGAGCTCAAAGCTTAATGATTTCAGACTGATTTTCAGCCGAAAGGGACATCGTGAAGTCTCTCTCATAACAAAACAACAACAAATCAGCCATAAGTGGTGCGCAATTACCCATCGGAATACCCACAGCTTGTCTAAATAAGTACCGAATCTTATGTCAATATTGTCAAGTAGAAAGGTGAGAGCTTCACACACTTTCTGACATGACCATACAGTATAATTTTTATGCTCTTCAGAAGTGAACTAGAAATGTGTCCACACGACACAGAAGCCCCCGCCAAGGGCCCCGCCTCACCCCGAAAATCCATGTTGCAACAAAATTTTCTAAGTGTGTGACCTTGACCTTGAGGTAATGGGCAGTGTCGTTGGTATGGGTGAATGAGACTTGGGACCTGTATCTATCATCATTCCAAATATGAAGCCAATCTATAAATATGAGCCCTAAAACTTTAAAAGCATAATAAGACTACGTCTGTGGCCTTGACCTTGAGGTCAGGGGTGGGGGTATATACAACTTTGGACCTGTAACTATCATCATACCAACTATGAAGCAAATCTATAGGGTTTGGCGAGTATGAGCTCTTAATTAACTTTAAATAAAAAATTTCTTTGTCTGTGACCTTGACCTTTAGGGCATGTGCATGGATGGGAGTATTGGACCAGTATTAATCATCATAATATCTAATTAACACGGCATCGCATGCGATACAAATCCCCTCGCACTAGACAACTTGCTTGAGATATTATCCTATGCAACATTTGTGTAAAGTTTGTTTAAAAATCCATCAATAAATGTACATTCTAGAGTGATGACAATGTTTCTCTAAAAATAGCCATAGTGATCTTGACTTGAGGCCATGACCACGAAAGTAGATCTTGCTCAAGATATTATCATAAGCATCTTTTGTGTGAAGTTATATTAAAATCTGTTAATAAATGTAGGCGGTAGAGCGATGACAAAGTTTTTTCTAAAAATAGCCACAGTGACCTTGACCCTGAGGTCATGACCTTGAAAGTCAAAGCAACTCAAGATATTATCATAAGAAACATTTGTGTGAAGTTCTATTAAAATCCATCAATAAATGTAGGCGGTAGAGCAATGACAAAGTTTTTTCTGAAAATAGTCACAGTGACCTTGACCTTGAAAGTCAAAATAGCTCGAGATATTGTCATAAGGAACATTTGTGTGAAGTTATATTGAAATTGGTGAAAAATGTAAGTGCTAGAGCAATGACAAAGTTTTTGTAAAACTAGCCACAGTGACCTTGACCTTGAAAGTGGAACTCGCTAGAGATATTGTCATAAGCCATATTTGTGTGAAGTTATATTGAAATTGGTCAAGAAATGTAAGCGCTAGAGCGATGAAAAAGTTTTTCTAAAAATAGCCACAGTGACCTTGACCTTGAGGCCATGACCTTGAATGTCGGATACGCTCGAGATATTTTTATAAGGAACATTTGTGTGAAGTTAAATTCAAATTGGTGAAGAAATGAAGGCACTAGAGCGATGACAATGTTTTTCTAAAAATAGCCACAGTGACCTTGACCTTGAGGTGATGACCTTGAAAGTCAAACTCGCTCAAGATATTGTCATAAGGAACATTTGTGTGAAGTTATATTGAAATCAGTGAAGAAATATAGACGCTAGAACGATGACAAAGTTTTTCTAAAAATAGCCACAGTGACCTTGACCTTGAGGCCATTACCTTGAAAGTCGAACTTGCTCGAGATATTTTTACAAGGAACATTTGTGTGAAGTTATATTGAAATTTGTGAAGAAATGTAGGCGCTAGAGCGATGACAAAGTTTTCCTAAAAATAGCCACAGTGACTTTGAACTTGAGGTCATGACCTTGAAAGTCGATTTCGCTCGAGATATTGTCATAAGGAACATTTGTGTGAAGTTATATTGAAATCAGTGAAGAAATGTAGGCGCTAGAGCAATGACAAAGCTTTTCTAAAAATAGCCACTGTGACCTTGACCTTGAGGCCATGACCTTAAAAGTCGAACTTGCACGAGATATTTTTATAAGGAACATTTGTGTGAAGTTATATTGAAATTGGTTAAGGTATTTGTACCACCAAAGTCTTTAACATATGGTTACACTCATAAAGCTAAAAGCATCCGGCGGGTCGTGCACTTCAGCTGAAGCACTGGTTTTGTACAGAAATAGTGTTTACAAAGGTATAGTCTATTTTATATATTATTTCTCAAAACAAAGATTGTGGGTGCTCCTGAGAACTTCAGTCAATCTCATAAGTACCATTAATCAAAACATTGATTGTGGGTGATTGTGAGAACTGCAGTCAGTCTCACTAATACCCATAATCAAAACATGACCCTAGAAAAAAATTCAGCATCAATCTCCACTGAACCCGGCAAGTATCGAACCCGCATCCTCCTGATTACCAGTCAAACGAGCATGGGACTGAGCTACCAAGACCGGCAATATGGGTGTATATATTTATCCTAATTTGTATATAATACTATCAAGATGCAACTTGTTGAAGGCTAATAATATTTGCATCACGAAAACACACTTAGATAATTCTGATTCCCTCGAACCACACATTTATATGGTACAACTGGGCTTATTTATCTTATTTCTGCATAAAACAGATTTTGTGCACTCGTTTTAACTGCCTTGTTGAGGCGGTTCTTAAGTGTACCCGCAATCTATGTTTTGAGCAGAAATAAGAACTAGAATACTGTCGATGGCGCGCCATCGCAAATCCCCACGCTTTCTACAGAGGGACCAAGTACCGAAAACCCCTCACCCTGGGCCCTAATTTGACCCCAGGGTCAAAATATTACCTGTATTATATTCTTCTAATCATGCCCTTCAATTTGATATGCCACATGACTATGTTCCAAAAAACTTAAATTTTGACCCTTTGACCCCTCCCCCAGGGCCCCAATCTGAGCCCAGGGTCAAAATTTTACTTGTATTCTACTAATCACCCCCTTCAATTTGATGTTCCATATGACTATATTTGGTATAATTTGAATTTTGACCCCCTGACCCCCCCCACAAGTCCGGCCCCTTGGGCATGACCCAGGGGTTGCAGCCAAATTCCCGTTCAATATGTGTTACATATATCATTAATCATTACTTATGCAATGTTTGGTTTCAAAATCTATAAAATTGACTTTGAAATTGAATTTAATTGATATTTGACCTTTTGACCCCTCCCCAAGGGCCTGGGGGCGGGGCCAAAAATAAATGTGACGTTGCAGGCCCTCATCACGTAAGAAAGCTGTGTACCAAATTTGGTTACATTCCGACCAGTGGTTAAGGAGGAGATAGCGTGACGGACGGACGGACAGACGGTCAGACGGACGGAGGCGTTCACAATATCCCCTAACGCTTTTTTTAAAAGCGTGGGGATAATAAAAATGTCACAATTTTTATCGGAAAATGTTCATTTTCGGCGATTAAATTTACAATGTAATAGTATACTGAGACATGTTTTCGTAATGTAAACCCTGATCTGGACTCCCTGAAACTTTATTTGTTGTTTTGGAATAACCCGGAGGTTCATCAACATGCAATCAATAAATCATGAGATTCTTTAAGGATTCCAATAATCTATTTTATTAATGACATCATTTCACAGTTTCAAATTGAACATTTACTTTTAAGGAGTCCATATCCACATGTACCTTTTTTTTATTAATGACATCATCGGACAGTTTTTCACTGCATATCAAATGCAGCATTGCTGCAAAAAATAAAAACTTTCCACAACTTTTTCCATGACCTCATGAAAATTTTCATGATTTTAATAGCAATGCCTCTATGAAAGAACATAATAAAAAATAATAACTAGAGCGCGCAGTCGATGGCAAGCCATCGCAAATCCCCACGTTTTCTCCACAGCAGGTCAAAATTTGACCTTTTGACCCCTCCCCAGGGCCCCTGGGGGCGGGGACAAAAAAAATGTGCTCTTGCGCAAGCCATTCATGTAAGCAACTCGCATACCAAATTTGGTTGAATTCCGGCTAACGGTTTAGGAGGAGATAGCCGGACAGACAGACGGACAGACAGACAGACAGACGGACGGACGGACGGACGGACGGAGGCGATAACAATATCCCCACTTTTTCGTTGAAATACAGAAGGAATGCGTACTACAGATAGTATCTACAAATTAACCCTTTTTGTACCAAATAGAATCTTCCTCCTTATATATAGCAGGAGTTCATTTCAAAATTTAGGGGTGTCAGGTTGTGTTTTCTTCAAACTTTATTTGGAAAATGAACTTTTAGCAAACAGTGGAGGCCCAGATCAGACGCCGCGTTCTGGGGCGTCTCATCTGGGCCTTCACTGTTTGCCAGGGTACCCGTTTTGGGGGTTTCTGGTACCAAATGGGTTAAGTGCACTGGATAAAATATTTGTTGACTGATCAATATTACCTTGCACTTTAACCAATTTTGTACCAAATAGAATCTAGGACAAGTACATTTCAAAATTTAGTGGTGCCAGGTCGTGGGTCTGTACTGTTCGCCAATTTCCCAAGAAAAGGACCACTATATACACTAGGCATATTTGGGTTAAATGGATGAACAGTCTTATCTTTTCCACTGTCTTAAAATTTTCTTATATCATAATTATCTACAGTAAATCTTGTACACCTCAAATAATGTAAACTTTCTAAAGTACCCCAATCAGATTCAAGTATCAGATCAAATGAGCCCTTGTCACAAGATAATCTCTCTGCCAGGCTTGGGACAACGTAAAACAGAGACCAGCCGGCTTATATACAGACTACCATAAAACAATCTGAAACATTTGGACACAATGAGGATATGCTGTAATTCTCCTAAAATTTTAGCAAATTTGTTTCACGATCCAACTAGCATTCCATAAAGTGCCAAGGGAACTGCAAACAGTGTTGACCCTGATCAGTCTGCTCCTTGAGGAGCAGTCTGATCTAGGTCTGCACTGTTTACTTTTGTCTGTCTGTCCCAATACTTAGGATCATTATGGTAGCAAAAGTCTTGAAATGTTTGATAAACAAACTAGAGATATGGTAATATCATCCATCCGTCTTACCAGATAACTCCTCCTAGTCAGTTATAGATAGAAACTTGAAACTTTGAGAACTGATAGCTCTTTGGTCTGGGGAGAGCATGACACTTTCGGACAACAATCCAAATTTCCAGAACAATATCGTGTAACATATCAAGGCGAATGGCATGATGAGTAGAATATGTTGTGGCATTGGGATATACGATGGCGTGCCATCGACTGCGCAATTCTAGTAGGATTTTTACCCTTCCAGTATCAAGCAAAATTACACAACAGACGAGATTTATTCCTTATTTTCCAAGAAAATCACACTTGAAATGTCATGTAATTCATCTCCCTGCAGATGATTCACATGAAATGTCAAGCCTTTTTTCAATGAAAAATAAGAAAATTAGCATCTTAAGTGGATATATGGTTAGTGTCTTAAATAAAAAGATACTAAATTGCACAGTTGATGGTAAACCATCGCAAATACCCGCTTTTTCCATGAATAACACTAATGACTATGTATTAGCTAGCCAAAACTACATGTAAGTTAAAAAAAAGGTGAAAAGAACATTCTAACTGATAAGCAAAGTTTCAGAAGAGTAACTCCTATAGTTTAGAAGATATGGCAAAGTCATACTTTTTGACCGTTGACCATGGGACCAGGGTGAGGTCAAGGTCACACCAAAAGTAGCCGAATTTATTCTATATTCCAAGGGACATCCAATAACCAAAGCTTCAGAAGTGCAGCTCCAATAGTTTAGAAAATAATACTTTTTGACCTTGGGGTCATGTTGAGGTCGAGGTCACACCAAAAGTAGCCTCATATATTCGATATTCCAAGGGCATCCAATAAGCAAAGTTTCAGAAGTGTAACTCCAATAGTTTAGACGATATGGCAAAATCATATTTTTTACCTTGACCTTGGGGTCATGTTGAGGTCGAGGTCATCCCAAAAGTAGCCCAATTTATTTAATATTCCAAGGGCCATCCAATAAGCAAAGTTTCAGAAGTGTAACTCGAATAATTTAGGAGATATGGCAAAATCATACTTTTTGACCTTTGACCTTCGGGCCAGTTTGGGATCAAGGTCACAAAAAAGTAGCCAACTGCCAACTACATACCATGTACTATCCACATGCAAAGTTTCAAAAGTGTAACTTCAGTGGAGATCCATTTACAAGAAACGTGACGGGCAGACAGACAGACGTTCTTACGAGACGTACATTGTGGGGTTCACAATGTACTTCTACTTTTCACAATGTTAAGTCTATGGAGACCTTAACCCCATAATGTAGCCTTGTACAGCCACTTACCCCACAAACAGGCATGTTTGGTGTTGTGGGGTTGGAAATTCACTGAGTAAACCTCATTAAGTATGAAAACTACAGAACATAAACCCCAATATGTATCTGGGGCATGACGATTATATTTTATTATTTAAGCCACTAATCATGTATTTAGTTAAAACTTACTCCAATCCAAAACAAATCACGGGGTTTTGCAATAATTTAGAAAATTTTACCAAAGCAGACAGTGTGGCATGTAAAACGACATTCAATGCCATTGCTCGCATTATAACGTGGCATAACGTGACTTTAAAGAGCGCAACCTTTCTGACGTCACCACACCACACAGGCATTAGAAACAGTGTACATGGGGTTGCTCAGATAAAAGTTTCTCGGTGCTTTAAATTCTGTATGAAAATCTACAAATATATAGTTTATTTTAGCTTTAGAAATTATTTTTGAGGTTCAGACACAACCACCTTAACATACGCAAATTATTCCAAAACACCATTCAAACCAGGAAATATGTTCCATAAAAGGGCCACCCCCTGGAAGTAAAGAATACACCATAAAACTTACAACTATGGAGTGTACAAGTAGCCCGACTAAAATTACTTTAATTTTATTTAACCCATTGAGTACCAGAAGCCCCGAAACGGGTACCCTGGCAAACAGTGCAGGCCCACATCAGACGCCGCAGAATGCAAAGAACGTTTATAATTTGGGCATCCAATCATACAGCCGAGGAATTAATTTTAAATCTTGGACGCAAAAACTGCACTAGAAACAATCAAAGAAAATATAAACGAGGTAAAATTTTCTGTTTATTTGTAATACAACCCAACCTTATTATAAACGGAAGTCCGGGTCCAACCAACGGGCGGTGTAAGTTAACCGAATCGTGTTATGAAACACTGACAGTATTTGTCACGGATCATTCTTTTCTACTTTTACACTGTAAACACATGCCTCCAGTGTTTCGCGTGAAAAGGTGTGAAAATAAAGTCAAGTGAGTTTATCCCTCAATCATAAAATTTAATTTACAAACAATGTAAAATGATTTAATCGCTCCTAAGACGAATAGCTACATGTAACAGTAGATGTATATACTGTCTCGTGAATGGTTATGTTTTGGCGCCAAATAGAAGACGCTTGGCGGGAAAAGTTGAACCCTTTAATTTATGTAAACACATCTGTATGCAGTTGTTGGTGATTGACACGTAGCTTCAGGGGAAAAGTCGGGATTTTTAGAAAGGCACCGTTCTCTATCCACCTCTATCCACTAACATTTGGCTATTGAGAAAATATTTTTACCAGTTCCAAACATTTTTTATGAAAGAAATACGCAGCATTAAAATAAAATGATGACATTAAACACGTCTGGGGCTGCCGGTGTAGAATGATGTTATTTACCAATCGCGTACGGAACAAGAATTCCGCAGAAGGCGACGTCGCACATGCTAGGGGCAAAAGTCACAGGAGTCACAATCAGAACGTAGTTATTAAATAAGTACATTTCTTTCTTAGCAGTTGGTAGTTGATGTAAAATGTGCCAAAGTCACTGGATCAAAAAATATAGGCCATGGGCACCAGGTCAAGGTATCAAATCAGTACATCTAGGAGAAGCACCATGCAAGGCTTGATGGCTGTGAACCATATATTTTAGGATTTATAGAACACTGACGTACAAGAGGCTCAATGAGCCTAAACCGCTCATCTGAGGAACTTAAGTTTTAACAATTCACAGACTTGACTACTAAATCTGCTAATAGAATCCAGCCCATTGACCCTTACAGGATATAAGTCATGATTATTGCATTGCATTCCAAGTTTGAGACTTCTAGCTTCTATAGTTCCTGAGAAATCTTTGACGAAAATTTAACATTGGTCAAAATGGAGAGAAAGAAGAATGAAAGAACAGATGAACAAATAAGCTGAAAAAGCCCAATGTCTCTTACACAAAATAAGTCAACTTTATTCTATTGAATACCAAATTTGATGCTTCTAGCTTTTATAGTTCCTGAGAAATCTTTGATTAAAAGTTTAACATTGGTCTATTATCTCTATATGGAGAGAAAGAAGAACGAAGGAACAAATGAACCAGACTAGCTCCAAAACCTAATGCAGCCTTTCCCCTTGCCCAATGGTGCTACACATAAAATTTAAACAAGATTGATCGACTGCCTTCTGAGATATGCTTCATTGAAAGTGTGGACGACGGATGGACGGACGACAGACGACGGACTCCGGAGCCTTGGTATACTATCGGCTCACTGGAGCCTTTGACTCAGGTGAGCTAAAAATTCAAGTCGCTATTTCTATCACAACATTTTCCCTACGTTAAGTCTATGGGCAAATTTTTTTGTCTCTCAAGGTCACGTAACTCCGAGGTCAATAATCCGATTCGGCCCAAAATCGAACTTAACCGAGATTTTATGCCTGTCCTCGTTACCTGCAAGTTTGAAGCTGATATGAATAAAAATAAAGTTGCTATCGTGGTCACAACGTATTTTTTTGAAGTTTGAAGCTGATCTGAAAAAAATTCAAGTCGCTATCGTAGTCGCAACATTTTCCCTAATTAAGTCTATGGGCAATTTTTTTGTCGCTCAAGGTCACGTAACTCCGAGGTCAATATTCCGATTCGGCCCAAAATTGAACTTAACCGAGATTTTATGCCTGTCCTCGTTACCTGCAAGTTTGAAGCTGATATGAATAAAAATAAAGTTGCTATCGTGGTCACAACGTATTTTTTTATGCTCAAGGACAGGTAACTCCAAGGCAAATAATCCGATTCGGCCAAAAATAGAACTTAACCGAGATTTCATGTCTGTCCTCGGTACCTGCAAGTTTGAAGCTGATCTGAAAAAAATTCAAGTCGCTATCGTAGTCACAACATTTTCCCTATGTAAATAAAAATCAACTAGAGCTGTCAGAGGATCTGACTATAGCCCCGCTTCAGCGCTGTCAGAGAAGAAAGTTATTTAAGCTGCAGAGAAAACAGTTATGAACAAGAAATAACTGTTGAAAATTTTACATTATCTGGAAAAACTCTAAGAGTTGTGAGCCCTTGTCCCTCATTTCAATGAGCATGATACATTACCAGAATGTCCATGTTTATACTAAATTTCATCTTCCATTTTTCAATGTTCAATGGGTAATAACTCCTAAAGTAGGCAAATCAGAGTCAGGGTTCCTGCGCTCTGCACATTGTCTCATGGTGCTTTACACTTGTGTGAAGTGTCATGAAAATATCTCAAATGGTTTGTGAGTTATGGAGCCGACACAGTCAAAATTGCCTTTTTAAATGTTCAAAGGGCAATAACTCCTAAAGTAGGCAAACCAGAGTTATGGTTCCTGCACTCTGCACATCATCTCAAGGTGCTTTTCATTTATTTGAAGTTTCATGAAAATATCAGAAACGGTTATGGAGCGGACATAGTTAAAATTGCCAATTTTTTAATATTCAAAAGCCTATAACTGAAAAAGTAGACAATCCAGAGTTTGGGTTCCTGCGCTCTGCACACGTAATATGGTGCTTTACATTTGTGTGAAGTTTCATAAAATTATCTCAAACGGTTTTTGAGTTATCAAGCAAAGACGGCTAAAATTGATATTTTTCAATATTCAAAGGGAAATAACTCAAAAATTAGGCAATCCAGAGTTATGGTTCCTGCACTCTGCACACCATCTCATGGTGTTTAATGTTTGTGTGAAGTTTCATGAAAATATGTGAATGGGTTTTAAAGTTATGGAGCGGACACGAAAATTGTTAACAGACACAGACAGACACACAGACAGACACACAGAAAATACGAAAACCAGAGTTATGGTTCTTGCGCTCTGCACATTGTCTCATAGTTCTTAACATTTGTGTGAAGTTTCATGAAATTATCTCAAACGGTTTTCGAGTTATGAAGCGGACACTGTTAAAATTGCCATTTTTCAATGTTCAAAGGGCAATAACTCCAAAAATAAGCAATGCAGAGTTATGGTTCCTGCGCTCTGCACATCGTCTCATAGTGCTTAACATTTGTGTGAAGTTTCCTAAAAATATCTCAAACGGTTTTCGAGTTATGAAGCGGACACAATTAAAATTGCCATTTTTCAATGTTCAAAGGGCAATAACTCCAAAAGTAGGCAATCCACAGTTATAATTCCTTCGCTCTGCACATTGTCTTATGGTGTTTAACATTTGTGTGAAGTTTCATGAAAATATGTTAAGCAGATACAAAGTTATGGAGCCAACACAAATTAACGGAATCACGGAATTACGGAATTACGGAATTACGGAATTACGGAAAATGTTCAAAGGGCAATAACTCCAAAAGTAGGCAATCCACAGTTATAATTCCTTCGCTCTGCACATTGTCTTATGGTGTTTAACATTTGTGTGAAGTTTCATGAAAATATGTTAAGCAGATACAAAGTTATGGAGCCAACACAAATTAACGGAATCACGGAATGACAGAAGGACATGGCAAATCCAATATAGCCCCACTTTTTCAAAGCGGGGCTATAAAAATGGGTTCCTTTAAGAGCAATGAAAACATTTATAAGAGAGAAGATGGGTCATACTACGTAGTTTCGGCTAATAAAGCCTCATCAGTGACCCTGTAGTGATCCGGCAAAGAAAGCCAGAGGAAACATACTGCAATTTTGCGCATTTTGAATAGGCAGTCGTTTCAAAGACTGATATAAATCAAAATTGGATCCAAATAATTAAAAACCTGTCTAGAATATGAGTCTAAACCAATAATTTATTTCCGATTTCTCAGAATATTCACGCTGATCTCAAAGGACCAAAAGTAAAATATAAACTGCACTATGGTTGATGTACGGGGAGACGTTTTACGGCCGCCACACGGCACAACACCAGCTGCAGTGAAGGCAAATAAAAATCAAAAATGGGTAAAGTCTATGGGCAAATTTTTTGTCGCTCAAGGTCATGTAACTCCGAGGTCAATATTCTGATTCGAACTTAACTGAGATTTTATGCCTGTCCACGTTACCTGCAAGTTTGAAGCTGATCTGAATAAAAATAAAGTTGCTATCGTGGTCACAACGTATTTTTTTATGCTCAAGGGCAGGTAACGCCAAGGCAAATGATCCGATTCGGCCCAAAATCTAACTTAACCGAGATTTTATGTCTGTCCTCGTTACCTGCAAGTTTGAAGCTGATCTGAAAAAAATTCAAGTCGCTATCGTAGTCACAACATTTTCCCTATGTTAAGTCTATGGGCAAATTTTTTGTCGCTCAAGGTCACGTAACTCCGAGGTCAATATTCCGATTCGGCCAAAAATCGAACTTAACCGAGATTTTATGCCTGTCCTCGTTACTAGCTACAGTGATGACAACATTTTCCCCATGTTAAGTCGATAGGCAATTTTTCGGGCGCTCAAGGGGACGTAACTCTTGAGTGAATTATCTGATTCGGCCCAAAATCGAACTTGACCGAGATTTTATGCCTGTACTGGTTATCTGCAAGAATGAAGTCGATCAGAAAAAAATTGACGGAGCTAGAGTGATGACAAGCTTTTTCCTATGTGAAGTCTATGGGAGCTAGATGTTGCCATGGCAACCAGAGTTCCACTCAGATCTGCCTGAAAACCTAATGAAGCCTTTCCACTTGCCCAATAATGCGACACATGAAATTTGATCAAAGTTGGCCAAGTAGTCTTTAAGATATACATTTTTGAAATTCCCATTAACCCTAATGCAAAAACACACAAGGGCAGGTAACTCCTACGTGAATGATCCGATTCTGCCAGTTATCGAACTTGACCGAGATTTCATGGCCGTGCTGGTTATCTGCAAGAATAAAGCCAATCCGAAAATAATTGAAGCAGCTACGGTGATGACAACATTCTTCCCATGTTACGTCAATAGGCAATTTTTTCAACGCTCAAGGGCACGTAACTCCTGAGTGAATAATCCGATTCAGCCCAAAATCGAACTTGATCGAGATTTCTTGCCTGTCCTCGTTATCTGCAAGAATGAAGTCGATCAGAAAAAAAATTGACGGAGCTAGAGTGATGACAAGCTTTTTCCTATGTTTTTTCAACGCTCAAGGGCACGTAACTCCTGAGTGAATAATCTGATTCAGCCCAAAATCGAACTTGATCGAGATTTCATGCCTGTCCTCGTTATCTGCAAGAATGAAGACGATCAGAAAAAAATTGACGGAGCTAGAGTGATGACAAACTTTTTCCTATGTTAAGTCTATGGGAGCTATTTGTTGCCATGGCAACCAGAGTTCCAATCCGATCTGCCCGAAAACAGTATGCAGCCTTTCCCCCTACCTGATAATGCTTCACATGAAATTTGATCAAGATTGGCCCACTGGTTCCGGAGATATACTTCTTTGAAAGTGTGGACGACGGACGACGACGACGGACGACGACGGACGACGGACGCCGGCTCGTGGTATACCAATACCTCACATGAGCCTTCGGCTCAGGTGAGCTAAAAATGTGTTAAAGTCACTAGAGTGCATAATACAGGTCAAGATCACCAGGTCAAAGTACTCGCAGAGTCAGTAAATGTAAGAGAAGCACCATGCAAGGTTTGGTGGTTGTAGGCCTTATAGTTATAAAGATATGGCATGTAAACCAAAAATGTGTAAAAGTCAATGGAGTAGGATAAATAGGTCAAGGTCACCCAGTCACGATACCTGCACAGTCAGTACATCTAGAAGCAGCATTATGCATGATTTTATGGTTGGAGGCCTATTATCTGCAGAGATCTTGAACTTTGACGTAAAATGTGTCTAAGTCGCTGGAGCGTAAAAAACAGGTCAAAGTCACCAGTTAAGATACCTGCAGAGTTAGTATATCTAGAAGCACTATGCAATATTTGATGGTTGTGGGCCCTTTATTTGAGGAGATCTGGAACTTCGACGTATATGTGTCAAAGTCTGTGGAGAGTAAAATATAGGTCAAGGTCACCATGTCAAGGTACCTGCAGAGTCGGTACATCTAGGAGAAGCACTATGCAATATTATATGGTTGTAGGCCTTTTATTTGACAAGATCTGGAACATCGACTTAATTTGTGTCAAAGTCACTGGAGCGTAAAATATAGGTCAAGGCCACCGGGTCAAGGTGCTTGCCTAGTCAGGAGCTTAGGGTGAAGTTTCATGAAAGGTGTGATGGTTGTTTTGTCGTATAGTTGATTACAAAACAAACTTCGACGTAATGTTGAACTTAGTGCATAGTGCAGTTTATAATTTACTTTTGGTCCTTTGAGATCAACGTGAATATTCTGAGAAATCAGAAATAAATTATTGGTTTAGACTCATATTCTAGACAGTTTTTTGAAGTATTTGGACCCCATTTTGATTTATATCAGTCTTTGAATCGACTGCCTATTCGAAATTCGCTAAATTGCAATATGTTTCCTCTGGCTTTCTTTGCCGGATCATTTAATTTACAGGGTCACTGATGAGGCTTTATTAGCCGAAACTACGTAGTATGACCCATCTTCTTTCTTATGAATGTTTTCATTGCTCTTAAAGGAACTCATTTTTTAATTTTATTTCCCTTCACTGCAGCTGGTGTTGTGCCGTGTGTCGGCCGTAAAACGTCTCCCCGTACATCAACCATAGTGCAGTTTATATTTGACCTTTGGTCCTTTGAGATCAGCGTGAATATTCTGAGAAATCAGAAATAAATTATTGGTTTAGACTCATATTCTAGACAGTTTTTTAAGTATTTGGACCCCATTTTGATTTATATCAGTCTTTGAATCGACTGCCTATTCGAAATTCGCTAAATTGCAATATGTTTCCTCTGGCTTTCTTTGCCGGATCATTTAATTTACAGGGTCACTGATGAGGCTTTATTAGCCAAAACTACGTAGTATGACCCATCTTCTTTCTTATGAATGTTTTCATTGCTCTTAAAGGAACTCTTTTTTGATTTTTATTTGACGCAATGGTCAAAGTCACTGAAGCGTAAAATATTAGGTCGAAGTCGCCAGGTCAAGGTGCCTACAAAGTAAGAAGGTCAGGGAGATGCTTCATGTAAGGTTTGATGGTAGCTGGGGCTTGTAGTTGGCTTAAATACAAACTTTGACGTAAATGTCGAACTTCGCCGTAAATGATAACAGACGGTCGGACGAACGGACGCAAAATATAGGTCAAAGTCACAAGGTCAAGTTGCTCACAAAGTCAGAAGGTTAGGGAGATGCTTTATGTAAGCTTCGATGGTAGCTGAGGCTTGAAGTTGACTGAAATAAAAACTTTGACGTAAATGTCGAACTTCGACGTAAATGTCAACAGACGGACGGACGAACGCACTGACGCTTGGACGGAAAATCGGACGCCTATGTCGCATCCTGCTACAAGCAGGTGCGACAAAAATGGTAGCTGTTGTTTGTGGACGATAGATTTAATGGCGACTTGGGTTGCGAAAAAACTTTGATGTTCACCTTGAACTTGCTTGTAGGGCGGGTGTGCAAGTTTGGTCTCGTTTTGGATGGAGCGATCCTCGTCTTCTGGCTAGATCATTAAATTGTCAAGAGTTTACCAAACAACAAGAAATATACAAATGATTTGTTGAAAATCATTACTCACTGAAAGTGATGGGAAATTTGTTAAGTTGGCAGTTGGGGATGAGTTGACGTTTATTTTGATTAAGAAACTGATGCTACATTCTCACTGTGAATTGATACATGCGGCACTTGACAAATTCTATTAAAATGAGGCACCCGGCTCTTCCAGGAGGATTTACACTTAAAGGAACTAGAGATGCTCCTGGGAAGTTGTTTCCACTTGTTAGGGCAGACAGAAAATCAAACAGGAATTAACAAAAGCTGTCCCTCGTGAAAAGTATCTTGTTTATTTCTTTTATGTAGTTAATACATATAGAAAAACAGATTGAAGTTTGAATTGTTTTTATTTCCTTCTAAAGCAAGAAAATTTGTCTCAGGCTATAGTATCGCAAAAGTATTGCAATGGCAGTCAGCAATAGTTCTTCCTGCAATGTCAATACTACCGCAATAGTCATTTTCTGACAATCGTTACATCCCTTCTATATAAGACAATGTAAACACCAAAGGGCCCCGGCGCGGGGGCATTTTTGGCCCCAGCACTATAATTTGAAAAATCTTGGTAGGGTCCCCTAGATGAAGCTTCATACCAAATAGCAAAGACCTGGGCCTTGCAGTTTCAGAGAAGAAGATTTCCCTATATAAGCCCATGTAAAACCAAAGGGCCCCGGGGCCGGGTCATTTTTGGCCCCAGCACTTTAATTTGAACAATCTTGGTAGGGGTCCACTAGATGAAGCTTCATACTAAATATCAAAGACCTGGGCCTTGCGGTTTCAGAGAAGAAGTTTTTAAAGATTTTCCCTATATAATCCTACGAAAAACCAAAGGGATCCGTGGCGGGGGCATTTTTGGCCCCAACGCTATTATTTGAACAATCTTGGTAGGGGTCCACTAGATGAAGCTTCATACCAAATATCAAAGACCTGGGCCTTGTGGTTTCAGAGAAGATTATTTAAGTTTTCGGTGAAAAAAATCTATTCTGGCTCCTGTGACCTAGATGTGCAACGGACCGAAACCATTTGAACAATTTTGAAAGGGGTTCAGCTAAGGATCATTCCTGCGAAGTTTGGTCAAAATCCGATCAGTGGTTTAGGAGGAGATGTCGTTCGAAGAATTGTTTACGGATGCATGCATGGACGGACGGACGCACGCACGGACGCCAAAAAAGCTCACCTTATCAATACGTCAGAGGTGAGCTTATAAAAGATAATATGTCAGGACATGCTTATTAATCTGTACATTGTACCTATATCTGAAGGTATTTCATTCAGTAATAAAGAGATTACTCACATCCTGTTTACTATGTTTAAATTAGTGTATATTGACCCTAATTTTAGGCCTGACAGTTCAAACTGTTTAACTATATGGAAATAACATGGAAATTTTTTACTATCCATTTCCAAATACACATAGCTAGCATAAGCTTGATAATTAAGCCATTGTGTATGGTAGACTCTTCTAATGCTATATGTTGGATACTCCATTTGTCATTTAAGGGGGGTGCCAGTTTGCCAGTTTTTTTTGTTTGTTTTTTTTTTTTTTGGTTATGGTTTTACGGCCCTTTCAAGATTATTTCACTCATTTCGAGCCTATTGATTATCAGAGGCGGGCGAAAACCGGAGTACCTAGAGAAAAACCACCTGACCTTCTGTTGCAGAACTTGGCGTCTCACATGTGAACCGAGCGAGGCTCGAACCACAGCGGTGAGAGACCTAATGATTAAGAGTCAGTGCTCTTAACCACTAGGCCACAGAGGCCTGTGCCAGTTCTTTTTTTCTTTTTTTGTTCTGTATTCAGATCCTAAGCAGACACCACAGAATGCGACATCTGATCTGGGTATGCGCTGTTTGCCTATGCCCCTTAAATGGGTTACCAGGTAACAATGGGTTTACCTGCTTTAGATTGGAAACCTAACAAATGGATCATTGGTAAACAGTGCAGGCCAAGATCAGATCCTGCAGAATGGGACATCTGATGAGCGTCTTTGTTTGTTTGTTTGATTTGCGGTTTAATGTCCCCGTCAACACTATTTAGGGCATTTTGGAGATGTTGCTTCCAATTTTGTGGGACTTTTACCCGACATTGAGATGAAATGACATCTCAGTCCCTGCCACCAAATGAAACTAATAGGAGTTATAAGCATGGATGGGCCGACTGGCAGCAATTTTCCTGGGCAGGCTAAGAAGTTCTATGCACATTACGGGTACTAATGTGCGGTCGGTATCAGCTCTGCATGGAAGCATCATGCAGCCCAATCTATTTCTCCAAGCCCCGATGGGCGGGGACGGTACGAGCATCTTTATTGTTTGCAGATGATTCAAACATTTTCACAATTAATTTCTAAAAATAACTGAACATGATACCCCTTTATTTTGAAATTGACTTGTGTGTGGAGATACCATGCAGTCCAAAAAGGGTTAAAATTTACTCAATACAGTATGATCCTAAGTATTGGGACTGACAGGGCTAAGCAAACAGTGCAGACCCAGATCAGACTGAGCAGTCTGGTCAGGGTCAACACTGTTTGCCATTCCATCTGCACCTTTTGGACTCCTTGCTGGATTGCATTATAGGGGAATTACAGCAAATCCTCAAGATGTCGGATTTTTGGTTCAGAAGATACATGTATAGTGCTTCAAACAGACTACATGATAGAAATGGCTATGTTCAATGTTCAAGGGGCGATAACTCGAAACGTAGGAAAATCAGAGTTATGGATCTTATTTTCTGCATTTCATCTCATGGTGCTCTAGATATCTGTGAAGTTTCATGGATGTATCTCAACCGTATCACAGTTATGGAGCGGACACGAAACTGTGACAGAAATGGCTATGTTCAATGTTCAAAGGGCAACAACTCCAAAAGTAAGAAAATCAGAGTTAAGGTTAATATGTTCTGCAAGTCATCTCATTGTGTTCTACATATCTGTGAAGTTTCATGAAAATATCTCAATGGTATCAGAGTTATGGAGCGGACACAAATCTGATAGCAGCAGCTATATTCAAAGTTCAGTAACTCCAAAAGTAGGCAAATCAGATGTTCTGCACCTTGTCTCATGGTGCTTTACACATCTGTGAAGTTATATGTAAATATCTCAAACAGTATCGAAGTTCAGGAGCGGACGCGAAACTATGACGGAAATGGCTATGTTCAATGTTGAAAGGGCAAAAACTCCAAAAGTAGCAAAACCAGAGTTCTGCGGGTCGTCTCAAAGTGCTCTACATATCTGTAAAATTTCAGAAAAATATCTCAAATGGTATCAGAGTTATGGAGCGGTCAGGAAACTATGAGGCACTGATGGACAGACGTATGGATGGACATATGGACGGACACTCATAACTTCAGAGGGCATAACATAATACCCCGCCATTTTTTGAATGGCAAGGCATAAAAATTGGAATTTCAAGGCCATTCAATGTACTTTAATTACTCTAAATATTTGGACACCTTAACCAATTACCGTAATTTTCTTTTAAATTTGAAAAGTACATTTTGCCATCCGACGCCCAACGGTGTAAAAAATGTGTGAATGAAGGGCAAATAAAGTAGACCCTGATCAGATGGCTGTTTTCTATAAATTTTCATGACTATATCTTATATGGTTTTCAACTTAGGCGGTGGAAACAATTAGGCTTCTAGTAATCTGAATGTCATCTCATAATGCTTTATATTTCAGTAAAGATTCTTGAAAATATCTTATAAGGCTTTCTACTTATACAGTCTTGGTCAAATTTCAGGAACAACTCCAAAACAAGAGGGCCAACTGGCCCTATAGCTCTCACCTGTGTACCAGAAAATCATGAGTGATGTTTAGAATACCCATCGGAGCTTGAAGAAATAGAATCAGGTACATGGTGCTTCCATGCAGAGCTGGAACCGAATGCAGATGAGTACTGGTAAACAGCTTAGAGGTTCTATGCTTGCCCTGGAAAAGTGGTGCCAGTCAAACCATCTATGCATTTAAACCCTATTGGTTGCATTGCATAGGGCAGCAGAGCCCAAGATGTCATTTCATCTCAATGTAGGGTAAAACTCCCACAAATCTGGTAGCAAAGGTTCCAAAATGACCTACACAGTGTTGACAGGGAGGTTACACCTCAAATCAATATAAAAAAATCAGGACCCTGTGGTTTTTGATTTTTGAACTTGATCCATTTTAAGTCTATTGGAGTTAAGGAGCCCTGGCAAATGGCCAATTCAGACTCCAGGGGCATGGCTGGCAGGATTTATGTAGGACACCACTCGACATTGCTACATACTAAATATCTAAGCTCTGGGCCTTATGGTTTCGGAGAAGACGATTTTTGAAGTTTTTCCAGTATAAGTCTATAGGAGCTAATGAGCCCTGGGACAAGACAAACTTTGACCCAAAGGGCATGGTTGACATGATTTATGTGGATGACCATTTTATGTTGCTATATACTAAATATCTAAGATCTGTACTTCATGGTTTCAGAAAAGAAGATTTTCAAAGCTTATTTTCCATTATTCCATATTAGTTTATTGGAGTTAAGGGGTCACAGGATTTGGCCAATTTAGACCCTAGGGGCATGATTTGCAGGATTCATGTAGGCAACTACTTGATGTTGCTACATGCTAAATACCTAAGCTCTCGGCCTTATGTTTTCAGAAGAAGATTTTTGAAGTTTGTTTTTTCATTTTACGTTGTACATTTCAAGTCTATGGTAGGTAATGGGCCTATGGGCGTGGCCAATTTTGACCCAAGGGGGATTTTTGGCAGTATTGATTAAGGTGACAATTTCATGCCACTACATTCTAAATATCTAACCTCTGGGACTTATGGTTTCAGAGAAGAAGATTTTTGAAGTTTTTTGTTGTTATTTTTTTTCGATTATAAGTCTATGGGAGCTAATGGGCCCATGGGCGTGGCCAATTTTGACCCCAAGAGCATGGTTGGCAGGATTTATGTCGATGATCACTTGAAGTTGCTACAAACCAAATATCTAACCCTGGGCCTTATGGTTTCATAGAAGAAGATTTTTGAAGTTTCTTTCATTATAAGTTTATTGGAGCTGATGAGCATGGGCGTGGCCAATTTTGACCCCAGGGGCAGGGTTAGCTGGATTTATGTTGGTGACTATTTTATGTTGCTAGATACTAAATATCTAAGTTCTGTGCTTCACAGTTTAAGAGAAGAAGATTTTTGAAGCTCTTTTCCATTATGAGTCTATGGGAGCTAAGGGGCCCCCGGGTGTGGCAGGATTTATGTAGGTGACCACTTGCCATTGCTACATGCTAAATATCTAAGCTCTGGGCCCTGTGGATTCAGAGAAGAAGATTTTTGAAGCTCTTTTTCCATAATGAGTCTATGGGAGCTAAGGGGCTCTGGGGTGTGGCCCAGTTGCACACCAGGGGCATGATTGGCAGGATGTATGTAGGTGGCCTTTTGCCACTGCTACATGCTAAATATCTAAACTCTGGGCCCTGTGGTTTCAGAGGAGAAGATTTTTGAAGCTTTTTTTCCATTATAAGTCTATCGGAGCAAAGGGGCCCCGGAGCGTCGTCCATTTGGACCCCAGGGGCATGATTGGCAGGGTTTATGTAGGTGACCACTTGCTGTTGCAACATGCTCAATATCTAAACCTGGGCGCTGTGGTTTCGGAGAAGACGATTTTTTAAGCTTTTTTCCATTAAATCTATAGGGGCCCCGGGGCGTGGCCCATTTGGCCCAAGGGGCATGATTGGCAGGATTTATGTAGGTTACCACTTGCCTATGCTACATGCTAAATATCTAAGCTCTGGGCCCTGTGGTTTCAGAGAAGAAGGTAGTTTTCCATTATGAGTCTATGGGATACAAGGGGCCCCATGGTGTGGCCCATGTGGAACCCAGGGGCATGATTGGCAGGATTTATGTAGGTGGCCACTTGCTGTTGCTACATGCTACATATCTAAGCTCTGGGCCCTGTGGTTTCAGAGAAGAAGATTTTTGAAGCTTTTTTTCCATTTTAAGTCGTTGGGCGCTAAGGGGCCCCGGGGTGTGGCCAATTTGGACCCCAGGGGCATGATTGGCAGGATTTATGTAGATGACCACTTGACATTGTTACAAGCTAAATAACTAAGTTCTGGCCCAAGTGGTTTCAGAGAAGAAGATTTTTTTTTCCAATTGTAAGTCTATTGGAGCTATATATTGCCATGGCAACCAGAATTCCAATCTGATAATCCTAAAAACCTTATGCAGCCTTTCTCCCTACCTGATGATGCTTCTCATAAACTTTGATCAAGATTGGCCATGGGTTATTAGAGATATACTTATTTGAAATTGTTTACACACGACGGACAACGGACAAAAAATGTGATCATAAAAACTCATCTTGTCACTATGTGACAGATGAGCTAAATATACAGACAAGAGTTACGGTTCTTGTGGTCTGCATGTCCTCTGATGCTTTATAAGTGTATAAGGTTTCATAAAAATCTTTAACTGTTTTTCAAGGTATAGAGTGAATTTGATTTTCTGTCAGACGCATGGATAGATGGAAAGACATCCAAGGCAAAAAAACACTGTCTCCTCCACTTTCAGTGATGGGGAGTGTGGAAGAGAGAGATGGGGATGCCAGAGAAAGCTGGCCTTTAACAGCGTAATTATTAATATAATGAAAAGCAGAGCGCAAGCATTTACATTTGAACCAGCCCATGACAAAACCTACAATAATACCGGTGCAACCAGCAGAGACTCAAATCAACGTGCGCACCCATCCACTATGACAAGACCTTTTACCTTTGTCTCTTTGCATAGATATTAGCCTAAAGTAGGTGCATGTGTTCAGCAAAGACTCTGATCAGACTGCGCAAATGTGCAGGCTGATCTGAGTCTTCACTGGTCGCTCAAGCATTCTTGTAGATTTTGTCATGCGCTGGCTCATTTATACTTTATTTAAGCATATAATATAGCGTTTATAGTTTAACTTAGCATAAAGTGTGTATAAAGAGGATTCAAAGTGTTCATAGTTGAACACAGCATGTATATAGAGAACAGTTCTAGAACAGTGAAATACCCAATTAAGAACAGGCAGAGAAAGCCGGCCTTTAACCCTTTTTCTAGGAAATGGAATCTTCTTCCTTATATATAGTGGGAGTCCATTTCAAAATTAAGGGGTGTCCGGCTGTATTTTCTTCAAAACTGATTTGATCAGAAAACGGCTAAACTTTTTGCAAATAGTGTAGGCCCTGATCAGATGCCGCATTCTGCGGTGTCTAATCTGGGCTAGCACTGTTTGCCAGGGTACCCGTTTTGGGGTTTCCGGTACAAAATGGGTTAACAGCATAATTATAATGAAGAGAACAGTTCAATTATAGTTTACCTTAGTATATTATATAGAGTTTAGTTTTTATAGTCTTTAAAGTTTCACTTAGCATATACATGTAAGGTGTGTGAAAAGGAGTTTTAGCATTTATAATTTAACACAGCATAAAACGTATGCAATACAATGACACACCCGTGTGACACACTGCATTTTTGCATGTCTCCAAAATTGCTACTTTTCTTATGAAACTCTGTGATGGTTTTCTTTTAAATACGGCAAAAATAAGTTGTGGGTGCTCGTTAGAACCACCTCATTGAGGTCTTGAAGCAGAAAAAGGAAAAATAATGTGTACGCCCATAAACCCCATTTTTCTCTATAAAAAGTGAGGTTTTAGGGGGATGTTCATTTCACAATGTACAGAACAGTTCTAGAACAGTGAAATCCCGCCATTAAGACCAGATATATTAATGACAAATCCTGCTTTTAAAGGCATATTAACCCTTCTCTTGCTGAATATTCATTTAAGCCACACCCATTTCTGTCTATCAACCAATCAAATTACTTGATGTAATTTATTGCTACAAATTCATAAACTAAATGCCAAACAGTGTAGATCCTGATCTGATCTGGATCTACACTGTTTGCAAAGATAGAGGGTTGTAGTGAACAGCAAGATAAGGGTTAAATAGGTTTCATTTTTCTTTCTTTGTGTTTGCTACACCCACTGTCCTCTAGAAAGGTACAAGCTTTTGGACAGTGGCAAAAGTGGTCTTAATATAGAATTTTTCCTGTATTTAACTTTAGACTCACCAGAATCGTCTTGTTGGTTGAAATCCCACCAATAACCTTTTGAAGGGTGATACCTAGAGTATGACTGAGCTATAAACAAGAAAACATAGAGATAGACATCACGAAAACATGCCTATATAATATTGACCCCCTTCAACCCCACTTTAATATAGTAAAACTGGGGTTTCCGGGGATAGACCTAATTTTTATTATTTCTGCTCTAAAATATAGATTGTGGGTACTCGTTAGAACCGCCTCGATGAGGCGGTTCTAACGAGTACTCACAATCTATATTTTGAGCAGAAATAAGGAAAAATCACAATTTTTCATCATAAAATTTTCATTTTTTCGACGATAAAGGTAACACTGTATTTATATAGGCGTGTTTGTGTTAAGGATTTATTTGGAATGGATATACAGTAAAATTCCACTTTTATCCCTTATTGTACCAAATGGAATCTTCCTCCATATATATAGCAGATTTCCATTTAAAAATTTAGGGGTGTCAGGTTGTGTTTTCTTCAAAATTGATTAGGAAAATGGCTGAACTTTTTGCAAACAGTGTAGGCCCTGATCAGACACTGTATTATGCGGCGTCTGATCTGGGCCTGCGCTGTTTGCCAAGGTACCCATTTTGGGGTTTCTGGTACAAAATGGGTAAAGACCACCGAACTTATGACTAAATCTGCTATGCAAAGTTTATTGAGAAGGTTTCAGTTATTCTTTCTTTGTGTTTTCTACACCTGGTGACTCCTATTGATAGACCACCTTTGGGACTATTCAAAAGTGATCTTAAAGACCACTTTTGAACAGTCCCAAAGGTGGTCTTAATATAGAAATTTTATTGTACCTGTCACTTGCAAGGTAGATAACTTCCTGTTTGCTTTAAAGTCCACAAAACCCTTCTCATTCTGGGGTCTATTGATTGATTGTATTGGGGTTCCATGTCCCATCAACCCTTGTGTGTCATTTTGTGTCATCTCCCAGAAAAAGTGAAAAAAGAGACAGACAAGAGCTGTTGCATGACAGCATAGCTCGCCTGTTTCGCGACTTCAAGATATAAGGTAAAATTTATGAACCATGAAATATAGGTCACACTCACATAGATATATTTTGAGATCAATAATCAGGTCACATATGTTCCAGATGTTACATTTCAGAATCAAATTCTGTCTGAATTATAAGGCAAAATTGAACCATGAAAATAGGTCACAATGACCTAAATATATTTCTATGCCAATCATCGGGTCACATGGAACTAATAATCCAGGTGAGACATTTCTCCATCAAATAGTATTCGAGATAATAAGCAAAATCACTGAACCATGAAATATAGGTCACACTGACCTAGATATAATTCAAGCTCAATCATGGGGTCACATGGAATAAATAATCCAGGGGAGACATTTCTCCATCAAATAGTATTCAAGATAATAGGCAAAATCACCGAACCATGAAATATAGGTCACACTGACCTGGATATATTTTGTGGTCAATTATCTGGTCACATGGAACTAATAATCCAGGTATGACATTTCCCCATCAAATAGTATTCAAGATAATAGGCAAAATCACTGAACCATGAAATATAGGTCATATGGACCTAGATATATTTTGAGGTCAATAATGGGGTCACATGGAACTAATAACCCAGGTATAACATGTCTACATCAAATAGTACTCAAGATAATAGGCAAAATCACTGGACCGTGAAATGTAGGCCAGCATGACCTAGATATATTTTGCGGTCAATTATCGGGTCACATGGAACTAATATTCCAGGTATGACATTTCTCCATCAAATAGTACTCAAGATAATAGGCAAAATCACTGGACCGTGAAATGTAGGTCACCATGACCTAGATATATTTTGCGGTCAATTATCGGGTCACATGGAACTAATAATCCAGGTATGACATTTCTCCATCAAATAGTATTCGAGATAATAGGCAAAATCGCTGAACCATGAAATATAGGTCACAGTGACCTAGATATATTTTGAGGTCAATCGTGGGGTCACATTGAACTAATATCCCGGGTATGACATTTCTCCAACAAATAGTCTTCAAGATATAAGGCAAATCACTGGACCGTGAAATGTAGGTCACCATGACCTTCACCCTTTTACACTGGAACCAATGTCACTTGATTGGCTGAAGTATAACCAATTTTGTCTATAACTTGTTAGCATAATGGAAAGGTATATAACAAATTACAAAGGTGTCCTAGATTTTGACCCCTAGTCCCACCCCATCCCCACTCCCAGGCATGAACCCAGGGGTGTGTTGTCTTGGAATCTCAGAAGACACTCCCAGGTATCCAAGTTGTAAACATGAATGCTTTGTGATGAGTGGCTGTTGAGATATAAGCATTTCAAAAACTTTAACACAGAATTACAAAGGTGTTCTAGATTTTGACCCCCAGTCCCACCCCGGGGCACGAACCCAGGTGTCTCTTGTCTTTGAACATCAGAAGAACCTCCCAGATACTAAAGTTCCAAATATGAGTGCTCTGTGATGAGTGACTGTTGAGATATAAGCATTTGAAAAACTTTAACGCAGTGTGACGGGAACGCAAACGCACACGCGCACGCCATCCAAGGTGACAACAATAGCTCTCCATGTACTTCGTACAGGCGAGCTAAAAAGAAAAAATAAGTGAAAGACAGTGGAGAAAGACGAAAATGAATGGAAGTGTAGAAACTTGAGAAATGACAACATTCTCCCTCTACCCCACTACCCTTACCTGCTGCAAGAACAACAGGCCTTGTCCAACTGTAAACCAATATCAGTTGGGTGCCACATTGATGCAAGATACAAGAAAACTTTGCCTCACCCAACCACCTCCTTAAGGGGGTCTATATTTTAAGAAAAGAATTGTTCTTCAGAAGCATATTATTTCCTTTATTAACCCTTATCCTGCTGCATAAATTAATTAAGCCACTATAATTGCTGGCTATCAACCAATCAAATTACTTGAACCAATATAGTTGCTCAATTCACAAACTGCATGACAAACAGTGTGGATCCTGGTCAGATGGCCATCTGATCTGCATCTAATTGCAAAGGACACGGCAAAGTTGCATAGTCTAATCAGAGAGGGTGCCATTGAAAATGAGGCAAAAAGAATCAGTGAAGCTGAGCAGGAATGTGTACAGCACAAAGCCAGAGCTAAGGCATAATCAAAAGAGCTGTCTTCCTCTAGCCTCTGTTGCTCTATTTGCAACAGACAGTTCAGAGCTAGAATTGGTCCCATCTTGGAACACACAGACAGTAACATGTCTCAAACGTGATTAAGATTGGTTATTGTCAATAATGACCACAAACTATTATTACTCGAGTCAAATAGCACAATATTTCTTTGAAAATGCATTGTTTTACCTTTTTCCCATTGAAAAGCCTATGGAAACAAATTTGGTGTTGCCGTAAAATAAGTCAAGGTCAAGCCAGGTTTTATCATTTTTGCAAATTTGATAGTACTCAGTTGCCCAATGTTATATACCAAGTTTGTAGACAATTTGCTTACTGCTTCTGTAAAAGAAGATTTTTTAAGGTTTTTACCATATTTGGGCATGGTGTCCATCTTGGTCATGTGACCTGGACCATTGGATCAAGGTTGTGTTGCCCCATTGTCAGGAGGTTGCATATGAAACTCACATGAAATTGGTCCAGCGGTTTTAGAGAAAATACCCTTTGAAATGTTGATGGACTTGCAATCCATGTGACATTGGGTGAAGGTTGCTGATTGACCTTACCTTTAGCATTCATACACTTTCATTTTGTACCTTTTCTCATGTCATAGACCACAAGTTTTTTTTTTTTTTTAAAAATCCATTGTTTTACCTTTTCCTCATGCAAAAGCCTAAATGACCAAATTTGACCATGCTGTAAAATAGGTCAAGGTCAACCTTATTATTATAGTAATTATTTGAACAAACTTGGTAGTACTCAATCACCTGATGCTGATACTAATTTTGAAGGCAATTGACCTAGCTGTTCTCGAGAAGCATATCTTTTAAAGTTTATAACATATTTGGGCATGGAGGCCATCATTTGAACAGACTTTAGTTCCCCCTCTGCTTAGAGGCAGTATGTAAATTTTTATTGAAAATGACCCAGTGGTTTAACCCATTTTGTACCGGAAACCTCAAAAGGGGTACCTTGGCAAACAGTGCAGGCTGTGGCATCTGATAAGGGCCTACACTGTTTGCTAAACGTTCTGTCATTCACTACTGCACATAAAAGCCATTAAAATGTGTTAAAATCCTGTTCATATCTCATTCATAGTTAAATTCCCGTAAAAGTCATGCATTATTTTTTGTTTGCAAAAATTAATGGTTTTCCAGCTAAAGCCATTAATGTCCATATTAATGACCATTAATTTTAGCAGTAATGACCATTAAACAGCAAGTCCAAGCATTAAATTGCAATTAATTCTATATCCCTGTAAAATTTAATGACCATTAAAAACCAATGCCCCATTATTTTTCGCTTTGTGATGTTTTAATGGCAATGAGTTTACGGCTTTAATGGCCATTAAAGAAAATTGATGGCCATCAAATTTTTGCCAAGTCTATCACTGGACATCAACTATATTTTCATGGCCATTAAAGAACAATGCATCAGATTTTCCGTTATTTTAATAGCCATTTAATCTATTAGCCTCAAATCATTGGCATTAAAAAGTTATTCCAGAGGTTGTTGATATTTTCATGGCCATTAATTTGTGATCAGTTTGTGTTGCAGTCCTCGTTTCCAAAGGATTACCCCCTTAAAAGAACATTTTAATGGCCATTAAATAGTACCTTCATTTTATTAGCATTAAAAAGAATCTGTTTTGGAATACCATTAAATTTACAATATTTGCCATTAATAATATGATGAGTTTGTGTAATGACCACCTATTTAACAAGAATATTCCACTGCTCAATTATGTTTTATTTCTGCCTCTTCTATAACTGTCATTTTCCACTAATTATAAATTGATATAATTGTAAAATGATAACCATCAATCTACAATTAACAACAACAACAAATTAATGGCCAACTGTCTATTCGCTTGTAAACATGCAAAATGTAAGATACATGTACATAGGCGAGGTATGGGTAGGTGGTTGTCCTAGCCAGTCGATAGCCACAAGAGAGGCCTAAATGGCACCTGGATTTGCGAACAAACTTCGAACAAGGTGTACACAATCTTGAAAGTAGACAGCATTCAAGGGAGGCACCTTATCATTCAGAACATTCCGATCTGAAGGACTGTCTACTTTGTGACATTCATCCCTTCAAATGATGCCAGTGCATGTTTGGACACCGATCAAAGTTCTATGACACTGTCTGAGATAATACCGAGGGCTGCTTGCGTTAGATCTGCAGTATGATTCATGTTTGAGATCTTGTAATACAAAAGGCTGGCTCTCATCATTAGCACAGGCAAGCTACTGAGTTAACTTTTGTGGAAAGCAACTAATGATCTGCAGGAATAACTCCGGTCCGAGCATGGTACCTTGAGGGACACCAAAAAAACAGCTGGGACAAAAGTAGAAGTCACGTGTCCTCGATAAGTTCTGGTTGGCTCCTGTCAGTAAGGAAGCTCTGGATACACTGTGGGATGCTGCATTGAATTTTGTATTGTCTGAACTTGACAGCAAGACATTCGTCTGGACCTTTATCCAATGCCTTAATTTTCTAAATTTAAGACTGTGAGGAAGGTGTCTATTTTTTGGCCCTCATCTGTCCAAAGAACTGTCCTCAAAATGATTACAGGGCGCTCATCTGATGTTCTACACCCAACTATAAACTATCTAAGAAGGAGTCAAAACGAGTGTTTGCTCAGAAGACAGTGCCTTTATTTAACATTATTCACTGGGAGTAAGGTTTGCTACATTCAGGGTGTGAAATCATTTGACTGTAATACACACTCTATCCAGTTTCACTTTTTTTTCCATTCAATGTAGACATAATTTTACATCTGTCAGTGTCAATTCGTACCTGTTATTGACCTGATTAAGTAAGGCACCTAACTGCTGAACAGACAATTGGGAAAATACACAAAGAATGTTTTGGTACAATAATTACTTTCTTAAAGCAAAAAACCCAGGTATTTTTACTGTATACATTTATATAAATGTTCTAACACCACCATTTTGAATTTCCCTTTTGGAACAAACACTCCGACTGGTTTTCATAACACCTTGAATAGTATGGAATTCTGCGCAATGCTCGTGCCAGAATCAGGGTACAGATACTGGGGAAGGTTCCTGTGAAAAACAAGAGGGCCATGATGGCCCTGGATCGCTCACCTGATCCATAGAGTAACAAGTGGGCCCCAGGCAGGGCCATTATTGACCCCAGGGTTATAATGTGCATAATGTTGAGGGAGGTCTAAAAAGGTGAAGCTTCATACCAAATATCAACAAAGGCTACAATTTGAACAATCTTGGCAAAGGTCCACTAGACGAAGCTACACAACAAATATCAAAGACCTGGGCCTTGGGGTTTCAGAGAAGAAGATTTTTTTAAAGATATTCCTGACATAAACCTATGTAAAACCAAATGGCCCCGGGGCAGGGGCATTTTTGGCCTCAGGGCTATAATTTAAACAATCTTGATAGAGGTCCACTAGATGAAGCTTCACACCAAATATCAAAGACCTGGGCCTTGTTGTTTCAGAGAAGAAGATTTTCAAAGATTATCTCTATTATAAGTCTATGTAAAACCAAAGGGCCCTGGGGCGGGGGCATTTGTGGCCCCAGGGCTATAATTTGAACAATCTTGGTAGAGGTCCACAAGCTGAAGCTTCATACCAAATGTCAAAGATCTAGGCCTTGTGGTTTCAGAGTAGAAGATTTTTCAAGATTTTTCCTATATAAGTCTATGAAAAACCAAAGGGCCCAGGAGCGGGGGCATTTTTGGCCCCAGGGCTATAATTTGAACAATCTTGATAGAGGTCCACAAGATGAAGCTTCATGCCAAATATCAAAGACCTGGGCCTTGCAGTTTCAGAGAAGAAGATTTTTAAAGATTTTCCCTATATAAGCCTATGTAAAACCAAAGGGCACCGGGGCGGGGGCATTTTTGGTCCCAGCACTATAATTTGAACAGTCTTGGTAGGGGTCCACTAGATGAAGCTTCATACCAAATAGCAAAGACCTGGGCCCTGCAGTTTCAGAGAAGAAGTTTTTTTAAAGATTTTCCCAATATAAGCCCATGTAAAACCAAAGGGCCCTGGGGCGGGGGCATTTTTGGCCCCAGCACTATAATTTGAACAATCTTGGTAGGGGTCCTTTAGATGAAGCTTCATACCAAATATCAAAGACCTGGGCCTTGCGGTTTCAGAGAAGAAGATTTTTAAAGATTTTCCCTATATAAGCCCATGTAAAACCAAAGGGCCCAGGGGCGGGGGCATTTTTGGCCCTAGCACTATAATTTGAACAATCTTGGTAGGAGTCCATAAGATGAAGATTCATACCAAATATCAAAGACCTGGGCCTTGCAGTTTCAGAGAAGAAGATTTTTAAAGATTTTCCCTATATAAGCCCATGTAAAACCAAAGGGCCCCGGGGCGGGGGCATTTTTGGCCCCAGCACTATAATTTGAACAATCTTCGTAGGGGTCCACTGGATGAAGCTTCATACCAAATATCAAAGACCTGGGCCTTGCAGTTTCAGAGAAGAAGATTTTTAAAGATTTTCCCTATATAAGCCTATGTAAAACCAAAGGGCCCCGGGGCGGGGGCATCTTTGGCCCCAGCACTATAATTTGAACAATCTTGGTAGGGGTCCAACAGATGAAGATTCATACCAAATAGCAAAGACCTTGGCCCTACAGTTTCAGAGAAGAAGTTTTTTTAAAGATTTTCCCAATATAAGCCCATGTAAAACCAAAGGGCCCTGGGGCGGGGACATTTTTGGCCCCAGCACTATAATTTGAACAATCTTGGTAGGGGTCCTTTAGATGAAGCTTCATACCAAATATCAAAGACATGGGCCTTGCGGTTTCAGAGAAGAAGATTTTTAAAGATTTTCCCTATATAAGCCCATGTAAAACCAAAGGGCCCCGGGGCGGGGGCATTTTTGGCCCCAGCACCGTAATTTGAACAATCTTGGTAGGGGTCCACTAGATGAAGCTTCATACCAAATATCAAAGACCTGGGCCTTGCAGTTTCAGAGAAGAAGATTTTTTAAGTTTTTGGTGAAAAAAATCTATTTTTGGCTCCTGTGACCTATATGTGCAACGGACCAAAACCATTTGAACAACTTTGAAAGGGGACCACCTAAGGATCATTCCTGTGAAGTTTGGTCAAAATCAGCTCAGTGGTTTAGGAGGAGATGTCGTTTGAAGAAATTGTTTACGCACGCACGCATCTATCTTCAGATGGTTCGGGTAACCAAGTGCAGGCGGTTAGTCGGGATCCATGTGTCCGATCCAGTCCCTGTTTTCTCAGGTGTCCCCCAAGGTTCGATACTTGGACCTGTCCTTTTCTTGGTATTTATTAATGATCTTCCGGATTATATCAGGCCATCTGTTCATTCATTCACTGATGATTTTGTTTTGTACAGGAATATATACTGCTTTATTGTTGGGAGGCCGATAGAATAGTATAAACATATTTTATTGCCTTTGTACATTTAACAGTACAAATAATGGGACTGTGCTAAGTTCTGCCAACATTAGTTACTGTCCTTTCCCTAGAACGATATTAAATTTTACAGCATTCAATTACAAACTTGGTTAAGGGTGGCCGATGGGCAGATGAAGCTCTATGTGGCCAAATGTCATTCAATGAAGGTGTCAAGGTACCTTCTGGACAAGAAGATTAAATTTGACTACTCATTTCACCAGCATACATTGAAGCAGGTTCAATCTGCTAAATATCTTGGTATCACCATGACTGAGGACCTCGATCGGGCTCAGCACATTTCTGAGATTACATCCAAAGCAAGTTGGACATTAGGATTTGTTAGACGTAATTTGGCTTTTGCTCCTAGGTAGACAAACGATGTTACATACCAAACATTTGTTTGACCTCAATTTGAGTATACCTCACCTGTGGGGCCCCCGTATGATAAATAGTAGCTTCAGTTGGTGAGAAGGTCCAGAGGACGGCTGCATGATGGACCTGCAGGCCATGGTGGAATAAAAGTAGTGTGGGTGATATGCTTGATGAGCTGGAATGGCCATCGCTGGAGGCCCGTCGTGAGCAGTCCTCTTTAACCTTCTTTTATAAGATACACCCTGATACAATGTCTCTTAATACTTGACCCAGGTGACTAGTCAAACTCAAACAAACAGCAGACAATATCATAAAGAAATCCTTCTCAAGAACTTTTCCTCATTGGAATAGTCTTCCATCCTCTGTGTTAGATGCCAATACTGCAGAGAGTTCAAAGCCTGTATGGTATAGATTGGGACCATGAGGTATGCGTTTTAGCATACCTCTGTAAACAGATTGTACAAAGTTTTAAGAGTTTTAGTTACCCACCCAACTGAGTTTATGGCCAAATGTGACCAAGTCAGTATATGGAGATAGATAGGCAGATAACCAGGTGTACGTCTCTGATCAGGGCTCTTGTTGAATCGGGGCTGTGGGGGTTACTACAATAGTTGGGGGGAGCATAGGTGAGACGAAGGTATTGTTTTTCTTGTGTCAATGGGGTGTCCAACTGAGACTGGCTAACAGTTCATCAAAGTCTGTTGTTCTTATAGCAGATAAGGGCGCAGGGCATATGTTATTATTTCTCCAGATTCTAGACTTTTAATCATTTGTTTCTTTCTCCCTTGTCCCTCACATTCATCTCTTATGTTTCTTTTCCTCCTTTTTCTGTGAGATGACACAATAAAGCCGCAAGGGTTGAAGTGTTGTTAAACCCCAACACAATCAGATCTACCATGGTTGCCCAGTGCATGACTGAAAATCAATAGCACTTGACCCGACTTCTATGTCAATAGATTTTCTGGGTTCTCATAATTTGAAAAGATGCGCTATTTTGCTTTGGGAAAATGAGAAAAAGCAGGTTAAACTAGAGCTGCCGCCTAACGGGCGCCAATTATACCCCCGCATGCGTTGTCAGATAGTAACTCCAAGTAAGAGTCACAGAGATATAAGTTTTTTGATAGTCTGAGCCACACAATGACATAATAATAGTTTCTGATAACACAAATGATTTAACATATAGTGGCAAGGTGTGTGGATATTAAAGAAATTGGTCAAAGAATGAGGAAGTTATGTGCAATGTTAAAGTTTTTTTGTACCCACAAATTTTACAAGTATTTGACCTTGAGGAAGGTCAACGTGAAGGTCAAGGTCAGGTTTGTGTATATCAATCTTAAGTACTAGTAGCAAGGTGTGTGGTGTGTGAATATTAAAGAAATCGGTCAAAGAATGAGGAAGTTATGTGCAATGTTAAAGTTTTTTTGTACCGACAAATTTTTACAAGTATTTGACCTTGAGGAAGGTCAACGTAAAGGTCAAGGTCAGGTTTGTGTATATCAATCTTCAGTACTAGTGGCAAGGTGTGTGGTGTGTGAATATTAAAGAAATCGGTCAGAGACTAAGGAAGTTATGAGCAATGTTAAAGTTTTTTGTAATGGACCGACGACGACAGACGACGACGACAGACGACAAGCTGACTCCTATATACCCCCTTCAAACTTCGTTTGCGGGGGTATAATCAGGGTTAATTTCATTTAACAGCACCCTATAACTTATTTCAATGTAACTTAATTACTGAAATTAATGCATTGTAAGTTTTTTACAATTTTGAAATTTAGTCAAATGAAGTGTGCTTTGATTCGAACATCACTTCTTTCTTCCAGTATGTCTTAAACATCATGATGGATATCAGACAGTGAACATCATATACGCTCTGGGATTACAGGCTGAAAGCCTACACAGTTATCATGCAGTTAGTGATGGGGTAAGTTACCTGAGCAGGGGATGCCTATTCCTGACAGGGGGCCTCCAGTTATCCCAGTTATCTTGTAATGTATTTTGGGGTACTTTCTTTCTTATTGTTTCACCTAAACCACAGGAGGGGTCACAGACGTTGTTAATTGTAAACACAAGATTGCAGGATGAAAGTATTCATGCAGGGCAAGTCAATTTCCCTGCATTTCATTGATGGTTTGGCACTTGAGATTCTTTGTATTGTGATTTATACTGCCAGCCATTATTTTATCGTAAAATGGTGGTCATTTAATGGCTATTAATATAATTTCATGGCCATTGAAATACCATTAAATTTATTTATATACAGCAAATTTAAAGCCCATTAATTAAACAATGGATATTACATTTTCAATTTTGTCACCATTTTGATGAGATTGAGGCCATTATATTTTGTTAAATTTGTGGAGTAATGGCCAATAAAAGTAATGGCCATAAAATCCATTAATAATGGTCCTATTAATGGCCGTATTTTTCATGGCCATTTAAAAACCTCGTATCAATGGCCATTAAAATAATTTGGATTTTGATGTTTAATGAGCATTTTTTTTTAAGAAACTAATGGACCATTAACTTTATTTTGGATTAGTTTTAATGCCTAAATAATTGCCATTAATATATAATCAATGGGTTTGATTTAATGGTATTTTGATGACAATTTTAAATTTTTTTTTTTTTTTACTTTTTCTTTGTCTGTCCCTGTTAAAATTGGCCATTAATAGAACCATTACTAATAGATTTTAATGGCAATAATTAAGAAGTTTTTAATGGCAGTTTGTGCAGTAGTGATTTTCCAAATAAGTTTTGAAGACAAAAACAACCTGACACCCCTAAATTTTGAAATGGACTCATGCTATATATATGGAGGAAGATTCCATTTGGTACAAAAAGGGTTAATGAAAATAACCCAGTGGTTTCAGAGAAGAAGCCCTTTGAAAATGTTGATGGACAATGGAGGCCTAAAATGAAATTGCTGATGGTCTGGAATGACATTTCTGATGAGTTAGGAGGCCTTCATGCAAACTGAACAAATTATTTGCCTGAATCGAGACAGAGGTAAGGGTGACGATTGTGGCCAGGTAAAATCTATTTAAGCCCCCGAGTGGAATTTGTTTTGCCGAACGTTCCAAGGGATTCTTCTGTCGCATCTATTTTTGTTATAGTTTGTCTTTGGATGTGTGTGTCACTTGTATTATTTTAGTTTTGGATAGCCAATTGGCCTTTTTGTGTGAAGGTGACTGTCCTTTTGGCTTTCCGATGTTGTGTTTCCATTGGGGTCTGGTTGATTCATGTTTGTGTTTATTTCCCTTTGGTGTCGCTGATGGGAGCTGTGGAGTAATTGTATTGATTCCTGATCATTGCCTTCTTTCTATTTTGTTTCACTGACTGTTCCAAGACGGTTCTTCTATCGCGGTTTATTTTTGTTATGGTATGTCTTTGTGTGTGTGGATCACTTATATGATTTGTTTTGGATAGCCAATTGGCCATTTTGTGGGAAAATGACTGTCCTTTTGTCTTTCGGCTATTGGTGTTTCCATTAGGGTCTAGTTATTTCATGTTTGTGTTTCTTTCCCTTTGGAGTCTCTGATGGGAACTATGGGTTAATTTTATCGATTCCTGATCACTGCCTTCACTTTTATTTTTATTTATTTATCTATTTATTTATTTAATGTTTAAAGAGGATGACACAATAAGCTAAAATAACTGTTCTACCTTGTGCTCGTCTAAAATATAAATATATATCCATATATAAATGTACAATAAGAATAAACACTGCATAGTGCATTCAAAACATGTGCTGTGTGTAAAAGGAGCATTGTCATTAGATCATTGCCGATTTTTAAGATAATACCAGAAAAATAAATGTGGGAAAGTAACTGTCCTTATGGCCTTCCTTTGTTTAGGTTTCCATTATGGTCTGGTCGCTTAATGTTTGTATTTCTTTCCCTTTGGTGTCTTTTATGGGTGGAGTAAGTTAATTGTATCAATTCCTGATCTTTGTTTTACTTCTACTTAAGTATTTGAATGGTAAGCATTGATAAGCATTCAATGTCACCACCCACCAACCCCCTCCACCACCCCACCAAAAACATCAATTTGTCATTAGATCATTGCCCATTTTTAAGACAATACCAGAAAAATAAATGCTTAAGTATTTGAATTGTAAGCATTGATAAGCATTCAATGTCACTAACCACAAACCCCCTCCACCACCCCACCAAAATCATCAATTTATAAAGAAGAAAGTGGGTTTTATTTGCCTACACTGCAGTTGGTGTTGTGCCATGTGGCGGCCGTAAAACGTCTCCCCGTACATCAACCATAGTGCAGTTTATAGTTTTTCTTTTGGTCCTTTGACATCATCGTGAATATTCTGAGAAATCACAAATAAATTATTGGTTTAGACTCATTCTAGACAGGTTTTTAATTATTTGGACCCCATTTTGATTTACATCAGTCTTTGAATCGACTGCCTATTCGAAATTCGCAAAACTGCAGTGTGTTTCCTCTGGCTTTCTTTGCCGGATCATTACAGGGTTACTGATGAGGCTTTATTAGCCGAAACTACGTAGTATGGCCCATCTTCTTTCTTATGAATGTTTTCATTGCTCTTAAAGGAACTAATTTTTGATTTTTATTTGCCTTCACTGCAGCTGGTGTTGTGCCGTGTGGCGGCCGTAAAACGTCTCCCCGTACATCAACCATAGTGCAGTTTATACTTTTTCTTTTGGTCCTTTGAGATCATCGTGAATATTCTGAGAAATCACAAATAAATTATTGGTTTAGACTCATTCTAGACAGGTTTTTAATTATTTGGACCCCATTTTGATTTATATCAGTCTTTGAATCGACTGCCTATTCGAAATTCGCAAAATTGCAGTGTGTTTCCTCTGGATTTCTTTGCCCGATCATTTCAGGGTCACTGATGAGGCTTTATTAGCCGAAACTACGTAGTATGGCCCATCTTCTTTCTTATGAATGTTTTCATTGCTCTTAAAGGAACTCATTTTTTATTTTTATTTAAAGATGTACATATTTTATTCAAATTTTCATAGTTAACATGGATAAATGCAGGAAATAAAACACAGCGCGGATTTCTCCCAGCACAATTTCCATAAACAAAAGAAAACAGGCAAATAACTATCTTGAATACTATTATGCTCTGTTGAAATAAAATATACATACCTTCTTCGAATGCTGTGTCTAGGTGATGAACTGTATTTAACTGAAACAGAAGAAAGATAACAGATGAGATGTCTTCAACTAGAATATAAGAAAGTCAACAGATGAGATGTATTCAACAGGAACAGAAAAAAGTCAACAGATTACTTATATTCAATTGTAACAAAAAGGCAAAAGACAAAATATATCAAATGTGATAGAAGAAATGCAACTCAACTGATGAATGGTATTCAACTGTATCAGAAGGAAGGCAAAAGATGAAATATATCAACCGAAACAGAAGAAAAGCAAAAGATGAAATATATCAACTGTATCAGTGTGTGTGTGAATTCAGGTTTAACGTCGTTTTCAACAGTTTTTCAGTCATATCATGACGGTGTCTGGTTGCGACAGGGAGCTCAATGCTCACTTTTATAGTGCTGCCTCAATGAAGTATCATGTTCAAGACACATTACATGATACCATGTATCATGGTGGTATCATTTGTGGAGTGCTGTGGTGCAGTGGTAAAGTATCAGACGCAGGATCGAGAGGTACCGGGTCCGATCCCCATGAGCGGCAAGTGTTGTTTCCTTGAGCAAGAGACTTTATCCACACTGCGTAGTACTGGTTTCTACCCAGGAAAAGAGGGTCACATGGAAGATCAGTACTAGTTTACTAAATGTGTTAACCTATATAAATAAGGTCGATTATTATCAATATTATTATTATACCACACCCAGTCACATTATCCTGACACTGAGTTGACCAGTCCTAGCTCTACCCCGTAAATCTGGGTGCCAAACGAGGAGCAGCTAGTACCATTTTTAACAACTTCGGTATGTCACGGCCCGGGATCGAACCTGTGACCTCCCGTTCCCCGGAGTGGACACTCTACCAACTGAGCTATCGGGGCCAGTGTCAACTGTATCAGAAGAAAGGCAAAAGATGAAATATCATCTGTATCAGGAGAAAGGCAAAAGATCTGTAAAGGAAGAAAGGCAAAAGATGAAATACATCAACTGTATCAGAAGAAAGGCAAATAATGAAATATATCAACTGTATCAGAAGAAAGGCAAAAGATGAAATATATCAACTGTATCCGAATAGAAGTAGAGGCAATGATCAGGAATCGATACAACTAACCCACAGCTCCCATCAGAGACACCAAAGGGAAAGAAACACAAAGATGAAGCAACAGACCCCAATGGAAACACAAACACCGGAAAGCCAAAAGGACAGTTACTTTCCCACAAAATGGCCAAAAGGCTATCCAAAATAAAATAATATAAGCGACACAAATACCAAAGACAAACCATAACAAAAATAAACCATGACAGAAGAACCGCCTTAGAATGGCCAGTGGAAACAAATTCCACTGTGTGTGTGTGTGTGTGTGTGTGTGGGGGGGCTTAAATCGATTTTACGTGGCCACAATCCTCGCCCTTTTCAGAAGAAAAGCAAAAGATGAAATATATCAACTGTATCAGGAGAAAGGCAAAAGATGAAATATATCAACTGTATCAAAAGAAAGGCAAAAGATGAAATATATCAACTGTATCAGGAGAAAGGCAAAAGATAAAATATATCAACTGTATCGGGAGAAAGGCAAAAGATGAAATATATCAACTGTCTCAAGAGAAAGGCAAAAGATGAAATACATCAACTGTATCAAAAGAAAGGCAAAAGATGAAATATATCAACTGTATCAAAAGAAAGGCAAAAGATGAAATATATCAACTGTATCAAGAGAAAGGCAAAAGATGAAATATATCAACTGTATCAAAAGAAAGGCAAAAGATGAAATATATCAACTGTATCAGGAAAAAGGCAAAAGATGAAATATATCAACAGTATCAGGAAAAAGGCAAGTGAAATATATCAACTGTATCAGAAGGCAAAGATGAAATATATCAACTGCATCAGAAAAAAGGCAAAAGATGAAATATATCAACTGTATCAGGAGAAAGGCAACAAATGAAATACATCAACTGTATCAGGATAAAAAGGCAAAAGATGAAATATATCAACTGTACCAGAAGAAAGGCAAAAGATGAAATATATCAAATATGATAGAAGAAATGCATCTGATGAATGATATTCAACTGAATCAGAAAAAGGCAAAAGATAAAATCTATCAACCATAACAGAAGAAAGGTAAAAGATGAAATATATGAAATGTTTCAAGAGAAAGGCAAAAGATCTGTAAAAGAAGAAAGGCAAAATATGAAATGCATCAACTGTAACAGAATAAAGGCAAAAAATGAAATATATCAACTGTATGAGAAAGGCAAAAAATATGTAAAATAAGAAAGGCAAAAGATGAAATACATCAACTGTAACAGAATAAAGGCAAAAGATGAAATATATGAAATGTATCAGAAGAAAGGCAAAAGATGAAATTTATCAACTGTATCTGGAGAAAGGCAAAAGATCTGCAAAAGAAGAAAGGCAAAAGATGAAATACATCAACTGTAACAGAAGAAAGGCAAAAGATGAAATACATCAACTGTAACAGAAGAAATAGATGCAATAGGTGAATGTGGTTATTCAGTGAACAAACATCCTGCAGACGTCTTTTTACCACTTACCATCATCCCCTTGTGAAGTACATGTATTTTCTTTTAGTGAGACAGCATAATATTCTGTGTTAAGCTAACTTGTACACATATACCCCTTTCAGACACTGTTCATAGTAGTTTTGGATATAACATTTTTAAAAGATGGATCCCTAAATTGTACAGATTATATATATACACCAATTCTGTTGAAGGCTATCATGCCTGTGGGGCCAATCTGCATTCAGGAAAGTATCCCTCGATACAAGTGGATACCAAGTACCATTGCTTCAACCCAAACATTTCTTGAAAAATGCACTTGACCAGTAAGGAACAGATGCAAAACCTAAGGTTGGACAACCTGCCATTTCATGCAAAATATATGTGAATGTCAAAATTTTAAATACAGTAAAATTCCTATATTAAGACCACCTAAAAATAAGACTAATTCTGCTATAAAAAGTTTATTTGGTAGGTTGCAGTTATCCTTTCTTGTGTTTTCTGCATACAGTGTCCTCTGGTCTTAAAGACCATTTTTTAACAGTCCTAAAGGTGGTCTTAATACAGGAATTTTACTGTTTAAGTGAATGTCAAAAAATATATCAAAGCTGTAATCTGGAGATCTATGTAAATCTGTACCAGATTAAAGTTGCCATCCCTAGATGCAACTTTGTACCAAATATCAATAAGGAAGCTCTTGAAGTTCTTGAGAAATAAACCAGCACACGACAAAACCTACAATAAGACATGTGTGCCCAGTGAAGAATCAGGTCAGCCTGCGCATCCATATAGTCTAACCAGAGACTTCTCTTGCTGAATGAAGGAGCATTGTGCCCTTAGCTATCCTTACAGTGCATAACGAAGACTGTGTTCAAACTGCGCATCCATATAGTCTAACCAGAGACTTCTATCCCTGCATGAAGGAGTAATGGGCCCTTAGCTATCATTAGAGCACACAAAACGAGGACTCTGATCAGACTGTGCCAATGCGCAGGCTGATCTAAGTCTTCATTAGGTGCACGTCTTATTGTAGGTTTTGTCGTGTGCTGGCTCAAATGAATTAAACATTAGGGTGAAAGCTAAGGCTCAAAGACAGTAACCATGAAATGTAGGCCAAGGCCAAACATGGACGCTTGAATTAAAGTAACCATTAAATGTAGGTCAAGGTCAAATATTGATGTTTGAATTTAAGTTGCCATCCTTTGATGCAAGTCTGTACCAAGTACCAATTATCAAGCTCTAACATTTCTTGAACTTGTACATTTGGATTGGGGGTTCTTCTGTCCCGTTTTATTTTTGTTATGGTTTGTCATTGAGTGTGAATGGCTTATATTATTTTGTTTTGGATAGCTAATTGGCCATTTTGTGGGAAAGTAATTGTCCTTTTGGCTTTTTGCTACTGATGTTTTCATTAGGGTCTAGTTGTTTCATGTTTATGTTTCTTTCCCTTTGGTGTCTCTGATGGGAGCTGTGGGTTAATTGTATCAATTCTTGATCATTGCCTTCATTTCTATTTGGCACAAAGGTGAACGCAAATGCTAACACCTGGATGAACAAATATACAAACAAACTAGAGAAAGTGCCCACTGGGGCACGTATACCCCCGACCAGTGCCATCCCCTTTTAGTGGAAATGAAAATTTGTTTGTAGCATTGAACCTTTCCATATAAACTTTCCATTTAGTCCACTGAGAATAACTATTGCATTTCAACAAATATAGTATAATTTATCATATCCAAAGATGAAACTGCTTGTCTTTGCTGAATAATAAAAATTCAAAGTTTGTTGCAATTTGGAACAATTTCAACTGGAAACAACAAACATAGAAGAGGCTGTCATAGAACATTTGCTGAATTAAAGTAGCTGTATAATTACATAATAAAGCAATGCATTTTTTATTATTACTTGCATTTATTATTGTCTGCATTTCAAGAGAAAATATTATGCAAAATTTAACAGTTCTAGTGGCTGTTGTTTCTAAGATCACAAGGACCAATATACATGTATAAACTGACAAATCTGACAAGGGTCACAGCATAAAGAAACAACAAACTAACCAATAATGAACAGATGGAAAGACAAAAACTATAACCTTTGATATACTTTGTATGCAAGGAGTATAATGAAAACAGTTATCAAATCCTGTACCTATAACCTTTGATATACTTTGTATGCAAGGAGTATAATGAAAACAGTTATCAAATCCTGTACCATATACTATTATGCGATGTATACATGTGAATTTATTCTAATAAATATTGTTTAAACCAAAACAGTTAACACAAAACTTGGACGTGATCAAAATGTGTAAGTCCTTATTATTGAACCATAGCCCCACCTGGGGGCTTGACACAGGAGCTTAGATATTCCATATGAAAGTTAATACTATAGCTATATTCTGTACCAAATACAAAGAGAATCTAACATGAGGTTAAAGAGATATAAGCAATCAAAAAGGTTTAACACAAAACTTCGACTTAAAAGTTGACAAACTGACAGACAGCCCACCCAGGGGCTTGACCCAGGGGCTTAGATATTCCATATGAAAGGTTATGCTATAGAGATATCCTTTACCAAGTATGAAAAGAATCTAACATGTAGTTACAGAGATATGAGCAATCAAAAAGGTTTAACACAAAACATTGACGTAAATATTGATGAACGGACTGACGGGTGGACAGCCCACCCAGGGGCTTGACCAGCGAGCTAAGATATTCCAAATGAAAGGTAATGCTATAGAGATATCCTGTACCAAATATGAAGAGAATCAAACATGTGGTGACAGAGATATGAGCAATCAAAAAGGTTTAACACAAAACGTTGATGTAAAAGTTGACAAATGGACAGACAGCCCACCCAGGGGCTTGACCCAGGGGCTTAGATTCTCCATATGAAAGGTAATACTATAGAGATATCCTGTTCCAAATATGAGGAGAATCCAACATGTGGTGACAGAGTTATTAGCAATCAAAAAGGTTTAACACAAAACTTTGACGTAAAAGTTGACAAACGGACAGACAGCCCACCCAGGGGGTTGACCCAGGGGCTAGGATATTCCATATGAAAGGAAATGCTATAGAGATATCCTTTACCAAATATGAAGAGAATCTAACATGTGGTTACAGAGATATGAGCAATCAAAAAGGTTTAACACAAAACTTTGACGTAAAAGTAGATGAACAGACAGACGGACAGACAGACAGCCCACCCAGGGGCTTGACCCAGGGGCTTAGTTATTCCATATGAAAGGTAATGCTATAGAGATATCCTTTACCAAATATGAAGAGAATTTAACATGTGGTTACAGAGATATGAGCTATCAAAAAGGTTTAACGCAAAACTTTGACGTAAAGGTTGACGAACGGCGGGACGGACGGAAGTACGAACGAACGAACGAACGAACTAACTAACGAACGAACTAACGAACGGACGAACGGACGGAAAGACGAAAACTATATACCCCCTGACATACTTCGTATGTCGGGGGTATAACAAGAAAGCAGTCTGAGGGACAGCCAAATCCACAGCCGCACTTTGTATCAAGGCTCAACCTTGTGACCTTCACCTGTGACCTTGACTTGGCATGGTTTATTTATGGGTTCTGCACATCAACTCACTGAGGGGATATTTCACAAAAGTTCAATTAAAATCCTTCCAGGGGTAAAGGAGATATGGAACTGACAAAAAATTCTAAGTTTAAATTTTGTGCCCTTCACCTTGAGTTGGCATGGGTTCTGCACATCAGCTTACTAAGGGGGATATTTCACCAAACTTTAATGAAAATCCATCCAGGGGTAAAGGAGATATGGAACGGACACAAAATTCAAATTTTCAAACTCGTGACCTTCACCTGTGACCCTGACCTTTAGTGGGTGTGGTTTATTTATGGGTTCTGCACATCAGCTCGCTGAGAGAGATATTTGATGAAAGTTTAATGAAAATTCTTCCATGGGGTAAAGGGGATACGGAACGGACACAAAATACAAAGTTTCAAACTCGTGACCTTCAAATGTTACCTTGACCTTGAGTCATGGTTTATTTATGTATTCTGCACATCAGCTCACTGAGGGGGACATTTGACCAAAGTTTAATGAAAATCCTTCCAGGGGTAAAGGAGATATGGAATGAGCATAAAATTCAAAGTTGCAAACTTGTGACCTTCAAATGCAACCATGACCTGGTGATAGCATGATTCATTTATGGACTCTGCACATTAGCTGACTGAGGGGGATAATTGACCAAAGTTTAATGAAAATCTTTTGAGGGGTAAAGGAGAGAGGAGTTAAGGAGATATGGAACGGACACAGATTTCAAAGTTTTAAACTCTTGACCTTCAAATGTGACCTTGACCTTGAGCCGACATTGTTCATTTATTGGTTCTGCATGTCAGCTCACTGAGGGGGATAATTGACCGGGGTAAAGGAGATATGGAAAGACACAAAATTCAAAGTTTCAAACTCGTGAACTTCAACTGTGACCTTGACTTTGAGTCAGCATGGTTCATTTATGTGTTCTGCACATCAGCTCACTGAGAGGAATATTTGACCGAAATTTAATGAAAATCTTTCCCAGGGTAAAGGAAATATGGAACACACACAAAATTCAAAGTTTCAAACATTTGACCTTCAACTGTGACCTTGACCTTGAGTCAGCATGGTTTATTTATGGGTTGTGCACATTAGCTCACTCAGATGAATATTTGACCAATGTTTAATGAAAATCTATCCAAGGGTACAGGAGATATGGAGCGGACAAGAAAATATTACGGACAGACAGAATTGACGGATGGAAAGACAAAGGCCATTCCTATAATCCCTGCTCTGCTTCGGGGCTGGGGATTAACAAACTAGAGCCAGTGTTTATGAAACACAATGCCCCCAACTGCTTGACCCTAACACTGCTTGTCCCTAACAGTAATTGAGATATCTTGTTTTTATGTGGCTGTAATGCTGAAATTACACAAGAAAAGCTGTAGTTAATCATCTACTCATCATCCCTGACCAGTCTGTGAAGTTTCGGGGAAAAACCTAAAATAGTTTTTTAGATATCTTGCTTACAAACTTAAAACGCGAACAATTTCAAAGGGCCATAACTCAAGAAAAAAATTTCGGATTTTTTTCAAAAGTTAATCAGTTCATCTACTCATCATCCCCAACCAGCCTGTAAAGTTTCAGGGCAATAGCTCAAACAATTTTTGAGATATCTTGCTTACAAGCTGAAAACACGAAAAAAATCAAAGGGCCATAACTCAAGAAAAAAAAATTGGATTTTTTTCAAAAGTTAATCAGTTCATCTACTCATCATACCCAACCAGTCTGTGAAGTTTTGGGGAAAAACCTCATATAGTTTTTGAGATATCTTGCTTACAAACTTAAAACGCGAAAAATTTCAAAGGGCCATAACTCAAGAAAAAAATATAGGATTTTTTTTCAACAGTTAATCAGTTCATCTACACATCATCCCAAACCAGCTTGTAAAGTTGCAGGGCAATCGCTCAAACAATTATTGAGATATCTTGCTTACAAGCTGAAAACACGAAAAAAATCTAAGGGCCATAACTCAAGAAAAAAAATCGGATTTTTTTCAAAAGTTGATCAGTTCATCTACTCATCATCCCCGACAAGTCTGTGAAGTTTCGGGGAAAAACCTCAAATAGTTTTTTAGATATCTTGCTTACAAACTTAAAACGCGAAAAATTTCAAAGGGCCATAACGCAAGAAAAAAATTTCGGATTTTTTTCAAAAGTTAATCAGTTCATCTACTCATCATCCCCAACCAGCATGTAAAGTTTCAGGGCAATAGCTCAAACAGTTTTTGAGATATCTTGCTTACAAGATTTCATAGTATTTTTTGCAAAGGGGCATAACTCAAAAAAGGGGCATAATCCTGACGAGAAAAAAAACACGGGTCAATTATTTTTTCATGAGGAATCCATATATGAAATTTCAAAAACCTAGCACCCATGGTTCTAAAGTTATGCTATGCAGTAAAAAGTGGGACGGACGTAAGGACGGAAGGACGGAAGGACGGACGGACGAACAGGGCAAAACCAATATGCCAAAACGCGAAAAATTTCAAAGGGCAATAACTCAAGAAAAAAATTTCGGATTTTTTTCAAAAGTTAATCAGTTCATCTACTCATCATCCCCAACCAGCCTGTAAAGTTTCAGGGCAATAGCTCAAACAATTTTTGAGATATCTTGCTTACAAGCTGAAAACACGAAAAAAATCAAAGGGCCATAACTCAAGAAAAAAAAATTGGATTTTTTTCAAAAGTTAATCAGTTCATCTACTCATCATACCCAACCAGTCTGTGAAGTTTTGGGGAAAAACCTCATATAGTTTTTGAGATATCTTGCTTACAAACTTAAAACGCGAAAAATTTCAAAGGGCCATAACTCAAGAAAAAAATATAGGATTTTTTTTCAACAGTTAATCAGTTCATCTACACATCATCCCAAACCAGCTTGTAAAGTTGCAGGGCAATCGCTCAAACAATTATTGAGATATCTTGCTTACAAGCTGAAAACACGAAAAAAATCTAAGGGCCATAACTCAAGAAAAAAAAATCGGATTTTTTTCAAAAGTTGATCAGTTCATCTACTCATCATCCCCGACAAGTCTGTGAAGTTTCGGGGAAAAACCTCAAATAGTTTTTTTAGATATCTTGCTTACAAACTTAAAACGCGAAAAATTTCAAAGGGCCATAACTCAAGAAAAAAATTTCGGATTTTTTTCAAAAGTTAATCAGTTCATCTACTCATCATCCCCAACCAGCATGTAAAGTTTCAGGGCAATAGCTCAAACAGTTTTTGAGATATCTTGCTTACAAGATTTCATAGTATTTTTTGCAAAGGGGCATAACTCAAAAAAGGGGCATAATCCTGACGAGAAAAAAAACACGGGTCAATTATTTTTTCATGAGGAATCCATATATGAAATTTCAAAAACCTAGCACCCATGGTTCTAAAGTTATGCTATGCAGTAAAAAGTGGGACGGACGTAAGGACGGAAGGACGGAAGGACGCCAAAACGCGAAAAATTTCAAAGGGCCATAACTCAAGAAAAAAATTTCGGATTTTTTTCAAAAGTTAATCAGTTCATCTACTCATCATCCCCAACCAGCCTGTAAAGTTTCAGGGCAATAGCTCAAACAATTTTTGAGATATCTTGCTTACAAGCTGAAAACACGAAAAAAATCAAAGGGCCATAACTCAAGAAAAAAAAATTGGATTTTTTTCAAAAGTTAATCAGTTCATCTACTCATCATACCCAACCAGTCTGTGAAGTTTTGGGGAAAAACCTCATATAGTTTTTGAGATATCTTGCTTACAAACTTAAAACGCGAAAAATTTCAAAGGGCCATAACTCAAGAAAAAAATATAGGATTTTTTTTCAACAGTTAATCAGTTCATCTACACATCATCCCAAACCAGCTTGTAAAGTTGCAGGGCAATCGCTCAAACAATTATTGAGATATCTTGCTTACAAGCTGAAAACACGAAAAAAATCTAAGGGCCATAACTCAAGAAAAAAAAATCGGATTTTTTTCAAAAGTTGATCAGTTCATCTACTCATCATCCCCGACAAGTCTGTGAAGTTTCGGGGAAAAACCTCAAATAGTTTTTTAGATATCTTGCTTACAAACTTAAAACGCGAAAAATTTCAAAGGGCCATAACGCAAGAAAAAAATTTCGGATTTTTTTCAAAAGTTAATCAGTTCATCTACTCATCATCCCCAACCAGCATGTAAAGTTTCAGGGCAATAGCTCAAACAGTTTTTGAGATATCTTGCTTACAAGATTTCATAGTATTTTTTGCAAAGGGGCATAACTCAAAAAAGGGGCATAATCCTGACGAGAAAAAAAACACGGGTCAATTATTTTTTCATGAGGAATCCATATATGAAATTTCAAAAACCTAGCACCCATGGTTCTAAAGTTATGCTATGCAGTAAAAAGTGGGACGGACGTAAGGACGGAAGGACGGACGGACGAACAGGGCAAAACCAATATGCCAAAACGCGAAAAATTTCAAAGGGCCATAACTCAAGAAAAAAATTTCGGATTTTTTTCAAAAGTTAATCAGTTCATCTACTCATCATCCCCAACCAGCCTGTAAAGTTTCAGGGCAATAGCTCAAACAATTTTTGAGATATCTTGCTTACAAGCTGAAAACACGAAAAAAATCAAAGGGCCATAACTCAAGAAAAAAAAATTGGATTTTTTTCAAAAGTTAATCAGTTCATCTACTCATCATACCCAACCAGTCTGTGAAGTTTTGGGGAAAAACCTCATATAGTTTTTGAGATATCTTGCTTACAAACTTAAAACGCGAAAAATTTCAAAGGGCCATAACTCAAGAAAAAAATATAGGATTTTTTTTCAACAGTTAATCAGTTCATCTACACATCATCCCAAACCAGCTTGTAAAGTTGCAGGGCAATCGCTCAAACAATTATTGAGATATCTTGCTTACAAGCTGAAAACACGAAAAAAATCTAAGGGCCATAACTCAAGAAAAAACAAGATGTGTTTGTGAAACACCGATGCCCCCGGACAGCGCCTGTGCAATATGAAAGCCCCATCACTAAAGTATGTCATGGTTGAGGCCACAAGGTCACGAGGTAAAAAATTATGGTACCACTGGAAAGGTCTTGTGAGAAAGAATACACATGTGAAATATGAAAGCTCTATCACTTACCAATCAAAAGTTATGGACTATATTAAAGTTTTTAAAAAGTAGGTCAAACATCAAGGTCAAAGTCACAAGGTCAAAAATTATGGTACCACTAGAAAGGTCTTGTGACAAGGAATGCACATGTGAAATATGAAAGCCCTACCATTTACCAATCAAAAGTTATGGCCAATGTTAAAGTTTTTAAAAAGTAGGTCAAACATCAAGGTCAAGGTCATGAGGTCAAAAATTATGGTACCATTAGAAAGGTCTTGTGACAAGGAATGCACATGTGAAATATGAAAGCTCTACCATTTACCAATCAAACGTTACGGCCAATGTTAAAGTTTTTAAAAAGTAGGTCAAATGCCAAGGTCAAGGTCATGAGGTCAAAAATTATAGTACCAATAGAAAGGTCTTGTGACAAGGAATGCACATGTGAAATATGAAAGCTCTATCACTTACCAATCAAAAGTTATGGCCAATGTTAAAGTTTTTAAAAAAGTAGGTCATATGCCAAGGTCAAGGTCATGAGGTCAAAAATTATAGAACCAATAGAAAGGTCTTGTGACAAGGAATGCACATGTGAAATATGAAAGCTCTATCACTTACCAATCAAAAGTTATGGCCAATGTTAAAGTTTTTAAAAATGAGGCCAAAAGTAGGTCAAATGTCAAGGTCCAAGGTCACGAGGTCAAAATTTATGGTACCTCTTGAAAGGTCTTGTGACAAGGAATGCACATGTGAAATATGAAAGCTCTATCACTCACCATTCAAAAGTTATGCCCAATGTTAAAGTTTTTGCAGACGGAGAAACGGACAAACGGACAAACAGACAAACAGACAAACAGACGGACAGACCAAAAACTATATGCCCCCCAGAATCTTAGATTCCGGGGGCATAAAAATCGGATTTTTTTCAAAAGTTGATCAGTTCATCTACTCATCATCCCCGACAAGTCTGTGAAGTTTCGGGGAAAAACCTCAAATAGTTTTTTTAGATATCTTGCTTACAAACTTAAAACGCGAAAAATTTCAAAGGGCCATAACTCAAGAAAAAAATTTCGGATTTTTTTCAAAAGTTAATCAGTTCATCTACTCATCATCCCCAACCAGCATGTAAAGTTTCAGGGCAATAGCTCAAACAGTTTTTGAGATATCTTGCTTACAAGATTTCATAGTATTTTTTGCAAAGGGGCATAACTCAAAAAAGGGGCATAATCCTGACGAGAAAAAAAACACGGGTCAATTATTTTTTCATGAGGAATCCATATATGAAATTTCAAAAACCTAGCACCCATGGTTCTAAAGTTATGCTATGCAGTAAAAAGTGGGACGGACGTAAGGACGGAAGGACGGAAGGACGCCAAAACGCGAAAAATTTCAAAGGGCCATAACTCAAGAAAAAAATTTCGGATTTTTTTCAAAAGTTAATCAGTTCATCTACTCATCATCCCCAACCAGCCTGTAAAGTTTCAGGGCAATAGCTCAAACAATTTTTGAGATATCTTGCTTACAAGCTGAAAACACGAAAAAAATCAAAGGGCCATAACTCAAGAAAAAAAAATTGGATTTTTTTCAAAAGTTAATCAGTTCATCTACTCATCATACCCAACCAGTCTGTGAAGTTTTGGGGAAAAACCTCATATAGTTTTTGAGATATCTTGCTTACAAACTTAAAACGCGAAAAATTTCAAAGGGCCATAACTCAAGAAAAAAATATAGGATTTTTTTTCAACAGTTAATCAGTTCATCTACACATCATCCCAAACCAGCTTGTAAAGTTGCAGGGCAATCGCTCAAACAATTATTGAGATATCTTGCTTACAAGCTGAAAACACGAAAAAAATCTAAGGGCCATAACTCAAGAAAAAAAAATCGGATTTTTTTCAAAAGTTGATCAGTTCATCTACTCATCATCCCCGACAAGTCTGTGAAGTTTCGGGGAAAAACCTCAAATAGTTTTTTTAGATATCTTGCTTACAAACTTAAAACGCGAAAAATTTCAAAGGGCCATAACTCAAGAAAAAAATTTCGGATTTTTTTCAAAAGTTAATCAGTTCATCTACTCATCATCCCCAACCAGCATGTAAAGTTTCAGGGCAATAGCTCAAACAGTTTTTGAGATATCTTGCTTACAAGATTTCATAGTATTTTTTGAAAAGTTAATCAGTTCATCTACTCATCATACCCAACCAGTCTGTGAAGTTTTGGGGAAAAACCTCATATAGTTTTTGAGATATCTTGCTTACAAACTTAAAACGTGAAAAATTTCAAAGGGCCATAACTCAAGAAAAAAATATAGGATTTTTTTTCAACAGTTAATCAGTTCATCTACACATCATCCCAAACCAGCTTGTAAAGTTGCAGGGCAATCGCTCAAACAATTATTGAGATATCTTGCTTACAAGCTGAAAACACGAAAAAAATCTAAGGGCCATAACTCAAGAAAAAAAATCGGATTTTTTTCAAAAGTTGATCAGTTCATCTACTCATCATCCCCGACAAGTCTGTGAAGTTTCGGGGAAAAACCTCATAACTCAAGAAAAAAAAATCGGATTTTTTTCAAAAGTTGATCAGTTCATCTACTCATCATCCCCGACAAGTCTGTGAAGTTTCGGGGAAAAACCTCAAATAGTTTTTTTAGATATCTTGCTTACAAACTTAAAACGCGAAAAATTTCAAAGGGCCATAACTCAAGAAAAAAATTTCGGATTTTTTTCAAAAGTTAAACAGTTCATCTACTCATCATCCCCAACCAGCATGTAAAGTTTCAGGGCAATAGCTCAAACAGTTTTTGAGATATCTTGCTTACAAGATTTCATAGTATTTTTGCAAAGGGGCATAACTCAAAAAAGGGGCATAATCCTGACGAGAAAAAAAACACGGGTCAATTATTTTTTCATGAGGAATCCATATATGAAATTTCAAAAACCTAGCACCCATGGTTCTAAAGTTATGCTATGCAGTAAAAAGTGGGACGGACGTAAGGACGGAAGGACGGAAGGACGGACGGACGAACAGGGCAAAACCAATATGCCCCCACAACTTCTTCGAAGTTGGGGGCATAACAAAAAACAGGCTGAAAACTATATGCTTACATCATGCCATTCTAAAGGCAGGTGCAACATAAACAAGATAAAACACAAATCTACTTTTACAGCAGAAATAATAAAATATTTACAAATACTTTTGCTGTAAATATAGATTGTAAATGCTTGATAGAACTGCCTCATTTAGATGGTCCTAATCAGACAATGTCATATTATTGTCATAAAAGAGAAATTTATCTCACATGGGTGTGTCATTATCCTAATCCTCTGTGGTGTACAAAGCATCTACCTACCAGCCTAGAATTCAGGACTGTACAAAGGTCAGGGGCTTGATACACAACTCCCGCTATGATGTAGTAATCTGTCAATGGTGTCGCTGCAACAACAAAACATTAAAGGGACTGAATAAACATTCAGGGTTGCAGTGGTATAGATTTTTGACAATCGCTAAGCTTCTTTCACTTTCTGATAATAAAAGCGCTGCAAGCACTTCATCATGCCCCACAAATACACTTACATCAAGCAAGCCACATAATACTGTCAAAAAGAAATTCAAAGTGAAGGTTCATTAGTCTTTCTTTAAGTAAAAATGACATGAATACATGACTGGGATGATTATTTTCTATGTTAAAATGGCCATGGTTGTATAGGATAATTTTGGGTAGTTTTTCTTATTTTCTCTTTAACCCTTGTCCTGCTGTACCCGGATATGCCTTTTCTATGAAACAATGTAGATCCAGATCAGATGGCTTCTGAAGAAGCCATCTGATCAGGATCTACATTGTTTGTCATTCAGGTTGTGAATTTGTTGTAATAATTTGCATCAAGTAATCTGATTGGTTGATAATCGGTAGTGGGTGTGGCATATATGAACATTCAGCAGGACAAGGGTTAAAAGGTATGTTATATGTACACCACAACCTCATAATAAAACTGTTAGTTAGACACCGGAGGGAAAGAAACAAAAACATGAAATAACTAGATCCTTATGGAAACACCAATAGCGGAAAGCCAAAAGGACAGTTACTCTCCAACAAAATGGCTAATTGTCTATCCAAAACAAAAAAAATATAAGCAATACATACACTCAAAAACAAGCCATAACAAAAATAAACGGCGACAGAATAACCTCCTTGGAACGGTCACAGAAACTAATTCCAGTGGGGGGGGGGGAGGAGGGGGGGGGGCTTATATCAATTTTACGTGGCCAAAATACTCACCCTTACTTCCGTCGCGATCTATAAGACAAATAATTTGTTCAGTCTGCATGAAGGCCCCCTAACTCAAATCGATTTTACGTGGCCGCAAACCTCGCCCTTGATTCCGTCCCGATTTAGACAAATATTTTTTTCAGTCCACATGAAGTTGCACTGATGAGTTAGGAGGCTTTCGTGCGGACTGAACAAATTATTTATCTAAATCGCGTCGGATATAAGGGCGAGGATTGCATGAATAATATGAGGCAAAAAGAATTAGTGAAGTCGAGCAGAAACGTGTACTGCGCAAAGCCGGAGCTAAAGCATCACCAACAGAGCTGTCTTCCTCTAGCCTCTGTTGCTTTATTTGCAACAGACAGTTCAGAGCTAGTATTGGTCTCATCAGCCATCTTAGAACACACAAATACCGCTAGAAACATTTCTCAAATATGATTAAGATTGGTCATTGTCAGTAATGACAGATGAACTATTATTATGAGCCACAGCATGAGAAAACTTACTGTTACTGTAAATAACAAAAAATGCAGATCGGCCTGGAACCTAATGTGAAGCTTAGTGTTCACCACTTGGTAATTCATTTTGATTCTATATCTGGGGCCAGTTGTTCAAAGCACCATTAGCTTAACCAGCTCGTTAGTGGTCATATTGTTAACTGTTCTTGCAAGTTAAATATTTAAAATTTTAATATTTTTGCTGAAAAAATGTGAGCAGCTTTTGCAAATGCAAAAGCTGCTCACATTTTTTCAGCAAAAATATTAGCATATTTGCCATAATAAATGATCAAAGTTTTAACGATATGTTAACTAATGACACTATTAGTTTTGAACAACCAGCCCCTGAACTTTAACCTTTAACCTGCTGAATATTCATCTAAGCCACACCCATTTCGTTATATCAACCAATCAAATTACTTGATGTAATTTATTGCTACAAATTCGTAAACTGAATGTCAAACAGTGTAGATCCTGATCAGATGGCTTCTTCAGAAGCCATCTGATCTGGATCTACACTGTTTGCAAAGATAGGGCTTGTCGCCTACAGCGGGGTAAAGGTTAAAGACCCTTACTTGTATTTGTTTATTTAGGAGTTTAACACCTTAGTCAACACTATTAAGGCCATGTTGAACAGGACAATTTTCCTTACCACAGTTTTCCTGGGCTGTGATTAACCACTAGAATTCAAACTCATGAAGTACTGTGTGTGTGAATTCGGGTTTAATGTCGCTTTCAACAATTTTTCAGTCATATCACCATGGTCATGAAGTACCAGAAAAATACTAACAAGATGTGTTTGTGAAACACTGATGCCCCCGGACAGCGCATGTTAAATTTTGAAAAAAATAGGTCAACGGTCAAGTTCAAGGTCACGAGATCAAAAATTATGGTACCACTGGAAAGGTCTTGTGATAAGGTATACACAAGTGAAATATGAAAGCTCTATCTATTACCATTTAAAAGTTATGCCCAATGTTAAGGTTTTTGTAGACAGACAAATGGACAAACAGACAAACGGACAAACAGACAGACAGACCAAAAACTATATGCCCCCGAATCTCTTAGATTCCGGGGGGCATAATAATTTGGACAGCTTGATTACTAAGGCTGACACGATAAATCGTATAATCGATTAATCGATTGATATATTCCACAAAAATGATTATCATTTCTGATTTGCATTTAATCGATTACTTGAATTTACTACCCAAAGTTATGTCTAAAATAGCTGGATGAGTGGCAAACAGTGCAGACCCTGAATGCATGAATGCAGAGTCTCATCTGGGTCTACACTGTTTGCTCCGGCCTGTCTGTTCAAATATACATACGGTAAAGTGCAATATATGGTAAGAGTCATGCTCAGACAGAAAGCCAGACAGGTAAAATTATGACAAAACCTTAGCGATTACTAATCGATTATCGATCGCAATGACAGGACTGTTAATCGATTATCTTTTCAGCTCCGATTAGCCAGCCCTATTGATAACGTACTATACTTCTCCAGGAATCTTAACAAATTTGTTTCATGATCCGGCAAGGAGTCCGAAAGTGATCTGGGTTTGCACTGTTTGTTTAGGCCTGTGTGTCCCAATACTTAGCCCTTATCTTGCTGTTCACGACAACCCCTATCTTTGGAAACACTGTAGATCCAGATCAGATGGCTTCTGAAGAAGCCATCTGATCAGGATCTACACTGTTTGGCATCCAGTTTATGAATTTGTAGGAATAAATTGCATCAAGTAATTTGATTGGTTGAGAGACAGAAATGGGTGTGGCTTAAATGAATATTCAGCAAGATAAGAGTAAGGATCATTTTTGCATATTAACCTTGCGTTCAGATGGGAATGCCAGAGTTTACAGTGTAGACCCAGATGAGATGCTGTGAAATGTGGTATCTATTCAGGTTCTACACGGTTTGCCATCCATAAAGCTATTTTAAACACAACACCAGGTTCACCACAACCTCATTATAACATTGTTCGTTATATCACAGTTTTGGATATAACACAGTTTCAAGATGGATCCCAAAAATGTATCGGCCCCCGCCCATAGGGGCTTGGAGAAATATATGGGCTGCATGATGCTTCTACGCAGAGCTGAATCCAGCCCCCACACAAGTACTGGTAAACCGCTTAGAGGATCTAAGCCTGTCCAGGAACCGCGGTGCGAGGCGGACCGTCCATGCTTATAAACCCCATTGGTTTCATTGGGCGACAGGACTTGAGATGTCATTTCATCTCAATGTCGGGTAAAAGTCCCACAAAATTGGAAGCAACGTCTCCAAAATGACCTTTACAGTGTTGACGGGGATGTTAAACCTCAAATCAACCAACCAACCCAAAAATGTATAGATTATATAGAAAAATGACCATAAATGGTCATTTTTCTATATAATCCATACATTTTCATTTGGATATAACACGGTTGTTTAACTAACACAGTTTCTGCTTTCGACCCCAACAATAGTGCTATAAAGAGGTTTGCGTGTAGTAAACTGCACAAGTATGGTAAGCAGTTGAGGTGCCTGAATACAGAGGTAAACTTACTTTGTTGTGGTGAGTGTCTGTACTGTTTTCTGATTATATAGAGTATAGGCTCCTGAACATGTAACAATACATACTCTACACCAGTCATGTTTCTGAAAATGATACACATAAGATTATACATGCATCATTATGAAAACATGCCTATACAAATACATTGTAAACTTTACTGTCCAAAATACGAAAATTTTAACATGAAAAATTGTGACATTTTTCTTATTTCTGCTCAAAGTATAGATTGTGGGTACTCGTTAGCAACACCTCTATGAGGCAGAGCTAACGAGTATTCTCAATCTTTATTTAAGAGTAGAAATTAGAAAAATAAGGTTTACCCCTGTAAACCCCGGTTTTACTATATAAAAGTGGGGTTAAAGGGGGCCAAACTTAAATAGGTGTGTTTTCGCGATGTATAACACTGTTCATTTTAACCCTTTTCCTACTCAATAATTAAATTAGTCATGCCCATTTCTTACTATCAGCCAACCAGACTGTATGATGTTTTCATTCAAATTCATAAACTGAATAACAAACAGTGTAGATCCTGATCAGATGGCTTCTTCAGAAGTCATCTGATCTAGATCTACACAGTTTGTAAAGGTAGGGGATGTCTTGATCAGCAGGAGAAGGGCTAATACAGTTTTGGTCCTTTTGGATATATAACATGGTTTATAGCTGAAACTGACCGCACAATAGTACTGGCAAACCGCTTAGAGGATCTAAGTCTGCCAAGGCAAAGAGGTGCGAGTCGGACCGTCCATGCTTATAAACCATACTGGTTTCACTGGGAGACAGAGCTTGAGATGACATTTCATCTCAATGTTGGGTAAAAGCCCAACAAAATTGGAAGCAACGTCTTCAAAATGACCTATACAGTGTTGATGGGGATATTAAACCTCATATTGAACAAACAAAACATTGTTTAAGGATGGACCCCCAAATTGTATCGAAGGCTGTCACAACCACGGTAGCTCTTGAGAAATGGAATTGTACATTTGGGTTAGAACATGTTAACAGAGAGTAGAATGGGTGGAAAAACTTGACTCACATATAGTCTCATGCTCAAAGAAGCCTGAAAAAAATTACCATGCATGGCCATTTTTCTATATAATCCACAGTAAGGATCCTAAGTATTGGGACAAACAGGCCTAAGCAAACAGTGCAGACCAGGATCAGACTGCTCCGTCTCATTGGGTCTACACTGTTTGCCGTTCCGTCTGCACTTTTTGACTCCTTGCTTGATCATTAGCTTAACCCTTATCTTGCTGAATATTCATCTAAGCCACACCCATTTCGTCATATCAACCAATTAAATTACTTGATGTAATTTATTGTTACAAATTCATAAACTGAATGCCAAACAGTGTAGATCCTGATCAGATGGCTTCTTATACACTGTTTGCAAAGAGAGGGGTTGTTGTGAACAGCAGGATAAGGGTCAACAAGCTCTTTCTTCAGAAGCCATCTGATCTGGATCTACACTGTTTGCAAAGAGAGGGGTTGTCGTGAACAGCAGGATAAGGGTTAACAAGCTCTTTCTTCAGAAGCCATCTGATCTGGATCAACACTGTTTGCAAAGAGAGGGGTTGTCGTGAACAGCAGGATAAGGGTCAACAAGCTCTTTCTTCAGAAGCCATCTGATCTGGATCTACACTGTTTGCAAAGAGAGGGGTTGTCGTGAACAGCAGGATAAGGGTTAACAAGCTCTTTCTTCAGAAGCCATCTGATCTGGATCTTCACTGTTTGCAAAGAGAGGGGTTGTCGTGAACAGCAGGATAAGGGTCAACAAGCTCGTTTGTGATCAAAATGTTAATTGTTCTAGCAAGTACAATATATTATATGCTGGTATTTTTTATGCAAAAATGTGAGTAGCTTTTGCAAAGGCAGAAGATACTCATATTTATTCAGCAAAAATGTCAGTAAATTTGTTATATTTTATTATGAAAGTTTTAACAATATGTTAACTAATGACATTGTGAGTTTTGAACAACTTTTTCACTATTTGATATTTAACCCATTGTATACTGGTGGGCTCATCCATTGCTATATATTGGACAAGTCCATTTGTCATATAAGGGGTGCCAGGCCTATTGATTCGTTTTTATTCTATTTTTTGTTAACAAAGGTACCCCTTTAGCGACTCTAAGGAGTTCCCCCATGCAATGGGTTTATTCATAAATTCATACTCTGGAGTCAATGTCGTAAATGAGGGGGTTCAAATCTGATAGGTAGAAGGTCAGAAAAAAGTGTGGCTGAACTAATTTATTCAGCAGGACACAGTTGGGTTCACAAAAATTCTGTGTAATGAACACTCTGACAAATTTTGGGTTCGATTTTGTGCTTCTGAAGGCTTTCAGATGAGTCTTTAAACCGAGGTCCAGTCTCTATATGACCTTAACTGTTGATGGAACGTAACACTGAAACACACACACATTTTATAAACTCGCCTTATAAACCAGGGATCGCAGGATCAATCCCGGGCTTCTACAGACTTTCGGACGAGTCTTTACACTAAGGTACCGTATCTGTATGACCTTAGCTGTTGGTTAGACGTAACACTCAAACACTCACACTTCATCAAACAGAGCAGACACAAACACTTACGTAGCATAATAGCTGTATTTTTCTACCAAGAGGAAATAAATTACATTAATTTGTTTTTCTAATACTTTTAGTGCAATTTTTTAACACTCAATGAGGTACTTGGTTATTCTGAAAACAAATCCCTGTCAACACTGGTGGGTGTAGATGGGGAAAAAAGTCCTGAATTTTGCTTGTTTCGTTTCAATAATTCAATATTCAACTAGAGCAGCAGTCGATGGTATACCATCGAAAATACCAGCTTTTTCTATGAATAACACTAATGACTATGTATTAGCTAGCCAAAACTAAATGTCAGTTAAAAAAAGTTGCAAATAACATTCTAACTGATAAGCAAAGTTTCAGAAGTGTAACTCTTATAGTTTAGAAGATATGGCAAAGTCATACTTTTTGACCTTTGACCTTGGGGTTATGTTGAGGTCTACCAAAAGTATCCCAATTCATTCTTTATTCCAACAACCATCAAATAACAAAGTTTTAGAAGTGTAACTCCAATAGTTTAGAAGATATGACAAAGTCATACTTTTTTACCTTTGACCTTGGGGTCAAGGTCACACCAAAAGTAGCCCGACATATTCTATATTCCAAGGATCATCCAATAAGCAAAGTTTCAGAAGTGTAACTCCAATAGTTTAGGAGATATCGCAAATCATACTTTTCGACCTTTGACCTTGGGGTCATGTTGAGGTCAAGGTCACACCAAAAGTATCCAACTTTATTATATACTCCAAGGGCAATCCAATAACCAAAGTTTCAGAAGTGTAACTCCAATAGTTTAGAAGATATGGCAAAATCATACATTTAGACCTTTGACCTTGGGGCCAAGGTCACACCGAAAGAAGCCTGACATATTCTATATTCGAAGGACCATCCAATAAGCAAAGTTTCATAAGTGTAACTCCAATAGTTTAGGAGATATGGCAAATCATACTTTTTGACTTTTAACCTTGGGGTCATGTTGAGGTCAAGGTCACAAAAAAGTAGCCCACTGCCATCTAAATGCCATGTACTATCCACATTGTTATGCATAAGAATTTATTTTTCTGATTCCCACTTGCACCCCACTGTGACCTAACAGTGCTATAAATATCTTGTTAATCTTCTTATAGAAGATTCTAGAAAACTGAGTCACAGATTAATTTCATTTTTGTAAACAACATGTTTACAAGGAAAAGTACTTCAGAACCTTCCAGAAAGTTCTGGGTTGCATTATTTTTAGAAAATTACCTCATCTTATTCCACAGCCCTCTGGAATGTTCTAGAGAAATCTTAGGGTCTATAAAAGAGCTTGATTTTTCTCACTGAGGGAGACTTTGGAGTTTGATGTTTGGGCATTTAAGAAAAGTTATTTATAAATTCTGTGTGGGATTGTTAAAGGATATTACTTTTCATTTTGGACTGTGAATTCTGTGGGATCAAGGAAAATAGATTCATTCAGGATATTTCATAACAGAGCTAAGTACATTTAATTTTCTTACTTCTACAGGTTAAAGTTAACTTGTAAATAAATTTTGTTAAAATTTTCCAAAAGGCTTGTTTGCTTTTTCTTTCTGCTACGCCTGGCTCGTAACAGAAATTGGGGGCTCGTCCGGGATAAACCATTTCGAGCATTTTAAAACCGACATTTCATGTGACGGCAGGTAATTGTCATTTCTTGTCAAATATAGACTTGGCAGTTGCTTCACAGGATTGGTGTTTCCCTATAGGCATATGGGGGATTGTCATTTCATGTGAATGTCATTTCAGGTGAAATAGTACTTGTCATTTCATGTGAAATTCTTATTGGGCTTGTCATTTCAAAAAAAAAAAAAAAAAATATATATATATATATAAAACTTGTCAAATTAACCTCAATCTTTATTACCCTAATTACTTAATAAAACATACAAAAAGCAAACATGTCGTTTGATTTGAGAAGCTTTTTGGCTCAGCCTACTCAGGAGTTGTTTAATCTGGCCAAAAGGACAGATTTGTTAGATATTGCTTCTCATTATGGGGTTACTGCTGTCAAAACAAGCATGAAGAAGCATGAAATTAAGAATATTTTGGTACAGTTTTTTGTTGATGAAGAACTTTTCGATCCATCTGCTTTGTCTCTCATTATGGTTTCACATACTGAATTACAAATGAGACAAATTGAAATAGGAAGGCAAATTGAATTAGAAAAGTTAAGATTAGAGATGGAAGAACGAGGCAAAGAAAAAGAAAGAGAAATGCAGAGACAAATGCAGATGGAAAGATTAGAAATGGAAGAACGTGTTCGAAAAGAAAAATTAGAACAGGAAGAAAAAAATAGAGAAATGGAAGAAAGGGAGAGGGAAAAACAAAGAGAAATGGAAGAAAGAGAGAGGGAAAAACAAAGAGAAATGGAGGAACGGATTGAGTTAGAAAAGGAAAAAATGAGATATAGTATTGAAGAAAAAGAAAGGGAAAGGCAATTTCAATTAAGGCTGAAAGAAATGGAACTCCAGGGTCAAGATAGGGTGAAACATACCCCTGTTTTTGACTCTGGTAGTTACTTTGATGCAACAAAGCACATCAGATTAGTTCCACCATTTCAGGAAAAAGAGGTAGATAAGTATTTTTTGCATTTCGAAAAAGTTGCAGAAAATTTAAAATGGCCAAAAGAGCATTGGACCTTACTTTTGCAAAGCGTTGTTGTCGGAAAGGCTCGAGACATTTACACTCAGCTGACTGTCGAGCAAAGCTCAGACTATGATTTGGTTAAGGAGCTTATTCTTAAGGCATATGAATTGGTCCCTGAAGCTTACAGGCAAAAATTTAGGAATTGTAAAAAAGAAATTTCCCAGACCCATATAGAATTTGCTCGAACCAAAGAACAGCTATTTGATAGGTGGTGTTCTTCTAAAAAGGTAGGCTCTGATCATGACAAACTTAGACAGCTTGTCCTTGTTGAAGAGTTCAAACGGTGCATAAATTCAGACATTAAATCTTTTCTCGATGAAAGACAGGTTGAAACTTTGGAGGAAGCTTCTCGTTTGGCAGATGATTATGCTTTGACTCATAAAGTCTCATTTGTGAACAGGCCTTATCCTCGAAAACCTTATAATCCACAGACAGGTCCAAGATTCTATCCCAGTAATCCTTCTGGTAGTTATAGCCATACATCTAGTACTATGCCCAAACTTTCTGGTGAAAATAAAAGCCAGAATCCGTCCAAACCTTCTGGTGAAAACAAAAGCCAGAATTTTTCCAAACCTTCTGGTGAAAACAAAGACCAGAATCCCTTATCTCAATCTCAAGTAGTGTGTTATTATTGTAAAAATACAGGTCATTTGATCTCTGAGTGTTTAAAATTAAAGCGAAGGAAAGAAAGAGAAAGACAAGAGGAACTTAAGCCTACAGGCTTGACTTCTATAAGGCCAAAACCACAGTCTTGTGTAAGGGAGGAAACTCTTTCTGATACCAAATTATCTGAGACTGATACAGTTATGGAGTGTTATGAACCATTCTTATCAGATGGTTTTGTGTCACTAAATGGTGACAGTTATGCCCATCCTACCCCTATTAAAATCTTACGAGATACCGGAGCTTCTCAATCTCTTATTCTAGCAGATACTCTGCCTTTTTCTGAGAAGACTTCTTTGGGCCAAAGTGTCCTTATTCAGGGTGTGGAATGTGGATTTGTTAATGTTCCGCTCCATAACGTTTATTTGTCATCAGACTTGGTATCCGGTTCAGTGGCTGTTGGTATTAGACCTTCTTTACCTTTTAAAGGTGTTCATTTGTTGCTAGGCAATGACTTAGCTGGAGATAAGGTTGTGGTAAACCCACTTTTGACTACTAATCCTTGCATAGACCAACCGCCTGATCCCATTGAGCAGGAAATTCCTGATCTTTATCCGTCTTGTGCAGTCACAAGGGCTATGGCACGTAAGGCCAAGCAAACTGATGGGAAACAGGATTTTGATTTAACTGATACCTTTTTGGGTCAGTCTTTTAATGACGAGATAACAAGGTCTCTGTCTTCAAGCCTGCCTGATAAGCAGACAGATTTTCATGAGAATAACTCATCTTTCGATCTAGGCCAAGATAAAATGTCCGGGTCTCAACTAGCTATAGAACAGCATAAGGATCCTGAAATTTCGCCTTTATTTGAAAGGGCCTTAGATGAGCAGGAAGTATCTCAGGTCCCAGTCTGTTATTATGTCAAAAATGACATTCTTATGAGAAAATGGCGTCCACCAGACGTCTCAGCAGAAGACGAGTGGACTGTCAACCATCAGATAGTGGTTCCACGGATTTACCGTCCTGAAATATTAAACTTGGCACATGAAACTCCCATGTCAGGACATTTAGGTGTAAATAAAACCTATCACAAGATTCTTAATCATTTTTACTGGCCTGGGTTAAAATCAGATGTTTCTCAGCATTGTAGGTCCTGTCATACATGTCAAACGGTAGGAAAACCCAATCAGACTATACCTAAGGCTCACTTGCAGCCTATACCTGCTTTTGATGAACCTTTCAGTCGAATAATTATAGACTGTGTGGGTCCCTTGCCCAGAACTAAGTCTGGCTGTGAATATCTTTTGACTATTATGTGTGCTTCCACACGTTTTCCCGAAGCCATTCCCTTAAGAAATATCAAAACTAAGACAATCGTCAAGGCCTTAGTGAAGTTTTTCACATTTGTTGGGCTTCCTAAATCTATTCAGTCAGACCAAGGCTCAAATTTTATGTCTGGAATATTTCAACAAGTAATGCATGAACTTGGCATTGTACAGTATAAGTCATCGGCCTATCATCCTGAAAGTCAAGGCGCCCTTGAAAGATTCCATCAAACATTGAAAAACATGATAAGATCATATTGTTTTGACACAGAGAAGGATTGGGATGAAGGCATCCATCTCCTTTTATTTGCTGTTAGAGAATCTGTGCAAGAATCTCTTGGCTTCAGTCCATTTGAATTAGTATTTGGCCATACTGTTCGTGGTCCTTTGAAACTTCTCAAAGAGAAATTTCTCTCCAATGATAATACCTCCCTGAATTTACTTCAGTATGTGTCCGATTTCAAAACTAGACTTTCAAAAGCTTGTGAGGCTGCTCGGACCAATCTTCAGTCAGCCCAAAGGAAAATGAAACAGCTATATGACATAGGGACAAAAGAAAGGAATTTTAAACCAGGTGATAAGGTACTAGCTCTTTTGCCTATTCCAGGAAAATCGTTGCAGGCCAGGTATTATGGTCCATACACTGTAGACAAAAAGATCAGTGACGTAAATTACATAATAAACACTCCTGGGAGGCGCAAGCTAAAGCAGCTATGTCATATTAACATGCTTAAGGAATACATAGATAGGGACAATACATCTTTAACATCAGTCAATCTAGTTAGCTCTGTACCACTTAATTCATGTGACAATGACTGTGAGGATATTAATTCAGTGAAGTCGGATCCCACATCATCAAAACTTCAGAATTCTGACATTCTACGGAATCTTGACCAGAAACTGTCACATCTAGAGCCAAATCAGCGGAATGAACTGAAACAGCTGATTTTTGAATATGAACACTTATTTCCTGACATTCCAACACGGACAGACAAAATATTTCACGATGTGGACATAAATGGTTCCAAACCAGTAAAACAACACCTATACAGGATGAATCCTATAAAACAGAAAAATCTTAAAGAAGAAATTCAGTATTTGCTGGACAATGACTGGAATGGAGTTCTCCTAGTATTCTTATACCAGAACAAGAAAGGACAAAAATGTTTATAGACTCTTAGAAGGATTAATTCTCGAACATAGACAGATGCAGAGCAAGAATCAGTCTGCAACATTTCGAAGTTTATCTTACCCCTACTACTGCACCGATTGTTGTTTTCAGTGATCACAATCCACTGACTTTCATACATAAAATGAAAAACAAAAATCAGCGGTTGCTCAGGTGGAGTCTTATGCTACAAGAGTATAATTTAGACATAAGACATATCAGAGGGAGAGATAACATTATCCCTGATGCCCTTTCAAGAGCTTGAGCAGTGTCAGGAGTTGTGTTTTTCTTTCCTATTAAAGTGGATTGTAGATACATGTAATTTTATATGCTATGCTCAATATTTTATTATTCTTAAAGCAAAAGAAAGCTTTATTACATAAATCTTTCTTTTCCTCGAAGAGGGGGAGTGTTATGCATAAGAATTTATTTTTCTGATTCCCACTTGCACCCCACTGTGACCTAACAGTGCTATAAATATCTTGTTAATCTTCTTATAGAAGATTCTAGAAAACTGAGTCACAGATTAATTTCATTTTTGTAAACAACATGTTTACAAGGAAAAGTACTTCAGAACCTTCCAGAAAGTTCTGGGTTGCATTATTTTTAGAAAATTACCTCATCTTATTCCACAGCCCTCTGGAATGTTCTAGAGAAATCTTAGGGTCTATAAAAGAGCTTGATTTTTCTCACTGAGGGAGACTTTGGAGTTTGATGTTTGGGCATTTAAGAAAAGTTATTTATAAATTCTGTGTGGGATTGTTAAAGGATATTACTTTTCATTTTGGACTGTGAATTCTGTGGGATCAAGGAAAATAGATTCATTCAGGATATTTCATAACAGAGCTAAGTACATTTAATTTTCTTACTTCTACAGGTTAAAGTTAACTTGTAAATAAATTTTGTTAAAATTTTCCAAAAGGCTTGTTTGCTTTTTCTTTCTGCTACGCCTGGCTCGTAACAACATGCAAAGTTTCAAAACTGTATCTTCAGTGGTTGCAGAGGAGATCCATTTACAAGAAACGTGACGGATGGACATACAGACAGAGGGACAGACGGATGGACGGACAGACGCCGGACTGAACTGTGGTACGAAAACAATATACCCGATTTTTCTTCGGAAAAGCGAGTTTAATGAACTGTGGTACGAAAACAATATACCCGAGTTTACTTCGAAAAAGCGGGTATAAAAACACTTTCAGGTACAATGTGCTTTTCACATCTCTAAAATGGCTACATTTCTGATGCAAATTTGTGATTTTTCTTTTATTTACACTGCAAACACAGGTTGTGAGTGCTGTTTAGAACAGCCTCAATGAGGCAGTTCTACCGCATACCGGTACTCAAAACTTACATCTTAGAGCACACATAAGAAAAATTATGTATACCCCTATAAACCCCAGTTTTCTCTACATAAAGTGGGGTTAAAGGTGCTGTTCATTTTATGGCCTTGTTTATGTTATGGGCCTATGGTATGCCTCTCCAGACTTTTTTTCATCCTTCACCTCCATTAGATGCCTAGCATCCCAACAATGGGACATTGGCAAAACTGTACAACAGCAGCAGATCAGACACTAATACATGTAAATATGTTGTCTGATCAGGTTCCTTCAATTACAGTGAAATTTCGCTAATAAGACTACCTAAAATTAAGACTAATTCTGCTTTGAAAAGGTTATTCAGTAGGTTGTAGTTATTTTTTCTTTGTGTTTTCTGCATACAGTGTCCTCTGGTCAGAGACCTCCTTCGGGACTGTTCAAAAGTGGTCTTAAAGACCACTTTTGAACAATCCCAAAAATGGTCTTAATATAGGAATTTTACTGTATACAGAAACTGTTGCTGAACTGTTTCACAAACTGACTCACTTTAAATTGAAAATGAGATTGTAAAAAGTCCAAAAATGGGATTGTAAAAAGTCCAAAAATGGGATTGTAAAAAGTAAAAATAGAAGGGAATTTTGAAGAAAAAATAGGAATTTTTGTAAGGTTCAAAAAGTAAAAAATAGTTGGTTTTTTTTTTTTTTTTCATGAAAATACTGACTTTTATAGATTCTATGAATAAAATAAAGGTTTTATAGGTTTTACACAAAATTATAAGTTATTATAGGATTTATAGGTTTTATAGGTTTTGCTAGGATTTCATTCTGTTTGTGACATTGAACAAATACATTATATCAAGTAATTTGAATGGTTGATAGTCCGAAATGGGTTCGGCAAACTTAAAGAGTCCATACTCAGGATAAGGGCTTACCGGCATTTTATGCATGTTAGGAAATGAAATGTATGCCATGAACAGCTTGCGGTTTCAGATCCCTGTTCTAATGACAGCCTTTGTGGTCTTTATGCTCCTTCAACTTACCCCTATCAATATATAGGGCTAACAATGACTCAATCATATGTACGGGTTGACCATTACCGTTTGGGGTCCTCTGTTCCCAAAGACCCTTTCCTTGTGACACAGCCCAAAAACATGTACTGTAATGATCCTAAGTATTGGGACAGATAGGCCTAAGCAAACAGTGAAGACCCAGATCAGACTGCTCCTGAAGGAGCAGTCTGATCAGGATCTACACTGTTTGCCATTCTGTCTGCACCTTTTGGATTCTTCGCTGGATCGTGAAACAAATTTGTCGAAGTTTTAGGGGAATTATGGGAAGTCCTCAAGGTTTCTAAATTTTAGGAAATTTTTTGGTATGAATTATAAGGTGAAATTCCACTATGGACCTATATTATACTGAAAAATCCAAATATAGGTCAACAACAAACACTGAAGGTCCAGATCAGATCTGACAGGGCAGTTTAGCCATTTTTACATGTACATGTAAATCAATTTCTTGCACACCAGACAAGGAAATCCGTGATTTTACCCTGGGATAGAAATTTATGTTATGACCCTGGTGTTCCGACCCCAAATCAAATATAATCGCGTGTTTGATAAATGCACTGGTTGATTACAACCTCATGCGCGGCGGCGTCATGCGTGACGTCACTAAACATTCCTGTTGTGTCATCACAAAATGGCGGGCGTCGATAACCGAAGAGACGGCAGCATTAAAAATTCGCAATAGAAATGGAAGGTATGCAAGAAAAAGAATCCAATATGGGTGTGAGGGGTGGATAGAAAAATCCGTCCCTCGGGATCACTGTCCGGCATCACTCGGCAAGCCTCGTGATGCCGGACAGTGTCCCTCGGGACGGATTTTTCAATCCACCCCTCACACCCATATAAGATTCTTATATTCTAAATCAACTTAACCTGGTACCACTAATTTTCAAAATAGGATTCAAACTATACATTCATAATGTATATAAGTTGAAAGATTCCATTTAGTACAAAAAGGGTAAATCGTACAGCTAAAATTCGTCTTGTTCTTCTTTGAAAATCATATTAACCCTTATCCTGTTGAATAATTAAGTTGGCCGCACCCATTTCTGACTTTGAACCAATCAGATTACTTGACATAATTTATGTCTACAAATTAACAAATTGAATGGCAAACAGTGTAGATCCTGATCAGATGGCTTCTGAAGAAGCCATCTGATCTGGATCTACACTGTTTGCAATGGTAGGGGTTGTCGTGAACAGAAGTATAAGAGTTAAGAAGGTTTCAGTTATTCTCTTGCTTAGTTTCTGTTTTCTATATATGCCCAGTATCCTCCAGTAATAGACCACCTTTGAGACTGTTCAAAGGTGGTATTTAAGACCACTTTTGAACCTTCCAAAGGTGGTCTGATTGTAGAAATTTTACTTACGCCAGCTGATCTTGGTTTAATCTCTGCATTTTGATGATCTCATTATTGCACTGTCTGTCATAAAATTTATTACTTCGCTCACTGAAGTAGTCCAGGACATTAGCAGGGCTCAGCATTGGTATCCAGGCACTGTCATGCCATGACATACCAAGATTATGCTCTGAAATAAACACATCCAAAGGTTAGAATCAACATACTTGTCCTCTTCATACATTACATGTATATAAATTTAAACCTCATCCTGTTGAATATTCAGTTTAGCCACACCCATTTCTGACTTTGAACCAATCAGATTACTTGATGTAATTTATTCTTACAAAGCCATAAACTTAATGTCAAACAGGTAAGATCCTGATCTGAAGAAGCCATCTGATCTGGATCTACACTGTTTCCAAAAATAGGGGTTGTCGTGAACAGCAAGATTAGAGTTAATAAACTTATCCTACATTCCCTATTATAATCAAAAACGTGATAATACATCATTTTATTTTCATTTTTTTTATCATCTGGGCTTATGAATGCAATATATAAATGTGTCGGTGAGTTTTCTTTAAAAAGTGTCCGTGCATTGTCTTCAATTGTGTCAGGGAATTTGTCTTCAAAAACTGTGTCGGTGAGTTGTCTTGTTCCCAAGGATAGTGTAGTGACGATGCTTCCAATTTTGTGCGTTGTTTTTTTTTCAGGCATTGGGATGAAATGACATCTCAAGCCCTGTCGCTCAATGAAACAAAGCGATTATAAACATGGACAGTCCGACTTGCACTGCTTTGACTGGGCTCAGCAGTTTACTAATACCAGTACTGTACTTGTGTGTGGTCGGTTTCAGCTCTGGGTGGAAGCATCATGCAGCCCATCTTTGCAGGGGCTGCTTTGGTGAGAGCTAGGGACTAGAGGTGCAACGATACACCAAAAAGGGTATTGCAATATGGAAAACCCATATTGCGATATGTATTGCGATACACATTATATCTATATTTCTCTCTATTATTGTCCGAAGTTCATTTAATCATGCAATATACTGCCATATTTAAGAGACATGGAATTGCTGTGCATAGCATTTTTCACTGGATTAATTGATAAAGAAAACAACAGAGAGTCACTATTTCTGCTTAAAGTTCTTTCCTACTTTGTTAGAATGACAAGACCTCAAAGATCACGAACTGATAGTCTATTACTGTTTTCCGGTGTGTATAACTGGCATTTGCATATAACCCAAACCTAGAGTTGTGGCTAAAAACAGCAAAAAAAAATATGGTACATTGTCCGCAGAGAAGATTTTCTGAATTGTTTGTTGCATCCAAGAGTGAAAAAAAAGGAAATCACATTTTTGAAAAGAAAAAACGTAACTTAAGAGTGTACGAAAAAAGGCGGGAAAAGCCACGCCATATAATCATAATACACCATGGGTTGAAGATTTGCTGAATCATTTGTTGTATCTGTGAGCGAAAGACCCATGAAATCAAACATTTTTGTCAAGAAGAAACGAAACGCAGGGTCGTCTTTAAAAGGTGGGAAAAATCCACATGCTAGCTAAAATGAAAACATACCACCCCTCAGCAAGAGATGCTTTGGCAAAGAAAAACTTCACTTGAGTCAATAACCGTCTCCAGCATTGTTTGCGTTAGCGCAAACGCGATTTCACTATCGCTGGAAGCGAAAAAAAAAATACCGTCTAAGTCCGTAGGAACGGAAAGTACATGACTTTATGATGCGCCGCCAGTTGTGCTGCTGTTATTTAAAGTTCAAAGAACGCTGACGCGACCCTGAAGAGCTCAATAGGGTGCATTCTTATTGGCTTCTTGAGATGAATAGCGGTAAATAAGCATGCACCGCAAAATGAGTAATAACCTAAGTGTAGCAATTTAATTAAATTTCTGCTAATTGGGACTAAAAAAAACAGAAGAAACAAATTTAATCTTGCGTAAAGTCTTGGTTAAATGTATATTATATGCATTGCTAGTCGGAACATGACAAATAAAGATTTCATCATAAGAGCATGTGTGTTGATCAGTCTGCGCAGGGAACGGTTCCTTTTGTAGTAAATACAAGAGCACACGCGTTCTATTGACTGCAATATCAGAAGAAGAGATGATAAAAGCTTCACTTACTTATGATGCAACAGTCAAAGTTGTTAATTATCACAGGTGCGATTTTCAGGCGCTGATACTCACGGGTCGAAAAAAGCTCTGGTAGACAACAACCAAGAGGCGACATTCTTTTTTTTTAGGCACACAATTTTCGCCAAATGACTCATGGACGCGAAATAATGAGTCATGTTGCCTGTGTCTTGCGGGTGCATAGTAGAAATAACTAGCGCTAACGCTGGTCTAAAGAAATGCAGGAAAAGCCACGTGCTTGTTACATGCGTTCAAAGTTTGCTGAATCTTTTGTTGCATCTGAGAGTGAAAAGAAAATCGTAAAATAATAAGCATTTTTACTTTCAATCCCAGTTTAATATTTACTTTGGCAAATCATTTTGCGTATTTATGGACAAATATCTTTATGTTCATTTTTTCATTTACCGGCAATAACAATTATTGCTTTTCACAGTTGATTGTCTTTCACGGACTTCGCACAGCTAATTAGTTCTGATCGCTAGGTGACCAGATGATTGGCACTTATTGCCCAGATATAACAGATAAATTAATCTGATCTAAGACACCTTCTGTTGTTCTAATCCTTTGTTTGGTCTAAGTGTCAAACGCCTGGGGCTTAATTCGAGACGTTTGAGGAGTTTCACAAAGAGAAGTCTTTTGTACCGGCACAATCAAAAGCGAACCGCGGTACGATATTTATTTTTGGTGAACCGCGGTTTACCGGTATATCGTTGCACCCCTACTAGGGACTAGGGACTAACTTCCCATATCACAGGTAGTGGTGTATGAATAATATTTGACATGTCACCAGCCACAATTCTGATTCTGACTGAATTATCCAATCTGCTCCGCTAACCTTATCTTTTATGGGAATATTTCGGATGAGTCTTGAATGAATTTAGGTGCATGGTAGCTCAGTGGTTAGTGCACTTGCCTATCATGCTAGACACCCCCCGGCAGTTGTAATAAAATCGCACTGGCATCATTTGCAGGGATGACTGCAACAAAGTGCACCGTTCAGGGTCTTTCGAATCGGGACATTAACTAGAGACCCCGTATAGGGAGAACCATCCTCTGTGCAGGTTAAAGATCCCTACAGTAATTACATGATTACTGTGTAGGCTTTCATCCTGCAAACATAGAGTTTATGTAATGGACACCTGTACGTAATCCTTGTCAGGTGTTGCAGTATATATAGAAAGAAAGAAAGGTGTACCAGTATACTCGCTTCTCGTGGTTCCAAGGCTTCTATGGTACCGGGGTAAACAATATTTTGCTGCAGTTTGAATCTTGTACAATTCATATGGGCTCGATATCCTCACATCAATGAAGTGGGATATATATCTTTCCATTGGTATATATTCATTACATTTATATGATAAATATCTGGATAAATATCTAGAAAGTTAAAAAGCAGGTGAAATCTAATTTTTAACACCTTCTCTTCACCCCCTGGTTTTTAAACTTGTCTTTATTTATTTTTAAAATACCCTATGGTTTTACCGTTGTGACTTAAGTTTTTCTCAGGGATGTCTTAGAAATTGAAGAATGGAAGAACCATCCTGTGTGTTTCCTGTTGATATATACTGCCTTCTATATGCATGGGTATTCGTTTAGCACTGAAAGTGAATTTTAGCCTCAAGTGTACAGACAGTCTATGCATGCATTTTTTAAACACTTTAAACTATCCCAGTGTTTCTGTGTCCCAAAGACACGTCTGAGTAAAAGCTTAGAACATAAAGTTAAATGATATATCAAACTGCTTGACTTTCATACAGCCCTTGTGATGAATTGTACCCCCTTTGTCTCAACAGTAGCTTACTAGATTGTACCATTTGCAGGATTAAAAGCGGTCAAAAATTATTTTACATCATTTTTGCAGTCAAGGTCATCTGAGTCTCATTATTTGTTTGTGTCGTTTGTGTTATTTTATTTTGGATAGCTATTGGCCATTTTGAGGGAAAGTAACTGTCCTTTTGGCTTTCCGCTGCTGGTGTTTCCATTAGGTCTGTTGTTGCATGTTTGTGTTTCTTTCCCTTTGGTGTCTCTGATGGGAGCTATGGGTTGATTGTATCGATTCCTGATCATTGCCTACTTCTATTCCCTATTTTAAAAACTAATGTTTATTGTTTTAAGTAATATGAAAAACCATTACATGTATTTTTAATCGAATCAGTTCTCTACATTTGTCACTTTTCTATTTGCCTTGGTACCATGGGAATGTCTGTTGGCATTAGAAAATACTGCTACGGTACTCATCTGCCAGCAGCAGGGGGGGCGGGGGGGGGGGGGTGAATGCACTTTTTGTTCCAGCCATAAAAACCACATTCGGCTAACTAAGGCTCCCAGTCTATTTTGGCCCAAATATATTCTCTTTTTTGGGCAAATTAAGCCCCCCAACCCAAACATCAATATTTTCCATTTGGCAAATTAAGCCTCCCAACCCTAAAACAAGAGGCCCATGGGCCACTACGCTCACCAGAGGTCCTAAGGCCATTGGCTAATATATAACAATAAAGCTGAAGTAGTTTCTGAAAATTACATGTACATAGTTTTCACACAAAAGTCAATATGACTAAATATAACCTTGGCATAAAAGGTCATGGTCATCTGAGGGCCATTATTTGACCACAATATGATATGCTTAATATGTTCTATAAAAGGGTTATCCTTTGGAAGCAAGGATGCCACATATCAAGTTTCATGACCATTGGCTCATTTGTTCCAGAGAGGATCTTAGAAGAATTTTGTCTTATATGGGAATAGGGGTTATCTTGCTCATGTGACCAGACGCAAATTATTTATTTTCATTTCCTTGTTCCTAAAAGCTTTTGTATGTAATTTGGTTACAAATGACTCAGTGGTTTCTGTGGAAAAATAAGTTTTAATTTCTATATCTGAATGACTTTGGGCAAAGATCAAGGAATGTTTCATTCACTCATTTAGCTAGCTGCATCTACCAATTTATTCCAAAGCAAGAAAAACGCCAAAAGGCATTATGGACGGGTTTTTGAAAAAAAAAAGGTTAACCAAAAGGTAAACCGGGACGCCCGGCCGCCTGCACGGACATCGCTATTCTAAAGGACGGAATTTTTCTTTGAAAAACCGGTCCAAAAGGAATGAAAAAAAGAAAGAAAGAAAAAAGAACAAAAAAAATGTCTCCACCGGGGTTTGAACTCACGCCCCTCAGATTCATAGTCAACAATAGGATTCGTAGTCCAGCACTCTATCCACTACACTGGCATTTGAAAAAAAGGTTAACCAAAAGGTAAACCTGAAAAACACAAGTTTGAAAAATGACAATTTCTGCCAAAATTTTAGTCTTTTGCGCCATTTATGGATAATACATGAAAGTGGTACCTCCACTTATGCATCAGTCCTGATATTAAAACAATCTGCTACAGAATAGATGAAAAATATCACTTTGAAAAAAAGGTTAACCTGGGACGACGCCCGCCCTACCACCCGCCCGCCCACAGGACGCCTGGACATCGCTATTTTAAAGGATGGATTTTTTTTAAAAACCCGTCCAAATATTCAGTTTTGACTTTTTCCCATATAATGTGACCAAATTTGACCTTGATATAATTAGGTCAGGGTCATCCAGGAGTCATCATTTAAACAAACTATGATGGGCCCAAGTCCCAAATGCTACATGTACATTACAGGTATCATTACAAGTCTGCCCACTGGTTATGGAGAAGAAGATTTTTAAGGGTTTTTTCCTTATATGGGCATGGTGGCCATCTTAGTCATGTAGCAAAGCTCACATTAATTTTCATTTCCTTGTTCCATATAGCTTCCATATGAAATTTGGTTAGAAATGGCCCAGTCGTTGATGTGGAGAACAAGATTAAATTTTCATATTTGAATGACCTTGGGTCAAGGTCCAGAAATGACCTTGACCTTGAATACTCATGTAGCTTCATTCACTTATTTAGTTAACTGCATCTACCAATTTTCAGATCACATGCTGCAACTGTTTTCAATATATACTCAATTTTGATTTTTACTTATACAAAAGTCTATGTGATTAAATTTGACCTTGGCGTAAAATTGGTCATGGTAATTCGAGGGTCATTATTTGAACAAACTCGGTAGGACCGAAGTCCCTGATGCTGCATACCAAGTTTCGAGGTCATCCACCTTTTGGTCCCAGAGGGGAAGATTTTTAAGCTTTTTGCCATATACGGGCATGGCGGCCATCTTGATCATGTGACCTAGTCCTTACGAACAAATATTCTTTCTTCCTTCCTATGGAGGCTCCATATGTAACTTGATTTCAATTAGCCCAGTAGTTTCAGAGGAGAAGTTGTTTAAAAATGTTGACGACAGACGACGACGGACCACTACCTATTGTATAAGCTCCCCCAGAGTCATTTCAGTTACTATACGCTCCCCCGGAGCCTTCCGCTCTGGTGAGCTAAAAATATATGCTATTTTGACTTTTTCCCATGTAGAAGCCTCTGACCAAATTTGACCTTGCCGTAAATTGGGTCAAGGTCGTCCGAGGGTCACCAGTTTAGCAAACTATGATGGGCCCGAGTCCCCAATGCGGCAGACCAAGTTTCATCCCAGCCGGCCCACTGGTTCAGGAGGAGAAGATTTTTAAGTTGTTTTTTTTTTACCTTATAAGGGCACATCGGCCATCTTGGTCACGTGACCAAACTGAATTAATTAAATTTCATTTCCTTGTTCTGAAAAGTTTTCAGACAAAACTTGGTTGCAAAAGGCCTAATGGTTTCATTGAAAAACAATTTTTTAATTTTCATTTGGGCCAAGGTCAGAGAATAACCTTGACCTTGAAAACTAGTGTAGTTTCACTATCACATTTTGCCCACTGCATTTAGTAATTTTCAGGTCACAGGCTGCAATAGTTTAAAAAAAATATGCTGTTTTGACTATTTCCCATACAAAAGTCTATGTAACCAAATTTGACCTTGGCGTAAAATGGGTCAAGGTCATCCGAGGGTCATCATTTTAGCAAATAATGATGGGCCCGAGTCCCCTATGCTACATACCAAGTTTCATCACAATCTGCCCACTGGTTCGGGAGAAGAAGATTTCTTAAGGGTATTTACCTTATATGGGTATGGAGGCCAGCTTGGTCATGTGACCTGGACCCTGCGAGCAAACTTTTGTTCCCCCATCCCATGGATGCTCCACATGAAATTTGACTTCAATCGGCCCAGCAGTTTAGGAAGAGAAGTCATTTGAAAATGTTGACGCAGACGCGGATGACAGACGACGGATGGCGGATCACTGCCTATACTATAAGCTCCCCTGGAGCCTTCGGCTCTGGTGAGCTAAAAATTCCACCCCAACTGGCTGCGACATACCAAGGGCACTCACCGAGTGCCTCGGTATTACCATGCGGCAATACAAAAACCTCAGAGCCCATGGGATGGCCCACCACCCTCGCCCACCAAGGGCTCTGGTGGGTCCCAGTTCCATGTTAAATTCCCATTCTAGATCATCCTCCCTGGCCAACCTTAGGACGGCCCCCCACCACGACATTGAGAGTATGGATTCGTCGTCTGCGAAACTTGCGCTCGACATGTTTTGAGATGTAATATGAAATCAATAGGACCACGTGATATTGATTATTACTGCATAGGAAAAACAATGTATCGCTCGCCCATAAAAAGGTGTCAATATTGATTTTTTTATGAGGTAAACAGACAGTTTGTGATACATTTCATTTTCATGCGCTTTGTGATTTAATCGTTAGGTATAATCGAACCTGACAAGAAAAACCGAAGCTGACAAATTTTATCCGACCTGACAAAAATTATCGTATGAAATGAACAACAATTAGTATTTGCGTGACAATAAAAATTTTCACTTTCTCAAAGCTGATGGGTCGCTAACATATTTTCCAATGTTTTATCGACATATAATTGACGCAAAGCGAGTTATGTAAATAATTTAGATAGTTGTATTGTAAATATCGAAAATCTGCGAAAATCTGTGAAGTGTAAATCAGAGTAAATAATAACCAGACAGGTATAATACATAGGTGCGCTACGAAGCGCAACATGTTTACTTTACCGAGAACAGGTATTTTTCATATATTAGCCAGACGAGCGGTGCACCATGCTCGCCAAGAAGCTGAGAAGGAGATCTACAAGAATATTGACCCTAAGTCCTCAGAAGTATACTGCCTTGCTAACCAGATGAGAAGAGAGAATTCCGATGTTGTAGGTGACAAACCAGTAAAGAATGATGCAGGGGAGATGTCAATGAGTGAAGACTCAAAGCAGAGGGCCTGGTTAGAACACTACCAAAGGCTACTCATTGTTGAGTTTGACTGGGACCCAGACCACCTGTCTAATGAACCATCAGTGGAAGGGCCACCCATCCCAATCACTATTGATATGGTTAAGAAGGCTATCTCTCAGATGAAGACTGGCAAAGCACCAGGTCCTCTGGCATAGTGGTGGAGATGATAAAAGCTGCAGGTGATGCGGGTGCCTCGATGATCCTTGACCTTGCCGCTGCAATCATCTGTGATGGGAAGGTACCCTCTGACTGGCAACAGAGTTTCATTGTCTGTCTCTACAAGGGCAAGGGCGATGCATTGGAATGGGGCAACTACCGTGGTCTCAAGCTGACAGAACAGGTCATGAAAGTCCTGGAGAGGATTGTGGATGGCCTCATTAGGCAGTTGGTGTCCATCGACGATTCCCAGTTTGGCTTCGTCCCAGGAAGAGGCACAACAGACGCAATTTTTGTTGTACGGCAGCTGCAAGAGAAGTATCTGGCGGCCAACAGGAGACTCTACATGGCTTTTGTAGACCTGGAGAAGGCATTTGATCGAGTGCCTAGGAAAGTCATCTGGTGGGCACTAAGAAAACTTGGAGTGGAAGAGTGGATTGTGAAACTGGTCCAAGGGATGTATGCTAATGCTCGGAGCCGTGTCCGCGTTGGTGATGGTTACAGTGAAGAATTCGAGGTGAAGGTGGGTGTTCATCAAGGCTCTGTTCTCAGCCCACTGCTTTTCATCATTGTGCTTGAAGCCTTGTCATGCGAGTTCCGCTCTGGAGTCCCCTGGGAGGACCTGTATGCTGATGACCTTGTCATCATAGCTGAATCCCTTGAGGAATGTGTCAGGAGGCTCTTAACTTGGAAAGTAGCAATGGAGGTGAAAGGGCTGAGAGTGAATGCAGGAAAGACAAAGATCATGATCTGTGGTACAGGTCTGGACCTCTTGCAGAGTACAGGCCAGTTCCCATGGGCTGTATGCCGCACTGGAGTGGGCAGCAACAGTATCTTTTGTAATGGCTGCAAGTTCTGGGTGCACAAGAAATGCAGTGGGCTCAAACGCTTGATAGAGGACCCTGATTACAGGTGTACACGGTGCCAAGGAACTGCATGCCCCTTAGATGGCAGACCACAGAGGGAAGTCCAAGTCGGATCCGAAAAGCTAGAGGTTGTAGCTTCCTTCTGCTACCTAGGTGATATGCTCTCTGCAGCGGGTGGTTGCGACCTGTCAACTACATCACGTGTGAAAACAGCCTGGAAGAAATTCAAGGAGTTGCTACCAGTTCTCTCTTCCCGCCACCTCTCGTTCAAGACACGTGGCCGTGTGTATAGCTCTTGTGTGCGGAGCGCAATGCTCCATGCCAGTGAGACATGGCCATTGACAAAGCCAAACCTCCAACGTCTACAGCGAAATGACAGGGCAATGATCAGACAGATGTGCAATGTCAAGCCACAGGACACTGTCACCATTAGGTCCAGCGAGTTACTTGAGCGTCTTGGCATTGAGGACCTGGACCTCATCCTGAAAGAGAGAAGACTTCGCTGGTATGGACATGTGGAACCCTCCAACGGTGCAGTCAAGACTGCCTGTGACATACAGGTAGGTGGAAAGCGGGGGCCAGGAAGGCCCAAGATGACCTGGAAGCAGCTAACAGAAAGAGATTGCAGAGAATGGAAGCTCTCTGCTATCGATCCTCATGATAGACAAGCCTGGAGATCTGGTGTAAGATCTGCCATGCGTGCAGCAAGCCAGCTACCTGGAAGGGGGCCACTTATGTGGACACTGCCCCTGTACCTGCATGTTAATCAAAAATCTGTTGATGATGATGATTACATTGGAATGTTATCACATCGGGTTAATAAGTCCGTGTAATGAACATTCCTCTAAACCACACTTGATGCAGAGAAAAAAATGGGGTTTACGGGACAACTTATACCAAGACATAGGTTGTGGGTACTTGGTTAGAGCCGTCTCAACGAGGTGATTCTAATGAGCGCCCACGATTTTGTTTTTTGCAGCTTATTAATAAGAAAACTTCAACGGATATTCGCCAGAGAGAAAAGACATAGATTGTGGGTACTCGTTAGAACCGCCTCAACGACACGGTTCTAATGAATGCACACAACTTATATCAATATATAGGTTGTGGGTACTCGTTAGAACCGTCTCGAGGCAATTCTAAACTCTATTAGTTTATCTCTATCATGGATCGCGAAAACCTCACTGGGAGTTGGGCTATTGACTGTGGGTATCAGGATGCGGGAAAACATCATTATGGTTTTTCAGACATCATTACGCCATTTTAGGCATCATTACGCTACATTAGGCATCATTACGCCACATTACTGTATTTAGGTACATCGGGGCATCACTATAGGACTGGTACCTAAGATACTGTTTTTCTTCTCTTCTCCTATTACTGCTACTCTCTCACATCTGAGCATTGCGAGCAGGATTTCCTGGGTGGTAACCAGTACTTTTTTATTATTTTATTTTTGAAGCAATGTGGATGAAGTGCCTTGCTCAAGAACACAACACTTTGGTCAGCGTGAGGCTCGAACCCGCAACCTCTCGATCACAAATCCGATGCACTACCACTGCACCAAAGCGCTCCACTCTTTATGTAAGCATGTCTGTGAATTGAGAAATCTTGTAAGCATTTATAAACACTTATTTTGGTCAAAATGGTGTGTGAATTTGACTATTAATAGTGCCAGATTTTCCAATTATTAAAATACCAATTTTGGGATTCATAAATCTGCAGATATATAAGCAGCATATATATTTATTAGCAAGCATAGGTTGTTGCTGTCTAGGCGCAGATATAACAACTAAGCTTCTGTAGTTTCATGAAAATAATATAAAGTCTTTGAACATCTGTCGGTTTGATACGAGTGCTTTCTCGCGAGTTGTTTACTCTTGACGAATCTTGAAATTCTAATTTAATTCTGTATTTTGACGAAAATGCATTAATTATGTACAGAAAGGTATGGCGCAGGTGATCAAAATAACTATTTGTGCTTTATTACCTTTTTCAGAAGCCATTCTTGTGCCACGCTTGGAAATTATAACATAAAATCTCATAAATCTTATTGTGTGACAGAAAAATTTACTTCTATATGGGCGCAGACATATTTGTCGATGACAAACCGCACCGTCGTGAAACTGATCAGAATGTGCGGCACTGGAATAACTGTTCAATATACTGTTCTGGGAATGCTTGGGCTTGTCCACAAGACAGATTATTTTTGATGTATGAACCCCTTTTAGTGACTTCGAACTGATTCTGAACTTGTTCAGTTAGTAATAGCTAAAAATAGAACTTACCGCATCGCAATATTGGGATTTTATGTGAACAGCTATGAATAGAGTAGGCCTAGAATAGGATGGGGTCGTTCATGTAAAAAAAATAAGAAAACATTTACATGTTGACACTTTGAGATGAGTGATGCAAAACAGAACGTCCGCATGGAGAACGTAGTCCCAGTTTGTTTGGTTTGTTTAGGATTGCTCACACTTCCAGGTGAGTTTTACAAATGCTCAGTCAAAAGATATCTATCTGCCAATACTTCTTAACCTCCGAGGAGGACTCCGAGGATGAAAAATCAAAGCATTGAATACCGGCGGGTCGACTTCTTCTTCCCATAAATGATCTGAGGCTGTCTCTGAGTGTAGGCTGGGAAAATAGTCCTGGACTAAAAGTTGTTTTTTGTGTTTTTTTTTTGTGTTTTTTTTTGTATAACCCTTAAATTTAAGTTTTTAAGCAAAAAGTGTTGACCCTGATCAGACGTTGCGTTTTGCGTCGTCTGATTCTTAATTCCTGTGTTGCGAGAAAAGAGTCCAGATCCTGATAAGACGTCGCGTTCTGCGACATTTGTCAAGCCCGACCCATGGTTCCAGTCCAGGTTCTATAGATAACCTACTGCGATAAAATTAAGGCTACTGTTTTCTATAAATAAGTTATGTGTTTCATGCAAATCAGTGATAGTCACATGAACTTCAGCACTGAAGCGTTTTTAGTGCTTAGTAACTTTGGGTCGATTAACAAACAATCGACCCTTACAGTTGTTGGTGCTTGAAAGGTCCATGTCTGATTATAGCCTGCGCATAATGCCGATATTGTCAGAGCTTTTGATGCTCGTGTATATCAACAGGGAGCTTATGTGGTTTCTGTCCATGGCTGTCAACATTTAGCATTAAAGCTGGTGATAGCTGATATAACATAAATTGACACAGTCATCGCCATAATCATTTTCAGATTTAAACTCATATACTTAAGCCCCGCCCATCGGGGCTTGGAGAAATGATCTGAGACTGACTATGAGTTATTACGTAGACACTACTTGTGAAAGATTATACTTGTGAGTTATCTCGGCCAGTAGAAGGCTTTGAAATGAAATGAAATGAAACTGACCGTAAACCGCTGAGCCTCTCGTCGCGTTTATGAAACAGACTAAAATGACTTGTAAATACCCTCATCACGTCAAAATGATAACCTTTTTTGAAGGAAACGTTTCCAGGTGTAATGTTTCCTTCATTCAATCGGTGTAACACTACACCAATAATTAAGACTGGCTACACCACAGTGGATATTTACAGTATGTGGGGTATTTATTTATTATTTTTTCATTGGTATAGAACTTATCATACTCTGATACCCCTTTATCCATAAATATCCATGGATATCCATGATATCCATAAAAATGTGTATCAAAGGTGCCCTCTAGGCACCTTTGATACACATTTTTATGGATATCATTTACCATTTTACAATGGTAATACTAAGGCTTCCGTAAAATGCTGGTGTAAAAAGTTGCAGTTTCCATTAGAATTTGTTTAAATTCTGTATAATACAGAAATTGTCTTTATACTGATATAGAGTTTTATCAGTTACACCCTATATATATTGCATTATAACACATTGACCTGATAAAGATATGCTATCTCAGGACAAGTGAGCTTTATCACGTCAACGTGACATTGCACTTTTATGAATGAGGCGTTCTACTGAAAGAATGTTATTATTATTATTATTATTATTATTATTATTATTATTATTGGAAAGGAAAATGGAAAAAAAAATACTTGAAAAAAATATCATAGGAAAAACTGATGTCAGCTGATACTGAATGTATCGACCGCCAGAATGTTGGGATGCACTGAGGACCATCGATGACTGGTGAAAATTGCTAATTTAAAAGTGTACAAGGGGATAAACTGATAAATAGAATACCAGATAGGTGTCATTTGATATCACGTTTATCAGGCTCGGCTTCGAGAACGCATGTAGAATCGCTCGGCAAGCCTCGCGATTCTACAAGCGTCCTCGAAGCCTTGCCTGATAAACTTGATATCAAAAGACACTCACCTGGTATTCTCTATTTCTTCATGTTAATCTGATTAAGCAGGATTTTCACTATGCATGAAACAACCCTAATGTCAATGTTAATAATTATATAATTTGTATGGGTTTTTATGTCGTTTTGAGCTATATGACACGAAAGAGGAATAAAATATGTCGTACATATAACGCATCTTATACGACTAGTTACACGATTCAACAAGAAACTTTAACTTTCGTTAATATGAAACAAAGCACCAGTATTAGTACAACAAAGCATGAGATAACGCTTTCAAAGTGTAATTACTTTTTTACACAGAACATAACAAAATATTATCCATCATTCGAAGAAATACTGCACCGATATTTCGTTAAACTGAAAAAAAGGTAATGTTTACAGATACACCGCCCTTCAAAAATGTCACCCTGTAGTCTAACTAAAATTACGCTATTTAGTAGCAAACCTTACACTGTAAATAGTGTAATTATTTAAAACACAAATTTATACCGAACGTAACATTTGTTTTACAGAATGGTTACTCAAACACCAAATTTGCAGCGCTACAACTAATTTTGAGTAAATTGTACAAGTTATCAGTGTTTTGTTACCCAAAGTTACATTTTACACCCAAAATGGTGTATGGTTCATATTCACACGAGTGTTAGTGTAAACTTTACTTTGCCTATAGGTCTAGTTAACACTATTTTTGTCGCACCTGCTTGTAACAGGGTGCGACATAGGCGTCCGATTTTCCGTCCGTGCGTCCGTTCTTCCGTTCGTCCGTCCGTCTGTTAACATTTATGTCGAAGTTCGACATTTACGTCAAAGTTTTTATTTTACAAACCCCAGCTGCCATCAAACCTTACATGAAACATCTCATAGACCTTCTCACATTGTAAGCACCTTGACTTGACTTTGACCTATATTTTGCGCTCCAGTGACTTTGACCATTATGTCGAAGTTCGACACTTACGTCGAAGTTCGACATTTACGTCAAAGGTTTTATTTTACAAGCCTCAGCTACCATCAAACCTTACATGAAACATCTCATAGACCTTCTCACATTGTAAGCACCTTGACCTGGTGACTTTGACCTATATTTTGCGCTCCAGTGACTTTGACCATTACGTCGAAGTTCGACATTTACGTCAAAGTTTTTATTTTACAAACCTCATCTATCATCAAACCTTACATGAAACATCTCATAGACCTTCTCACTTTGTAAGCACCTTGACCTGGTGACTTTGACCTATATTTTGCGCTCCAGTGACTTTTATCTTACGTCGAAGTTCGACATTTACGTCAAAGTTTTTGTTTAAGTCAACTACAAACCTCAGCTACCAACAAACCTTACAGGAAACATCACTCTGACCTCATTTTGTAAGCAACTTGACCTGGTGACCTATATTTTGCGCCCATTCGTCCGTCCGTCTGTGAACATTTACGTCGAAGTTCGACATTTACGTCAAAGTTTTTATTTAAGTCAGCTAAAAGCTTCAGCTACCATCAAACCTTACATGAAACATCTCCCTGACTTTCTGACTTTGTAGGCACCTTGACCTGGTGACTTTGACCTATATTTTGCGCTCCAGTGACTTTGACCATTACGTCGAAGTTCGACATTACGTCGAAGTTTTGTATTGTAATCAACTATACGACTAAACAATCATCAAACCTTTCATGAAACTTCATCCTAAGCTCCTGACTAGGCAAGCACCTTGGCCCGGTGACCTTGACCTCTATTTTATGCTCCAGTGACTTTGACACAAATTAAGTTGATGTTCCAGATCTTGTCAAATAAAAGACCTACAACCATAAAATCTTGCATAGTGCTTCTCCTAGATGTACCGACTCTGCAGGTACATTGACATGGTGACCTTGACCTATATTCTACTCTCTACAGACTTTGACACATTTTACGTCGAAGTTCCATATCTCCTCAAATAAAAGGCTCACAACCATCAAATCTTGTATAATGCTTCTCCTAGATATACTGACTCTGCAGGTACCTTGACCTGGTGACCATGACCTATAGTTTACGCTCCAGCGACTTTGTCGGATCATTACAGGGTCACTGATGAGGCTTTATTAGCCGAAACTACGTAGTATGACCCATCTTCTTTCTTATGAATGTTTTCATTGCTCTTAAAGGAACTCATTTTTGATTTTTATTTGACTTCACTGCAGCTGGTGTTGTGCCGTGTGGCGGCCGTAAAACGTCTCCCCGTACATCAACCATAGTGCAGTTTATATTTTACTTTTGGTCCTTTGAGATCAGTGTGAATATTCTGAGAAATCAGAAATAAACGATTGGTTTAGACTCATATTCTAGACAGGTTTTTAATTATTTTGACCCCATTTTGATTTATATCAGTCTTTGAATCGACTGCCTATTCGAAATTCGTAAAATTACAGTATGTTTCATCTGGCTTTCTTTGTCGGATCATTACAGGGTCACTGATGAGGCTTTATTAGCCGAAACTACGTAGTATGACCCATCTTCTTTCTTATGAATGTTTTCATTGCTCTTAAAGGAACTCATTTTTGATTTTTATTTGACACATTTTACGTCGACGTTCCAGATCTCTGCAAATAATAGGCCTACAACCGTCAAATCTTACATAATGCTGCTTCTAGATGTACTGAGTGTGCATGTGTCGTGACTTGATGACCTTGACCTATTTATCGTACTCCATTGACTTTACACATTTTAGGTTGACATGCCATATCTTCTTAACTATAAGGCCTACAACCACCAAACCTTGCATGGTGCTTCTCTTACATTTACTGACTCTGCGAGTACTTTGACCTGGTAAAATTGACCCATATTATGCACTCTAGTGACGTTAACACATTTTACGTCAATGTTCTATATGTCCTTAAATAAATGGCCTACAGCCACCAAGCCTTGCATAGTGCTTCTCCTCGATGTACTGATTTGGCACATACCTTGACCTGGTGATCATGGCCTATATTTTTTTCCAGTGACTTTGACACATTTTGCATCAACTACCAACTGCTAAGAATGAAATTTACTCATTTAATAACAATGTTCTGATTGTGGCTCCTCCTATTAGGTGCGACGCCGCCTTCTGCGGGATTCTTGTTTTACAGTGTAGCAAAATAGAAAAGTGCAAGGCTTACCACTGGACCGCAACGCTCAATACGCTAATTTTAGCATTATGCTCATTTATGTGAGCTACTTAAACTTTCGAAAGAAAGATTAAAACGTATCACGAAATCACTCATATATATAATTTTGAATCCCTTAAACCTCCTTTTTATAGTAAAACTCGGGTTTACAGGGGTATGCATTATTTTTCTTATTTCTGCTCAAAAACACAGATTGTTGATACTTGTTAGAACCGCCTCGCCGTTCTATCGGGTACCCAAGGTTTTGTGAATATATATATATATGTAAAAATATCAGAATTTTCTTTTTTTATCTAAAAATGTTCATTTTTTTTTTTTTTTTTTTTTTTTTTTTGTAAAATTTTCAGTATATTTGAATATGTGTGTTTTCTTAATGAAAAATTCGAAATAAAGATTCTTGAGTAATACAATTCTGACATGTGTGCAAATACATGTTATATGCTGAAATATGTTTATACATGCAGTAATGATTGTGGTATCCCAACAACCCGGAGTGCCTCAGCCCTCAGAAATTATTGTTTATGTCCCCTGACAATGGTACAAACGCAGCATTTTCCTATATATTTTTAGGCGTAATATCTCGGGATCTATTTCAGAGACATTTACAGCGTCCAACATCATAAAAATGGCGAAGTTTCCGCCAACAGCCAAAGAAGGATGTCTCCCTTCGACTTAGGCTCATTATATTGTCACACATGTGTTTATTGTGGAAATGCGTTTGCCAAAAGAAACGCAAAGTGACGACTTAAAAAATCAACATGCAATAACAATTTTGGCTATAAATTGTGAAAAATACATATTAAATTTGGTTTGATATGCAGATTTACAGTACCGTTAATTTTTGCTATCATAGTGAGATACGGTCGCAGTTTTTCGACACAGGTCTATGAACTTTCATCCTTAACCCATTGTATACTAGTAGAACTGCTATATGTTGGACAAGTCCATTTGACATATATATATATAAGGGCTGTCAGGCCTAGTTTTTCGTTTTTATTCTATTCTTGACGGAACATTCTGTTAGAAAATAGTGCAGGTCCTGATCAGAACGTCTGATCTGGGCCTGCGCTGTTTACCAAGGTACCCCTTTATGGGTTTCCCCGCATGCAGTGCCATGGGTTGAAATCGCGACTGCCATTTAACTTTTTTGAATTAAAGGTCCACGAAAATTATATAGTTGTACAGCTGATTTCACGACCATTTCTGTCGTAGCCAGACAAACGGATTTCTCAGGATTAAAACGCCGAGTCGGCGCACAGAAATAACAATTTATTTAAGGGAACGCGATATTTTCCTAAATTTTCTTCTAAAAGGTCATTTTCAAAACCACGGAAGTCTTGTCTCACATAATTGTTACCCTAATAGAATACAGTTCATATGTGTGTTTCAGTCTATAGCAGTGGATTTCGAAGGTGCGGGGCAGGGTATCCTCGCAAATACAACCCTTCGGAACAACTATGCTGTGATGGACAACTCCATAACAAAACGACTGTCGATGGCAGACCACTCGCGTGCTGCGAGAGACAAGGTATGTATAGGCTATTTTGCTTCTATTTTGCTTCCCTGCACCGGCCTCTACCTCTCATTTAACTCTACCTAACGTTTGGTAAATTGGGATTGACCGTAAAAATTCTGTTGCTGTAGCACATCACGTGAACAGGTCTGTGTAATGAACACCCCCATAAACCCCACTTTATATAGAGAAAACTGGGGTTTACGGGGTAAAGCTTATTTCTGCTCCAAGACAGAGGTTGTGGGTACACGTTAGAACCACCTCAATCTATATTTGCAGTATACATTAAAAACATCCCGTATTTTTAGCTCACCTGACCGAAGGTCATGGTGAGCTTTTGTGACTGTGAGATGTCCGGCGTCGTCGTTTGTCGTCCGTTGTCCGTCGTACGTAAACTTTTTCTTGTGAACGCACTAGAGGCCACAGTTTTGGTCCGATCATCATCAAACTTGGTCAGAATGATCATCATGACAATATGTCGGTCAACTTCGAATATGGGACATGTCGGGTCAAAAAGTAGGTCACCAGGTCAAATCAAAGGAAAACCTTGTTAACACTCTAAAGGCCACAATTTTAGTCCAATCATCCTCAAACTTGCTCAAGATGATCATCTTGATAATATCTCGGTCAAGTTCGAATATGGGTCATGTCGGTTCAAAAAGTAGGCCAGTAGGTCAAACCACAGAAAACCCTAGTTAGCACTCTAGAGGCCCAAGTTTTGGTCCAATCATCCTCAAACTTGCTCAGAATGATCAGCCTGACAATATCCCGGTCAAATTCGAATATGGGTCATGTCGGGTCAAAAAGTAGGTCAGTAGGTCAAATCATAGGAAAACCTTGTTAACACTCTAGAGGCCACAGTTTTGGTCCAATCTTCCTCAAACTTGGTCAGAATGTTCACCCTGACAATATCTCGGTCAAGTTTGAATATGGGTCATGTCGGGTCAAAAAATAGGTCAGTAGGTCAAACCACAGAAAAACTTTGTTAGCACTCTAGAGGCCACAGTTTTGGTCCAATCATCCTCAAACTTGCTCAGACTGATCATCCTGACAATATCTCTGTCAAGTTCGATTATGGGTCATGTCGGCCAAAAAATAGGTCAGTAGGTCAAATCATAGAATGTTAACACTCTAGAGGCCACAGTTTTGGTCCGATCATCCTCAAACTTGCTCAAAATGATCATCCTGACAATATCTCGGTCAAGTTCGAGTATGTGTCATGTCTGGTCAAAAAGGAGGTCAGCAGGTCAAATCATAGAAAAAACCTTGTTAACACTCTAGAGGCCACAGTTTTGGTCCAATCATCCTCAAACTTGCTCAGAATGATCATCTCTACAATATCTAGGTCAAATTTGAATATGGGTTATGTGGGGTCAAAAGTAGGTCAAATCATAGAAAAACCTTGTTTACACTCTATAGACTGCAATTTTAGTCTAATTATCATCAAACTTGCTCAGAATGATCATCTTGACAATATCTAGGTCAAATTCGAATATGGGTCATGTGGGGTCAAAAAAGTATTTCATTGTGTTAAATAAAAAAAAACCTTGTTAACACTCTTGAGGCCACAGTTTTAGTCCAATCATCATCAAACTTGCTCAGAATTGTCCTCTTTTTGTAATACCTTAGTCAGGAGGGGTATTTTATTTGACAGAAAATGCTGTTAGCAAACCGTGCAGACCCTGATCAGATGCCACATTCTGCGGCGTCTGATCTGGGCCTATGCTTTTTGCCAGGCTACCCCTTCAGGGGTTTCCCGCCTTTAAGGCGTTATTATAACTTTAAACAAAAGGGGTTATTATATCTTTAAACAAATATTCTGTATGATAATACAGTATGTCAAGCAATTCAGACTTTCAGGGTGTTTGGATCATGGTCAAAGTTCTTTTGGCTATTTTTAGAAAAAAACATTGTCATCACTCGACCTACTTTTATTTCATAATTTCCCCACCATAAGCATGCTACAGATTAGAAATGATTGACATCAACCTTCAGGCTGCAGAAATATAAATGCTGTCAGACATGAAGGGGCGGACCTTTCATCCCAATGTCGGGTAAAAGTCACACAAAATTGGAAGCAACGTCTCCAAAATGACCTAAATAGTATAAACCTCAAATCAAACAAACAAAATTGGTCAAATCATACTTGAGACTGCACTTTTTGTTCAAACTTCATGAAACTTGCCAAGAATGTTTAAGAAATAGATCAGCTCTAGCTGTGATTTGTTGAGTAATAAATCACAGTTTGGAGGTCAGTTGTAAAGTAGACAAATCACGAGCGCGTAGCGCGCGTGATTTGTCTACTTACAACTGACCGACAAACTGTGATTTATTACCAAACAAATCACTAGCTAGAGCTGATTTATTTCGATTCTAACACGCTGAAACTCGGCAATAATGCTATTGTTTCCTTCAAATTCTCACAACTTTTCGCCATTGTTAGAAGAAATCCCGCTAAAATTATCGACTGAAACACATGCATTTATATCTTTTTCTAACGTTTTCGATGCTAGAAAATGACGTTACACCGTCCAACGTCAAGGAAATTGACTAGTGACGTCATAAATTTGCAGTTTTAATGACGTCACTCGTCACGCTCTCCTTTGCTGTGATTTGTTGTAGAATAAAACACAGTTATTTTCCATTGCCTATATAGGCGCGCTGTGTTAGAATTGCCGTTATAAAATCTTGAATATGTTTGAATATGGGTCATGTGGGATCAAAAACAAGGTGATGAATAGACTCAGGTGAGCGATACAGGACCATCATGGCCTCTTGTCTCCAGAAAGTAGCCATTTTGGAGATGTGAAAAATGCATTATGTCGCACTGGTGTATTATCGTAATGACCTCACCTCGCCACGCCACGCAACGCCCCAGACCACCTCAACATACTTCTCACCTCTCCTCACCTCTCCTCTCCTCTCCTCTCCTCGCCTCGCCTCGCCTCGCCTCACCTCACCTCACCCATCTCCACTCCATCCCATCACCAACCAAGCCTCAGATAACCCAAATTCTGCCGCTGTAGCACCTCACTTCAACTCGTCTCGCCACGCCACGTCAAGCCACGTCCCAGACCACCTCAACTTACCTCAACCCATCTCCTCTCCATCCCACCCCAACCAATCCTCACACAACCCAACCAAATCCCACTTTACCTCAAACAGTTCCCCCCAACCCCACCCGACACTAACCCCAAGCAGTGATCAAATTTTCAGAACAGGTCCCAAACATCAATCGAATGAAAAATGTTTAGTTTTGCATCTTCAAAAACGTTCTTTTGGGCAACAAATCACGATAACAGGGTACCACACAGGAGGGCAGCGAACGCTCAGGCAATCCTGCACATGCGCACAATCTCACCAGAACATTTTCTCTTGAAGACTTCCGGTATCGCAGCTTCATGCAAAACGTCATGCATCTAGTCCTATAAGTTCCCTGGTTGCTTATAAATACAAGATCTTCCCTGGCAATATTTGCTTATCACTTTAGACTAATACGTTAACCTTATCCCGCTGCATAAATCAATTTAGCCACACCTATTTATATTTCAACCAATCAAATCGCATGTAATGTATACATTCAAATTCGCAAACTGAATCAGCCATCTGGTCTGGATCTGTCTTCCGAAGCCATCTCATCAGGATATACAGTGTTTACAAAGGTGTGGGGGGGGGGGGGGGGGTGGGGTTGTGAGCAGCAGGATAAGTGTTAAACCAACAGCACTGACAGCACTGGTCGGTCGATTGTCTCTGGGTGTATGTTTTAAAAATCGTCCTGAACGGGAACTTGGAATGCTTTTATGGGGCGCCGTTTTACTATTTAATCCGTAGTTATAGATATCCATAATTATTTATGGATATCCATAATTCGAATAATGGATATCCATAATTGGAATTATGGATATCCATTATAATGTATGGATATCCATAATTATTTACGGATATCCATAATTCGAATTATGGATGTCCATTATTCGGCTGATTTATGGATATCCATAAATCGAATTGTGGATATCCATAATTCGATGTTTGGATATCTATATATACGGATTAAATAGCAAAACGGCGCCCCATATGTTTTGTTTAACCCTTTAATTCCTGCACTTTAAGCAAACTGTGTAGACCCTGCTCAGACGCCGCGTTCGGCGGCGTCTGATCAGGGACTACACTGTTTGACATTGCCACAGCACATGAGGCGAGTCATTGTTTTACAACAAGCTTTCTTTTGCGCAACACTCTGACGTCACAGCAACTGTAATTTACTGTAACATGAATTTCCTACAAATCAGTGATAGTCACATGAACACCAACAACGTAAAGCTACTGTACTTAGTAACTCAATAAATCGACCAAAAATCCTTAAAGTGCATTATTGAGCTATCGGTAGAAAATGCTTCCAAAAATAAAATACATATAGCCGGTATTTTTCTTTAAAACAATACAAATGAATGCATTTTATGCAAAAATGCGAACAATTATGATGACAGGTAAATGAGTTTGAGAGGGATTCCCTAACTAGGTTTCGAACACTAGTTAGATCTATTTTTAGTTCGTGACAAAAATAGAATCCCCATATATGACGTTATGCGACGTTCATTTTTGGCCTTATTTGCTCAGGCCATGCCTGAATCGGAAAAAAATATGACGCTGAATACCATGCCATAAGTATTGACACTCAGAGACGATACTGTCGCCATGTATATGTAAAGTGACAGATTTTTATTTTTAGAACAGAAATTCCGAACACATGTTCAGAGCGAAGGGTAAACACGAATGAAAACGACCATTTTCACAAAGTTCTGAAGCTGTATTTGGCTCCAAAAGTGTACACATGACAAAGGAGTATGAATTGAAGATAAGAACCAGAAAAAAAATGAGACCCGGTAGATCAATAATGCACCTATGTACCCTTGTTAACCACATTGTCGATTGATATGCCATTTCGTATGTATAGGCTGATCAGGATCTACCCTGTTTGCTTACAGTACAGGAATTTAAGGGTTAAACGAAACAGTCTAAGTCCCCATTCAGGTTCATTTTCATCCTGCACTCGACCCACCAGTACCGTCAGTGCTTTGTCTCTTACCCAGCAGGCACATGACGTAATTATGACGTCATATCGACGTCGGTACAACGTCATGACGTTATTGCAACGTCACATCAACGTCGGTGCAACGTCATGACGTTGCACCGACGTTGATTTGACGTTGCATTTGCGACGTGTGCCTGCTGGGTTAGGAGGAATGAGAACAATTTTAGAGGAGGCAACTCCTGCAAAAGTGTTTTTTTCTTTTGTCGTCCATGTCAGTAGGGGTCAACTCTTAAAGGAAAGACTTTGCTCCTGAGGAGCAAATTTTTACCTTTAAGAGTAGACAACTTTTTTCAGTGGGACACGGCTTATAGAAAAGCGAACAGGAAGTCCCGAAAGTTGTCTCCCTTTGAAAAATGGCGAAAAAATCTGCCAGGTGTTCCTATCCCCTTAAGTCTACATATGGGCATTCGTTTGAATAATTATCAATAATAATTATCAATAATTAAATGTTAATTGTCAGTTTGGCACAGTGTGGTTGAAAACATTTATATTGATTAAAATTTAATTGATAGCAGGTTAAAGCCTCTAATTTGATGAATTTTTGCCAAAAGTGCAAGAAAACTGCCTTGGTTTCTCATTAAAATTTACCAAAAAAAAAAAAAAAAAAAAAAACATAAAAAGAAAATAAATAAATAAATTAATAAAATATGTTGAAGTTTACATTAAATCAATTTTTCATTTCTACAAGCAGTTCATTTAAAAATACAATAAAATTCCTATATAAGGACCACATTTGGCACTGTTCAAAAGTGGTTTTTAAGACCATTTTTGAACAGCCCCAAAGGTGGTCCCTAGCCAGAGGAAAGTCGAAGAAAGAATAACTGCATCCTTCTAAATAAGCTTTTTAAAGGAGAATAAGTCTTAATTCCATGTGCTCTTAACCCCTATCTTGCTGTTCACGACAACCCTATCTTAGGAAACAGTGTAGATCCAGATCAGATGGTGCTGAAGAAACCATCTGATCAGGATCTACACTGTTTGGCATCCAGTTTTACGAATTTGTAGCAATAAATTACATTAAGTAATTTGATTGGTTGATAGACAGAAATGGGTGTGGCTTTAATGAATATTCAGCAAGATAAGGGTTAATAGCGGAATTTTACTGTAATTACATTTCCAGTGTAAAGCCTAAGTAAATCTATAGAAAACAATGTAGTTCATACTTCCATGAAGGCATCGAGTCACTTGATTTTCAGTGACGTCAATTGACATCATTCTAAACCGTTGTTCTCTACTGGCGTTGGTGACGTCAACGCTATTCCGCTCTTTGTAGAAAATCAGCGTGTAAATGTTTTTCAGTTAAAGCTGAAAAACATTTACACGCTGATCAAGTTTACAAGTTTGCCTTATAAGCATTTTAATACATTTATTAAAATATGAGATCTTACAAAACATTTAAGGCTCAGCCACGGCAGCATTTTCCGATAAATAGTATCGCTTACAGTGTTGTAGCTGGGTCCGTGGTTTGAACCGCTTTATTAACCCTTATCATGCTGAATATTCATTTATGCCACACCCATTTCTGTCTATCAACCAATCAAATTACTAGATGTAATTTATTGCTACAAATTCATAAACCGAATGCCAAACAGTGTAGATCCTGATCAGATGGCTTCTTCAGAAGCCATCTGATCTGGATCTACACTGTTTGCAAAGATAGGGGTTGTCGTGAACAGCAAGATAAGGGTTAAGATAGTTCTTTCATTTGCCGGAAATTGTCGAAAAATTATAAGTACCCTCAGCAATCAGCCATGTATTAAATGAATGACTTTTCAAATTAAAAATATGAAGGAAAATAATCTTGAATCTTGTTTGTCCTTAAGACCAGAAACTGAAATTCCCAATAATGCTTATGTATGAAAATTTTCATCATCATAACGTCGGTGTTATTTAAAGAGGGAAAGGGATAAAATGCGAGGCTTTGCCTAGCATTTTATCCCTTTTCCTCAACGAGTTCAATAAATTCAATAATACAAAGCAAGATTCTATTTGTCATATGGCATTTAAAACGTATTTTATTCACGATTGTTTACAAAAATGTCAATATTCCGACATTAGTAAACGCGACGCCAGTCGGTAAGGACGCCGCACATGTAACGTTACGGGACGTATCTTGCTAATTTGCACATTTAATCCACTAGTGGGTTATCGAAAATAA